>JAMJFZ010000191.1:9967500-10567500 GCA_026225945.1 Cricetomys ansorgei | reverse complement strand
CTCTGAGGTAAGCAGTGAACAGATATGATGCTTATTCTTAGATAACTGAAGTGGGAGAGAGGGCTCTAGGTGACTGCTGCACCCTAGAAAATACAGTGAAATAATAGCAGAGCTGGGATAAAACTTTGCCTTTCTGGTGATTCATTCAATATTTTCCTGGTAGACTGTCCACAAATAAATACTTCTTAAATTTTTGCTCATTCAGTCCTCATATTTTAAAACTTTTGTGAATTTAACTATTCTAGAAACATACAACTCAACCTAGAATGTTAAACTGAGTTAAAAGAAAAAGTGGATGGAAAAGTAAAAATAAAATAATCTCCATATCACATCTTACGCAGGAAAGAAAACATTTCTCTGGAATTCTGGGAGTTACATCTGCAAAAGAAAAAAGTAAGAATGGAAGGCTGTCCTAAGTTTCAGTTTCTTTAGTAACAGTATCTGAAAGACAAAGCATTTTGCAGTTTGAAGTAGTCTGGGCATGGCTAATACTTTACTGGTCATTGGTATTCTGGACTGTAAAGAAACCACAGTAAAAGTAACACTGACCTTAGATATTTGTTTTATTTTATTTAGTTAATGATTTCATTCCTGTGCAGTTTGTTATTAATCAACATCATTGGTGTTTTATTTTATGTAACTATAAGTTTATTCAGCTAAATGGGCATCACGACTCTTCTCTTTTATTTGCACAGATTTTCTAAGTTAATGAATCCAAACTCAAGCTGATCAGAAAATCACTCTCTTAGGTTAGTTTCTGACCACTTTATTTAGAAGTTTCAATTCTATGCCTCCCCTTAAAGAACCATTTTTCCTAACCATTTATTACCTATGTTTTTCTCTATTCTGCCTATGGTTTTGTATGTGTAAGCTTTATATTTTATTTCCTTCTTAAGGCATGAGCTTTGGCTCTAAATATGTATACATGCCTTATAGTTCCTGACCAGTCACAGCTCACCAGTCACAGCTGTATAGCAATCAAATTTTCAGTAGACATAACAACTTTTCTCAGTCTAGTTTCTGGCTATATGTTGTTCAGAGATAATAAATAATATGATATATAGCTTCATATAAATAATGCCAGAACAGTCCATCAAGTCAGGATAATTTCTCAGGAAAGGAAGATGAGCAAAGAAAACATCGAAAACAAGCCTATGTAAGTAAAACTCAACTGAATGACATCCTACTTGATTCAATAAAAGAGAATGTATGTTGTTATGGACCTATATAGACATGTACTTCAACTAGACCAGAAAACACCATAGGAAGCTCATAAAGGTGGTAATATCCAAATTGAGATTTTAAAAATGAATGGATAATACAAATTAGGGAAAAACAATGAAATGAGATATTTAATCAGAGAAATTAGCATTGTACAGGGATAGGGAGGAGTCTAGCATCTTGGAACAACTAAAAGTATTTTAGTATACCTAATCTTAGGCTGCAAAAGTAATAAGAACCAAAAATAAACCTGGAGGACTAATTGGGAAACAAATTATGGAGTATTAGCTATGATCATCAGGGAATTTGATTTTATCCTAGAATGATGGTAAGAAAAATTATGACATGAAAACACTAATAATAACATAACAATGTCTCATGATCAACACAGTTAAGATGCTAATGACTATATAAATAACAGCCTGAGTATATATATCTCAGCTACCATGCTTGGCAGTGCTTGGCAAGCATCATCCCAGCTAGCTCTTATAAAACTCCACAACACAGACATGGTAAGTGACCCTACTACCAGCATGGTTATGCTAATAGATACAGAATCAGTCAAGAGTTAATCTAAGGGAAACAAGATTAGAAATTAAAAACAAAAAAAAAGTCAGTTAATTAGATCATTAGATTAATCCTTAACTGAGAAGACTTCAGCTTAATACAACACATTAAACTAGAAAAAATGGAGAAGAATAGAGAAAGAAGAAACAAGTCAGATATAAACAAACAAAAATCTTGTTCAGAGTAGATACAAAGAAAAGAAGAGAATAGACAGTCAATAGTATTTCCACTTAATGATCCAGGAAGATAACAGCAAATGAAAGGAAAATAAATGTGAAGAAAATATTTCAGGCTTGCATCAAGCGTGGTGTATAAAGTGTATTATGTGGTGAGAAAATGGCAAGGCACTCCAGAGATGAATGAGAAACGTGGCTGCTCAAATGAAACAGGTGATTCAGATGCAATCTCATAAAATATCAGCATAGGTATACCTATACATAGGTATCCCATACTTCTCTAGTTCCCTGCTTAGAAAAAGAGTGAGCATATAAAGCCAGATAATTCTTAAGTAAGTAAAGAGTGGATTGTGTTCATTTCTTTCTAGTTACACTACAAGCTTCTGGGGGTGCCCCATGTCCCTATCTACTGCCACATGCCCCTCTGTCTTGACACGAACTATGGAATTATATTGAAATGGAAAAAGGACTAGCTATAATTCCCTTTTCTAAGAGAAATACAGGAGAGTTTAAAGCCATAGTAGACTGGATCACCTAGGAAGAGAAGACAAGTAAGGGGACACATACATACCCCATCAGCAGTTTCCAAGCTGCTTAGACATCATTAAGGTAGGCAAGTCAGATTCTCTTGTCTCTTAATTCTCTAGCATATTTCTTACCTTACTGTCATTTTCTATTTTTTTATAGAACTTAGTATCTGCTGATTTCCTATTTTATAAATTACCATAATGTGAAACAAAATAATCCCTAGTTCAATTGCTTCTTTTATACACACACACACCACCACCACCACCAGCAGCAGCAGCAGCAACAACAGCAGCAGCAGTGGCAAATGCTGCACCTTGAGACTCCTAGAGTTTTTTACTTATCTGCTACAAAAATTAGCCAACTACAGAAGAAGCACATTCAAAAGCATTCATGCTATAATTTGGAGGAAAAGTTAGTATTTAGCTAAACTGTGATCAAAAGAGTTTGAGGATGATGGATTGTAGTCTAATGGTGACATAGATTTCACAGGCATACACACATTAGAGTTTTAAAGAAATAAATGAATAAGGAAATATGCAGAGACCTTTGTTAAACATTAGTTAACAAGAAAGAACTTGATTTTATTTGACTATAAGGTCAGTATACAGAAATACTCTGATATAGCTGTTAAGAAATCTTAGCTTTATTGTTACTTGTGCAAACAAAAAAAAAAAGTTGGTTCACAAAACAGGACATTCCACTCTAATATGGGTCCTTTTTTCTTTCTCTCTTTTACACAGCATCTAATCAACATCAAGCCTCATCTATTTTAAGATAGTTAATGTTCCTTTATGATACTGAACTCACATTTGAAGTAACAAGAAAGGAGATAACGCTTTATTGACAATGAGGGCCCTTGAACAATTGTAAGAAAGAGAGGTAGCTTGATCAATAGCCTACAAAACAAATACAGAGGTGGAGAGACAGAAGACCAAGGTGCCCATGACACGCACATGACTGCTTTCCTGGTTGGATAACATATGATTGCCTTTACATGTGGGTTGAGAAGTAATGCAAAAGGAGTGTAGGCCACTTCTTGATTCAGTGCATAATAATGAGTTCACAAATAAACAATCTTAATAAAGATTGCCTCAGTCTCTAGCCAACTTCCACCATAAATCCTATACTAAGGAGTTGGCAGAGCAGCACATCAGTACCTTCTCTTGCAGTCCCTCCCACTCTTTAAATATTTTTATATTTTCGCTGTTCCCTCTGTTCACTCCCTATCTTTGTTTCCTTATTTTTCTTGGGTGTGAGACAACAAACCCAAAAGCCACTTGATGGGTGGATTTGGTGACAATCAACTGTCCAACACCTTAGCTCTCCAAATTAAGCTCACCAAGAGCTGAGACTGGCTCTGTTATACTCAAAGAACTCACATCAGTATCGATCTGAAGTCATTGAACATAATTACACATTATATAATAGCACACATTATACAAATAGTACATGTATAACCTGACAGAAAGATATATGTAAAACACAAGTCTCTTTGTGTGTTTTAGCAAAAAACAGAAGACCAATTAGCACATCAAACATGAATTCTTGGTTTCTAAATATCTTTTTTCATTCAACAGAATACAAGTCAAAGGCTGAGTCCGAGAAACTAAAAATGCAACTAGAGTGTTTTGCTATGCCAGGAAGTAAGAAAAACCTAAAATAATAAGAACAGGCAGAAAAACAAATTCCAGTAAATTCACTTGTAAAGTACCTAAGGCTAGTAGAAGCAAAATCATGTTCAATGAGTAAAAAGATATTTACAAAGCAGTTTCAGAGTAACCACCTATATAGTACTTAACTGAAAAGAGAAAATAGTATTGTTTTGGTGGACTAACCTAAGAGTCTAAAATTTAAGTAATGAAAGTTACTCTCACTAATAGCAAAATGAATTGACATCGTAAGTGTGCTGGGTAGTTTTATGTCAACATGACACAGGCTAGAGTCATCTAGTCATTAAAGGAAACCTCAATTTAGAAAATGCCTCCATAATTTCTGGCTGTAAAGTATTTTCTTAACTAGTAATTGATGATGGAGGAGCCAGCCCATTGTGGATGGTGCCATTCCTCCTGAGCTGGTGACCATAGGTTCTATAAACAAAAAGGCTGAGCAAAGCAATAAGCAGCATTCCTCCATGACATCTGTATCAGCTCCTGCCACTAGGTTCCCTCTCTGACTTCCCTCAGTGGACTACAATGTGGATGTGGAATCCAAATAAACCCTTTCCTCCCCAGCTTGCTTTTGGTCCTGGTGTTTCATCATAGCAACAGTAACCCATAGTGATAGTACATCATCAGTAACAGTAATGAAGACAACGGGATTCCTTATAGGATTCCCTAAAGTTACAGGATCACCTGAGTAATAATAAAATATAAAAACCTGAAGCTAATTGCAAGGAAACATCAAAGAATATTCTACAACCCTGACAATTTTACTCTACCAAACACATAAAGATCATAAAATAAGGCTGAAGAACTCTATATATTAAAGAGCTAGGGCTGTGACTACAATCTGGCATTTATGAACAAATATTCCTGGGAAAAAAGCAGTATCTTCAAAGACCAAATTATTTGAACTGTGGATATTGCTGCTGACAAGATGGCTTGGCACTTAACAGCATTTGCTGCCCTTTCAGGGGACCAGGGTTTTATTCCCAGTACCCACATTGTGGTTCACAACCATCTGTAACTCCGGGAATCAGGTGCCCTCTTTGACTGATAAAATCATCAAGTATGCACATGATACACTTACATACATGCCAACAAGAAGCTCACACATTAAATAAAATGAGTAAATCTAAACAAACAAACAGAGAACTGCAGTGAATGGCAGGTCAGAGACTAATTCTGTTCTGGTCAGCTACTTTTACCCATCTGAATAGCCAGTCATTCTTTGTCCACCTCTGTGTCAGAAATAGCATTCTGTGACTAGTAGATTAAAAACCTTTGGGAAAGGATAAATTTGGTAGACAATTAGTTTCCACCAACCCAAAAGATAAGACTGTCATTAGATAGCATCTGAGGCCTATAGGTGAGATTTCCCCATCTTGCTGTAACTCACCTCTCTGAATTTCACACCAATGTATTCTTTACAGGCCTTGATTGATAACTCTCTTAGTTCTGTTACTATCAAACTCCATGAAACTGTTTCCACATGGGAACATGGAACATTGAGTAACCTAGCTCCAGAGCAAGCTTGTATTGTCTTTAAGATGAGAGCTGTGGTTTTTCTGTGAACAGATTCCAGCCTGATTGTATCCTGAGGCATAATTATTTTTAAAAAAGTTATTAGAAAATCATTAGAAGTTTGTGAAATGCAAATACTGTGAATTAGATAACAGTATTGCATTATGTTGCTGATTGTTACGAGTTCTTTCATGATGTAAAAGATAGTCCTTAGGAACCACATCCCATGTATTTGTAATACATTAGTGTAAAAGGAAAGGAGAACACGTACTTAGCAAATAAACAAAGCGTGAAGAATTCATCCCAATAAAATTGTTTTTGCATTTTTTTCTGTAAGAAGATGAAAAAGAAAAAGGTTTAAACGTGATCTAAGGAGTTAGCAAACTTGCTTTCTGAATCTGGTAAACAGATCCAGTGGATAATACAACTTTATTCCACTAATCTAGAAATCTCTATGAGTGATGTACAAAGAAAACGATATGAAAGACTATGACCTCTTTTATATACTTTAACCTTGTACTCTTATTTGATGTAATTCATGTTTTAACCCATACTGAGAAAATCATATTCTTATTTAGCAATTACATGGCAGTCAGGCTTCAATAACATAACTTTAAAATAATGAAAGAAGTTAGATCTAGAAGACTACAATTTAGGACATTAACAATCAAAAAAACGCTACAGATGTCACATTTCGGGCATACCCATCACAGCTGACACTGGATGCTAAAGTGAGATGACTCTTCAGGGAACTGGGAGTTTTAGTGAATTCTACTCCAGCAGAGCTGTAGGGTTATAATCCAGCTCTACTAGTCACTAGGTGAATATTTAAAGATATATCACTATTTTAAATGGAACATTATAAATCATTATTATCCAAGTTTTATAAATTAGCCATTGAAGAGCTAGGGACACAATTCAGTGTCAAAGCATTTACCTAGCATGCATGAGGCTCTGAGTTCAATCCCCAACACTACCAAAAAATTCCAATTGATGAATTAAAGACATATTGAATGTATTTTCCAAGTTTATACAATCTATAAAAGCTTTGAACTAGAACTTTACCCTTTTAGCACTAGCAAAAAAAAAAAAAAAAAAAAAAAAAAAAAAAAGACAAGGTCAATTGTCCTTTCAACTTTATTTTCCTCTGTGAATAACATGAAGTCCAGGGACTGCAAACATTCCAAAAATGACTACTCAGTTGGGTAGAATTCCACACAGGGTTCATGTGCTATCATCCCCTCACCCAATCAATAGTGCCTTTCTAAATTCTCTCCCTAGGAAACAGTGTACACTGCATATAAGATGTCATGCCCTAAACAGTTACCCAGACTGGCAAAAACATGTATGAAGTAACTCAAATGTCAAATAATAGAAATCACTTAAATACACGATAAATTTAATACATTTTAATAAGAATTTTAATGATCACAATAAAATCTGTTGCTGTAATAAACACCTCGACCAAGAACAACTTGGGAAAGAAGGGTTTATTTCATCTTATAGCTTATAGTCTATCACAAAGGGAAGTTAGGTCAGGAACTAAATGCAGGAGATGATTCAGAACACATGAAGAAATGCTTCTTACTAGCTAGATCCCCGTGGCTTGCTCATCCTAGTCTTCCACATAACTCAGGGCCACTTTCCCAGGGGTGGCACCACCAGTAAAACCCTGTGCCTTCCATCATCAACCCTTAATCAAGAAAATGCCCACAGACTTGCCTATAGCTCAATCTAATGAAAGCAATTCTTCAGCTGAAGTTCCCTTTGCCCAGATTACTCAATCTGTATCAAGATGACAAAATCTAACTAGCACACTATGTTTCATTCAAAAAAGAATACAAAATTCTTCAGAAAGCATGGTTCAAACAAATGTAATTATACATTTAGTACATTTGTGTTTGTGTACACACACATAAATAGAGATAAAATATATGGATTGGTAAACACTAGAAACAAAAACAAATGTTAACAAAGTAATCACTAGCTAATGCAGACTGGTTTATATTTGTGTGTGTTGTGTATGTTGCCTTCGTTTTCCAAATTTTCTAATATTAGTTTTAATTAGTTTTGCAATTTTTAAAAAATCCTTAACAGTCTTGTAGAAATAAAGCTATTTTAAAAACATGATGAAAATGAAAGTTTCTTATAAATTCTAAGACAGAACTGAGTGTATTGGAGCATATTTGTATTCCCAGCCCTCAGGAAGCTGAGTCCAGCTTGGGCTACATATAGAGTCAGTGAACAGACTAGAATATATAGAAAACCTAGTCTCAGATAAAAATAAAAGTAAAATCCTGAAATGCAGTTCTTTAATCACTCCTACTATGTCATGAAACCATTGAAACAGGTGCATTTGGGTTAATTCAACTTGAGTGAGATTTACTGTAATAGGATGGAATTAAACTTTGCTTATCTCCCACTGTAACTTATGCTTAAATTCCTTAAGAAGGAAAATTAATTTGTAGGAGTGATTGTGTGTGGGTAAGCAGGTGAGTGGAGATGGAGGGAGGGAAGGGAAAAGGGAGAACCTGCTGCTGGCTGCTGGAGATTTAAACAAGTAAATGCTCTTCTCGCCATTTAAGAGACTACAATCTAGCAGCCGTGGATATGCCAGGTATTCCAATAAATCTAAGGGACCATCCATTCTGTAGACTAGGGATGGAATGGTATAACTCAGAGTTGTTCAGCAGTCATAAAAAGTTACAAAACCAGAGATAGCATAGGGCACGAAGAACTGGGTGACTAAGAACCTAATATCTTGGAAGAACTGACAGTCTTCATAGATCAGATGGCATAGGACTTGACACTAGCAGATAAAAGGAGGAAGAAGTCTTCTAAGCACAAGTAAAAACAAGACTTGGCAGGGGAAGACAGCTCTCCATATTTCTGAAATGTGAAGTGCAAGGTGGGTAGTGGAAGGAGATAAACTGGAGGAACAGGCTGGGAGCAGATGGTGAAGATAAAGAGAGTAAGATTGGATCCTGGAGGCAGAGAGTGAAGAGACATGAAGAACTTTGAATAAAGACAGACATTAGTAGATGCTAATTTTAGAAAAAAAAATAATTCTTAAGTACCAAGAGGAGGTTTTATTGGAGACAGGATAAGGCCATGTTGCAATAATCTAAATGAAATAATAAGAGCTCAAAGTGAGTGGTGGCAGGAGACAGAGTGCTGAGTCTTGGTAACTAGAGACAGAGTGCTGGAACTTGGTGACTGGAAGCAGACAGAGTGCTGGGGCTCTGTGCCTGGATATGGTGGGAGAGACGAACAGCAATCACCTTCTGTGAGGGGGAGACATACAGAGAGGAGATGAACAGCTCAGCCTTTGGTGTATGAGGAGTCCCTGTGTGGCATCCTGGAGGAATGATCAGATGACAGCCGGCTATGACAAGGAAGAATAGGTGTCTTTGGATGTACAGCTTCCCAAGATTTGTTAGGTGTACACACAGGGGATCAGATGACTTGCTAGAGGAACTAGACTGGGCAACTTGGGGCTTCCTGCAGAGGTAGTCTGCTGTTAACCCTGAACACTGAGGGGCATCTGTTCCTTTGCAGTCAGGATGATTGTGTAGAGAATATGGGATCTGTGTTCTCTATGAACAAGGCAGCATTTAGCTGTTATCTTTGTAGATGCCAAAGAGTTGAGTGAGAGTTGAGTGAGTTGGAAATGTCTAAAATTAGCATTTTGAAACACCCAATTAAGAAAAAAAACTATCAATTATCAAGAAAACTATACTTATTAAGAATATATTTGATGAAATCCTCTAGAACAGCAGTTCTCAACCTGTGGGTCTTGAAGCAGGTTGACAACCTTTCACAGCGATTGCCTAAGACCATCTGCATATCAGATATTTACATTATGACTCATGACAGTAGCAAAATTACAGTTATGAAGTAGAAACGAAAATAATGTTATGGTTGGGGGTCACCACAACATGAGGAACTCTATTAACGGGTCACAGCACGAGGAAGGTTGAGAACCAGTGCTCTAGTAGGTATTCCATAAAAATCACAAAACTCTTATCATTCCAGATCATTTAGGGACATGAACTTTATACAAAACATGGCAAACTGGCATAAACCAATACCCTAGGCTAACGTTACTGAACACAAACAGATGCATATGTATGTATGTAGTCTGAGCAATAGTAAGCCTGACATGGTATACCTGGAGGCAAACTGAAACATGGAGAAATAATGATCTTCCTTTCAAAGTATTAAGAAAAGCTTCATTGAACACTCAGATTTTCAGCGGTTTACAGATTGTTGAGTTTGGTTTTATGGAACAGTAGAACTAAAAAAAAAAATCTGGAAATGACTTGAAAGGGGGAGTGAGATAATTGAGTATGAGTCATCTGTGGGGAGAGGACCTCACAGGTAAAGGGTGGAAACACTGCAACTGAGAAGGCGTTGTATACCACTACTGATACAGCATCTCTGTTCCATACTGGTAATTGTTCCACTGGACTACGCAAATGATGGGTACCAGTAAAACCATCCCACATGGTACCTTATTAAATAGAAGTCACTTTTGAATTATATCACAGTATTTGATTATACATCCTCTGCAGGCTTCATTTGAGTTTGTTATTTCTATTGTTGTTCGAGGTTTTTAGTATAATGATGATGTGCTCAGCATGCATATTTTAAGAATTAAAATACATTTCTATTTCAGGTCAGAGAACCAAACAGCTTGAGCGGAAGAACCCTTGGATAACAAGAAAATTATTTTCATTTCTTTTATCCTTCGTGATTAAAAAAACAAAAAGAAGCTGCGTATGGTGGTTCATACTTGTTATCCAAGAATTCAAGAGGCATATGTAGGAGGGTTGCCCAGAGTTAAAGACCAGCCTGGGTTATATAGAGAGTTCCAGGTCAGCTTGGGCTACAGAGTGAAACCTTTTCTCAAAACAAACAACAGCCTATATTGCTTTGCCCTTTGCTGCCTTCCAGAAGTTGAAGTTAAGTCCATATTGCTGAAGACACCACGAATTTTGTACACAAAACCTGGAGTGTCCAAGATGGACCTGAGACAAAAGCCTCCACCCTGAGGGACACTTTTCATAATAATGGAAGGTGTCATGCAAGCTTCCAAAGCAGGCAAGCAGCCAGTAATCTTACCCAGCTGCAACATTTACGAATCACAACGAGCATGATCTGAGAATCCCCAGGGTGTAATGGTGGCACTCATACCTCGGAGGTAACTAGTAGCTCTCTAATTGGACTTAAGGACCACTCAATAGGAAAGAAACCGTGCCTGGTACTGGAAACTTAGCCTAGAGGCAAACCTACTACTGCTACTTTATTAAACCAGCATATTTCCTAATTGTATTCTAAATATTTATCCTATACTCACAGATAAATGTAGCTCTCACCTTTCATCAAAGAAGCTTCTCTTTGCAATAGGTGGAGACCAGGACAGAAAATGACAACTTCTGAAAATACAGAGAACAAATGACCATTTGGTGCCCAGCCACAACGGATAAATCCACAAGTCTTACACCTAAGGATTAGAGAACATTTCTGAATAGGGTTTTTAGCCTATCGTAAGAGTGTATCCACAATGGGTTCTGGACATCAAACTTAGATCAGCAGGCTTGCACAGCAAGTGTGTCTGCTACTGAGGCATTTCCCTGGCCCACAAACACCAGTGTATTCATAGACCAAAGCATCTCATTATCATATTAGTTTGTACTACTTTAAACTTTCATATACCAGAAAAAAATAAACAAGCTAAAAAACTAAAATCAAATAGATTTTTAAATCTAGTTTGGAGTAAACTGAAAGATTCACTTCTCATATACCATTGCTTATAGAACAATTATAACAACGGCAATAGTAAAAACAGTCACAAGTTTATAAGGTAACTGCTATGCACAAGGCGTTGTTCTAAGTATTTTTCATGTGCTATACTAAGCCTTATAAATCACCTGTAAGGGACTCATTTTGGAAGACAGAGAAGAAAGTTCCTAAGAGCTGGGGTTGGTAGATGACTACAGCAAGATGACATAGCAGGGCAGTCGAACATTTGAATTCATGGCAGCGATGACTGCATGCACGGACCTGCATGTGCTAAAGCCAGACAAAATCCCAGGATGAAGGGGCAGGGGTCATAAAATCTAACCCCTACCTGAGGAGATAGTGACAATTGGTGCTTTCAGGGAAAGTGGGTTTTCTTTGGGGATGCTGCCCTGGAGGGGCTGCGCACATACGCCAGCGGATGGCCCCATGACCATGTGTGTACTGGCAGCACTAAGTGGACTCAATGGGTTTAATAAAAAGAGCACATGAAATTAGGAAGGAGTAGTGGGGGGGAGTGGAGAACTTGGAGGAGGATGGGGTAATTTGACTGATAGATTTGATTAATGTGTTTATATGCATATATGAAACTCTCAAATAACGAAACATGATAAAATATAAATCCCCCATGAGAGATATACTTTGTAGAAGGAGGACCTTGGTAGAAGACAGCACTATCTTCCATTTTAGAGCCTGAGGTGTTTCTCATTACAACCACCTGTTATATATTTCATGAAGGACTAGAAGGGTTCAAAGACTCCAAATACAAAAAAACGATATGAGGAAGAAATATTAATTACTCTGATTTAATCATTATCACACTGTGACTCATACAAATGCACAATTACTATATGTCAATAAAAAAAATTCAAAAATCATTTAATGCTTTGAATATTAATAGAGACCAGGACATAATTAATATGTAACATTTAGTTCCTGAACCTACGTATGCAAGTGCAATTTAAGAATATACTCTAAGCTGGTGATCCTAATAGTTAGGATCAATCAAAGACATAAACCAAGGAACAAACACCTGGCAGGTGTAAAGAAAGGCGCTTTTAGATCCAGACCAGATTTCACCTGGAAGAAGGTGTCCAGGGAAAAGGGTTTTGAGGGGAATGAGCAAAATAAGCCTGCTAGCCAGCAGGACTATGAATTAAAGCCAGAATGAAATGTGTCTGCTACAGCTCTGTGTTCTGTTTACTTGTAATCCCCTAACTTGAAGTACTCACAGACACTGTTACAGAATAAAGAACTCTGCACAGATGTCCACACTTGATTTCTCATCTTTTCCCTAACATTTATTAATCACGTGACTCAACAAGTCACTCTTCTCTGAGTTTTGTCTCAATCCTAAAACAGGGTCAATGATATGTAGGTGCTGTTACAGACACTAACACCTGAGAGGACTAACAGGGCAGCCCTCGTGATGCGGGGGTTCTGTCCTCGGCTCTTAGGGAGTCCCTGGTGAGTTAGAAAGCCCCAAAGCCAGCTGCTGGCAGTTAGAGCTTTCTGCACCCCTCTTAGGTGTCCTACTCTCCTGAGAACCCCTCACTTCCCTACCTGATATAATGAGCCAATCTAGTAAGTACCCATGCTCAGGTCCTGACCATCAGAGAGATCCCCCTAGTGACTGCTGTTTCACTTAAAAACCTCAGTGCACCCACATTTGGCGCTGCCACGTTTTTGTTTTTTGTTTTTAATATAACAACCCTGACATGTCAGTATGTATCCCATTGGAAATAAATTGTTTTAAACGTTAAATTGGCCACATGTTACTCTCAGTGTTTACTTGAGTTATTTCACAAACCTAACACAATAAAATACACTTTTCAATATAAAATCACTTTATTGTAAGGAACACACAAATAAAAACATTACATGACTAGATTAAGGTAGCTAAACAAACACATGCCCAGTTCTAAACTCTATACACCTCAGTGAACTTCTATACAGTTAGAATAATAACATGGTGCTTTGGTGTTTTCAGGTTATTACTGAATTTTTTTTTTTAATTCTCTGTTTTGTTTCTTATTTTGGTATCAGCTTAGTGTTCAGTTTTGCTAAGCTTCTGAAATTCTTAGGGGGCAGGCAGTTTGATGACAGAGAGAGAAAGTGCTACTAACCTGAGCCAGAGGCATGATAAAATCCTGAGCCCACAGTTTAACACTTATACTCAGGGGCCAACTCCTGTATCATACAAACTCCCAGCCAACTGAGCCCAGGAAAGGCATAAGCCTCATTTTGGAATGAGAAAACAAACAAAAAAAACCAGACACTGTAAACAAGTGGTTTAACTTTAACTTATACTGAGTGTGAGATATTGTATTCCTTTATCTCAGCCTGTAAACTTTGAAAAGTTTAAATTAACTGGCTGTTCTGGCTTGCTAGCGGTTAACCTACATATACCAAGGTCTCATTCCTCTCCTCACCACTACGTCCCAGTGAACTCAGCTCTAACAATGTCCCAAAGGACATGACACAAAGGAAAACAAGAAACACACAGATGCCACGTCTATGTCTCTTAGTTACCATGGTGGTGGGTGAAATTAGGAAAAAAATAAATAAAAGCTGAAGTTGTGCCCAAGGGAATGAAATTTCAGCTCTCAGCCTTAAGATTCAGCAGTAGAGAATCATGCAGTATCCACTGGGGCCCAAAACAATGTGAGCTAAGGTTTGTTTTATAGTTCATAGGGAGAGAACCTGTGTCATCTGTTCTGGTGAGGACCGGGAATATGACAGCTTTCCAGAGGAGTCATTTCCCTCAGTGATTTGCTGTAGACAATGAAATGACAACAGCAACACAGTAGGCAAGACAGAGGAAGACTCTCCACCCTTAGCTGTGTCTCAGCACTGTACAGAGGGATGACATTTGAGATGCCATGACATGGCTTTCTGCATGGAAATGTGCTGTGCCCATCGCTATCTTTAGCCTACAGGTCTGTCAGCGACACGGAATGGCATCTGCTTCCCACCGCCATCATTTTCCCTTGTGAGGACTGAGGTTCATTGCTGTGTTAAAGACCTGAAAGATGCAAGCAAGGTGGGTGTAATGGTTTACATCGTTTGTCAGCTAGGTAAGCTTTACACTGACCTTGGACAGGTTTGTGAGGGATTATCTGGATTAGGTTCATCTCTTGCCATGCCTGTCAGGTATTGTCTTGACTGAATTAATTTAGATAGAAAGGTTCATCCTAAGTGTATGGATCAGTATTTCGTGGGCTATGTCCAGAACTGAATAACAGTAATAATAATAATAAATAATAATAATAAATAATGTCAGGTATTTTCTTGACTGAATTAATTTAGATAAGAAGGTTCATCTTAAGTGTATAGATCAGTATCTCATGGGCTGTGTCCAGGACCAAATAACAGTGATGATGATGATGATGATAAAAATAAAGAAATGAGCTGCACAGTAGGGTTCATCTCTCTCTGCTTCCTGACTGCAGATGCATATGGCCAGCTTCTTTAAGCTTCTGCTTACACAGGGGCCTGCACTCTAGAACTGTGAGACAAAATAAACCTCCCCTCCCTTAGTTGCTTTATGGAGGATTTCTGTCTCAGCACTAGGGAAAGAAGTTAATACATCAGAGAAGACAGTGCTGCTGCCTGTCCCCACCATTGTGGGCATTACTGTGCACACAAGAAGCAAGTTTCTTGAACTGGCAGATTTTTAAACTCCAAATAGTTTCTCTTAAGCTTATGTGATAGAGCAAGGTTAATTTTCCACACCAAAGGAAAAAATAAAAGCGGTTTGTCTACACATCAGAAATTAATGGTAGCATTGGAAAACGCAGAACTTCTCCTGTACAGTGGGTTCCCCGCATTTGCCACTGTGATCATAATGCCCCGATGGGCTCTCCTGGGGATCTCTGTCCTGCTCCCTCATGTATTCCTGGATAATCACTTGGCTGCTACTAAAGCAGCAATCTGAGCTGTACAGAAGCCAAGAAAACCTCAGATCCCATGCTTGCTAATTGGACATAACAATCCATGTTCAAGGGCAGTAGGCAAATGGCTTTATTCCACCAGAATAGTTTTGGCTTACTTTTTGTTTGCTTGTTAGCTCATTGGTTAGGCCCACCCATTTTCTTCTTAACAAGTTCTCTGAACTCTAAAGCTACTTCTCTGGCCAATAGCATCCCAATTCTGTAAAGGTATAGAAAATATTCACTGTAATTTATCTGAATGATGCAAGACTTTCTCTAGGAGATGAGGGTTTGATACTGGACATGGCGTTATGTGTTTCAGAAACTTAATCACTTTAGAATTAATGAAAGCAAATATTAGAATTAGTGCTCAAGGGAGTAAAGTCGGAGACAGTAAATTGTATTGTGACATATGACCATTCCACTTAAAATACAACTGATAGCTTTCAAGTTGAATTACTGAGAGAAACAGGTAGGTCAGTGATACTACTGGAGGATCAGCTCGTTAAAATTTAATAACCTTTATTTCTTAAATGATAAAACTGGAGCTCAAAAGATTGCCTATGTTTGGTCTTTGTAGTGGATACTCAGATTATTGGGTGATGGTTGGGGAAAAGGAGAAGCAATTACACTGAACATATAAATTATTTCTGAAGACATGAAGTCTCTTCAAGATAGAAAGGATAAGCAGAAAAATTGAGCATAAGCCAGCAATTACTTTGGCTCCTTAGAACTTGGTATTAAGTCAGAGGTTTTTGTTTGTTTTGTTTTGTTTTGTTTTTCCTGCAAGAGATTGGGGGTAACAACAAGCAGGAGTTACTTTTCTGTAGTTTGCAACAGTCTTTTATTCTTTAGCACTTACTACTTGGCTTGAACTCTACAGCAGATCTTATTTTCTTCCCATTTCGGAGAGATCTTTGTCACCTGAGTGGTGGGTTATACTGGCTTATACTGGAAACTTTAGGAAGTTCTCTCTTTTATCCCAGAGTCCAGTAATTCATTCTATCCCAACTAACTGTCCTAGGGAAGCGACCAAATAGAAGCAAAGTTCCTTGCACATAAATGTGCAGTGCTTCAGATAACAGTGCTAAGGAGAAAAATAAAATGCGGCAGAGGAGCTGGATGGAGATGGAGCAGCCTGTGTGTGTGTGTGTGGGGGGGGGTGATTCCTATTTTAAGGGAAAATGTCAAGGAGAGCTAATTCATGAGGTGATATGACTATGTCTTTGTAATATTACCAGCTTGTGGCAGTCCGGCAGGCACATGAAGGAATTGTGGGAATTTGTCATGAAAATATCTGATGGGAGAGGAGAGTGAGCCCAGTCTAACCCAGCCACCTGTCTTTATAAAGTTTCATGGGAAGTCACCCATTCTCAGTCGTTTACGTATCTGTGGCTACTCTGGTGGTGTTAAGTAGTTGCAATTCAGGAAATACATGCTCTAGGACACTGGGAGTATTTACCATCGGACTAACTGAAAAAACCATTTGCCGACCCTTGCTTTATTTAGACGGAGCTGCAAAATGTGACTTTTAAGATGCAAGTAGACATGTCTTCAGAGAACAGAAAGCAAGTGTCCCTACGTGAGAAGGAGGGAGAGGAGAGGGAGAGGAGATGGGGGTAGTGCAGGGCACAGATCTGTCTGGCCTTTCTAAACCACTTGGAAGAACTTTGACCTTTATTTATAGGGAGATAAGAAAGTCCTGGGGATGTTTAACACAGGTGTCACATAATTTGTCTTACACTTTAAATGGATCTCTCCTTTCAGAACAGATGACAGGCATTAGTTTGATGTAAGCTGCAAAAATATAGACAAAATGATTTGGCTTAGGCTAAACAATTTGTTAAATTCTGGACACAGAGCAGAAGACAAGCAGGTAACACTTGCCTGTGGACTCTATAGAGGATTATGTGTGTCCAAGCTGTGAATGGGAAGAGGAAAGCAGGTCCTCAAAGCTGGCTGGTACGAGTCTAAGTATGTGAAAGGCACAAAGAAAGATTGTCGGGGAGACAAAGTACTGTTTTCAGCTGGAAATGGTGGATTTAGTTGGAACATTAAATTTTAAATGCCTTCTGAAGATCCAAATGGAGATGTGAAAAGATGTGAAAGAGGCTTTATAAATCAAATCTGGGAAGAGATTTGAACAGGCATACAAATTTGGGAGCCATCCACATTTAGGCAATTTGTAAGTCACAAGAATAGATTAACATCATCCGCAGCCTGGCTAAGGACCTTAGAAAATGGCACGAAGAGTCACCACTTGATATTAGTATAAGTCACTGGGTTTGAGAGAGGTACTGCAACTTCCTTTTCAGGATGTTTTGCTTAGGTAGACATTTGTGCCTTCGGTTGTCATACAAAGAAACAGAAATTTAATTGTTACATAATTTGTCTGACTTTACTTACCTGGGGTTCCAGTGTATCTTTACATCAACGGCCTAAGCCCTACACTGTGACATGGCACATGGAAATTAGCTCCATGAACATCAGCTGGGGACATCTGAACTGGAACATATTGGCACTAATATTGTCACATGTAGGTATCTCCCTCTATGTCTCAATTGCAATAAGAAGTCCTTTTTCAGGAAACCACTAGACTTAGGAATTTTGATAATGTTCTCACAAGCTTCCTCCTCGGTTTCCTGAAATTAACAAGCATTCTCAGCATGAATAAGCAGGACAGTTCTAGCTGAAGAGCAGAAAACGAGGGAGTCACTTCCAAGGAGCCCATGCATCAACAGCGTGTGCTGCGTTTCAGCCTAACTGCGTTTCTTCCAATGTCCAATTCTCTGCTAAGACCCTGGAAAAACACTACTCGAAATTAGAGGAAGCAAACTTCATGACTTAGAACTAAATGTAAATCATTTGAAACTACAGGTCAGAGGCCACTACACATCATGTGACCCACAGTGGCATTTAATACTTTATAATGTTCTATTTACCTTCACAAATGCATTGGCCATAAGAAAAAGCTTTTGGCTTGACATCTAGTCTCAAATTACTGTTTCTTCATGAACTTCTCAAAAGTGCAGCTGTTATTTAACTACTGCAAAATAACGTGGAACAATGAAAAGTAGGAATCCCTCTTCCTTTTTTTAAAAACATTTATATCTATCTATATATATATATATATATATATATATATATATTATATATTTTACACACACACACACACACACACACACACACATCCTATAAGCTGGGGCTAAGTGGATCACAGTAGCTCCAAAGAGGCCCAGCTGAAAGCTAAATAGGAACTATGCCATATGAAAGTCTGAACACTTCTACATACTGCAACAATGAAGCCACACGGTGAGGTTAACACCCTCATTACAGTTATGAAGAAACCAAGAGAAACCTTGGTTGTGGCTTGTTGAAACGATCATGTCTTGAGGGAACATATGAACTCTGCTGGGCTGAAGGGAACGGAGATAGTTGATTTGGGATAGACAAATATTAGGGAACTAAAGCGATTCTAGTACCCTTCCTCTTCCAGCCTACTTGCTTCCCGTCTTAAGGTATTATCCTTAAGGAAGCCTTTTCTCTTGGGGAAAAAGTCCATGAGGGTGTGTACATACATAGTGGGGAGAGTGTTGCCATGGAGACTGTGAAATAGTAAATGATAATAATCCTCAAAAAATAAATGTGGTTTGTGTGTTGTGGGTTCTGCTGCCTCTTTTAAGGATCTTGCCTCTGTAGAAATTTACAGTCATCTTGTAAGGTGCCAAGCCAGTTTTATCAGGTTATCGTGACTATAAAACCCACAATATTCAGTAAAGTACCTGCCACGTAGTCTTCAAACGGCAGATGCTTGTGGAATAAAGCATGAAGCAGCAGCCTGTTGGCTGTAAACATAAACGCAAAGACTCAGATTCTGGGTCCCCTCTCTGGAAATTGTACGGAACCTTGACTATCCATACCTCCTTTGCTTTGGGGATTTTAATCATTTATGTTCTAAAAATCATATTTTCTGTCTGTGACTTATGGAACAAGAACAAGCCCGAACTACACTGACAGACAAACAATCGTATTCCTTGTCCCTCTTTTGTAAAGAATGTCCTTTGTTTGGGTTTTCAGGCTACTCACCTGCCACCCCCTTAATTGCCTAAGGATATCAGGTGATGGAGTAAATGATGCTACGTAAGACAAGACCTAGAGCAGAAGTTACAGCCAGGAAGATGGCTCAGCACCTTAAAGTACTGGCTGACAAGCCTGGCCAACCTTAGTCTGACCCCAGGACTGCTGGTTGTCCTCTGACCTCCAAATGCTAGTCATGGAAAGTGCTCCCCATGTCCTTTTACCCCTAAACACACACAGTAAATAATTGGTGAAAAACGTAAAAGAGCACAGAAGTCTACAGGATGAAATAAGGGGAAACTCAGAAACTGCAAGCAAGCTGGTCAACAAAAGCTTGGCTTTCTGAGAAGATATTTGAAAAAACCACTGTGAATGCAACGGGGAGATTCTTAAATATATGGGGTAAAGAGATTTCTTGTTTGTTTTATTCCCTCTATATCAAGAGTTTAATATTACTTCAAAAGTAACTTAAAAATCAGAAAATATCTAGATTGCTCTCAAAGACTTTGAGAAATAGGTTTTGGTTTGGTGTGTGTGTGTGTGTGTGCGCGCGTTTCAGTGCTAGGAACAAAATGGTCCAGTTGTATCACCAGTATAGTCAGTATCTCTGACTATGTATCTTCTACAGTCAGTATAAAAAGGTCTGGTTTTACCGGCAGCATAGTTAGTATTCATTTTTAATAATGTTTTATTTTACTGACACGTTTGCCCCAAAATTTTAGTTTGTGTCATTTGTCACGGAACCTGGAACAGTGCAGTAGCCACTGAAGATCGAACTGAAAGTATGAAAATTTGAAAATATAATTCAGTGTAATTAAAGTGAGCATTAGACAATAGGCCAGGGATTTACCCCAGAAAGGAAGATGACTGAGCTAGAGAAACAAATATGTCCCCTGTCGTTGGGCAGAGCACGGAGTGTTTACTAAAAACACCAAGGAATCCATTCTGAAATTAGGATTGGATGCCAGACCCCGAGATAAGGAACTCCACCAATGGACAGGGACGGAGACACCTTCCCACCCTTCGTATAAAGCCTCTGAGGTGCTCTGACATCCGCACAGGTTTTCATCCTTAGTACTATTCTTTCCCTCGCTGCTCTGAGGGGTTCTAGGAGAGAGAACTCCTGCTCTCCATGTGTTAAAGTTTCTGTTTTCCCGTTTTCGTTTCCATTTCCTGGAGTTGTCTTAAGGGTTGACCAGAATGAAACGGCACCGAAAAGTCCGACAGTCAGGTGACTAAGAGTTGTGACACTGGTCTGTGTGGGGTCCCAGAGCCTGCTTTGGAGGCAGGTCACCTCAGCCTCAGTTGATGCTAACTGCTAGCTAGGCCTGTCAGCAACCTGCAGGAGGGAAGAGGTCAGCTTTCCGACCCTGAGCTAGCCAGTTGTCACCCTGCTTCCTGAAGGACACTAATTTGCATGGTTAACTGAATTTTCGGGGGGAGGGGGAGGGAGATAGAGACCTTCGTAATTACCTCGGACTCACACTTAATATACCTGGCTGGGCCTAAGAGGCCTAAGGCAATTTTTTTTTAAATTTTTTAAGGGCTGAAGTTGGTGCTCAGTGACTCAACTGGCAATAGCTTCTGTTTGCACTCACGTGTGCCTTTTCAGGATGGCGCGAAGGTGTCGAAGGTGTCGGGCAAGCAGCGCGAGGCCGATGGACTTTGGGTCCCTCCTGGGCAGGTCAAAGGCTTGCAGCCTCTGGGCCTTCCTCCCTCAGTGCTGAGCAGCTGAGCACCAGAGAGGAGTGGGAGGCGGAGAGGTTAGAGGCCCAGTCACCTGAGAGGCCTGTGAGCTTCCTGAGAGGCACAGGAGGGTGGGAGCAAACAAGTGACGGTGAGGCATGTTAGGGGGACAGGTTAGAGGTGGGCGAGGGGGAGGGGCACGTGAGTGAGGGGCATGAGAGGGACACGTGAGAGAGGGGCACATGTGAGAGAGGAGCACATGAGGGGCACGAGAGGAGCACGTGAGGGGCATGTGAGGGGCAGGAGAGGGGGCACTTGAGGCATGAGAGGGGTACGAGAGGGACATGTGAGAGAGGGGCACGTGTGAGAGAGAAGCACGTGAGGGGCACGAGAGGGGCACGTGAGGAGCAGGAGAGGGGGCACGTGTGAGAGAGGGGCATGTGAGGGGCACGAGAGGAGCACGTGAGGGGCAGGAGAGGGGGCACGTGAGGCATGAGAGGGACACAAGAGGGACACGTGTGAGAGAGAGGGGCACGTGAGGGGCTCGCTAGGCCAGGGAGGTACTCAGGACTTGTGAGGGACTCTGAGCTCACGCACCTCCGTGATGCCCAGCGCCAGTAAGCACGGGCCGCAGTCCCCGGATGTGACTTGCATTTTCCTTTTACTGTGGATTATTTTTCCAGGCAACAGAATCATTGTCGGGCAGCAATTTTTGTTGTTGTTGTTTTGGGTACATGAGGTGAGAGTTTCCGTGTGGGACGGCAAGTGGAAGCAAGGGTGCGGCTATGGGGAAAATTTTAAATTAAACTTCTGCTCGGAGATTATTCTGTTACCGCACAACATTTACTGTGACTTAATTGCAGAAGATACTTCGTTGCAAGCTCTTCAGCCCATAAATCTAATTTTCATGGGTGATTTAGAAGCATAGATAACTTTGTGATAAAAAATTTAGCAAAATGCTCAAAATACAGTATTTAAATCCCAAGATAAGGTATCCTAACTAAAAACAACAACAAAAAAAAACCCCATTCCTTATCGAGTATAATTCCTGTTGTAGAAACAGCATTTGAAATACTGGAGAATTTGAAGAACTGATTGCTTATGGGGGTCCAGCAGAAAGTTTGACAGGATTGTTATATATATATATATATGCCACATAACTTACATACACTTGGATACACTTGGTTCTGTTAGTTTTGCTTTGTGCTTCTGGAATTTTCTCTTCACTTGACCTTACTGGTCTTTCTGACATTTTTTTTTCTTACCGTTTAATGATATCTTATAAATAATATTAAAGGGGCAAAGGTAATGCACGGGCTTGTGAAGTCGGACTTAAAGTCGGTCTGATTTGTTTTTCTGGAAAGGTTAGAGCTGGCAAAGATCACAATGTAGTCGATCCTGCTTGTTGTTCTCTGACAAGGCTTGTTTATTTAGCTGATTGTGTTTGTGGAGTCCATTAAGGTACAAATGGTGACTGGAAATTACCTACCCATGAGTCATAACTGCGGAAATTAAGCTACGGTACCAGTGCTCAGGCTGAATCTGAGCTGTGTGCCTTGCTCCCTTTCTTTCTCTCCCCCAATGCCATCAGTAAACCCCCTTGGTACTACTATTTAAATACAATTCAGAATCTGACTGACAATTTGCATTGCCGATTTTAACCCTCTTGGCCCAAATTACTAACCCCCTAGCTGGATTATTGCAGTAGCCTTTGAACTGTAGGGAGAATTGTTGGGAGGATGTAAAAATGTCAAGTGGAAGGTAGCCACATAGCCCTGCATTCTTTTACTGGGGGAGGCAGGTGGGGTCTAAATTAATGTGAAAATACTTGACTGTAAAATGAAAAATCCATCTAGCTAATTCACACCCAAAAAGCAAGGAATGTATAGTAGATGTTTGTGCAGGGAAGACATCTGGGAAGTGTGTGGCATGCTAGGAATGGACAGCCCACTTTCTGCCTGCCTGGAGTCAATGGTGTGATGGTTGGTGCTCTTTAGTCTCATATGGCATGGTCATTTGAAACTTTAGTGTATACGAGGCAAAATAAACCCCCAGCTTACCACTATATGACTTCAGAGTTCAGCCCATCTGGGAGCATCATAAGTCAATTCCAAATCCCCAGAATTCCTACTCCTGGACTTGGCTGATTTCAGATCTCTACTTCTGATTCAGTGAGCTGGGAACACTATTCTCTGACTAAATACACAGTCACCCAGGCCTATCATTTTAACGGGACCTAGGGAACCCTTTCCAAAAAGGAGCCTGAACAAATTAACATCTATACTGCAACTTGCAAACAATTTAAATTCAATACTCTGTTAAATCACACAGCAAATCAGTTACTGTCATTCTTACAACCTTTTGGGACTTCAGAAACTGAAGTTAAGTCAATAAAAATGAATGTTAGTCAGTGATGTGGATTTCATTCACTTTCCACTTTGCAGAGAGTCTGCCAATAGACAAATTAAAAATACAAAAATACTTACTCCCAGGCAATCACCATCAAGCTGCCTCTGTATATAGCCTTCATCCAGCAGCCCCTGTACATACAGCCTTCATTAATCTGCTGACTATTACATCTGATAATGAAGACAGGCAGGTTCAGGAATCTATTCCTTTCTGGATTTTGGCATTCCATGTCTCATAATGGACTGTTTCATTTATTTCTGCTTTGTATTGAGTAAGGCAGTCTTGTTTAATGTCAGCGTGGGTCAGCTAAATCTGTCTATCAATAACTTGGCGTGGTCTGGTATACATATAGCTTTCAGTCCTAGTTCATTTTTTGAATACGTAGGTAGGTAAGAAATATTTCCATTTGACAGAGAGACCATCATTTGGCCAAAGGCATGAAGCTATTGAACTGCTTGAAGTCAACATACTGTTTGATGAAACAGAAACATTGCTGAGAAATTACTACAGGTAAAATTAGATGCTCTCTGCTAAAAATTAAATGGAGTTATAAATTACTTAAGTTTTACTCTAAATTTTCATATTTTAATAAATTTTACATTACTTCTTAAATTTTCAATCCTAATTTTTTAAAAAAGGAATCCATTGAAACTGATTTACAAGAAGCACCAGGAGGCGCTGGCAGATGGTTCAGTGGCTGAAGGTGTATAGCATCAAGTTGGACAGCCTAAGGTCAACCCCATCCCCAGATCCACATAACGGGAGAGAACCAATCCCGGAAGGTTGTCTTCTGTCTTTTCTGTCTGTGTTCTGTGTATGTGGGACCCATGCCACCCCAAGTATACACACAAGGAAAAGAAATGAATGTAATGTAAAAGAGAAGAAGAATTTAAGGATGTGGCATTTTATTTTTGCTACCATAATAGTAGCTATTTAAGGGTATATTTTTTACTAAATTTATTTCTGGATATGTTTCACTGTCCTGTAATATTATAAAGCTAATCTACATTCATCTTCAATTCTGGGGCTCTTCTGGATGGATGCTGTGGACATGGCAGGATGAATTCATAATTGGATGAGACTGATAAAGTATGGAAATCAAAGCAATAATTCTACAGCAACAGTAGCAGCCTAACTTAACCTAGTGACCACTTCCTTTCCATCTTGGTCCTGATGGAACAAGAAATTGACATTCTTGAAAAGCAACAGAGGGCTAAGCAAGGTGTTCTACCCCTTCCCCTCTAGGTGATTAATCTTATTCCTACACATGTGGCATCTCACATGATGAATGTTTGCACAGGTGACCAGAGCACAGATTGAAACTCCTGCCAGGCATATCAAAGTCAGGAACCTCCTGCTACATGGAAAAGCCTATGTGCAGAAAACTGTGGTCACTCTACAGTTTTGCAATTCAGTGAGGATGATATACTATATACATTCATTGTAAACCCAGGCGGAAGCATACCATAAAATTCAGGGATGTGACTTACCTGGTCTGTAGTTTGCTGTGTGGGATCATTTGGATTTTTAAGAAATCTGTCTAGATAGTCTAATCTTTAAAAAGCTTCCCTCCCCACCCGTGGGAAGCTCTTCTCCTCCTGATTCTCTGGATCAGTATAAGATGGCTACCCCCATTTCCATGCCTCTCTGGCGAATTAAGTGTTCCTCCTCAGCTGTCTGCCACTGAACTCATACGATTTTACAGTCAGTTATGTGAGGTGGTTCTTTTGACACAGCAACACTTTTGTCAAGTATTGCATTTTTAAGTAGTCTTCATCCAACATGATGTGTCAAACTGGACAAATGTGTTTCAGAGAACTAAACCAAAAGGTTAAACCACTTAGAAATAAATTAGGGAAGTCTTCAAATTTGTTGTTTTCCGTCCCCTCCCTTCGGTGAATTAACTTCGTACTTCAACAAGTATTAAACCACAAAGCAAAGTTTTCTAAGTCCCAAGTGGAAGGCATCTTGGCAGCTGGAACTCTAGAGAACTACATTTCCCAAAATGCTCCAGGCTCCAAGCCTAATTGGTTTGCTGACTGTTCTTGAAGGCAGGTTCCCTCTGCCTATAGGCCAATGCGGTGAGGAGATTGTCCTGAACGGGAGAAGGTAGCCAGTCACAAAGCAAAGGGCGGCGCTACCGATTTTCGTGCGGAACTAACAAACCGTGGTAACATTTCTGTTTTTGCTTTTTCCTGGTCGCGGCAGGTCACACTGAGTCTAAGAATGGCCTCTCGCTGCGACCCCTGACTGTCGGTCTTCCTGCCTTTCCCCACTTCTGACTACCCACCCGCTCACCCCAGCTTGCGGAAGGCACTGACCAGAAGCACCCCCCTCCCCACACACACCTCCCAGCACCAATTTCTCTCCAGCGCTGCAAACTTGAACCACTCATCTGTCTCTTAGCTCCCAGGGAGACACACAGCAACATCGACGGCCAGATCTGAGCAAAAACTTCACCTCCCTCTTCCGTCTGATGATCAGAAAGGCTCCAGGGCATTGTCGATTGGCTAACTGGCAGGTAGACAGGACTTTGTAACAGGGAGTGCAAGGGGTGCTGGCTGTCACCATCCCTGCCTGCCGACCAGATTCTGGGTGGTGGGTGACCAAGGTCGGGGCGCTGGAGTTCTTCCCCTAAGGGGGTGATCCGGGTCTAGCCTCCACTCGCCAGCCTCATTTTACCTCCAGCAACCCCTTCATGAAGGAGAGGCTGGGCTTCTCCCTTTGAGTGTCTCTTAGCTGTCATCTTGCCACCGCCATAATCATTGCCTGGATGCTCCAATGCGAGCCCAGACATAAAGCAAGCTGAAAGCACACAGCGGGAGCCTGAGTGACAGGGCTGGAGGCGCGGGCCGCGGAGCCCGCGGTCATCCAGCTGCTGCCCGGGCCCTCCGCGCAGGATGATTTAAGCCACGGGCCGGGGGCGGGGGCGGAGGCGCGCATGCGCACTGGGCAGCCCGCTCCGCGGAGGCCCAGCTGCCGCCACAGTCGCGGCCGGCGCTGGAACCGCGGCTCGCCGCCTGCTCGGCCGGGCGTTGGGGGCCGGGGGCCGAGGCTCCTGGGAGGCTACAGCTTGCGTCCGGGCGGCCGGGGAGAGAGCGGCAGGCGGCGCGGGGACCGGCTCCGGGTGTCCGGGCCATGCGGGCTGGGCGGCTGCGCTGAGCGGAGGCCGAGCCCGGGACGCGCCGAGGGACTGCGGGGCCGCGGGCCATGGATGCGGCGGCCGCGGCGCGGGACGGCGGGAGCCCGGCCGCGACCAGGTGAGGAGGCGGCGTCCGGCGCCACTGCAGCCGCGGCGGCCTCGGAGGACGAGGGCTCGCCGCCGCGCGCCGTCGTCGCAGCCCTTCCTGTTGGGATTACCTCCCGCTTCTGTTCCCCGGTCCTCCTTTGCGCTCCGCGGTCGAAGCCGCCGGCAGGCTGCAGCCGGTCGGACTCCTTCCCACCCGGTGCCTCCGCTCCCCGGCTTCGAGGGGACACCCTTGGGCGAGACCATGAGGAAATTCAACATCAGGAAGGTGCTGGACGGCCTGACCGCGGGCTCGTCCTCGGCCTCGCAACAGCAGCAGCAGCAGCAGCACCCGCCCGGGAGCCGGGAGCCCGAGATCCAGGAGACGCTCCAGTCCGAGCACTTCCAACTCTGCAAGGTGACGGGAGCGCAGCCCCGTGGGCTGTCTTGGGAAGATGGGTCGTCTAGGGGGCTGCCGGGCACTACCCGGGAGCGCGAGGGCAGAGCGCGCCAAGGGAGCCAGGCTCTGAGAAAGCGCCCCTCACCCTCGACAGACGTGCCTAGCTGGGGTGTTTTGGACAGAGTTCCTTCACTTCTTTTAGTCGTTGTCTTTTTCTTTCCATTAAAAAAAAGAAAGCAATCTTTTCTAGGCAACCCTAGCATACTTCCTTGTCTTTAATTCCCACCCAGACAGTGGTAGCAATGGTCTGCAAATACTTTTACATTTGCGCATATTTTATTATCTTTCACTGACGTCGAAATTTTCCAGCAGTGTCTGATGAACGTCGGTTATGGGCAAGGCAAACCTGTTCAACCAGATCGCTTTGCGCATCACTTTTTCCTTAGAATGCCGGCGAGCGGCTCACCACCTGAAGTCCGCAGGGTTCTCTTAGCTTGTTGGGTTAAAAAGTTAGTGCGAAGGTTTTGTTTTTTTTTTTTTTTTTTGTCTTTTTTTTTTTTTTTTTTTTTTTTTTTTTTTTTTTTTGTCTGAATGGTACAGTGATTGCTACACGGTCCTGTAATTTAGAAAGAATGATGCAGCGGATTAATTCCCAGCTGCCTCAATGTGCAAAGCACCGGAGCCTCGGTTTCTAGACCTGCCTGCCTCGCAGTTAGATATCCATACTGTCCTTCCTATGTCGGGGCTTAATTTTTTTTGTGTTTATGTCATTATTCCAAACTTAGTAGAAAATTGTAAGATTACTTTTCACATTCATTTCCATCGTTAGAAATGCAAATGTTGGTATGGAGGTTGATGTTTCTTCGACCAAATCCTTTAATTGGTTTCATGACAACTTTTCCTTAGAAATCCCTTCTTTTAACATTCAGATAAAGCCACGATTGGGAGATTTCCGTGCAACATGGATTACCTTTTGATTTTTTAGATTTTACAGAATTTTGTACCACTATAAACTTGAGTAACCTGGCATCAAACAGAATAGTATCTGCTATTCATAGAAAATTGCCCTCTGTGGAGTTACTAGCATTGTAGCAAAGCAGGGGTTTAAGTGGATTTGTGCTTCTGGCGCTGTGTTCCTTAGAATAGAGGCCCTACCCCCATCCCCCACCCCTGCCTTTAAAGCAATACATTCCTGTGTGTGCTTTGTATCAAGTGTAGTTGGTTCCAACTCTAACACCCGTGTGGGTTGTTGTGTTTTTGGATTTTGCCTGCTGCCTTGGTTCCTGTGATGTCACTGCCCATCCCCAGACTGTTCGCCATGGATTCCCCTATCAACCCTCAGCCCTGGCCTTTGATCCTGTACAGAAGATCCTTGCAGTAGGAACTCAGACTGGTGCTTTAAGGCTGTATCCTTTCTTTAATTTAAAAAAAAAAATTTTTTTGTTTGCTTGATTTATCAACCCAGTCCTTCTGTATTGCAAATTAATCCCATTTTTTCCTCTTCAGCCCAGAGAATGGAGTAGTCAGGTCTGTATTATAAGAAATTAAGTGGTGCTGGCTTCTTATTATACTTATGTTCAGGTTGTATGTTGCTGTAAGGAAGGTTCTTGGTTCCTAAACATGAATAAAAACATCAGTCTCAAGTTTGTTATAGTAACGACTTTTTAATAACTAGAGGGTCCTGAGGGGAATACATATGCATGTATTAGTGGACTATTAAATGCTGATGCTAAAGATGAAGTTCAAAAACCATAGTATAGTAAGGGCAGTGCACTGTCAACTGCCTGATGAAGTATTGTATATAGTACATGTTGACCTTAACTATCCATTACTCTTATTAGAAGCTGAATTTAAAATTGACTTTTCCTTCCACATGTCCATCCAGAAAATTATCAAATTAGTTTCCTGTAAATAGTTAGAAAGGGCTAATATTTCTAGAGATTCCAGGGCACTGTTTTGTAACATGCATACTGTGTTGATTGACTTTGCCTTTTGTAGTCTCTTTGTTGTGTGTGGCAAAAACTACCGTGTTAGTATGTTAGCATGTAGAGAAAACTTTTTTTCTGATTGTATGTGAATTATATAGCTTTGGCATAATGGTTTTTCAGGTTCTTCACAAGAATTTTTTTCAAGAACTTTTGTGTGTGGGTTCTGAACAATGAGACTTTCTTACTTCCTCTTTTATACTCTATTTAACTTCAAATAAAATGTGTGATTGCTTTTTCTCTGACATTTAAATGTACTCAACTAGCACACTATTGAGATGCTGTGGTGGTCATAAACCAATGAGCCACCTGATGATCTAACGGACCTTGTTATTAACAAAAAAAGGGGCTGGGGAGCTGGGCCTGTTCTATTTGCATTTTAGATTTTCAGCATTTTTAGCATTTGATTTAAACATGAACCAGGTATTTTAGTTATGATCTTTTAAAACATTTCAAAGGTGTCCTGAGTGGTATCAGAATGTGCCTCACTTTTAACTCTAAGGATGTTGTCTTGAAAACATGCCAGGCTTTCAGGGAAATGCCCAGTGAACACTGGTCTGAACTAGGTGATTTCTGCAGTAGTGTGCACAAACTGTTCTCGGCCACATCATTAAATTGTTGAGACTAGAATATTCTTGAGGTTCAATTGCTTAGGTGTTTTTATTTTTTACAAAGACTTTCTATTTTAGTTTTGTTAAGATAGGAATAGTTAATTTTCTTCAAAGTGTTCAGCAAAATTTAGTTTCAGGGTATTGTTCCAGAAGGACTGTTTGGAACTGAAAGATTTTTCCTTCCAACTAAAGAACTCTTTTAATGTGATTGAAGAAAAAAAATGAATTTAATCAGTTATTTTTAGGTTATTTTGCTTTTCTTTTGAAGGAGGTTTTTGTTGTTGCTGGGTCCCCCCCTCCCCACTTCTGTTTTTTCTGGCCTCAACAGTTTTATTATATAACTTTTTAACAGCCATTTGGGCCTTTTTACATTTAATTATATGTGCGACCAGCTAGACTGACTTTGCAAAGCAATTATTTGTCTTACAAATACTTTAAACTCTAATTTACATAATTAGCAAGTGGAGCCAACAGTTAACATATTGGGACTGTGGTAATTGCTAGTTCAAAGGATCAAGTGTCCACAATGATCACTCACATGAGATTTGGCATATGTATCTTTTCATAGTTAAATATTAGTGAGTGAAAGTGAACCTCTGGTTACAGTGATACTCCTATCTTCTTCTAGAACTCCTGGTTGTTTTTAGAATGAAGTCTTGAGAGCTGTTTACCGAGTCTCTTCTGCTTTTCATTTTTGACATTTGCGCCAGCCAATGCTCTAGATCGGCAAATTGGGTTGCCTACCAGCGGTATCCCCAGTCATTCTGTAAGGATCAAGAATCTGATGAGCATAGAGCTTCGTTAATTGTGGCTCTGATTTATAGAGAATGACAGAGACCTTTTTAGTTTAACATGCATATTAAGTTATTTTCTGTGTTAATTTTTGAAACTAGACATCTAAATATGCATTTTAATTTCAGAACTCTGTATTGGTTATGTGTTACAGGCCTGCCTCTTACCATGTTTGTTCTGGTTTCCTCATTCTGTCTGGTTTCTCCTGGTCTCATTTTAGACTTTTATTGTCTAGAATATATTTGCCTGAAAAGGTGTTTTTAAGGAAGAAAAATACTTCTAAATAAAATCTTCTTTGATTAATTATATACCAAAACATAGATAATTCTTGAGTAGGATTGGGCTCTTGGGATTCCAAATGCAAACATAGCCTGTTTGATTAATAGAATACCTTTGTAAATGGTGGCAATGTAGACTGAGTTAACTGGCCCACGTGGAGTTGAAAACAAAACACATCCAAAAGACTGATTGAGTAAACTATATTTGATGTCTAATGGCTACATTTAAGGGTAGTGAAAATTGGATCCTTAGTGACTAATATTGAGGGAAAAATCTCTAATCTCTTTATTGTATTAATGTACAACACATGACTGATGGTACCATTTTGTTTAATGAGTGATCAGCCTCTGAAGAGGTCATGAGGTTGCCATGTATTTACTGATTAGAAACAGGAAAACATAATTTTATGTGCTAGGTCATATAGTAGTGATATAATTTGTCTTTCTCTTTGCCACAGAGAAATAAATGCAATTTGATTTTTAGGAGTAATCTACATATCAACTTTGGAAAGAATGGAGGCTTTGCAACTCATAGTGCTGTTGTCTTTCTTAGTCTTGGGGACACAGTGTAGTTGCAGATTGGCCTTGATCATATTTTAACATAAAATTTTACCCGTAAACAATGTGGGATTAAAATTAGGGCATTTTAATGTTACTATCTAAAGAACTAAGGAAAACTAGAGTTTTGAATTTACCGAATGTGCAAAAATTTGAGAAGAAATTGTCATATAACCTCCTTTATGGTAGTCTTGACTTGTGGAAGGTTCAGTGTACTGGACAGTGTCTATTTTGATGGGGCAAAGTCTTCAGTCGCAGCATAATATTGCAAACCAGGTTACAGAGTAGTGTCTGTATCTGGGAGCTCATTTAACAAGACTTAGTAAAGTCACAACCATTAGATTGCAGACCATGTGGCCTGAACTATAGTTCTTGCCTTTTTTCACCAAAGAATTGGTCTTTCTCTTTAAAATTAAGGTGCTGTATTGTATACTTCATTCAAGGACAGTTCTGTGGTTTCAGATTCTTGTATGTCTAGACAAGTAACTCAAAAGAAATGAATAGATTACCCTTCTAAAGGCTTCCAGGTCTAATCAAAGAGTTGGAACTAGGCAAACATTGCAGCTAGAAACTTGCATAGAGATTCACTGTCTGTAGAGAGTCAGATTCTAGATTAAATTCCTAGCCTTGATAAACATTTCTACACGTTGGTAGATAAGGATGCAGAATGGCGGTATAAAGAATTAGAAAACTTCTGGGCAGGGAAAACTGGGCATAACATGGTTTAGGAAATGATAGCAGATTGAGGGAATGTTGAGGAAAAATCCTGATTGGAATAATGATTCTAATTGAGTTGAGAGTAGAAACAAGCTAATTAGAGGGCTGGGAAGCTAGCTGAGTTAGTATAAGTGCTTACTATGCAAGCATAAAGACCCATTAAAAGGCAGGATAGTGGTGTGTACTTGGCACTCTAGCTCTGGAGAGGTAGCTGGCCAGCCCAGGAAAATGGGTGAACTTCAAGTTCCAGTGAGGCACACTGTCTCAAAAACAAACAAGGTGGACAGCTTTTGAGGTTGGCCTCCAGGCTATACGTATGTGTACACAAGTGCACCTGCACATGTGCACACACACACTTTGGGATTTTAGCCTGGAGTTACTTCACTAGAAGTCATATAAGAGGATACTTGACAGAAAGAAAGTGTGATCCTGTGTATGTCTTTGGTCAGGCAATAGTGTTATGGATGAAAGAACAGAGCCAATGGAACTTCATGGGTTACCATAATCATGTAGGTAGTAACGTGGGCCCCAAGCACATGTGGCAAATGAGCACTGGGAAAGGCCTTTACTGCTTTCTTTGAAATGTAGGGAGTCAGGAAATTACAGAACAGAAATGGATGAATGTTGAGTTGGAAATTATGCCACCCTCTGCTTTACTGCAGTGCCATTCTGAGAAGGCAGTCTGGCTCTGCTTTTAGCATGACAAGTTGGTACAGTTTTGTGTTTGATATTGTGAATTTTATAACTGAATATATAGAGTGATCAGTAGCTGTTTAACTTTTGGGATTTGTTCGGTGTTTTTCAGTAGTTGGTAACAGGTTGGACAGTTTAATTCTGTGAGTTTGTCCAGGAAAAATTTTAACCATCTCTCATCTACTAAATGTCAGTGTCAGCTTTTTTGTTAGTATGACAACTCCAGAGACACATTTGAGATGTGTCTGGTAGCAAATCACCGTCCTTAGCCTAGTTTTCCATTAGTTAAAAAGAAGTCAATAACCCACCTCATGAGCTTGTCAGAGTCCAGTGCGAGTAAATGTGTTGTAGCTGTTGAGAATGTGCAGGGCTGTTTGGTAAATGTTTGTTTGGCTGCCGTTATTATGAGAGTTTTTCATAGTTTTGATTTTCAGTTTGTTCACTCATGTGTTTCCTCAAATGCTGCATGAGAAAATAGCTCAGCACCAGACCTTGGTGGAACCTTGAGCATCTTATCTCAGGGGTTTTTATTGATACCTAAGGTATTCAAATCTAAAAGGCAGCACATGGTGACACCTTCAGGTCAAACCAAAACAATTTCCTTAATCTGCAAGCCCACAATGTTATATATATTCTAAGGATGCTAAATGCCAAATCAATGCAGACAAGGATTATTGAAGTACCATAAAGAAATCAGTATTAACAGTCTGTTAACAAACCGTCTTTTGGTAAATAATGTACCTCTTCCACTGCATTGCTGCACAAATTAATGGCACAAACACCAAAGATTACCTTCTATTTAAAGCTAGTCTACCCTGTAGTCAGTCATACAAACACATGTATAGTAACAGTAATTAGCATTCCAAGTTACTCTACTGTGACAAAATTTAGAACTAATTATATACCAGCCATTCAAGGAAGACAGTCCCCATACTAAATAGTAAAACCACTAGTTCTGGTGAGCCATGCCTTTAACCTTAGCTCTTGGAAGGGCAGAAGCAGGTAGTTCTCTTGAGTTCTGGACCATCCTATACAGGAAGTTTCAAGACAGAGTTACATGGTGAGATTCTGTCTCAAACAAAAGAAAACTTAGTTAAACCATGTAATTAGGAACTTACTGCTTTTAAAGTAAATTTACATCTCAGTTATTAACACCCAAGGAAGAAAGGCAAGCTTTACTATTGGTACTAAAAACAGTTAAACTTATCTGACAAGTCAGTATTCAACACGAATGCTGTGTTTACTCAAATGTTCTTTCCTGATCTCTTCTGTCAACACTTATGCATCTACTCAAGGATTATGAATGTATTCAAGGGATACAAAACAAAGCAGGCCACAACAGGATGGAGCCAAATACTTCAACCTGTGTGACAGGCACTCAAAACAATTAATGTGGTCATCGTATAGGCAAACATAGCGCAAAGACACCCCAACCCGTCTACAGAGAGAGATCACAACATCACAGTGCCAGAACTCTTCAAAAGCGCTATTCTCCATTTTCTCACTCACAGGAAAGGGAACAAACCAAGATTTCAGTTCACCTATCACATAACTCAGTCTTAAGACTGAACACTAATCTAATAAATATGGTAATTCTTCTAGAGCTTTTTTTTACTCCATTAGAATAGCAACTGTAATTTTAAAAAGAATTAAACTCCAATGGAAGCAGAGACTATCAGAAACTTTAATAAGCCATTGTACTCAAAACAGCTTCATAAAGCACAGACTTGATTTCCCCATTTTTGACACTTTTTTTCAAGTCCAGATACTTTCTTTCATGTTTCATTTCTCATCACAAGAAAGTACACTGCAAATCCATTTCTAGACAGCCCCACTTCTTGCTTCTCTATGGAGTGTGGTAACAGCCATGTCTTACAGCTAACCTAGGACTCATTCTTCCTCTGAAGCAAGATCCTCTTTAATAGGGAGCAACTTGAGATGTGAAAGTATTTCGAGTTGCTTACTTCTCCATAGCTAGCATTCCCCAATGACAAGAGATCACTCAGAAACACAACACTGAAAAGGAAAGACCAGATGGAAGTACAGCGAATTTTCAAGTAGTTTATTTCACTTTTAATTATTTCAAATAGAAGTCTTTTCCAAATCTTTCTATCAATAGTATAATTATGTTATAAAAAATAACATTAATAAGCAGAGAGTCAAACATTCTAATGCTATCTTACAAGTATAAGATTCATTACACATTACTTTAATTATTAACTACTATATGTAAGAACTTTTATATATGCTATTTATATCAAAATAGCAAATCCTGCCAACTTATGGTTGAACAGAGTACAACCCTCTAAAGGGGAAAATTGGGCTGAAGAGATGGCTCACAGATTAAGAGCACTAGCTGCTCTTGAAGAAGCCTTGGATTCAATTTCCAGAACCTATACAGTGGCTCACAACTGTCTGCCCTTTTCTGGCCTCCAGAAATGCAAATTGTGCACAGGTATATGATGCAGAAGCTTATTTTTATTTATGTTTAAAAATGACTGTTTTGTATATTGTTGAGAAAAGGGCTGCCTAGACCTTGTCATTTATATTGTCTACTGTGTTGGCTTTATGTAAAAGATGTTTGATTCTGCATAATCTGCACATGCTATCAGTAGAACACCTGAGGAGCTTAGGTATCAATAAAAACCCCTGAGATAAGATGCTCAAGGTTCCACTGTCCAGTATTGCACTTGATATGATGGTGGTTCCTTCTGCTAAGGTCTGGCAGGGTTTTGCACCTATGAACATGCCTCCTACTCTTCCTTGCTGAGTTGCCACCATGGGTGTACTGCTACAGATACACACGCAGGCAAAACACTCACATACGTACAAAAAAAATGATAAAGGGAAAAATTAAAGAAAACCAGTATATACATACTATAAAGCTTCTGAGGGAGCAAGCAGAGGGGTCATTTGTGTGACTTCTGTTGTTTTGTTTTAAATTTGGTGGGATCCCAGGTAGCCTAGGCTAACTGGCCTGAACCCCAAATCCTCCTGCTTCAACCTCATGTTCTATATCCTGGAATATGCTTGTGCCACCACTCCTGGCTCTCCTACTCCCAACATTTAAAAAATGTTGACTTATTTTATAAGATAAACTAAGAATTTACAAAATTATAATCATAAAAGATTACCAGAAAGTACTTGAAGTGCCCCTTCCTGGAGACATGCGTAGCATAGATTATTTACAGAGAAAACATGATGCTGTCTGACTTACATTTCCTATAAAGGTGTTCTTGAACTTCTTACAGGAATAAAGACAAAGTAGTAATTGTCTGCATATGTTTTCCATGGAAAGGGAATTTAAGAGAAGAAGCTTGGAGATGGGGACACTATTGTTTACATAGGTTACTGCTCAGTGTTTTACAATGGGCATTGTGTTTATGTTTAGGGAGTCCTTAATCCAGACATTATTTTTATTGTTTAACTAATTCTTACGTTTAAAGTTTAGAGTTTTTCATTTGATTCTATGCTAATTGTAGGAGTTTTTTTATTTAGCACTAAAATCTAAATTTCTAAATTCTAAATTTTAATAAATAATACAGACATTACATGTCTAAAAAATTATCACTGTTACTGAATGTGAGAATTTGTAGCATAGTCCAAAATATAGCATATCAATAACATTAGCCAGTGTCCTGTAGTTTATCTGGAGCCCAGAAGTGAGACAGTGATCCATGTTCAGATGACAAAATCCAGGCAGACGGAATATGCAAACTCTCCTCAGTCTACTTAATGCGTTTGCTAGTTAGGAGCGTGTGTGTGTGTGTGTGTGTGTGTGTGTGTGTGTGTGTGTGTGTGTGTGTTTGCCCACACATAACTGTCTCTCCTTCAGGAGGCAGCAGCAGTTGCTGTAGAGGGCTAACTAGTAAGCTTTTTTGGACTTTATGGTCTTTGTGGTAACTACTCAACTTTACCTGGGTGTAACACAAAATGTGTCATAGACAATATGTAAAAGGATGAGTGTATTTCAATAACACTTTGTTTCCCAAATAATGTAGCAAGGAGTGGATTTGGCTTAGAGCGAAAGTTTGTCAGGCACTATTTTTATTTTTCAGCCTACCTTGCTTTTAAAGCCCATATGTGGAGGGATTTGCGCGTAAGAGTTAACTGTTGACATTCTTATATTTAAACTATATAAAATTTACCATTTTGCAAGTTGAAATGCAAACTTTTAGTAGTTAGCCATTAAAAAAAGTATCAGTAAATTCTTAATGCTACTTAGTATTCCATATAGGAAGATAAATTATTTGCAGAAGTGCTTTTCAATCCTAAGAAAGGCCTTCATGATCTTTCCATTGAATTATGAATAGTTTAATAATAAGGCTTTTTTTTTTAAAGCCATCCATTGAGAGTAGCTATGTAATCAGTTGCATCCCCTCAGCATCCAGCCTGCCTTAATTTTACTTCTCATTTTTAGCTAAAAGATGTTTGATTTTGTAGCATGTGAGGAGTTAATATTTTCATTCCTATAATAAACATAGATCTATATACTTTCAGATGCATAGCTTTAAAAGCAAATGAAATCATCTTATTGAAATATTATGACTTCTCAGATGTGTACAACCTTTGTTAGAAACACCTTTCACTTGTAAAAAAAAAAAGCAAACCTGAAAAATGAATAAGGTAATAAAGAGCAAAAAACTTACTCAGAGCCTCCTAGAAGCAAATTCAGGCACTTGGCTTTTTCTTGAGAATCAAGCATGTTATATAAACACCTCCATGAAAGGAAGTATACATGGTCCATTATTGACAACTAAAGTTGCAGCTACTTTTTAAAAAGATATTTTATAGATGCTCTCTGCATCATTTTCCAATAGTAAATATAGATGTAATTCCAGAAAAATCATAATTTCTACTTGCTTCCATTTTTCCAATTAATAGTATTCCATTTTGAAGGTTGTATATTTTGTATACATTGAAAAATGACATCCTTCTTAGCATATTTAATTACATCTACTTGTGGTAAGTTCAATACATAGTAACCTACAATATGTGATGTTCTTTTACAATGGGGAAAATGAAACTTTAATATATAGCTGATAGTTTTGATTTTCTGTTAATCTTCACTTGAAAAGTGAGATTTGCTCAAAACATGATTGGTATAAATTGTAAAAAGGAACCAGTCCTAGAAATTATATGTCATTATCAAATAATTCTTTCAACTACAGATACTCATCAAGCTTTTGATCCTGTTTCCCCTTTGAATAAGTCAGCTGGCACTTTTGAAGCTTTTGTTGGTATGATCGTCACTGAAGAGTGACGAATCCTGCTCCTTAAAAGGGTGTATCTCCCTCCAAGGGAGTACCTCTGTTTTCACCTCAAGAATACTTGCCAAAGAGTCGCATATGATGGTATCAGCTACTGCAGTTCTTTCTAAAGGGTTTCACTTTATATGTATTTTTTTTCTTTCTGCCTTTTGAAAAGAAGATAGAGAAAACATGCTGAAACACATTTCTCAATCTATTCAGTCTGAGGAGTACATTTTTCATAATGTGTTGTGATTTTTGTTGTTACTGTTGTTGTTTTTGGTAAATTTAACTTTGTTTTTTTTTTAATTTTTTTATTGTTTTGTGATTCTAGCCAACCTCAAATTCACTATCTAAACCAGACTAGCCTTGAACTCACAAAATCCACTTGTCTCTGTCTCCCAAGTCCTGGGATTAAAACTGTGCCCCACTACACAGGCCACTAGTGTCCTTAGAAAAACCAAACAAACTGAGCCTTTGAATAGCCAAGTATGGGTGCTAGGAAAATAGATGGCTTTTGTTTACATGTAAGAACGTACATTCCTTTTTCTATTAACCTAGACAACTGTTACGTATGACTACATTTCATAGTAGACTGAGGAAGTAGTTCATTTAAAAATATCAAAGTGCATCAAAAGCTGTTCTAAAGTAGTACCTATCGAGTAATGCAATTTACTTTGACCTCCTCAGAGATAATCTTAACTCCAAAACAGTAACTATGAATGCATACATTTAACCATTCTGTTTTGTTTCTGAATAAAAAACAATTATTACTAAAAGTAACCAGGGGTCTACAGTCAGTGCAGCTACGCAGTAATTTAATGCTTCAATCACTTACTGCATTTGACTGTAGGCAGAGACCTACAAGTTATTACATTTATTGTCTTAGTAATGGTTTCATTTACATTAAAAGAGAATAGTTGACTGACTTCAAATACTGTGGGACGTTTATAATAAAATGTCAAATTAGTTAAAGAGAGTTTGGCACTATTATTACTGCTGCTATTTTGAGTCAGTTGGAGTCTCACACTGTAGCCCAGGTTAGTCTGAAACTACTGACTGTCCTATCTCAGCCTCCTTAGTATTGCAATTCAATGTGTGAGTCACCATGCCTGGCGAACTTAAGTGACTGTGCATCTTTCGTAGTTACTTTTAGAAGTATTTTAAACCTCAGAAATAAGACACAGTAAATTGCCCTTAAATGACAGATTAATAGAATGGTAGTCTCATGGATCAGCAGTAAAAGTTAAGGCTCTTCACCATTATCAGTGTGAGGCTGTGGCTGTCTTTTAACAATTAAATTAATTTTAGAAGACATTTCAGATTTCACATATATTCTCTGCGTGCGTTTGTAACTTCAGCTGTTATCGGAGTCTCCCACCAGAATGCTGCCCTTGTCACACTGGTGAGTGGATCATGGCACATTCTTTCCACTCATCTTGTACAGCTTTACACGGGGGCTTCCTCCTGGTGATGTGTAGGTTTGACACGTCAGAGATGGTATGCATGCACTATTGTGTATGAAGAGCGGTTTCAGTGCTCACACATTTTTCTCTGCTCTGCCTGTTCATTCCTTCCTCCCCCAGTCTCTGGCAGCTGCTGGTCTTTCCACTTGTCCTCATAGTTTTGCCTGATCTAGAAAGTCAAATAGTGAACCACACATCATGTGTCGTTTTCATTTTGGTTTCTTTCACTTAATAACATCTTTAAGTTTGTGGTCATGTCTTCCTCTTGGAGCATCTAATAACCTGTTGACTAGATTACCACGGTGTTAATCTGTGTATAAAAGGCATCTGGACATTTGTGGTGCATTTTTAGTAAAGTTTTGTTCAGGGTGTAAAGTTTGTTTCTATCTATATAGATCAGTTTTTATATCCTCTTTCTGATCATTGCTGTGTGTATTCTTTGTCAATACAACAGCACTGTGATTGCTATGGATTCCTAGTAACTCTTGAAGTTTGAGAATGGCGCACCTCCTTTGAACACAAATGGTAGGATGGTTTTGTTAATGTTCACGACACCATTCTTTCAGAGGGGATTACATTGAATCTGTAGGTCAAAATCACAAAAGATGACTTATTATTTGTGCTTTATATTTGTGAAATGGAGTATTTCTCCACTTAATTCTTCTTTGATTCTTTGAGGGGAATTTTGTAATTTTCCTCGTAGGTTTTATGCATTTTGAGTTTCTGTTTACTTCATTTTTGGGGTGTGTGTATCACTTTGTCTCTGATTTGCAATTTCACTCACTGGCATACGGGGAACGGCTCTGTGTAGCTGTGTAGCAAAGCTGTGTAGCTTTGCACTGCCTGGGCCGTGACAACAGCTTTGTTCTGTTCATGTGTCTACACGGGTGATCATGTAATGTGTGAGTGTGTTTCTCCTGATGTGCAAACTTTGGTTTTCTTACCATATTAGCAAGGATTTCTAGTGCAGTGAAGAAAGGAATTGAAGAGAGGGGACGTATTTGCCTTGTTCCTAATCACAGGCAAAAACTTTGAATCTCCCTTCACTGTCCTCTGCTTACTTAGGGCTATGCAATGTTGGGTTTTTGTATATGCCCCTTTCAAGTTGAGTTTATCAAATAGTCATTGTATCCCCAGTTTATTGATATTTTTTTTATGTCAGAAGCATTTAATTTTGTCACATGTTTTTTCTGCATCTGTTTAGATAAGCATAATATCTCTCCTTTAGCTTTTCAATGTGGCAGTGATAGTTGATGTTGCTTGTAATACGGGTGTAGAGTGCATATGTGTGTTGTTGGTCTCTGCTGTTGGTCAGTGCTTGTTGAACACTTGGTCCCCAACTGATGGCACTGTTTGGGAAAGATTTGGAGGTGTGGAACGTAGAAGGAAGTATGTTACTGATAGTGGGCTTTGAGAGTTAAAAGACCCAGCACCATTTTCTCCTGTTGGGAGTCTTCCTCTGTTGCTGTCCACTTTACAGGGTCTCTCACTAACCTGGAGCTAACTGTTTTGATTAGGCACTGACTGTGCAGCAGACTCCTGGGATCTAGCTGTCTCTGCTCCCTGAGCCCTCAGGTTACAGGTGTGTGCACCATAAACAATTTTAATGTAGGTGATAGGGATCCCGGTGCCATCTTCATGCTTACACAGCAAGCAGTTCACCGCTCAGCCATTTCCTCAGCTTTGGCTTTTAAGTGTTGACAATCCTATTGTATTAGTTCATTTTATGTTGCTGTGGTAAAATACCAACTAAGGCATTTAAAGAAAGAAGGGTTTATTTGGACAGTTCTAGAGGGATAGGAGTCCATAATGGCAGTAAGTGACAGTCATGATGGAAGAAACTGAATACTGAGTGTTCACATTTTTAACTGGAAGCATGAACCCTGGAGTGCAACTGGAAATGGTGTTAGGTCTCTTAAGTCTCAAAGCCCACCATACTTTCTCCAATAATGCCGTAACTCCCATGCCTCCAAAACCTCCCCAAACAGGGCCATTGATTGGGGATCAAAAGTTCAAATACCTGAGCCTATAGGGTACATTCTCATACAAACCACCAAGCTTGAGGACCAGGTATAATTCCTATTTGGTCATGCTTTGTGATTCTCATGCAGATGTGATTGTGAGATACTCTGGCCTGTACTTTCTTTTAATGTCTTCATATGGTTCTGAGTTTGGGTAATGCCAACTTGTAATTTATGTTAGGAAAGAGCCTCTCTGTTTCTGTCTTTTGAGTGATAATCTTGAGACTCAGTATAATTCATCAGTGAACCCATCTGATGCTGGTGCTTTGTGTTTTTAGAGACTCCTAATTTATTTTATTTATTCACCAGTTGCAGAATGCTTATTCAGAATTCAGAATGCTTATTTCTTTGTATGTTTTGAAGACTGTGTATTTGGTTGCTTATTTCTTCTATAATACCAAAATGTGGGCACAGAGTTGTTTATAGTGTTTCTCAATTATTATTTCAATATACATGAGAATTGCAATGATGTATGATCTCTGATGTTAGACATCTATGTGTTTTCTGTTTTTAACAGATTAGCTTAACCAAATGTTTTTCCTTTCCTTCTTTTAAAGACACACGTCTTGGTGCCTTTTTACACCTGGCTCCAAAGTCTTGACTCAAGAGACCCTCTTCTCATAGCCTTCCAAATAGCTGGAACTAAGTGTGTGCCACTGAGTCTGTAAGGTCTTTATTTATTTAGTTTTTCTAACATTCAGTGTTACACAATTTTCTCTAAACACTTTTTCTCTGGTTCTCAAATTTGGTTAAAATCCATTTTTCATTTTTATGAAAATCAAAGTATTCAAATTTTTTTTCTTGAGGTTTCTTATTTGACTCCCATGTTATTAGCTTGTTATCATTTTGCAGATTAATTCTGTGGTGGTTCAAGTGCAGATAATGTATGATTTCTATTGTTTTGCTTTTGTCTAATATGTATGTTACATACATGTGAGTGTACGCCATGTGTGTGTGTGTGTGTGTTCACATGTCTGTGGAGACCTGAGGCTAACACCGAAAGTTTTCCCTGTCACATCTTCTTTTATTTATTGAGATGGAACCCAGACCTTGACAGTATGGCTAGTGTAGCCTGCTCCTGAGATCCCCTGTCTCTTCTTTCCAGGTGCTTGAATTACAGGTAGCTGCCATGCCCAAATATTTATGTGGGTGTGAGGGATCAAAAATCCACCCCTCTAGCTTGCCTGAAAAACACTTTATCCACTGAGCCATGTTCCCATCCTTGATTTATATTCTTTTAAATTCTTTAAGGCATTGTCCAAAGTTGGTGTCTATTGTTGTGATAAAACATCATGACCAAAAAGCAATGTGGGAGGAAACGGTTTATTTTACCTTAAGGTATAGTATATCAAGATGGGAAGTAAGAGACCATGGAGGAACACTGTTTACTGGCTTGGTTTCCACGGTTTGCTTAGCCTGCTTTCTTATACTACCTGGGACCAAGGTTAGAAACAGGAACAAAAACTGTCCAGGGTGTTATGGTCCACAGTGAGCTGGGACCACCTACATTAATTGTTAATCAAGAAAATGTCCCACAGATTTGCTTACAGGCAATCTGATGGAGGTATTTTCTCAATTAAGGCCCCTCTTCTCAGATGAATCTAGTTTATGTCAGGTTAACGGAAACTAACCAGCACAGGTGTATTTAAGTTCACAGAATATACTCTTATCTTTGCAGCTTCCTGCCCTGTGTAAGTTTGAGAAGGAGTAATCTGTTGTTACTGGATGAAGTAGCCTATAAATAGCCATTGTTATTACTTGAACTGTTTAATCGTGTGCAGGGGCTCTAGGGTGTAGACCAGAAGTCATTGCTAGGTGGCTTGTGTTGACCTGAATTTTAAAGACAGGGTTTCTGACTGAATCTTGAGTTTATCTGTTTGGTAAGACTATCTGGCTGGCAAGCTCCAGTGGTCAGCCTGTCTCTACCTCTACTGTGCTGGGTTTCTTTTACTTGAGAACTGGGTGCCAAGAGTTCTTTATTGACTGAGTGATCTTGCACACTCTACTTGATCTGATTCTGATAGAAGAGTTTTGCAAGTCTTCACTTGCTGTATATAGTCAGTTCATTTCTAGTCTTCACAGTTCTTACAGTTTTTATCTTGTATTTTTGTTGTGTTAAGTATACACTATACGTAGTATCGTTACTATTGTTCATGAAGAATTGGCTTCTTTACCTCGTTTAATGTCCCTTTTGATACCTCATAACTTTTTTAAAAATCTGAATTCTGGTATGTTTGAAATTAATATGCCCAGTCTCACTTCATTTTAGTTAGTCATAGAATTTAACAGCTTTCTTCATTTGTTTACTTTTGATCTATATGTGTCTTTGTAAAGCAGATTTCTTTCATAACAAAATTAACAGAAAGTAAAGCAGATTTCTTGTACACAACAAATAGCTGAGTCTTGTCATCCAGCTTCCCTTTCTACCCTCACGTGACAGTCTCTGATCTTTTTATTTGGTGCAGTTAGATCCTTGATGTTCAAAATTGAATTATTATCTACCATATTTGTTAGTGTTTTCTCTCTGTTGATGCCCACTGTCTTATTGTTCTTTGATCTCTTAGGATACAGTCTGTATTAAAGAGTCTTATTTATTTTTGCTTGTGATGGATTTTCCTAAATTCATCCTTAGCGTCCAGTGAAAGAGAACTGTATAGTAGCCTCCTTTTTTCTCTTTTTGTATTCTTGCCAACTAATGATATAAAGGTAGCACTCCTGTTTGGCAGTATAGATTTAAAACCAATTAAGATTAAACAAGAACAATTAAGATAGAATACCTAGAGCGGGCAGCTCTGCAAAGGACCAATTGGTGCAGTCCCAGGCAAGAATAAAATGAGCAGAACGGAACAAGTGATTGAGATAACTTACTCTTGCAAACCTAGTTGGGCCTTGCCCAGCTTTTGTATCCATGCCCTTATTTTTGTTTCTGCTTTCATCTTCTACTCTTTTTATACCTCTTAGGAGATTAGTTACACATCTTATAGTAAATAGCTCCCCTTTTCGTCTTCTGTTTAACCGTTTTGTTTTTTTTCTTTTACTTTTTAAAAAAATTTTTTAGCATTCACTCTAGATAGCAAATATACATTAACAAATAATCTGAGTTTATTTTCACAGAACACCATGCTGATTCATAGGTCCTACAAGTATCTTATGATAAAAAACCCTATTCTCATATTCCTTCTATTGTTGCTTAATGAGTTTCCTTGTAAATAAGCATGCATAATTTTGGACAAATTATCATCTATTGTATCAATTAAGAGTAAGAAATATTAAGTTTTTATTTTATGCTCACCAGTTTCTTTCCTGATGTTTTTCCTTTATGCAGATCTGAATTTATGACCTATTAAATTTTGTATCTCCCCCTAAGCAGGGGGCGGGGGAACCTTTAAAATTTTTCTTTCAAGATAGATGGCTAGCAATAAGGTATAGTTTTTGTTTGACCGAATCTTTATAAATCCTTCTCATAAAAAGTTCTAGTTTGGTGGTTTGGAGCACTTGCCCCATCTCCCATATACTGAAAATAATTCAGTACTCTTTCTCTGTTTGCATAGTCTCTGGGAAGTGAGATACAATTTTCAATAATTATAGTCACTATAAATAAAATTATTGTCATCATCATCATCATCATCATTATTACTGTTTTTTTTTTATTGTTGTTGTTGTTTTGTTTTTGTTTTCCAAGACAGGATTTCTCTGTTGTAACCCTGGCTGTACTGGAACTCACTCTGTAGACCAGGTTGGCCTCAAACTCAGAGATCTGCCTGCCTCTATAAAATTATTTTTTGTTCACCTTCAATTTTCTGCAATTGAAACATGCAAATGTATGAGAGCTTTGTTTAGATTTTATTAGTTTTATTTTTATACAAGGTTTTACTGTGTAGGTCAGACTTTGGGGATTATAGTCCTAATACTCTCCTGCCCTACAGGATCTCCTTTTATTTTATATTTTATTCTGCATAGTATTTTATGAGCTTCTTGGTTATGTAGTTTAGTGTCTAACATTAATTGAGGGAAATTCTCTCTCTCTCTTTTTTTTTTTTCTTCAAACATTCTGCTATTCTCTTTTCGTCATAGTATTCCATTGCACAAAGGTTTTGTTTTGTACTCACCCTGCAGTTTGTTGATACTTTGGTTCTGTGTCTTTTTGTTTTTGTTTTTTTTCTGAGAAGGGGTGTAGAGATTTGTTTTTTTGTTTTTTTTTCTTTGTTTTTACAATCTTGGAAGGTTTGTATGATGGTATCTTCAGGGTTCACTTACTTACTGGTAGGCAGTCCACACTTGATCAGCAGTCACACTTCTGTCGCCGTGTTTTGATCACTCTTTTCTAGATGGTTTCTTTATGTCCCGTTCCTCCCTCACTTAACAGTTACACTTCTTCACTTTTAACTTTTTTAGGTTGCAGTGTAAGTTCATGTCTCAAGTCCATTATGGTTTTATGATAGGACTTCTGCCATCTAGCCTTGGACACAGCTTTATACATTAAAACCACTCTCATTTTGGTCATGATTATGTTAAATGGCTAATTTAATCCCAACACCCCTGTCTGTGCTCATGGTGTCTCAGTTCCTCTTCCCTTCACCCCCAATCCCATGGGTTAGGACTTGTATATGTTGTAGTTTGCTATTTCCCTTCCTCAGCTTAGATGGGTTCAGCCCTATGGCATAGGCATTTTCCTTCCTGCCTGTTTGCTGACTCAGGAAGCCTCAGCATCTTAGGCTCTTTATAGAGCTGTTCCTCAGAAAGGCAATTTGAGAATGGTCTGCCCTGACATATTTGAGAATGGTTTCTCTGCCCCTTTTGTGTGTTGAAAGCAGAAGAGTATTTTTTTTTTCTGCCATATTCACTGTGAGGACTTCTTCAACTTCAAAATATAAAATTTACAGAAATGTGGCATCCCTCTCCTCTTCTCCATGACTGGGCCTTCTGGTGACCTTGACTTTCAGGCTTGTCCACACTGATCTTCCAGCAGCACATCAACGAAGCACCCCTTTTCTCATTCTGGTGTAGCTTCCCTGGTAACCTGATCTGTCCAAGTTGGTACAGTAGTTTGCCTTGTGAGCGCTCTTCTCTAACAGATCCAAGAACTGTTTCTTGTCCAGTTTGTTCAGCTTTTTGCTTCTTAACAGTGATAGCTCACAAAGATCCTTATATACTGGACCAGAAACAGTGATTCTATATTAATGTTAAGTGGTGAAAAAAAAAGTAATCTTCAAAAAGAGGTTTTAAAACATATTTGCCTAGTATAGAATATAGTTTACAACTGTGAAAGTATAAACTGTTACTTGACAATGACTTTTTGTGGGAAATGCATTCATAGCTCATATATTGAAAATGAAGTGATGTGTGAAACATCATTTGATAAAGCTCCAAAACATTATTTGGAGCATATTTCTGTTATAGCAATTAGGAGTAGTCACATAGGAGTAGGAAATTACTAAAAGTTTTGAAAATAATAACTCTGAAGTGGTATTTTAGGGAATTCATGAGTGTTTGAAGATAATGTTTAGAAATTGATGTGTCAGATTAAAATTTATATATTTATAGGACTTAAAGGACAGTGTTATAAATCAAACAGAAACAACACCATGTCCAAGCACATGCTTGCTTTTCTTGCCTTGAGATTCTGATTCCCTGAGTCTGGTATGGAGCATGACATCTGCAGGGTTTTGGTTTTTTGTTTTTGGGGTTTTTTTTTGGTTTTTTTTCTCCCCTCTTTTTTTAATCTCCATGGCTACTTGTGATTCCAAATCAGATTGAGAAATACTGGATTAAATGTTTGGCCATATGGACAGCTGTGCTCTCAGTGAGGCAGATGGTAGATAAGAGCCAAATCTATTACTGTCTGCTTAGAGAGGGCGTCCTCCTGAAGTACTCAAGGCCTCTGTGAGTGAAGAGACACTGCTGTTATGCCCTTGTCTGCAGGGCGAACTGTTCTGGGAAAGACCCAGCAGTCAGGGATTGAGCTGTGGTGTTTAGTCTTCCTGGTAGTTTATCTATGGACGTGAGAGCCAGCAGTAGAAAAGTCTATGCAGCCTTAATGATGAGGTTGAAAAGAACAGCCCTAAATTTGCTGGTGACTGTGGTCATCCGGACTCCAGTGTCATTTCATAGGTGACAAGACTCTAGCACACATAGGCTGTTGTCATCACAGATCAGTTTACATCCCAATCTGTGTTGTCATATGTCCTGTCTCCTGCATCCTCCAACCTGCTACTTGTAGAAATGTTAGTCTTGTTATTTAATTTTTCTAAATTTTATATTTATTTACTGATTGATTCAGGGTCTTTCTATGTGGTACTTTCTGGCCTGGTACTCACTACAGACCAGGCTGTCTTCAAACGGAGAATAACTTTCCTGGCTCAGCCTAATGATGCAGATGTTGTAGGCATCTTACTACAGCTGTGTTGAACTGTCACAATTTAAAACAGATGTTTTTATCTTTAGTAAAATAAATGTGTGGTGTAATGTCCCTTTTTCCATGTTAGTTTTCACTTGCCTTTCATAGTAGTGTGGAATTGCAGTTTAAAAAAGAATCAAAGCTCAGATGGATTGTTTATGTTTACATAAAATAAAGTAAGGATACTGGAGTCACCCCAAAGTTCATCCTCTTCACAGAGACTTTAGTTAGTATTCTCAGACTCGTTGCAGGGATATTTTAACTTAGTTATTGGAAAAGTAATCACATGCTAAATCTAGGATTTCTACTGATGAAACTAGCTCTCCACTGACTGATTGGTGCAGTCCTAAGACAGTAGAGCAGAAACATCTGAGAAGCTTCTAGAATGTGGAGTCAGTAGCAACAGTAGTGCTACAGATGTGCTAACACACTGAAGGCAAGGCTAACACGGCCATTGGTAATTACAGCTGGGCTCAGTGTTAGTCTCCTGAGACAGAGTTTTAATGTAGCTGATCCTGACCTTGCTATGTAGCTAGGCTGTCTTTGAGCTCCTGATTCTCCTACCTCAGCCTCTCAAGTGCTAGGATTGTAGACATGAGCCACCATACCAGGATGTATGCAGTGTATTTACCTGTACCATGGTGGCAGGAGGCAGCAAGCTACCCTTAAAATCCTTCCTTGCTTTGGAAACAATATCTGCTTAAAAATTACTTTCAGAGAATATTATGTGATTAATTATCTAATGCTGTAGGAAATTCTATTGGGTAAGTTCTCTTGGGAAAAAATATAATCATTATCATACTCATTTTTTAACTTTGTCAGTTGAGAACTTGTATTTTCAGAAATGCCTAGGATGTCACGGTCATGCAGTTTTTTTTTCTGTTTCATATGCACTCTGACCTTCTAGTCTAGTGTTCAACATTGATTTTTACTGCTGTAGAACTCAAAATAATGTCCTTTCCCCTTGGCTTTTTCTTAATCTCCAGTAATTGATGAACAAGTGCTCAGAGAAGTTATAATCCTCAAAGCGTTAATAATTTACTACCTACCAGTCTTGTTCTTAAAGCTTTCTGACTGAAAGGGATGTTTACCAATTACATGTGTCAGGAATCTTCCTAACACTGTCACAGTGAAAACATGCCCCAGAGCTGTGCTTTCTGTAATTGTCCCTGGCTGTTGCCTTGCCTGCTCTTCACTACCTTTTGACCCCTCCTTGCTGACAATACAACCTAAATCCCAGAAACTAGAATAAACAGCAAAAGTAGCCCACAGATGATTGGAAGGTGTGATAATTTTAATTGTCAGCTTGATACAATTTAAAATGATCTGGAAAGAGAGTCTCAATGAGAGCTTGTGTAGGTTCTCCTGTGGGGAACATCTTGCTTACGTTAATTGAGGTGAAAAGACCTGCCTCCGTTGGCAGTATCATTCCCTGGCAGGGCATCCTGGATTGCATGAGAGTGGGGAGAACAGTCTGAGCACTAGCATGTATGCACTCTCCGTTCTCAATTGTGAATACAATGTGAGCAGCTGCTTCAAGTTCCTGCTCCTTGACTTTGCCGCAGTGATGGATTAGATCTTGGAAATGTGAGCCAAATCCTTCCTCCCTTAAATTGTTGGTCGGGTTATTTTACCACAGTGACAGGGAAGGAAACTAAGGCAGAAGGTAAAGAGAATGGGCTAGAAGTGTTGGATTCATGAAAATTTAATAGCTGTATTATATCCTAGCCCAGTCTAATCATAAATGCAAAAGTAGAATGTCTTTATACCATTCTATACCTTTTGTTTATCTGACAAGTGAGCTAATATTAGACCCAAAAAGATATGCCTGGACATAAACGTGCTTCTTGTTTTGAAAAAGTTCATTTGGTCATAAATATTTATCGAGTATCTGCTGTGCCTATTCTTTATTCAGCTCTGGGAATAAAGAGCTTGTCATCTTCCTGTAACTAGAGACTCACCTAATGGCTCATTGCCCATAAGTCAGAAGAATTTCAAACAGAAGTTACATATAGTTCCTATGCCGGACATTTCTATGTCAGCTTGACACAGCTGAAGTCATCTGTGAGGAAGGAACCTCAATGAAAATGCCTCTATTAGAAAGGGTTGTAGGCAGGCCCATAAGACATTTTCTTAGTGATTGATGACAGAGGGGCCCAGCTCATGTGGGTGGTTCCATTCCAGGGCTGCTGATCCTGGTTCTATAAGAAAGCAGGCTGAGCAAGCCATGTGGGGCAAGTGAGTAAGCAGCACCCTCCATGGCCTCTGCATCAGCTTCTGCCTCTGGGTTCCTGCTCTGTTTGAGTTCCTGCCCTCACTTCCTTCAGTGATGAACAGTGATATGGAAGTATAAGCCAAACCCTTTCCGCCCCAACTTGTTTTTTGGTTATGGTTGTTTTATTGAAGCAATAAAAACTCTTAAGACAATTTCAAATGAAGGAGATCAGGAAGTAGCTACAGAATTCTGCGTAACTGTAGAATCAGTAAGGGGGAATAGAACAGTGTCGTCACCATTGTAGTTCGAAATTCTGCAGAGTTGAATGAGCTGGGATTTGTACAAATGACTGGTTTTTGTTCTTTGCAAGCAGTATTATCCACTTAACTCTTTCTCTTTGACAATGTCTGTGGACCTAATTGCTGTATTATTTTTATGTTTCTTTTGCTGGATCTCAATACTTCTAAGGATGAGAGCTATAATTTGTCTGTTAAAGTTCTCAATAAGAAAAATTAAGTGACTGGGTTGCAGAGTATCATTCTGTGGTTTGCCATGCATTACTCTCTAGGAACTGAAATATTGGAGAACACAGACAAATTTATGGTCTTCAGCACAGTTAACTCTTTTATCACTTAATTTGCCTATAATCTCAGAGTTGTAAATAGTGGAGTTATTTTGTAAATAGTGAGGCTGGAATTGGAAAAAATCCAGTGGTTCTGGATAAGGAAGAGAGTCTGGATGAGTTGCTTATTGTTCTGGAATGTGAGATCTAGGGAAAGGCGCTCAGCTCAGTTTTGCTGGTAGGAGGGCAAGTCAGTTGACTCCATGCAGCAGCATGATGAGGGAAACCAGAATGAGGGAAATAAAGAATGCGCATCTGCTTCTCTCCTGTGACCATTCTGCACTTGAAAACAGGCTTAAAAGAAATTAAATCAGTAGACACATTCATGTGTAAAGATGTTAAGTAGGATAGGGTGGGCTCTGATGGACAATGTGCACTTCTCTTGTTCTGGCCTTCTGAGAAGAAGCCAAGTAAGTTCTTCTGGTCATGTTGCTGCTTTAGCTTTGCATTGCTTTCTGGTTTATCAGCTCTTGGTATCACTTGCACTTTTTCTGCCTTGATAAAGTCTTTCCTTCTCTATGTCCTCTCCCAGCTGTGCTGTTGTGTTATCTTCATGAATTTCAATAGTTACAGTATAGTTAATTCTATGCTTCTTGCTCCTTCCAGCATGTATAGCTGACTTGTGCATAGATCTCAGCATTCTAAAGTAAGAGCAGTTAGCCATTACTCTTCTGTGTTGATTTCCTGTTCCTTGTTTCTCAACTCCAGTCTTGCATATGTACTTGCTATACACTTCCCATTTGATTTTAAAAGTTGAGAATGAGTAAGCTGTATATTGTGACTTGTTTTTTCTGCTATGAATATCTTGGAGACATTTTTGTGAACACAATTTAATTGATTCATACATCTTTAAAGTTAGAAATCCCCAAATTCAGTGTTTTCTTCAAATCTCTTCAAAACTGAATTCTGTCACTTATACTTAAAAGTAAAAAATTTTTAAGATTTAATTTGTATGTGTGTGAGAGAAAGAGCAGATGTGTGTGCATGCATATATTGTATGTGTGTGTGTGTGGCCACAAAGGCCAGAAAAGGGCACTGGATCCTCTTAAGCAGGAGTTATAGACAGTTAGGAGCCACCTGATGTGGGTGCTGGGAAGTGAACTTGGGTCCTTTTGTAGAGAGCTATTGCTCTTAACCACAAGCCATATCTCAACTGCTTGTGATAAGTATGCTTTTTCTTCTTTTTTTGAGTTTATAATTTGATTTCAACATTTTTCCTTCTCTTCCCTCCCTCCAAACCTCTCATTTACCTCTTCCTGCTCTTCTTTAAATACATGGTCTCTTTTTTGATTAATCATTATTGCATGCATATATGTGTATATGTATATATTCCTAAAAATAACATGTTCAGTATTACAGTGTTCCTTGTATGTATGTTGTCAGGGTTAGCCTTTGGTACTGGACAACCAATTGTGCTCTTTTCTTGGAAAAATCACCTCTTCTGCCCCCAGCTTTCCTTGGTTGCCTTTAGTTCTTTGTAAACGGTTAAGTCTTGTGGGCTTTTCTCTGTCCAGTTTGGCATCTTCCTTGGTGTCATCCTTGTTTAGCTCATGCTTGGGTGGTCATGTTGGTGAGACTTTATAGGTCTAACTTCTGATATTACCAGAAGATACAATTTCAAAGCAAACTTCCATTCCTTTGACTCTTAAAATCCTTCTGTAGAGTTCCCTAAACCATAGGTGTTAATGCTCTCTATCTGTTGCATAAAGAAGTTTCCTTAATAAGGGCTGAAGACTACACTTATGTGTGGGTGTAAGGACAAATGTGTATAGTGTTGTTAGGAATTATATTGGTTTAATAAAATACTAGTTGTAGATTCTCCTTCAATAACCATGACTTCTCTAGCAATGAGTAGTTAGCTAGGTTTCCAGTATGCTTTTAAAATTGTTATCATAGGGCATTTCTACATGAACAATATATAAACATCATGGCTTTTAGTTTTTTAAGGTGAAAAAATACGTATTTCATATTAGCCAGCTGAACTCAGTTAGATGATCTTAGTTTTGTTGGCAACATCCATCCAGAGCATCGTAATCAGGAGCCAGCTGAACATATACCTTCTTTTTTCCATCAGGCCTTATCAGGGTATTGACTGTGATGGAGTTTTTTCACAGCCTATTTGATCTGGTGCTTGTTGGCCTTGACATCCACAGTGAATACAAGTGTGTTATTGACTTCTGTCTTCATGGCTGGCTAAGGAATAGGGTAGAATTTGATGATGGCATAGTGGCCAAGGTTGTTTTTCCTGGGTATACTTTTTGGGGGGTATTTGGAGTGCCTCTGCAGCCTCAGGGTCTTGAGATACTAGAATGTAGCTGACATGTGGATCTTCCGGACACCTTTCAGCACTGCCTTCTCAGCTCTGAAGGCCTTCACTTTGGCGTTGGGAGGGGCAGGAGTTTCTTTCTTGGCTTTAGGTGCCATCTTGATGAAAATCGATAGTGATTTTTGTAATGTGATCTCTAAGGGCAGATTTACAGAAGTAAGCAACTTAGTGTATTAAATGAGTTTTTCCCTATGCAAATGAAATTCTTAAATTTAGCATATATAACATTCTGAAAAAAAATAGCTGTTTTGTTCGTATGTTTTGAGACTGCTTTGTAGCACAGGCTAGCTCCAGTATACAGCCTCAAAAGTGCTAGGATTATAGACATTTTCCACTATCCTTTGCCTGTTGCTTTTGTGTTTATTTGATCATTGTTTTCTTTCTATATGCTTCTTAATGTTTGTTTTGCAGTCTTAATTGGATTTATTTGTGATTCTGGAATTGGGCAGTTGGGAGGATGATGGACTTAATTATCTCTAGATTCTTCTTTTGTCCCTACCTCCCTAACCAACTACCCACCCAGTCACCCACCAGTCATTTATCCAGTCATAGCAACAATGAAAGTCATTTAGGCAATGAACTTCAGGCTTGTTTTGAAATGGATATGTAGTACAATAAGTAAAACAGTTTGTGGTGTTTGTGTGTGTGGTGTGTGTGTGTTCACGTGTGTATTCGCGTGCACTTGTGTGCTTGGTGGGTATGTGACATTGGATACCTATTGTTGATATTGGCTGTCTTCCCCCATTATTCTCTACTTTATTAAGGCAAGACCCTTTGAAAAGCTTAGAGCTCTCTGATTGAGTTAGTCTATCTAGCCATTTCACCCCAGGGAATCCCATCTCTGCATTTTGAGTGCCAGGATTACAGACACCCAGCACACATCTGCAGCTTCTGCATGGGTTTGGAGGAGCCAAACTCTGGTCTTTACACTTTTTCAACAAGTGTTTTGTCCTGGATCCATCTCTCTAACCCATCTGATTTTTATTCTGTTCCTCAGTCATTATAATGTTCTCGGCTTAGAATTTGGATCTACAATAGATGAGTTACCTTTGTAGCATGTATAATACCCACATTCCATTCTCAGCAATACAAAAGTTAAGATTTTACTAGCTCTGGTTATCCATCATATATACTACTTCCTTATTATTTCTCATTAATTTCTACTTTCATTATATTTTGTATGTGTAATTCTTTACTACTTTTTTTCCATTGTGCACACAGAGGATCTTTGAAAGATTCTGTTACATGTTTCAGCTTTTCTTTCTGCAGCTCCTCTTTATGAATGATGACAGTTATCTAGATGAGGAAAGCCAGGGAAACTGTACAGGAAGTATCTGGAAAACACTGGTGCTCAAGTAAAGTAATTGATTTGCTCCAGAAGCAAAGATGACTAGTGAGGTAGATAGTATCCTAGTTGTTGACAGGCAGGCAGCAGAAAAACTGGATGCAGAAAGGTATCTGAATTAGGAATTCTGTATCCTTTTCAACAAAATGCACAGGAATTCAGAGTGAGGAGGTAGAATAAGGAAAACATTTATCATTAGTTAGCTTTGTTCCATACTTGATTGATATGTCACAGTACAGAATAATAAATGACCATTTCTTCATTTAACAAATATATTATTATATATTTTTTATTATTATAAATATTATCAGAATTGTTTAATGTATACTCCTCCTTTGATTTGTTTTTTTTATTTGAGTTTCAGATATTTTGTGTCTTTATTTAATTGTGAATGTAGCCTTAAGAGATGGAAATATTTAACTAAGTAGATGCTTGTTAGATAATTTGATTATCGTGTAGTAAGAATGTTCTTTCAGAAATGTCATCATTAGGAAGAACCATGCATGCATACTCACTGATATGAAAGGATGTGGATATTTGTGTCTATGACTTGCTGTTTTATGACCTAATGCATTCTAGATTGATGTTTTGTCCACTGTAAAGTAACAGTTTTAGCTAGCATAACAAATACATTCAGCTAAGTAAAATAAAGACTACTATTTGATGAATCCATGTGTGTTTCAATTCTCACTGCATTTTTTCACACTAAACTGCATAGGTCTTAGTGCATTTTGTGGGTTAGGAAGTTGAGAGGTAGAATGAATGGTTCTTTGAAAGTCATAGTGAAGATGATAGAGCTGGCATATGAACTGACTTGAAAGTTGAAATCTTAATTCTTATTATACCTCAGATGTTCATGTGGCTCCTGAAGAAAATTAGCTAGTTAACCAATCTACTCAGCACACATTTCCTCTGGCGTTTGGGCTTACTATATTTGCAGTAGAGTTGGAATTCTTACATACTACCAGAGTCAGAACTACTTGCTATAAATTTTGTGGTTCTTCCATGGTATATTTCATGATGTCATACACACACATACACACCATATCCATTCTTTAAAGTTTATTTATGCTTTTTGTTAAGGCGTAGTAATGACTTACTTTGATACCTCCCTACACCATCTTCTGTCTATAGGCCCATATTACTGGTAGGACCTTTGGGGTCTGGCTGCGTCTGCATAGTAGTGCTCTATCCAAAGGAAAAGGAATGAAATCAATAACATCAAGATGGTGGCTTCTTAGACTAAGTACAAAGGTGTATTAGGGCATAGTGTCTATGATTTAATAGATAATAAGACTTGTTTTGTATGTCAAGATAATGTATTTATTACCTATAGGTGACTTTGTTAAGTTGTATAGGGCAGCTTTGTATATTACTGTATGTAGCACAAAAATAAAAGTTTTCTTGACTTTTAGGTAACTGACTTCTGGACTTAAAGGCATTTTCTATGATAAAATACTAGTTGACACCCAAGGTAAAGAGAATTTTCAAGGCCAGAAGACTACTTCTTAATACTGCCCCAATGAGGAGAGCTGCTTTTATATTCTTTGCTTCTAGTAATCAATTTTGTTTATTTTTAAATCTGTCTTTGTCTATTATATTTTATATTCCCATAAAGCAATTCTCCATACTATTACATAATTTGTTAACATCTGATTGATTTGCAGGATAGATCTGTTTAAAACTATAAATAAAAATGTCTACTTTAAGATGATTTCAGAAAGCTAGTCTTTTCAATTTTCCATTCTGTCCAGTGTGGTTAACATAACTATAGATGATTGAAAACCAAATAATGAGAACTTTTGGTGGATGTGTTATTGGAGGTTGAAGCCCAGGGTTTTATACAAACCAGGCAAGCTTGTAACATGAGCTATATCCTTAGTCTTTGGTTTTTGAGAATCAAGTCTCCAGCTGACCTCAAGCTTGATGTCCTTCTACCCTTTCCTTCTGAATGCTTTCCTTCTGAGTGCTGGGATTACAGGCAAGCACTACCGCCCAGCTCATAAGACTGTCAGTGCTGCATTCATGTCTCATTGCTAGGATCTTTTAAAGTTACACAGAGGCAAGGCTGATCTGGAAATCTTATAGTTGGATAGTTATGGCTGTGTTTTAATATTGAAAAACTACTCTGAGCTTCAGGTAACAGACCTAAGCTCAAAGAGCATGTCTTTGACTAATAATCAAAAGGTCAGTAGTTGGAGTGGTAAAACCTTTGTTTTCCATAAGTGAGACCCTGAGGTTGATGCAAAGCAAGTATACAAAACAGAACTTAACTCATGGTGCATTTATTTTGCTTTAAGCAGAACTTCATGGCATGTCTTCTAAGAATATAAAATGGTCTCTGCATCTGAATGTGAGTTTTCACACAGAGAACTGGAGTTTATTAAAACTCATCAAATATTTTAAGCTTGTCTTTTTACTTTGTATTATTTATTAGCTACCCAAAATAGAATAGCAATGTGTTAAAATGACTGTGTTCTTATTTCAGTTTAATGAAAGTATAATGCATGCAGCAGTACCTCACAGAAAATTCTGGAAATGTGTGTTTTTTGTTATATTTTGATCTTTAGTTAGCATACCTAAAGAGAATAGGGCTAGTGGAACATGTACTTAACATGCACAGAAAACATATTCATCTCAAGCACTGGAGAAAAAGGAAAGGAGGAATTGGGGAGAGGACAGATGGAGACCAGGGAGCTGTGATGGATATTCAGGTTGTATTCTGCTAGTTTCTGGTATACAAAGAATATGTTAATTTCTGTTTCATTTTTTCTTGTCTGTTTAGTTTAAATGGGGAATGATGATATATTCTTCCTAGATTATGACAGTTAAGTGAATTAATTTATATGACATTTAAAATAATACCCAACACATAGAAGAATATTAGTTAATGTGGGCTTTTATATATGCAAAAGTCTTGGCAAACCGTATGCATGCTAATTGAGCTCATTGGAAAGCATTGGAACGTTGATTGTGATGCTCATCCTGCATTGAGAGGCACAGTTATATAGTTAGTTCTTGATTATATTTTAAAATGGTACTGTAGGATTAAAAAATAAGAGTTAAAAGAGTATTTCAACATGACATTTCCTGCTAGGAGGGAAATCAGTACTCTGAAGGTTAACTACCATTTTTTTTTTTCTCTTTCCATTTTAAGAGAAATGAAATAGTTTGGATCAAAATAAAGTTATATTAACCTTATCTTGGTTTTGTTTATTCCTGAGTTTATTACCTTATTTATTTATTTTTTTTGCTAGAAGGAACAGTTTTCTTGTTTATTTTAAAACTACAATCTGTGAGATTTGTGATTATTAAAAGAGAAAAATAAAGCCCTGATTATCTGTTTTACTAAGTGATCTGGATTGAATATCAGTTCATCAGAATATTTATTAGTTAAGTAACTTGAAAGTTTCTTTTTAAAATATGCATACTAAAAATTCCTTAATGGGACCGATGGCAGCTTTGGTCGTCCAGGAGTGGAATGTTATTGCCAGCATGACAGTGGAGCGGCAGTAATTCAACTCCAGTTCCTGATTAATGAGGTTAGTGACTTGTGTTTATTCCTCCTACTTAGAGCTGAAATTAGAGTACATCTGGTTTTTTTCAGATTGCTTGCATATACTTGTGTTTAAACATTTGAACAAAAATTAATTCCTTGTGAGTCAGATGCAGTCATAATTCATTTTAAGGTGCCACCACATATAGTCCCCCAATATGTTTTCTTAGAATAGGTATTTGTGATTCTTGATGGTGTATTTTAACTATTTCTCAAGGATTTTGAAAGTTACATGACATCAAAATATTTGTATTGAAATAATGTTAAATACAGGGCTCATTATAGGTAAGATAATGTACTTTAACAAAGTGCTTCAAAATATATTCAGGGAAGCAGCTTCCATTTGAAAGTGTGTTGTGTTACTTATCAGCTTTGTTTTTCAGAATGTGAGGTGTGAAAGGAGCTAGAGAAAATACATTTTACCACATAAGAAACTCCACTTGCAGAGTGACTGCTTGAGAAAGTTTCTGCTTTCTTTAAGTTCAAGGATAATCTATGGACATTCTTTTTGTCCTAAAAGCTTAGCATCTAGGGAATAAGTCCCAAAATATGTATGATACATGGGCCAGTAAGACGGCTCAGTGGGCAAAGGTGTCTTAATAAATGTAGACATTACTAAATAACCGCCTTAGTCTACAGATGATTAATCCTTTTTACATACCACTGTCTTCTATGGGGCTTTAATGGAAATGCACTTCAAGAGGTCCTTGCTCTGAAAATTCTGACTTGTTGGGCTTGGGCTGGACTGAGCCACTTTCATAGCTCTCGTCAAAATGTCTAAAAATTTAAGAAGGTATTTTGGCAGCTATTTGGAAACATGATTGTAAAATTTGTTACATACATACTTTATTTTCAAGGGAGCCCTCGTGAGTGCCTTGGCTGATGACACCTTACACTTATGGAATTTACGTCAAAAAAGGCCCGCCATACTACATTCGCTTAAGTTTTGCAGAGAAAGGTGAGAATTCTATTTTTGCACAAATAGAACATTTGCTATTCTGTTTTGATGCATTTTTCTGAACTATATTATTTTGAGTGTATGTGTGATGTACTTACTGTAGACTGTAAGAAATTATTTCAGTGTCAAAGGATACACAAAGACAGCTGAGTTCTTTCTTCTCAAAGAGAATCAGATAAATTCTCTCCTTTTTCCTACAAGTAGTTACAAAATAGGCATAAAGGTGAAAAATAAAATCTCTATGTAGCTCCTTTTTACTTTTTAATGAAGAAAAGCCATCGCATAGTCTTTCTGTAGCTCTGCTTCCTGTTCCACATGAAGTGAAGAATTTCCTCTGTCACATGTTCCTTCAGCCATCATGTTCTTCCCAAGCATGGGTGCCAAGCTGCTATGAACCGAACCAGTGAACTGACCAAATGAATCTTTCCTCCCTTAACTTGTTTTTATCAGAAGTTGTGGTAGACATGGATGGGGAATGGCAAGCCAGTTTAAGATGTGTTGGCAGATAAAAGGTTCCTTTGTGAGAAATGCACGAATGAAGCCTGCTGTTTGTTGTCTACCAATCCCTTCCTTGACTGGGCACATTTATGTAAGACAGTTGGCACAGCTGTATGCCATGGTTGTAAAATTGAATGAAAAAACTGATGGATTTCCCAATTCTAAACCTGTAGGTTATCCACATAACTCACAGAAGCTAGTTAAGCCTCTTCAAAGTTCAGGTCCCCTGCAGTGTTTATGAGGGCAGAAGTAAACAAGAAATTGAAGCAGGACTAAATGCTTCTCGAATACATCCTTTGGAAGAGATTCCTTATGATGACTGCAAACTAGTTGGAGTGATAAAACTTAAACTGCTAAGCAATGGGCCCTAGCCTTCACAGATAAGCCTTGTTCTATAAATGCTTCTTCAGGTGGCTGCTAGGTGAGAGGTATAGGACCTGGAGCCTTGTTTTCCTCAGCACGTGGCTGTTGACATGGCATGGTAGAATAAAGGGGTTGTCTCAGCCATGATGCTGCCTACTGCAACAGTGCTTGCTCTGCATTCCACCTGAGCCCTGTGGATTCAGAGCTTCTGTGGCATGCTGAAGATTTCTATCCAAGTAGCTTCTGCTAGCTAAGGAAGGGCAAAAGGAGTACAAAATCTGCAGTGCTCTGCCCCTCCTTCCATCTTTCATTTGTAGGAATCTATTCTTCTTTGCCAAATATAAGTGCTTTATATTTGGTATTTATATTCTGTATCAAACAGGATGTAATCTGCACTGTGTTGTAGTAACAGATACTCTCACATTCTCAGTGACTCACATCAGCAGTTTATTGTGCTACTATGGACACCCTTTGTGAACTTCTTGGGAATGTTATTCCTTCTTATTGCCTTCTTTACCCCAGAATCTTCTCTGAGGAACAGTCTTTAAAATAATGCCAGTTACTGAAGCTAAGGGGGAAAAGCATGCTAAAAATTATTGACCCTTAAGAAAGAGCCTACCTTGAAGTGATACTCTGCATCTCTTGCATCTCTTATTCCAAGGGCCAAAGCATATCATGTCATCCCTAATCTGAGTGTTCCTCCCTGCAAAAGAGACTCTGCAGTAGTTGGTGGTGATGACCACACTGATTACTTTTGCACCTGGCATCAATCTTCTGGGCGCAGGAGCCTAGTTTACCCTTGTTCTACTGTTGATCTTAGTTAACATGCCTAAATGACTGTTTTTCTGCTATGTCATTTCCATCTTTATTTCTTAAACTAAGGAAAGTAGGGAAAATATGAAAAGTGCACAAAATGCTATTTTTGTAAGATTCTGAACAACTATTACTCCAAGTCTGCATGTTTTGTGCATTGATTTGTCTTTATTAATAATAATAATTAATAATATTTTAGTGGAAATTTTTATACATACAATAGAAATTCAATAGAGTAATTCAAATTAAATTTTTTATAATATGCTTTAGTATTTTACTTTAAGTTTTTGAATTGTAGTAAATATATGTAAAATTACCACTTCTTCGAAATTTTAGTTTACAGTTAAGTGGTGTTAAACATACAGTATTGTGCAAACCCATAATGTGAATATGTTTTCATAGATTGCACTTTGTGCTATTTAAGAAACTATAAAACAGCAAATAGTTGAGTCTCCAGTCTTGGCTTAACTCTGTAAACTTGAGAAAATTACATTGTTGCTTTGTGTGATGTTTTTCTGCTTTACAGAAAAATTTCCTCTAAGCCTTACAGTTTTTACTGTTTTATTTCTCTTAAATGTTAAACAGCTTTTTCCATTTTTTTTTCCCTTTGACTCTGAGGATAATATAGAATATGTATCTTAGTCCTAATGGGTGAACAGATATTTGGCAGCATGAACAAGAAACACTTGGGTCTTATTTCTAGGATACTGGTCAAAGCTGAGAAGACAAGTCAGACTTCCCAGATGCCTAATTAAATGACATGTATTCATACTGAATGAATAAATGCATAATCCAATTTCTACAGAGTGATTTTTGATCTTGCAGAAGAAAAGCATAGGAATGTCATCCTGGTTGAACAGTCAACTGATTATCCATAGGTAGCTGAAATAGGAGAGCTGCGCTTCCTTACACTTTTGAGGCCGGTTTTTTGGAAGCTGTTGCCTGAGGATAGGGTGTCATCTCCCTGCTCCCACTGTTCCTGTATGCTGGGTCCTAATTTTTTATGAGAACACCAGCCATACTGGACCAGGGCTAATAAAATGACTTTATGTTGGTAACATCTCCAAATATAGTTACATTGTTCTCCACTGTAGACATGGTTGGCTAGAGCTTCAACATGTGATGGAGGCTGATTTAGCATGAGGAAGTAGTCTGCAGCCAATTAGAGTGCAGAGTAGAAGTGAATGTTAATAAATAAATAAATAAAAGTAAGCATTTTCAAAATTCAAAGGAAAATCACAATTTAAATTTTATCCTATAATTAGTATACACCTTATTATGCTCAGAGCCTTTTATAGATTAATACAGCATGTAATTTTTACCACAGGAATTCATTTGCCAGTAGTGTGAGCCATAGCATCAAATGGAATTGGTAGCAGTGACATGTCTTAGGGAGTACTCTGATGTGGTCTGTGATCTTTACTACTCTGACCCCTGCTAAAATTGAATTGTGTCTCCCAAAATGAAGTTGAAGTCCTAACTCCTGAATGTGACCTTATTTAGAAAGAGAGTCTTTCCATTGAAACTAAGTTAATGTGTCCAGCACTGCTCTGACTGGTCTCCTTATTAGAGAAAAAAGGCCACACACACACACACACACACATACACAGCAGGGAGGGAGGGGAGAATGAATGAATATCATATAATGATATTTGAGGTGATAATAGATTGGAGTAATTAATCTTTAAGCTGGCAGTACCAGAAGCTGAGAGATAGAGACAGAGAGAGATAGAGAGGGGGACAGAGAGAGAGAAAGGGACAGAGAGATGGAGGGGAGTGGCATGTAACATAGCCTGCTCTAGAGCCCTCAGATACTTGTTGACATCTTGATGTCTGTCCTCTAGCTTCCAGAACTGTAAGAGAAGAAATTTGTGCTAATTTATTATGCCAGCCCTAGAAACTAACATCGCTTCTGTTGTTCTTGTTTGGTATTCGCAACCTTGTCATGCATCATTGAGTTTATTCATGTGGAGGAGAAGTTATTGGCTTTGATAGAAACTGAGAATTTGATAAGCGAAATTCTATTTGGCTTGCAGAATATGTTCCACTTGGCTTGCAGTTTGATATTTTTTTCCTTTGAAGGACATTTAATTAGGCAGAAGTCATGGATTAATAAGCACATACAACTCCTCCTCCCACTTTTAAGTCATCACTATGAATTAATAAGATCATTATTCTCAACAATGCTAAGTTTTTCCATGAGTTTTAAATAAAAAAAATTAAAACTAAGAATTGATTTAAATGTAATGACTCTCTATTCAGGTTGAAGTTGTCTAATATTTACCTTGATCCTATGGTTTTATTGTTTATGAAATTTTTTTCACATAAGTGTTTATTCTTAGAAAATCAAGAAAATATTCCTTTCTGAGATGTTAGAGGGGGGATATTTTTCTCTCAAATGCCCTAATAGTTGCAAGTTGATATTGAAATATATTTCTAAAGATACGGTTTTTTATTGTAATATTCTGATTTATAATTTATGTATGGTTGTTTGATTTAATTGTAGATGCATCTTTTTTTATTTAGAGAGTAATTATTCATTATTCTAAAGTAAACTATAGGATATACTAGTTCATACTCAGAACTTGTTTTAGTTTAATATCATAGAAGAATCATTAATATTTAATAAAAATCTGATAAGAAAAGAACTATTTGGTGATTGGAGTAATTCAATCATATAGCAATCCAACAGTGGAGAGTGGGCACTTCTGGTCTGCAGCAGGGTCTGGCTGCTCTCCCAGTGCCACTTTCTTAGTGCCATAAATAAAATTAATGTAGCAACAAAAGCTCCTTTACCATGATATACTATTTTACAAAAATATTAACCAAACATTGTGTTTTGCTTTTTTATGAAGCTCATAATTTTCTCAGCAGGCATGTGAACAAAACTAAGAGCTAGAAAAGTACAATGTGCCAAAGCCAACCTAAAAATAATCTTTTATCTGTATGTAATCAATTATGAAGATTTTTAATTAATTTATTGCACATATCAGACAAGAATAAAAGTAAATATTGACCTAAAATCTAGAATTATAAATTCTAGGGTCTCATATAGCTCAAGCTGGCCTTGAACTCTCCGATCCTCTTGCCTCAGCCTCACACACAGGTGAGGTATTACAGGTGACTACCAATACTTTTCTTTGAAAGAAGCTTAATGAAAAGGGTCCAAGCCTTAGATGTGGAAGATTTGATTGGGTGAAAATCAGGACTATAAATCTAAAACAAGATTTTGGGAATGATGTTCAGCATTGTTCATAAGGTAAATGGGTGCAATTTGCCAGTCTAGAACTAACTATGATCCACAAAAAAGATTGGTTATTGGTATAGTCACAATTCATAGTAGAAAATAGGTATAATTAGACAAAATTGTAAAAGATTTCTTTTAGTGTTAGAAAAAATGGGAGTTACCATTTGAGAATTTGAAACTGTAAAAGAAAAGACTGGTAAGAAAGTGTAGATTAACTTTGGAGATTAGGTGTCCATAATAGACAAAACTTTGGACAAAAAGAAAGAAATTTAGAGAGACTGGTCATATTACGTAGGGGCCTTGCAATAAATTAACAAGTAAAAAACGTAGATGAAAGAAGTAGTCATATAACAAAATGTGAATATGAGAGTAGACTCATATCTTTTATTCAATATATTAAGTCCCATAAAAATACCAAAACAAAACAATGAATAAATGAACCCCCCCTTTAAAAAATGATTAGACAGTGGTTGGTATAGTTAGAATCATTAGAATTGTGCAGTTCATTGTGTTAGTACAGTGGACAGAACACAGCTTAGCATGCTGAGTAGACTTTTGTACCATATGGCTGGCCAGGAGGCATAAATGAAAAAGTAGTGCTTCAGATTTGGGTATTTTTAAATGTGATGAAGTAATTATGGAAAATACTAAGACCACTACCACCTTTCAAGAAGTATGAGAAAACTGATAGAAAAGCTGTGGCAATACCCCCGTGCTCCAGGACAGTTCCACTCCTAGGTATGAACCTAGAGTAGGCAGGTGCTAGCCTGGGACCTGCACATCTGTCTGTCACCACATATCGGTCCTTCATTATTTAAACGTGTTCATCAAAGGGAGGTGTGACCAAGTTCCCAGCTTAGTTCACCTTAAAATAGGAAGATTATCCCCAGTGAGTTTGACTTAATCATGTGAATCTTTTAGATGGGCCTGGATTCTTCTTGCCATATAAAGCTTAGAGTCAAAGACACATTGAGTAAAAGGGACATTTTTCTCGATATTGGCCTTGAAGATGGAGTGAGTTACATTGTAAGAGAGCGAGGCCATCTAGACTGTCTGCAGAAGCTGAATTTTCCTAGCAACCCAAATAAGCATGCAGATGATTATTTCCCACTGTGTTCAGAAAGGTATTTAGGGATGCAACTTGGCTCCCATGTTTCTAATCAGAGAGACTCCAGATGCAGGGTCTAGACTGCTGTCCAACAGAAATTGAAATAATAAGTGAGTCTTGTTTTAATTCATTAAGTTTTTTGTGATTTGTTACACAGCAGTAAAAACTAATACAGATTTTGGAATCTGGAAATGGTGTGTCACTTAGCAACAAAGAAGGCAAGAGTCTAAATTTATAAATTGGGAAAATTGGTCGGCTTTACCTAACAGATAGAAAGAACATTGTTGAGTATAGTGAGTCAAGTCCATTTTGTCCCAGCCACAACTTTTACCCTGTGTTACTGACTGAATTGCTCATAGTTTGGAATCATAGGTAGGATGAATAGGATATTAAGCTGTCTCCCTAGAAGTATGTTTGTGGGAATGATATTTTCTCATTATGCTTTCACTAATATGACTGGCAGAGTATTATTTCATTTGGTTGCTACAGGAATTTTAGGTTTTTCCACTCTTCATACAACTACATGTTGAGAGCTGGGGTAGGGAGTTGGGGATGATGGATAAGAAATTGTTGGATTAGTTGTGATGGACATCATTGTGTTTCTGTCTCCCTCAGCTTCCATAAATAGTGATGGTAGCTTTAGAAAACAGTAACTTGGGGAGCTAGGGAGCTGGCTGAGCAATTAAGAGATCTGGCTATACTTCCAAGGGACCAGGGTTTGGTTCCTTGTACCCACATGGGTCAGCTAACAGCCACCATGTTGTGCACCATCATGTGCTGTGAATCAAAACAGATCCTCTGGCGGAGCAGCCAGTGCTGAGCCATATCTCCAGCCCAAGAATATAATTTATTTTTAATGTATAGCTAACATTTATTGAATAGTTACTATCATGCCCTGTTTTAGGCATCTAACATGCTTTGCCTTACTGATCCTCAGATGAATGCTGTGAGGTAGGTGTGTTTTGCTACTTAGAAATGGAGACTGAAAAATTGTATAGTTTACCTAAGTAATAAATGAGAGACCTGGAAATTGAATCTAGGCAGTCTAACTCTATTGCTCTTGTCTATATGTTAACTAGAACTAGATGATTTTTGCAATTCCTAAATCTACAGATCTGTTGAAACAAAATGTTAGGCAGTTTTATTGTTAACATGACATTAATTAAAAACATTGTAAACTTTGTTGATACATATATTAACACACTGATGAACCATTATCACAATTAAGATACTACATTTACCCATTAATCCAAATTTCTTCCTTCTCCTTATTTCTTAAAAGTTTTTAAAAAGGTGATATGGATTTCTACTGCCTTGGAAATAGCAAAGTACAAGTTGATTATCCCTAATCTGAAAATCTGAAGTAGGATATAGTCTAAAATCTGAAACTTTGAGTACTTACATGATATAATGAATGGAAAATTCCACAATTGACTTCAGAGGACAGGCTTCAATCAAAATGTAGGCATACAAGAGTTGTACAAAAAATACTTGAGGCTATTTGTACAAGGCATTTATGAGATATAAATCAATGTGTGTTTAGACTTAAAAAGACATTCCCAAAATATCTTATTATCTATATGACACTATTTCAAAATATGAAAATCTGCAAAATCTAACACAGTCTAGTTCCTAGAATGTCAGAAAAGGGATGCTCAGGCTGTACTATAAAATTGTTTTGCTAATTCAATAGGTATGTCTGTAGTTTAGTTCATTACAATAAATTCACATAAATCCTTTAGAAAGAGTACATTTTGTTATATAAAACATTATAAATGTAAATGCTTAAACCTTAAGGTTTTCCTGAACATTAAAAAGGAATAAGAACATAAGTTATACTTAATTGCTTAAATATATATATTTTTTTATCTTACAAAATCTCTGAAATGAAATTGTGCATTTATGAAAATAGCAAGCATGCTATATGTTTAATCTTGCTAAAGGCCTAGCATTACAGTGATTATATAGTCTACTTTATTATTTTTTTTATTATTATTATTATTATTATTATTATTATTATTATTATTATATGTGTCTTTTTTTTAATCAAAGTTGAGTATTGGTTTAAAAGTAGATCTGTGATGTACCCACAAGTACACAGTGGATAATGTAGCCAATTTTGAAACACATTCTTAGTTCAAAACCCATTCTCTCTTGATCATGCATTGCTGTTTACTGTAAAGCCATATGTTTGAATACAAGTTCAATAAGAATGATTAAATATTAATCACAGGGAATAGATGTATCTGTCTATTTTATATCAGTTTTGCTTTTTCTAATTACATAAATATACCGTAAGTAACCATCTAGTACAGTCAGGAAAGTGTATCAGATATTCTTCTAATTTCATTTCTGTCTGTGCCTTCTTTTTCAGGGTTACATTTTGCCATCTGCCTTTCCAGAGTAAGTGGCTCTATGTGGGCACTGAACGAGGTAATATACATATTGTCAATGTGGAGTCCTTCACACTCTCAGGCTATGTCATTATGTGGAATAAAGCCATTGAACTGTAAGTTTGAGCAAGTATTCCATATCTCAAAGTATCAGTGTCTTATATCTTTACGTAAAAGCTGGTTAGTGAATCCATGTGGAATTGAAAATGTCAGGTACTCCTGATATTATATATACATCTTTCAATCTATTATCTTACTGTAATGACAGATGATGAATTTAAACCTTTTTGTATTCACATTTATTTGTAAATGCATGTTTTATATTTTCACCTGTGTATAAACTGTTAGATTTAATAGTTGCAGTGTGGTAGTTATTCCTGTTAGCTTGAAAACATTCATTTTTTTTCATTTATATTCTAATTAAATTTTTCTTTAATGTTCTGATTAAGTTTCTTGTAAATGTGCTGTTGCCAGTGATTAGAAAATACTGATGTAAACTACTCTTTCATTTCTTCTACTAGTCAAGAAAAGTAATGTAAATGTTTGTTAAGATATCTCCAAGGTGAACAAAAACTAGATTAAACAGTGGTGCCCAAGAATCTCTAGTGCTAATTTTAACGTCCCGAAAGTTTTTGTATTATCTTATTTTGTAAGTTTTTACTTACAGTGTTTAAATATGAGATAAATATAAATAAAGGTTTAAAACTGTTGGCAAGATTCTTTCAAAAAATGCGTTCCACAGTTTTAATCTTTTGATACAGAAAAACTTTGTGATGTGTCTCAGACAACATTTTCAAGTAGCTAGAATAATATGCTTAAAGCTAGTTTTCTTTTTTGTGGCAAGGATGTTGCTAATCTTCCTTGGAAGTGTCTGTTTTCAATTTGTTCTTTGATTTGATCATGACATCTAGTGGGTAGAGCTGGTCTGAGTCTTCACTGCTTTGAAGTGGTGCAGTTTCCCAGCCTCAAGCATTCATTAACAGGGATGCACTTCTTTCAAATGTATGAGCATCATTCTAGAAATATTCTTACTTATATGTTCTCTCTTTCTCTAGTATAGATATAGGTACCATTAATTTCTTATTTAAAAATAAATAAAACTGGCTGTTTCCCACATCTGATATGAGCTTGTGGGATTGCTTATAATGGTATCTAGCATTAACTGTTGCATTGCTTTAAAGTATTAACTTCACATTGACAAGGAATTTTCTATGCTAAAGCAAATGATTGACTAAATTGAAGATCTTTCCTATCTAGAAAATGCAATTATAAAGTTTGTTGACTTATATCTATAAATGATTTTCACCATATTTTCTCTGATTGGTGACTGATTGAACTATTTTCTTCATAAATGAATCTTTTTTATTGTAAGAATATTGAAACTTTTCATTTATTAAAAAGCCTTAATTTTTTTTTTTCTTTTTTAGGTCATCTAAATCTCACCCAGGACCTGTTGTCCATATAAGTGATAATCCCATGGATGAGGGGAAGGTAGAATTTTTTCTAACAAACATTTGTTAATTAAGTCCATGATGTTTTGATTTTAAATATGCACACTATCCTAGGACTACACTTTTGCCGAAAAGTTGAGATTGGACCAAGGTTTGTATATTGTATCATGTAGTAGCTTGTTATTCATTATGAAGAACAAGTTGAAGAATTACAATGACTTCTAATTTAAAAGGTTAAGAATACTAAAGCCTAAATAAAATTTAATAAATATGTTATTCTTTTGTATTTGGTTTACTCAGAATATTTTCCCTGACTTTTTGATAATGTTGGCAGATTTTTTTGGGGAAGAGGGGTGGTAGAGAGAGGCTGTGATTCTTAACAATTTAGTTAATAGCTTCTGTAATGCTTTTCATATATTATATTTGAGTAGTCTGTATATCACACCTTCCTTAAAATCATCTTCATAAATAAGTCCAATTAATAATATAGAGATATCTGTTATGTTTTAAAATCTTGTTTATTTATTTTTTGTACTTACACAGTCTGTATCTAGCTATTGTTAGCTTGGGTTAGTTAATACATTTAAAAATAGTAAAATTTCCTTTTCTATGAATTTCTTTCATGTAGTTCCATTTAATGACACTTTCCTATCTATGTAACTTTAGGGTGTTAACCCTAATGAGCACCAGCAAGTTTGTCAGAAATCAATGTAAAATTTTATCTTATGAAGTGATTTGACTAAATTGTTTGCTTCTCTCAGCTAGTGAGAAATGGCAAACCTATAAATTATTTACCACTGCTCTCTTAGCTTGCCACTGTGAAACAAAAACACGCCTGGACTGTTTGCACTTGGCCCATGGCTCTGCAATTATATGATTGAAAGGGAGCTTCACATAGCAAGTGTACTGTAACCTGATTATCACTTTAGTTTTCTTTTACACAAGAAATTTGTTTAAAAGCTAAGGCTCTGAGTGGGAAGTCTGGTGAATTAGCAATGTTCTCTTCTACCTATGGTTACTCACTAGGTGTTTTCCATTCTTTGTAGTGTCTTTTCTCATGAGGACCTTTACAGTTTATAGAATCTGGCACACTCTTCTTTTTAAAATTTTCTTTATCAAAATCTTATACAATATATTTTAATCTTGCTTCCTCTCTCCCAGCTCCTCCTTCCCAGCCAATTTCATTATCTCGCTCTCTCTCTCTCTCTTTCTCTCTCACATACACACACACACACACACACAAACAAAACCCTCAAAAAACTTAAAATCAAAAGAAACAAAAAAAAATCAGTAAGACCAACAAATGCCTAAACAAAGTGAAATGAAAACTGCCCCCCCCCAAAAAAAAAACACAATTATTTTGTGTTTTCCAACAATTCCTGGGCATATGGGGGAATGGGGCCTGCCTTGGAATATGGTTGATGTACCCAGCGTCACTAATCACTACATTAGACAAAGAGAATTTGCCCATTCCTGCAGGTGTCAGTTTCAAATGGCTTCTTGGTAAGGTGGGGCCTTGTATCCACTTCCCCTTCTCAGGCTTTTGGGATTTTGTCTGGTTTGAACCTGTGCACATTTTCTTTGTGCTGCCATAGTCTGTGAGTTTATCCGTGCTTCAGTCAGGTTCTGTCTGGAAGACAGTGTATCCTTGGAGCCATATACTACTCCTGCCACTCACCATCTTTCCACTTCCTCCTTTGAATAGATTCTTGAGCCTTGAAGGGGGAGGGGTTTGATGAAGACACCCAAGTTAAGACTCAGTTCAGCCTTTTCTTGAATTACTGCAAGGCCAATCTTCCTAGAGTGTCATTCTCATCTTGATGTTTTCTTGTTTAGAAGTGTTCAGTGGATCTGCAGTCTCTGACAGGGTGACTGGGTTTTCTTAGGACGTAGCCTTGGGTCTCCTTATCTTTAGGACACCCTCACGAGGATGCCATGCCATAGCCAGTCATTACCGTCCTCAACTGCTGCCTTCTCTTTGCTGCGTCTGTGCTTTCATTTCTCAGTCTTGTTTGTAGAGCTAGCTTACCATTTTGCTGACTTCCTCTCTGCTCTTTAAGGTCCAAATTAAAAGTATATATAAATAAGGTCTACCCAAGTCATTTTGACAGAACGTTATTTTCTCTTAATTCTATGTCCATTAGTACTCCAGCTATGCAAATGTTGTGGTATGCATGATTTGCTGCCTTTGTTCAAAATGCATGTGTGTCACTGCTGGAACTATATAGAGCTATACTCATTCTCAGCACAACCACTCATCTCATCTATTTATATCTGGTGATGAAAGTTGAACTCAGGACCTTGCACATGCTGAGCAAGTACTCTGCCAGTACTCTACATCTCTGGCCTGTTCATTTGTTTTTTATGCAGAATTCCACTGTGTAGGGCAGATTAGCCTAGATCTCACAGTCCTTTTGTCTAGAGACTTCCCAAGTGCTTAAGAGAAAAATTAAAAGGAAATTAGTGAGTGATGTACAGATTATTTATATCTTTCTGAGATATATAACATCTTAGTATGAAACAAATCCTTTTTTAAACATGAGCTTTAACTCTTACAGTCTTACACATGTATATTACACATCTTGATCACAGTACTCCCTATTTCCCTGTTATCTTCTTTTCCTCCCTCCTACTCTCTCTGGACCCTTTTTTTCTCCCCAAACAAGTCTCCTTCCTGCTCCTATGCTTTTTTTTATTTATTTTTTAAATTACTATTGGGTTTAATTAGAGTTGCTTCTAGAAATATGGGTATGTCTTGTTTACTGGAGTGTTTACAACTTACCAGTGGCTACACTATTGAATAAAATGATTCCCCTCCTCAGCAGCCTTGAGTGTAGTTCCTCAGCTAGGATAGAGCTTCATGTGCCCCTCTCCCACCCATGCTACAGTGTTGACAGGCTAGATCTTGTTCAGGTGACCACAGTGGCTATGTGTTTATGAGTGCAATAGCTATGTCATGTCCAGAAAACTGTTTTGTGGCATTTCCCCTTCCTCTGGCTTTCATATTCTTTGTGTTCCCTCTTCCATGACGTTCCCAATTGATAGGAATAAATCCTGAGGAGATTTTTCCAGTGACTTTATATATAACTTAGGTTCCTATTTTCAAAAGGTTCCTCTTGCTTTTTTAGAGAAGATCTAAGAAGCTTGTGATAATAGGACATTGTAGCTGGCTAAAAGAGGCTAAAAGTTTACTGTGACCTTCTTTGATTTTTCAAATGTGCATAAGCAAAGCTAATTCCTTAAAGTTACTTAGTCTGTGAAGAAGCACTTTGATACCTTGAGCTCATTACCTCATATTGGGCTGCTAACATAGTGCATCAGTTTGTGAAGTTTTCTTACCTTCATTGCCTTTATTGAAAGGAAGGAATTTCCTTCCTTCTCTATTACTATATCAAGTATCCAAGATGTCTGGAGGCACTGGGAAAGGGAAAGCAATCTATTGCAAGATCTTTCTAGGTGTATGTATTTCACTTCTGACAGCTAATGTTCAGCTTATATTTTCCTTTTTATTCAGGCCAGGACCCCAGTCCATGGAAGGGTGCTGTCTACATTTAGGATAGGTCTTACTACTTTGGTTAACAAAATCAAGATAGCCCCTCCCAGCCATGCCCAGAGGCATGTTTCTTTGGAGATTCTAGATCCTATCAAATTGACAGTCAATGTTAACCTCCACACTGGGGCAGGGGTGTGGGGCAACAAATGGGCAGTATACAGTTTCTGAGGCAAGAACATATCAGGCCCTGTGATGTATGTTAAAAGTATAATAGTGAACAAGATAGAATTAGTCCTTTCCCAATGAACCAGTATTATAGTCTGCAAGAGAATTCAAATAAGGAAATGGTTACTTAATGTTATAAAGTAACCCTCCAGACTAGAAAAGGATGGAGTTGCACATTGTTGCACATTGATTTGACATGTGATACCTGGAGAAAATCTTCTCAGAAGAAGCAGTTGCTAAGACAACATCTGAAGGATAAGTGGGACTAATCAGAGAACTCCATTTAAATGGCATCCCCTAGAGAGGAAGGCAGCATGTATGTACAAAAGCTTAAATACAAGAGTGCATGGAGAAACAAAACTCCAAAATCAGCAAATGGAGTTTGTTGGGCAGGAGAGGTAGGAGAGGTGATTTTGGAGAAGTAGTGATCTGACAGTGATGAATTTTATAGTTGTGTAATTGAGTTTAGACTTTTATCGTGGAAAGAATGATGAGGCTGGCAAATTTTAAGTAGAAGCAAACATTTCCTCATCAACTTTGGATTTCATAACTGTTCCTCCAACTGTTATGTGAAATGGGTCAGAAAAGAGAGCTTTGCATATTTTTCAAGGAGGGGGAAGTACTAGAGATGGAGGAATATAAATTAGAAAGATGCAGAACATCACCTTAAACTTGCTTGATGGTTTTTCTTGTTGAAGGAGGGACTAACACTCATGATGACTTCCAGGTGCTTGACAGCTAATTAGTTATGGTGACACACAGTAGAGAGAACCAGCAGGATACAGAGGGTATACATAGTCCCGAACATACTTAGTTTCTGGTTTTTACACTGGTAAGTGGTATGATTATTGGAATTGTGGTCTTGAATTTCATGAAGAAATACGGGGTAATTATTTGAAATTAATCAGTATGTACACTGAGTGAAATTCCTTGATGGTATATAGATCTTGGAAACTATATATTATCTCAAGCACATACTAATGAACATTTTTATCAGTAATTTTTAGAAATATATTAGGATATAGACTCGTGACGTCAAAAAGTCTACTTTTTCATTTCAGTATTAGTTGTATATTGAATTACTAATCATCAAAAGCATATCAATCCACCCTGTTGTGTTCTCATTTGTCATCTGTGTGATTAGTAACTCCCAGTGCAGGTGGTAAAGTTTTATGCTTGAAGGATATGAACGATGATTAGCTTTATTGTCCACAAATAAATATTTTACAGAGTAGATAAATCATTCCCCAGTAATGTGACCTTTTCTTTTCCTCAGCTTTTGATTGGCTTTGAATCTGGAACAGTAGTCTTATGGGACCTCAAGTCAAAGAAGGCTGACTACAGATACACATATGACGAGGTAACAACAAAGGTTTTTTTCTAATGAAAGATCTTGTCATTGCTATAACTCATGACAGACTCTAAGAATTGAGTTTTCAGTTTAGCTTAGATTTTATTTTAGGTTAGGTACAGAAGTTTTTCTAATTGTATTAAAACACAGATTTTCTTCTATTAGTAATGTATTCATATCAGCTTCCCTCTGTTTGGGGAGTTAGAGCACACAGTGTGTTGGTATCATTCATCAGTGAAGTCTCTGTGCTCATCATTATGTAAATGTTTTCATCCAGCCTATATTATAATATTGTATAATTTTAGCTTAAAGTTATAAGCACACAAAGAACCCAAATACGTAGACATTGAGTTAATTAGAAATGTTGACTGTATTTGTATGATAGAACTTTGTCTTCAGTTTCAGTTGAAAGCTTTCTTGCTGTGCTTTGCAATTCCAGTAGTTCAGCAGGGCACCTTTTAAAGTCAGTTAACCATTAAGAGTGAAAAGTGTATCACTGTGACTCAAAAATAAGAAATTCAAAGCCAACCTCAGGAATTGATTTTCTAAAAATAAGATTTTATAGAGAAAAGTCATAATTTAAAGCAAAAAAAAAAAAAAAGTGGAAGAGGAACATATATCAGTCACATAAAATACTTTCTGGATAGTGGATTATCAATATAAGATTCTAATAAAAAAAGAGTCTTCTAGTGGGTCTGGAGAGTTGGATCACCACTTAAGGTTCTCCTTGGGAGACTAGTTAGGATCACAAGTTGTTCTTTCAGAAGGCCCAGATTTGATTACTAGCATCCACATGGTACCTCATAACTGTCTGTAACTCATTCTAGAGGGTCCAGAGTCCTCTTCTGGCCTCTGTCTGTGTGTACTAGGAAAACACATGGTTCACAGACATATATTCAGGCAAAACATTGATACATATGAAATTAAATAATTAAAAGGAAAATAATAAAAGAAAATAAAATAATATAATAAATCAAATAATAGGAAATGAAATAATTAAATAAAAAGTAAAATAAAAATCCAATAAATTTTATGTAAAGGAAATAAAATAAGTTAAATAACTTAACAAATATTAATAAATAAAATAATTAAAAGGGAATAATTAATATTAATAATAAAATGGTTAGATAAGATAATTTAAATAATTAAAAGGAAAAGAGGGTGGCCTCAGATTAAAAGTTACCTCCATATTTAATCTGAGGTATTGAAAATATGCCTGGATTTTCATACTGAGAAATTTTCATTGATCTTAATTCCAAATATATTTTTAAATTTCAGGATAAATTTTTAGTTCACTAAAACAAATTCTAATCTCTCAGGTGACTAATTTCTTCCATCAGACAGTATTTGTAATAACTTAGTAGTTTATGTTTTGGTTGGGATTATTCTGATAAGTTCTAAGAATGCTCTTTTCCTAAACTTGTCAGTAAATCATGCATGTCACTGTCAAAGCTTCTTAATGCTCATTTAAAAAATATGGTGATTAGGAAGATTTAACAGTTTCAGTATGAAATGTATTATTTGTATTGTAAGAGGTCTAAGTTATTTTCAGAATGTAGTTAATATATTGACTAGCTTCAAAAGTATAAAAGTTTATCAAAAATCAATTACTAAACCACTTTTGGTAATTTTGATTACCAAAATTTGGTAAGTTTGATAATAGAATTCTTCACCTGTCTGTAGGCTATTCACTCTGTGGCTTGGCATCATGAAGGAAAACAATTTATTTGCAGTCATTCTGATGGTACTTTGACCATATGGAATGTGAGGTCCCCTGCTAAACCTGTACAGACTATCACTCCTCATGGTAAGGATGCCTACATTTTAAAAACTACCTAAACTGTAATTGACCGTAGTCTGCTTTTTGTTTTAATGAATGAAGAGTATTAAGATTGCTTCATAGACTAAATACTGTAGTATCTTCTGAATATGATTTCTTCATTTGTCCAAAAGAACATCAGGTCATGAATTTTAAGAGACTTTAAATTTGCCATCTAAAAACTGTCACAAGCTGTTAAGGTATATGTAACAATGGAGTTGAAATATCAACACCTCAACTGGGAGTAATTTTGTACATTTAAGATGGTGTATGAGTGCCCAAGGTCATGCAGAGTTTTTGATTCACTAGGAAGACTCACGGAACTCAGCAAGCACATAGTTGTCTTCCTGCAGTGTTTGTTACATCAAAATAACATGAAGCAGATCAAGAAAGGGAAATGGCACATAGGTGACACTGCAGAAATCAAACTCTTAATTCCAAGAGTCCTTTCTCTGGGAGACAGCAACCAGCCTTTATTGCTCTAGCAATGAGCTACTACTGAATGTCTGAACATTGTATACCAAAGAAACTCACTGGGCCTAGGAGTCCAAAATCGAAGGCCTTAAGGGACCGTGGGAGCCAATCATGCAGGCACTCTCTATTTTAGTAGATAACAAAACTGCAGGAATCTTAGAATGAAAACAGGTTTAGCATGATTATATCTCTTATATATTATATATATCATGATTATATATCTATTATATTCTCTAAAGTTTGGGGTAGAAAAATGCAGATTAATAAGTAAGGAGATACAGATTACAAAACAGAAAGAAGCCACTTTTGGTCTGTTTATGATAATTTCTTATAGACTTTGTATATACCACCTTTTTCTGTACAGAAAAGAGTTAACATTGTAGGCCTGAGTCTGCTGTCTTTAGAATGATCAGCTTCCAAAACTAGCCTCTGTGTAGCTTAGGGTAACCTTAATCCTTCTGCCTCCTCTTCTCAGTGGATGGAGAACTTCCAGGTATTATAGAGGGCCTGGGTTTGATTCCTAGCACTTTGAAAAGGGAAAGGGAAAGGGAAAGAAAAGGGGAGCAGTAGTACCACTGCATTTTTATTATCTGAATATAAGTTCAAGGCATAATACCCAATCATCTTCCAGGTTCCATGTTTTACTTTGTTAGTAACAAGCACATTTTCAGTTCTGAAGAGCAAGTGAATTAGATTTGGGTGTAACATCCCTTCATCGCTTTAAACTGTGTAGTTCTTGAGCTTTCATACCAGTTAAGAAATGTCCCAGGTGATACCTGGTAAATGAACTACTGGTTAGTTATTTGCAGGGCGGAGTTTGTCATGATTAGATAAGGGTTGCACTGTTCAGAAGTCATGCCTGAAAACAACTGGAGTTGGTTTTTTCTCAATTAGGGATTTGTTCCATATTCATTCCAAGTTGGTAATATTCATTGCTGGCCATTTGGTTAAAATTCTATTGCTGTGTCTCTACTAGAAAACCATACTTTTCCATTTTGAAGTGAAAAAACATTTCTGTTTGTCATTATACATTGTAATTACTTTAATTTGACAGGTTTTAGGGATGCATGCCATTTTTCTGAGACCTTTACTCTCTATGTTTTGCTTTTGTTGATGCTTCTTGGATAGATTAGAGCCATAGTATTTCAAAATGAAGAAGACAAGGAGGCATATTCATAGGTGCAAACCCTGCCAGACCTCAGTAGATGGAACTACTGTCATAGCAGGTGCCATACTGGATGGTGGAACCCTGAGTGTCTCATCTCAGGGGTTTTTACTGATACCTAAGTTCCTCTGGTGCTCTGTTGATACCATGTGCAGATCATGAACAATCAAACATCTTTTACATAAAGCCAACACCTGCAGACCATACAAATGCCAAGGCCTAGGCAGCCTTTCTCCCAACAGAGCACAAAACAATCTTTTTGAACATAACTAAAAATAAACTTCTGCAACAAAGATTTTCTACTTAATCTTGATTTTTTTTATATATAAGAAATGTACTTTATTCTTTTAGAGCAAACCTGAGGAAGTAGTTTAGATCAGTTTCTATAGAGTTTATTGTCTCTTGGCAGAAAAGTCACTAGCTGAACTTATTATTACACCACTCAGCAATGAACATTTGGTTTATTTTTTTTTCAAAGTTAGAAGGCAAACAATATAAATAAAGTGCATTATTTTCTTGTGATGCATGTAAAAAAAAACACAATAGCTTTTCTTACATAGTACAGTCTAAATGTAGCTAGTACTAGTTTGATTGCATATTTAATTTTATTTCTATAAAATACTTTATGCTTTCATGAGTTTTGTAATGCCTTCCACTCACTGCTCAGCTTATCCTGGCACTGATAACTTAACCAACACAAATTTTTGTTACCAACTGAGTTCTATATCAGACCTGAGTCCACTTCAGTACATTACAATGCAAAAACAAACAAATAATAGAAAAAACTTGTGTTTATATATAGTATATTTGTAGTACATGATTTTCAGAATATCAACCACTCATTCTGATAGAATAAAATTTAGTTCTTTCTTTTATCATACTTTATACTGTAACTTTCTGCTTTTAATTGTTAACCGAATAATTGTTAAATTACTTCCAATATACCTTATCTTACATTCTTTTTTGCATTATTAATTTTGGTCCATTTTGATTAGTTTTGATGGTGGTATCCACACGCACAGTTTAAATAGTGCATTAGCTTGGTGTTTGGTGTCATGTTTTATGTTAAAGTAGACATTCGTTTTCATTCTTGTGGTGCTGAAGTTTGGACCCAGGTCATAGTGCATGTTAGGCAAGCATTCTACCAACTGAGCTGTATTTCCAGCACTGAGGCTAATGCATTCTTGAAAGATATCTTCAGAAGATATAATAAGGCATCAGCCTAATGTGGGATTTTAAAGCAGAGAGTCTGTGACCTTTGGGAAGCCAGTTAGCATTTCTGAATCCCATTATTATCCATAACTAGAAATGATAATGAAACGTAATCCAGTTTCCTCACGCTGTTCTGAGAATTTTATTTATTTATCCAACAAATATTTATTTGGTCTACTATATGAATAAACTATACAACTGAGATTACTTGGATATTATGATGTGCTGCGTGTATATGTGATTCTAGTAAATAGAGATTTGGGAGTTGTGTGTACTCAGTGGGATAGATTAATATCCCCACAAAATATATTTTTCTTTCCTATATACACCTTATCTTTCACCTTATCTTTGGGGGTAATGAATTGTTTGATACAAGAAGTATAACATAGTTAAAGAAGTTTTGGGCTTGCTGAATTAAAGATGAAATTTTTCTTCATGTCCTGACACAGTAGATGATTTTTGATTGCTTAAAACAAGCTAAAGTAGTATCTCTTTTTATTTATAGTTCTTAAGTTCTTAAAAAACATTTCCCTGGCAGACAACTTTGAATCTTTTTTCCAACTTTGATATATATATATATATACATGGGAGACTTTGTAAAGGGGTAGAGGAGGTGGCTCAGTGGCTGAATCATTTATTTGTCTTGCAAGAATGAGGACCAAAGTTCAGATCTCTAAAACTCTTGTAAAATGCTAGCTTCATAGTGGCAGCCACCTATAAACTCAACACTCCCAAGACAAAGCAGAGGCAGAATACCTGGAGCAAGGTGGCTAGCCAAACTAACATGAATTATCAAGCTCTTGAGTTAAGTACAAGATCTTCCTTAATTTAAAAAGTGGAGAGCCATTAAGGAAGCCTCCTGACATCAACTTTGAGACTCCTCATAAATGCACATATATATACACATATATAACCATACTATATGAACATGATTTTATATATATATATATATATATATATATATATATATATATATATATATATATATATATATATGCAGGCATACAATGTGTATGCATACACAAAGAGACAGACAGAGACAGAATGTGAAGATAATTTCTATTATCTGAGATTTAGTTTTGTCAGTTGTAAAATATCAAATGAATGAGATGAGTTATCAAGTTTTTATCAACATGCGGAAATTGAGCATTGTACTTTACAAATTTACTTTGCAAAGTCATGTATCTACAGAGAATATTTTGTGTGGTAAACTAGGCTAAGCTCTGTTGCTTCTCTTTGGTTTGCTTTTCTGCTGTGACAGAAGACCTTTTATTTGGAGGAGAATTCTTGATAGTCCTGCCATGGCTGTTCCTGTCCTGAAGCCATCATTTTGCTTAAGTGATTTGCTGGGTCACATAGTCTGCATTGTAGCCCTGGGCTGGGTGATGTTCCATTGAATGAGAATTTTTGTGATTGTCAGCTTCACCAGAATCAATTGATTCCCTGAGGAAGTAGAGATGCTGGAAAGTCACAATCAATAGATATCCTCAATGGGAATTGATGTTTTAATTTTCTAGATATTTTAAGTTTCTAAAGCATATTCATCAGTACAGTCAACAATTTTATCAGTGGTACATAAAGGAAAATTATTATTCTAAGAAGAGTCAGTGAATTAAAACTAAAATTGAAGCTCACATACCTGAAAGTCAGTATTATATAATCAGGATGAAAAATACAAAGAATTTTATTTATCTCGATTTACTTCACTATAAGCTTAAAAATAAAACCATACCTATTTATATAAAGTTTTCCTTAACTTGTATATTGAAAGTACTTACAGACTCCAAAACATGTCTAAATAAAACTATTACTTAAATTCAAAGAATTGAAAAAGTAGAAGAAAGAATGCATGGAGCATTCTGTTTATCAGCTTCCCAGGGGAGGGTATGCTAAGTTTCTTGCTGCAGCCATCACTTCTGGCTTCCAGAGCTCAAAGAGAAACTCTCCGGGATTCACTTGGAGTGATCAAGCCACTGGTACCTGTCAGAACTTGGGGCATACCCAGGAGGATTTGGACTGTGAACAGTTGTATCATAGATCATCTTCTTGTCTTGGATACCATGTATCCCTCACCTTCTGCTTTATATGAGCTCTGTTTCTACACTCAGTAACCATGGTAAATTCTCCCAGCCTGTTGTTTCAAAATAACAGTATTAACATTGACAATTTTTTTTTCCAGTTGGTCAATTAATTTTTTCGAAAATCATTTTCTAATTGGAATACAATTTGAGACATCTAGGCAACTTAAAATTTACTAACAGAGTATTAAAATCAGTAAAATACATCAGACAAACTAATTTAATGATAAATTTTATCTAACCCTAAATATACAAAAATGCTATTTCATCATGTGAGCAAACATACAAAATTGTATGCAAAAATATTTTGTCAAACACATAGAATTGAGTTATTTCAAATTTTTGAAACCTAGTATGTGTTTTACATTCACAACACATTTGAACTTATACTGACCATGGTTCAGGTGCCCAAGAGACACATGCAACTGGTAGCAACCAGTTTTGTTTTTGTTTTTGTTTTTCTAGACTGAAGATGTACATGTAGTACAACATGTTTTGGTTCATTCTAATTGGCAAAATTAACAATTACAAACTTTGAACCTTTATTCTACAGGTGTTCATTAAGAATTCCAGTCTCTCGGGGATAAAATTCTAGAAGTATATCAGTCTTGATGAGCTCACAATCAAGAAAATAAAATGACTTATAAACTGATAACTGCAAAAATATTAGTAGTTGTTGATAAAGGCGTATGGATTCCTACATGCCTATGTTTTGGACTGAGGATGAATAGGAATAGTTCGCAAATTCAGGACATCTAAGCTTGGTCTTGAAGGAGGGGGTTGTTACAAAGTAAAACAGAGCATAGCAAGGTTATTTTACTGAGGATGCATAAAGAACAAAGCACAAAAACAGGGCATTATTGGAAATCAGTAGTATTTTAGCATGGGTAGAGTTTTGACAAGTTGCAGGAAATGAAAACAGAGCCATGTATGATGAATATACATCAGAGTATCCTAAAAAGTTTGAACCTCATGCCCAATACTTAGTAAATGACTTTTCAGTGATACACATAAAACTGACATCTTCAAAACATGGCTTTAATCGTGATACACTGGATGACTTGACAGGGCTGCCAGTCAGTGAGCAGTTGTATTAAGAGTAAAGATGGTTTCAGTATTGGCTAGGGAAATGAATATGCACACTAAAACTCTGGGATACATGTCAGTAGGTTTTAGACCAACTCATTGTAGCTGGGTGAACAAAGAAGTTAAGGAAACATAATACTCTAACAGACAAGAAAGAAAGAAGATGTGGGATATGGTTATTGTGATTTATTAAATTAGGTTTTACAAGTAATGAGGTATTTTCAGTGGTTTCTCAAGGCAATCAGTTTACAGAGAGTTTAAAGAACTAGCCTGTGTTTTAACTTAACTAAAATGATATCTGTTGTGAAATCTGGTGAGTCACTGCTGCATGTTGTTTAATTTAGCAAGGGCCTTTTTTAATTTAATTTAGGAAATGGTTACATTATGATTAAAGATAATCAACTCAAGCCAGGTACATCATTTAAAACACTCAAGTTGGGAAAACATTAGAATGTGCATGAAGAATGACTTGTGCATGGAGTAAAACTTAACTTACAAATAAATAAAATCAAAAGTTTTAAGACTGAATACTAAAACACAATTGTAGCCATTTCAAAAGACAGTTGAGCAAGAAATGGGATAAAAGAATTTTTTCCCTAGCCATTTTACATGATATGCAAACCTAGTCTTAGGAAAACTTGGTAAATGCACTAAGAGCCTCTACATATTGCCAGCTCTGTGGGGCTGGAATGCCCACTCAGTGGAGAACGCTTGACACTCTTTCAGAAGACCCAGGTGTAGTTGCCAGCACCCATGTCAGGCAGCTCACAACTACTGCAAGTCCAGTTCCAGGGATCAGACACCCTCTTCTGGCTGCCATAGACACCTGCCATGATGCTGCAGTTCTGTCCTTGTACATTTCCTTTAGAAACAGTCTTTTTATGTCTGCCCAATAAATGTTTAGAACTGCAGTTGCTATACATAAATGTTGGACAGTTTTATATATTTCTTTTCCTAATAAATAGGCTCAAACTTTCCCATAAAAACTGTCTCTTATAAGTAAAGAGAGAAACCATTTGAATCTGGGCTATTTTTATGGATGATTTTATTTGTTAATTTTTTTGTAGAAGTTCTGGTGTTTGAACCCCGAACTTTGTACTTGCCAGACAAGTGTTCTGCCTTTGATCCAAACACCAAGCCCTGGTTTCTGCTTTTCAGTTCTTAGATCTTTGTATTTGTTCTATAATTGAAATAGATTGTTTCTTCTTGAGTCACTTTTAGTACTTGGCTTCCTTGGGTATCCCATTTGTTGACATATAATAGATTGTTTTAGAGATTCTTCTTTTTAATTATGTGTCTATGTGTTCTGTCTATGGATTTGTGCACTTGAGTGCAGTGTAGGCAGAGGTCAGAGAAGGACACTGGGGCTGGAGTTAACAGCCCAATGTGAGTGCTGGGAGCTGAATTCAGATACTCTGCAAGAGCAGTGCTTGCTCTTAGCCACTGAACCACTCTCCAGCCCCCTTGTTTTGTAATTCTGTCTGGGACTCTGTGATTTCATCTCTCCTCATCCTTCGGTGTGGCTAACGTATTGTCAGAATTCTTTAATTCTGGTTATTTAGTTAATTATTTTTTTCTTGCTCCCGATTTCTAACTTCATTCTCTTTTGGTTGGAGACTTTATCTTGTATCAATTTATTCTTTAAAACCTACTAAGATTATTTAATAATCTAATGAAGTCTGCTTTGAAAATGTTTTTTATGTGCTTGACAAGAATGTGTATTCTGTTTTGTTAGGTGGTGTGCTTTATCTATAGATGCCTGTTAATCTAATTCTAGTTGGAAGCTTCTGTTGTCTTCTTGAACTTTCATTCACTTATCCTGTGTTCTGTAGATTAAGGTATTGAAGTTCTTATCTATTCATGTTGAACTGTCCTGTTTGACTTTCTTTGGTCCAATTTTTGCTTCATATATTTTGGTGTTCTGATAGTAAGTATATATTATTTCTAAATCATAGACTTTCTAGAAAAACATTTTATCCAGATATCCTTTACCTAGGAAGCTACCTCGAAGAAATAGTCAGAACTCATTCATTAACATTTACTGGATACCCAATATATTCCAAGCAGTGTTTGACACCAGAAATAATTTTTAAACTGAGCACGTGTACACGCTCACACATGCACACACACCGAACAATAAGCAAAGGGAAAGAGCAAACGTAAAGTACGGAATATCGTAGAGCAGCAGTTCTCAACCTGTAGGTTACAACCCCCTTGGGAGTAAAGGGACTCTTACACAGGGGTCACCATTTACCTTAAGATTCATAGCAGCAGCACAATTACAGTTAATGAAGTAGCAGCAAAAGTAATTTTATGGATAGAGATCACCACAGCATAAGGAACTGTATTAAAGTGTCACAGCATTAGGAAGGTTGGAACCACTGTGGTAGGGGCTCTGGCACAAAGCTCAAGTTGTGAAAGAGGACATAGACTGTGTTGGGTGGGAGTTTATAAGGGTCCTGGAGATTTGCCAAAAGAAATGTAATAATACTGAGAGTAACTAATCTTTCTTTTTTTTAAAAAAGAGGAGGATAGATGTTTTCTTTTTCTTTGGGTTTTATGTTTCTGACATGAACCTCTAAAGTAAGATAATGAATAATAGTACTTTTTAAATGAAAAGTATTTGTAGCAATTGGTTGAATTATAAACATTTGATCATAATAGAGGCATGGGATTTTCTTTAGAAGAAATGTCAATGAATTTATTAACGATTTAATTTTGCAGCCCATGGTATTTGAGTGAAAACGTGATAGAAATTTATTTTTTTCAAATTGTACTATTTAAATATGTTTATTCACTAGGTAAATTAAAATTCTATTTTGCTAGTCAACTTTGGGAAGACTACCTTTTCTCTTACTAGAATTCAATCACATAAATGTTTATTCAATTTAAATGCTTTTTTGACAATATTTCACAAAGTAATTTGACCTTATCGTTATAAAATGTCTTATTTTGTACTAAATATTTCTTTCAAAATTATTTTAAAACATTCCTTGGTGGATCATTATATTTCATTTTCATCTAAATAACTATGCATATATGAAGTTGAGTTATTTTGTCTAGTGGTAGTTTTTATTATATTTCATTTTCACTTTATAAATTATCAATGTAAGTGCTTAGAGCAATGTAGAATTTAATGCAGGCACATATGTTTTAGGAAAACAGTTAAAGGATGGGAAGAAACCAGAGCCATGCAAGCCTATTCTCAAGGTGGAGTTCAAAACGACTAGATCTGGGTAAGATTCCTTCATTACCATTTCATTGCTACAAAGTGATGCACATAGCATCAGAAGCCATATGGTTTATTTGAAGTCCTACTTTAGAATAGTCTAGCCCTGTCTTAAGCGTTATGTTCTCATCATTTAATAAAATACATAGTTTGGATAAATTGCCCAAGGCTCTTCTGGTTTTAGCAGTTTATTTCTGCATATTGGAAAGTGAATTATTTTTCATACCAACCATAATATATTCTGTTGGTCCTTGGAAGCTGTAATGTTTATTTGCTAGTATGAAAACAGTGGGAAAATGATTAAGGGAAATAATCAAAATATAATCTATCCTATATGTGTTAACTAAGAGTCATATATTCAGAAAATAAATTTCATAAGAATACTTGACAGTTACAGAAATGAATGCAGCTTACAAGTTAAAAGAGGTTGTCAATTACATTTTATCACTGATACTCATAAAATAGGCATAAGAAATAGACAGTTCCCACACTGTAAATGTCTCAATTTTATGTATCAAATGCAGTACTGGTTCTAATATATAGAGAAAAAAATCTTTTAAAGTCTTTCTTTGAAAATTCTACATCTCTTTAACTTCCAAAGGAAGTTTTATCTTTTGTTTCTTTTCTAGTTATTATTAGTATTTTACTAAAGGCATCTAAAAGAGTAAAAATCTGTATAGTATAGAATAGCGATTTTCAGATTGTGTTAGCTGAGCCAACAACAGGGTTAATTGAGAACTTTTTTTTTTTTTGATCCACTCATTTATCAAATCATAAAACTGTGCTTAGAGATCCAGAAATTAGTTTTGATTCTTTCTGCAGGAAATTCTGATGCTGTTGGTATATTTACATATGGCCCTCTTTTCTATTTTAACCTGTTATCCTGACTCAGCTTTGTTCTGTTCTCTTTTGAGAAATGGCTCTGAACTTCTTTTGAAAGAAAGAAAAAGAAAAGAAAGCAATTGTTATTTATTTCTTCATCATTTCTAGCTTTCCTGGGAGATCTAGTGGGAATATACTGTTAGAGTTGATTCAGAAAGAGATAGTAAGTTAAATGAAGTCCAAAAGGCAGAACATCTTTTTAATTGACTTGGCAGCCCTCACTATATGATCTTTGGCACAGAATTATTTGGTTTCGGTGTGCTTGTATGTTCTCATTTTTGCATACACGAACAATAGATAACTAATAAATTTAATGAGATGCTCATGTATGCACACAATTTATACATTACCTGATACATAAAAGTACAAGTGGCCAAGAAACCTTTTTGCATTAGGAAACCCTCAGCTACCAATTAATTATTATTTGTCACATTTACCTTATTACAAAAGAATTAAAATAAGAAAAATAATAGCAAAAGCAACAGCAACAGAAGATAAAAAAGAAAAAAAAACAGAAAAAGAAGTCTGTGTTTTACATACATCATAAAGTGAGCTTTTAAACACTGCAAAGAAAGGGGAAAGCACAGGCCACTGTCCTCTGTGCTCCACCTTTGCTCCTTCTCTCTCATGGATAGCACTGCTATTAAGATCCTGGTTTACTCAATATGGCAGCACTGCTCTCCTGTCACAGATTTGAAACAAAAGATTTAAAAAGATATATTGCTCTTTGGTAGGCATTTATATAAATTATTTAATATTATTTAATATGATCAGTAGGATCACCTTTTAACTATCTCCTCAAATCAGTCAATCCCCCCCCCCATCTCTCTCTTTCTGTCTCCCTCCCCTCCCTCTCTGTCTGTCTGGGATAGGAAATTCAATAAATTAAATACATTGTTATTTTCCTTTGCTCCATGGCTTTCTTCTTTGATTAGATCTAAGTACTAAAGCCAACCCCTTCCCATCTAGAGTAGAATCAATCTGTTCATAGCAAGCATGTCGTTTCATTTTTTGTTGGGAAATTATGAGATTTTCGGAAGAGCTGTCATCACCCATGCAGGAGTCTTGTATATTTTCTTCCCTTTTCCTAAAAGCCATTCTATTAGTGATGATCCTTCTCATTTCCTTCTAGCTCAGCATAAATATTACTCCCTTTAGAACATTAGCCTCCTTGGCTAGCTTAGGGTCTCCTAATACTCTTATGCTCTTGAGAGATGCACTTTTCTGTTCTAGGACTTACACATGCCATGAGTAATGAAGTTATTGAATGCATGTATCCCCATTAAGTATTAAACTTGATTAAAGCATGAAGCATGAAATACAGATGTCTCCCTTTAAAGCCCTACGTAACCTACACACCAGTGTTAGGGATAGAACCTAGGGTCTTATGCATATTATATTTCCAGCCTCTGTTCTGTTTGTCCAGATCCTAGCTTAGTGTTGCTGAATGTGAGAAGTTAAGAGTATAAATATGGATAGGTATATATAATATATAGCTATATATGACTCTGTATGTTGCTGTTTGATCTAGAAAGAACAGGTTCTTCTTTTGATGGAATGAAATTAGTGACAGTACAAATTAACAAATAATTTATTTAATTCAATTAGTAGTTTATTGAAAATATGATACTAATTCATTAAGCAGCCAGTTCTTATTAAAAACAAGAAGTGAGGGACTAGAAAGACAGCTCAGCACTCCAGCAGCAGAGTACTTTATTTTAGTTCCCGGGACTTGTGTATGTTGAATATTGACTCATAACCTTCTGTAACTCCAGCTCCAGAGATCTGACATCATCTTCTGACCTCCAAAGACACCTGCACATATGTAGCATACTCTCACATAGATACAAATGCATACACACAAGATTTTTTTCCATTCTAATCTTTAAAATGCCAGGAGTTAATTGCTACATCAGATCTGCTGCAGTTATTTCTTTGAGAAATAAAAAAGGTGGAGAATTCTGTGGTGAATACATACCCATCGAGACAGTGGCGAGAAGTATATATAAGCAGACCATGTAGGTCTGCATCCTGCCTCTGCTATTCCCAGTAATCACTCAGGGTATCAGCTAAGCTTTCTATGCCTGTTTCTTCATCTTTAAAGTAGGAACCATAACATGGAACACTTCATAGAATTGAAAAAAAATATATAAGAATGCTCTTCACATGGCAGCCTCACATAGTACTGTCTCCAGGTAACATTTAATTACTTCTGACAAGCAGCCAACATGCAGTTTTTCTTTTATTTTGTTTCCCCAAAATAGATGATCAAGTGGCAAGCCTGATTGATATTATAACTCAGGAACCTAATACTTGTCCTTAAATTGAAAATCATTTCACCTGAGAAACACTGATTTGCCGCAGTGATTAAATTTTTTTTTTTTTTTTTTTTTACTTCAGATAGTGGTGAGCCATTTGTGGGCTGTGAAAACAGTTGTGTTGGTTGTGACCATCAGATTTTAATTGGTAAAGTGGAATAGGAAGTAACTGAGTATGCTAAAATTTAAGGAACAACATTAATTCATAATATTTGGTTCACTTCATATATTTATATACTGAATCATATTGTATATATTAAAACTGTATTTCTTAGTATGGGTCATGAAAAGAAAAAGATGGAAAGCCTGTGTATAAGTATTGAAGCCTTGAATCATCACTTTGTTTAATTCCAGTTATTCTAATAGTAAGTAGAATAACAGTAAGTGGTAATTCAGAAGCTTCATGCTCACAGTGATTTTCTAGTGTGGCATCAAACTGCTTGCTGGGTTTTTCTTTGTTTTTTAATGACCCCTTTTTTGGGGAATCTGCAAGCTTAATTTCTGACATGTGGCACGAAAGCTGTCTTCTAGATTGATAGCTATTTGAGTTTTTTTTTTTTTTTCTTTTTTACATTAGAAAACTTCATTTAGTAGCTATATAATATATCCCCAAGATTAGGTCTTTCCCCAGGTCTCTGTCACTTTCAAGTGCTACATTTTCCATCCCCTTCACATATCACTTTAAAGATTACCTCTTTCATCTATTCTTTTTGATTTTTTGGGTTTTTTTTACTTTATTACTGTTAAAATTTATATTAGATATTAACTCTATTAATATACAAACTGGTTTTTATTCTTTCAGAAAACTTTATTGGTTAAGGTTTTTCCCAAATGGACACTTATTAAACGCTGGAGGTACATTTAACCAGAACTAAAAGGGATCAGATGTTGCTTGAGTTTTAGAAAAAGGAACACATATAAAAAGAATGACTCCCTGTTAGCTCAAAGCCCTTTAAATCCACTTCCCAAAAACTGGTTTTGCACATGAGACACCAATTTCAAACCACAAAGGAGAAGTAGGATCACCTGAATAAGAAAAAGGAGGGAGGTAGGAGGGGCAGGGAGGAGACCAGAAGTAGCATAATATCATGTCATTAAAACCAAGAAGTTGGTGTTTTACAGTTGAGAATCCTACAGATACTTTTATCAGAATGTTAAGAAAGACTAGAAGACTGGAGAATAGTTGATTTGATAGAGTACTTTATTCACTTTTTTTTTTTTCAAAAATGAGCCATAATGTGGAGACATTAAGCTAATGAAAACACTGTGGACATCACTACATTATTTATACATTTCACAGGGGATTAATACCTAGAGTTTACAAAGAACTCTGAAAGCTAAACATCATAAAACAAAGTCCATCTAGTGAGATGGTTCAGCAGTTTAAGGCACTGGCCATTAATCCTGATGATCTGAGTTCAGTTCCCAAGGACCCACATGCTTGAAGGAAAAAGCCAACTCCCACAAGTTGTCTTCTGATTCCACATGTGTACCATGGCACATGTACTCAAACATACATAAATAAATATACACACAAAACAGATAAAATCTTATTCTGTAATTGAAAATCCAAGTCATTCAGTCAGTCATATGTAGGCATATGAATTGAATGGATACTTGTCAGAAGAAGAAACAAATGGCCAATAAGTGTTGAAAAATGTTCACTATCCTTGGCCATCATGAAAATATATTTTAATTTGTCTTGAGAATCCTCCTTCTCACCCACCTAAGCACTCTAAACAGCTGGCTTCTGCTATCACTCCATCTGTCATCACTTTAGTGACTGGCCTGACACTTAAAGCCAGATCTTCTCTCCACCTTATTCATTTCTTCATAGGACATGCCACAGTGTGTGAACCAGCTAGTCTGGACATGCTTATTCCCCAAAACACAAAAACTTAAAAATATATGAGTCAGTGAATAGATGGTATCATGGAACTGCATGAAGTGAATCACTTATTCATGTAGCTGTTTGGATGGATAAAGTTGGTTCTTTTAAGTGAGGAAGGCTTCTTATGGGAACACAATTTAACCTAAAGCTATTCTCAAGGTTGGCTTGGAAAGGTTCAAAAAATGAGGACAGCATGTGCACCGAATGATGTGCTGAGCTTCTTAAATAAGCCCACTCAAACTTTAAAACTTCCAAAGGAATGCCTCCATAATTTAGCTTCTGAATGAGGGTCTGGTTGACATCCAGCACCTTTAACAGAGATTGCACTAAAATTCTTCTTAAAGTAATAGAAAACTATATGACCTCTAGAACTGTGCATAACACCAGAAAGGCTGGCCTTTTTGTTTAAGATCAAATCTTCACCTCCATAGTTCTTGTATTACCTAGAAATAATCTAGGTGATTATAACTTTTAGAAGTTCAAATGCCAGGTACAACATTAATATTTTACAGATTTTGGTATGTACAGTTAAATCCTTGAAATTTATTATTGCAAGTGATTAATTCATTCTGATAAAGTGCTAATATTTTCTCCCTAAGCTTTGGGTGTAATGAATGTATTAGAATTAGAATGAATGTATTAGAATTTCCTAAGTTAGGTCCATGTTTCCCTGTAGCCACACTAACAAACACAGCAACAGCATACAACATAGCAAAGACATTATTATTGTTATAACAATAACAAACACTATGAAAAAGAAGACTACTTGGTTGGCATTCCTTTCAAACAATTTGTTTTTAAATTCACATCATTTTCCCCTTCTACTTTTAGAGAAGAAGAAACAGATCTTGCAAAGCCATGGGGGTGGGGGAACTTATGAGATAATTCCAACTAATTGCCATAATGTTATTTAAGACTGTGAGAACTAATCACTTAGCTAAATTGGTCTTCATGAGTGGTTTAGGACATTGTAATGTAGCTTAGCTGTTCTCTGTCTGCCATAGCTCTGGTGCCGATGTCATTATTTGTTAGTTTGTTTGTTTTCCAATTGGTTATATGTAAAAAAAAAAAAAAAAGAAAGAAACCATCCTTGAAATACCACATATAAACTAACCAGGGATCCCATTCTGTAAACATTTAAGATACAGTAAACTCTTTAACTATTTTCAGTTGACTTGTATGTTATGGTAAAGGCAAAGTTAGAAAGGAGATAAATTTGTTTTTACTCATTGTATGTGGTAAGAAGTATAAGAGAATTAAATAGTATCTGCTCACTAGGATTATAACCATGCAACAATTAGAGTTTTAAACAATGATTGTAGGAGTATGGATTTATTCAAGGTATACCCTTGAAATTTGATTTTTGGAGTTTAGCTAGAAATATAATATTATCCAAATCATATTAATGATGAGTATAAATAATAGGTACAATCAATAATAGGTACAAAATGGCTAACATAACATATATTTTGTTTATTAATTTCATTTGAAAGACATGATAGGCACTGTTCTAGATACTGTTCTAGATAGAGCATTGAACAAAAGAGATGAAGAAGGCTTCATGGAAGGTATATCTTGATGAGATGGACAATGAGCAAAATAAATTAATTTTTAATCATAAATATTATAGAAAAATAAAGCACACAAGGTAGGATACATGAGAGTGTATCTGCACAATATTATTACATATACTTTTCATTCCCCTACTTTTTCTGTATTTCAAATAAGGTATTTAAGTAAGAAAATAATTTATTTGCCTTATATTTACTTACAAGGTATCAATAGCTGCAAATCTAAGTAAATCTTAGTGAAATTTATTCTTGTTTTATTTATAGATAATTTGAAGTTTTAATTTTCATGTTTTATTATTTATTTATGTATCTATTTTGGTGCATGCTCCAAAGAGAACAATGGGCAATTGTGATGATTTGATGACATCAATAGTTCTAATAGGTAACTCTTACTTATGGTGTGGACCAAGCACTGCTTGGTTACAGAACTGTCTGAGGATTGAGTCCCCATTCCATAGATGTGGAATCCACCTTGCAAGAGATCAGAGCAGAGAAGTAAATGCTAGCACTTGAGCTCCACACCTGGCCTTGTTGCCATTGCTTGTCATAATGTGCTACTCATGGTAGAATTGAAAACTTAGAAATTCCACAAATGTGAAAATAAGTATACATGGAAATAATTCATGGAAAATAAATATACAGGCCTTAATGCAATCACTTTTTCTTTAAAACTAAAACATTATAAATGAGGGGCTGAAGATGTGGATTAACAGTTAAGAGAGTATACTGTTCTTGCAGAGAAACCAAGTTTGATTCCCATCACCCACACCACTCACAACTGCCTGAAACTCCAGCTTCTGGGACTATCACATCCTCTTTGGCCTCAGGGACCTGCACTCATGTGAACATTCCCACAGATAAACCTTTAACTGAAAATAAAATCTTTTATAAAACTTTTTTAAATTTGGATGATTTGCATGCTGTGTATTAAATAACTTCATACAAATAAATATCAAATCAAGTCAAAGGTAAAGAAATACACCCACATCATGATATGTGAAAAGATACTTAGGTGCAGTTTTTAAAGCAGAGGTCTAAAGCTGAGCGATGGTGGCACACGCCTTTAATCCCAGCACTCAGGAGGCAGAGGCAGGCAGCTCTCTGTGAGTTTGAGGCCAGCTGGTCTACAGAGTGAGTTCTAGGACAGCCAGAGCTACAACAGAGAAACTCTGTCTTGAAAATGAATAAATAAATAAACAAGTCTAGATAAATCATATAATTTTAATCATGACTAATATGTGGAAGGCGTGTACGTGTAATATTGTGCTGCTGACAGCAGTAATAAACAGTAATAAAGAGGCAAGCTAGCAGCTGGTAGGGTGTGTGATGAGAGCTAAGATGTCAATCTAGGAGGTTTCCGGGAAAATTATTAAGTCCTGTAGGAAATTTTTTGAGTAACTCTTTGCAGTTATCAAGGGTGGTTTATAGCTAGTACAGTTCTTAGTGTATCCTTGAGAAGTTGGTATGTTACTGTAGCTATCTGAAGCTGTGAGATTTTTCTTGGGGAACATTTGTTGAATAGCTTGTTAAGAGTGTTAACATAGAAGCCAAGCAGAAACTTAGAGAAGACTTTATGATGACTGTTCATAGGAAATAAAATAAAAATAAAATAAGGACCAAGAGGAGGTTCTATGAGTCAAATGTGACCCATGCTCATTTTTATTGTGGTTTAATTTTCACAAACTAAGTTTGAGCTTAATCACATTAAAAATTCCACATACAATTCTTCCGTTGTGTTGCATATACATTTTTAGAAGATACTGTTATTTCACTGAATAACCATATGATGCAGCAGAAAAAATAGTGTCCAATATTTGTAATCCATACTATGATTTTTATTTCCAGGGAACCTTTTATTATTTTGTCAGGGGGCTTGTCATATGATACTGTGGGAAGAAGACCTTGCTTAACAGTGATGCATGGGAAAAGCACGGCTGTGCTGGAAATGGACTATTCAATTGTTGACTTTCTCACACTCTGTGAAACACCATACCCAAATGGTAAGGCTTGTGCTCATAAATACTAATATTCAAAGAAGACGTATGCTGTATTTAAGTACTTTCCATATCCTCTTGTCTCCTATTAGGGGAAGAGTTCCTGCCTTCATAGCATGGCTAATTTTATTCCAGCTGTTGGTTTTTTACAGTACGCTTTATCTAATCTGTGTTATACATTAATATTAAATAACATTCAAAGACAGACTGCCCATACTAAGTATTTTAAATTCTGTGAAGCAGTTCTACATCACATTAAGTAGATTTCTTCAGAGAAGTAGAGCCAATATTGGTATGTGTATATATATGAAGAACTTGGGGGAACAGTCTAACAGTTCCAGAAAGACTTCAAGTAATGGTTCTGAATCTGCATGTGGGAATCTCAGGAAGGAGTCTGTGTTTAAACCTCACTCAGAATCATGTCTTCCTCAGGAAAGCTGACTTTACCCTTGTGACCTTCATCTGATAGTGTTTGAGAGTAGCTGCTTTGTTGAGTTTACCAAACTGAATGTTAGTCAATTCTAAATGATTCCTTCATGACAGTCTCTAGACTGATACCAACCAAGCAGTTAGGGCCCTATACCATAGACGAGCTAACACAGAGAATGGACTTACATGTGTATCTCTTTCTCTTTCATTTCATTTGGATCTCTTTGAAGTTTAAAGATGTAATGCATTTTGTAGTTATTAGCAGACACGTATTAACATTTGAAAAAGATAACAGAACTCTTTCAGTGTATTCTGAGATTCATGATGGTAATTGATCAGGATTAGATTATAGTTTTGATGTCTTTTCCACATCCCTGGAATGTGTAATGTTATAGAAGATTCTTTGAGGCTCTTGAATTACTCATCTTTACATAATAGATAAGAATTTTGAGTGGATTATTTTGTACATTTATCTCATTCAAGACATGCAAGTTATGAACTGCCATGGGCTCATGGAATGTCAAACACTCAAGCAATTGAAAGAAGAAAAGGATATAAGAGATGTCCATATCTTGGGGCTGCCTTCTTGAGTCTGTAAAGCAATTGTTCATTCATTGTTCTCATATTCCAGATTTTCAAGAACCTTATGCTGTGGTTGTTCTTCTAGAAAAGGATTTAGTACTGATAGACCTTGCACAAAATGGGTAAGAACACTGTGTGAGCAATTCCATTACTATAAGGGGAGTGTCGCAAGTGAATTTTTATCAGGCAGGAAGAAGCCTCAGAGGTGGTATTGGTTCCACAAAGGATTTTTATTCTATGCTTATCACACACATTCACTCACACGGTCACACCAGTACCTCTCCTAGTCTGGCCTCAGACGCAGGCAAGCCTCGCGATCTGTCCGGCAGCACTGTGTGGTCCGCAGCCTACTTCCTCTTTTGATTCAGCAAGACTGGAGCACTGGTCCTGTGGTCTGCAATGAGTCTTCAGTTAGCAGGATGCAGCCTCTATCGGTCACCAGAACGGCAGCATCTCCGGAGGCACTAGAGAGTGGCGTGCTGAGCTGGGCCAGACTAGGGTTTTTAAGCTAAATTCAGCCAATCACACTGGGCGTATGGGCATGGTCAATTTTATCAGTAGCACACAGGCACTGGAGTACCTCAGGGCATGTCCAGTGCCCACTTTCTGGACTTCAATATTGCTTACTTACATTTGGCTTTTCAATATTATTTGTCATCACATTTTACATTATTATGCTGCTACATTATTCTTATCTACTACATTCTATTATGTTATTCTTTATATTTATTCTTATTCACTACATTCTATTACATTTATCTTTATTCACTACAGGGAGTAAACAAATAAACCAGCAAACAAAGACACAAGATCTCTTTTTGTATGACATTAGCTATTATATTCCTTTGAAAACTGTATTTATATACGTGATCTCTTATGAATGCTCTGGATTCACATTTGCAGTAATTTGAATTGATTATAATGAATCTTATCGGTTTTTTGCCTTTTTTCCTCCTTTCATTGAAAATTAAATGAGATAATAATAAAATATGATATAGTACAATAAAACTAGCACATCAGAGTTGAACAAAACAAATAGAAGGATAAGAACCCAAGAAAAGGTACAAGAAACAGACATCCACTTGTTCTCACACCCAGGAATCCCATAGAAACACTAAGCTGAAAGCCATGAGATGTTCACACTCTTTGTACCAACTTCTGGTATGTGCTATAATTATTAACTGTTATCAGTGATATTTTCTGTGCTGTGAATGGAACCACCATACTACTTATTTTCTCCCAAAAAAGTGATCATTAAGCATAGCTTCCTTTGAGTTCTTCATTCATCATTCACAGTCACCCTTGGGCTAAGGTGATTTTGCCCCTACTATTTGACGTCTGTATAGATATTATCTTAGGTGGACTGCTGCTGGCATCTAGTGGATAAGAGGCAAATACACTTCGGATATCCACAAGGCACAGGACAGTTTTCTAAGTAAATGTGAATAGAAACTTAGTATATATGAGTGGTGTTATTACCTGGTTTTTAAGATAATCCTGACTACATTTCAGATTAGTATCTGTTATTTGTAGTAATTATTTGTAAGATTTTTAAAATTTTGTTTTTGAAATAACAGTCCATTTGAAAAATAATTCTGTATGACAGTCCTAGAAAATGTTATTAATGTATTTTTCTTTATTTTCATCTATTTGGTAAGTTGTTTTAATAATGGAATTTGTTGCATGTGCTCTGTACTGAGATATGATTAAGTCAACAAAAATACTATTTAAATCACATGGAATAAGATGTTTTATTTTTGCAGACTGTCAGTTAAATATGTGAAATACTTGATCCTTGAAGTAAGGAAAAGATTTGTTATGAAGAGAAGAGTGCTAATTTTTATTACTACTCTGTGTGAGAGTGCATACACTTCATCTTTTGTTTGGAGGTAAAGGTAGAGATGAATGGGCTCATTTTATAGTCTATAACTTTTTTTTAGTATTACTAGCAATAGGCAAATTAATAAACCTAATATAAAAGAATAGGCTTTTTTTTTTTTACTTTTTAAGTATATCAGCTAGTTTTAGGTTTTTGGTTTTTTTTAAATATTTGACAGTAACTAGGCAGCGTTGCCTATGTTTAAATAGAATTTTACTTTAATTTCATGATTTTAAAGCAAGTTTTTGCTTATCTTGATAAAGTAATTACATAGCCAGAAAACAGGAATCTCATGGCTCCACAGTAGTGTATCTGACTCTATATCGAGAAAACATGAAAAGTAAATTAAAGGTTATTATTATTAGCTTTTCAACAGTGTAACAAATACTTGAGAGAAAGGATGTGAGAAAGGAAGTATCTATTTTTGCCTTTTGTTTGAGAGGTCTCAGTCATCCATTGCTGTGGCTTACATAGGTGAGGGTGGCATCTTATCTTTGCAAGAAGAAAGCAGTTGTTAGTGTCACAGCTTACAGCAGCAGGGAGCAGGGTGTTGGTGCCAGAGGGTTTCCCCTTCTCCTTTATTCCACCTGGTGAGGCCCCAGTGAGATGCCACTAACCCAGCAGAGTAAGTCTTCCCACTTTAATTAACCTTCCGGGAGATGTGTTCTACTGTCTAGTCTCTCAGCTCAGTCAGGTTACTTTTGTGGTTAATCATCACACAGAAAACTTTCTGGGTTTAATATCCAGTGAGGTATCATGTTAAGGAAAAAAGAATCGAAATTTATGTTAGCTGTACCAGCCAAAGGTGGGGTACCTAACACCAGGATGCGGGTAGCTCGTTGATTCACAGCACAGTTTAAGTTCTGCATCAGCTACTTCCTGGCTGACCCACTTCTGACAAATTACTCTAAGCCTTTGTTCTTCAGGAAAAATAGATCATAAGTTAGGTGTGAGAAGCACATTAGACAAATGTGTATGTAGTATGAAGTCCTGTGTGTGACAGTGGTAAATGGCTGCAACCAAAGCCTTTCTGCTTATTGGTGGTGAAAGAGCATCTTCTGTAATAAATTCTTCAATGCTTTTACATATTTACATAAATTCAATCAGTGTACTCTTAGTAGAACACATAGTAATGTCTTCATGGTTGTATTAATCGTAGGTTACAATGTGGTAATGTATTTTTCTTTTTTCTGTTATTAAAGATACCCTATATTTGAGAATCCCTACCCTTTGAGTATACACGAGTCCCCTGTTACATGTTGTGAATATTTTGCTGATTGTCCTGTGGACCTTATTCCTGCACTTTATTCTGTTGGAGCTAGACAGAAACGTCAAGGTTACAGCAAAAAGGTACCAAGCCCATGTTTCACTGTTTAATGTAACATGGCTATTATTTTAAAATTTTTTTCTCCTTGAAGTGTTGGTAACATTATTAACTTTTTAGGAAATCATTTTTAGAAGTAAATTGTGTGCACTGTGTTCATACATGCATAATATATCTATACATTGTGTACTACATATCTGGTACATAGAATATTTATTTGCAAATCAGTTTTCAATGATCTTTCTTTTTTAACATTTAGGAATGGCCCATCAATGGAGGTAATTGGGGCTTGGGTGCTCAAAGTTACCCAGAAATAATTATTACAGGGTAAGTAAACAGTATATTTTTACCAATTAAATTAATACTAGCAAATATACCTATGACAGTTGGAATTTTAATTTATTTGGTAAGTAAAACTTATGTCAGCATAATAAGAAATATGTTATCAGCAAGAACTTACTGATTTACAATGATTCTTATCCTTTTACTCATCTTTGTGAATCAGTTTCTTGACGAGGAACCAATATAACTATTTTCTTCTTTTCCCATCATACTCCTCTCTCTTGTTTGTCCTAGGCATGCTGACGGGTCAGTGAAATTCTGGGACGCTTCTGCAAGTAGGTGCTTTGAGTGTGTAACTGTCCATCCTGCTCCACAGCTGTTGCCCTTATGCATGGTGTCTTCCATAACTGAATAAAACACATTAGATTTGAAAGTACTACGTTATTGGCTTAGCTTGTTTGGCTTACCAAATATTTGAGTTTAGAACTTGAAGAGATATTTTAATGTTATCAGTAAGAAAAATAATAATTCTCAGCAGTTTTCTAATCTTTTCAAAATATCTTCAGAACTTCTCTTTAGAAGTGAAATATATTTCAAATCAGAAAATGTTTATGTTTGATTCTAAGGTAACATTACAAAAGTTTACATTGTCTTTGTGAACAAGACCTTGTGATTAGATCATAGCAAAAGAGGGAAGAATCAGCCTTAATTATTGGAGACCATTTATAGTAAGCATTTGTGGAAATCCACTTCACTAAGGATAGCTGACATTTTGTAGGAATGTTTGATAATTCTGGTGCCTTTTTGGGAGAAAATTTATATAGAGAGTGTCATTTAGGAAATAAAATATGTTCTCCATATATTTACAGCAAAGATTTTGTTCCAAATTCTTTTTGTAGTTTTTTTCAGAGTATTTAAATTCTTTGTGATGGTGAAAATGTCTGAAAATGTAATATACTGGAAAATAGATTGAGAAATAAAATAAAATTTTGGTAAATATAGACTGTTTTTCTTCCATAATATGATGATTAATCATTATATTTAATTTTTTAACATTTGATGAAATTTTTATTTACAGATTTCTCATACAATTATTTTAATCATATTCTTTCCCTTCCCCCAAATCCCTCCAGATTCATCCCACCTCTCAACCATACAACTTCATGTCCCCATCAAAAAAAAAAAAAATAGAACAAAAAAGAAAGTGTGCACTCACAGACAGACAGACACACACACCCATAATCATGGAGTCTATTTGTATTGGCCAAATACCCCTGGGACTGGAGCCTGCCCTGGAGTGTGGTTGATATACCCAGTGACACCTGCTGGAGAGTACTGATTTTCTCTTTTCCAGCAGGTATCAATTGGAAATAGATTCTTAACAAGGGTTGGGAGTTTGTGTCTACTTCCCTTTCTCCATGCTGGGACTTTGCCTGGTTGAACTTGTACAGGTCTCATGGATGTTGTCACATTCTCTGTGATTTCATATGTGTATCAGTACTGTTATGTCAGGAAAATGCTATTTCCTTGGAGTCATCAACTAGTTCTAGCTCTTAAAATCTTTCTACCTTCTCTTCTTAGATCCTTGAGCCTTGACATGAGGAGTTTGATAAAGACATCCTATTTAGGGCTGAGTGCCAAAGCCCTACACATCCCCTTTCTACACATCCATCTAATTGTAGGTCCCTGTTACCAGGGACCATATTACCATATTTTGCAAGACGAAGCTTCTCTAATCAGAGTTGAGAAATGAATTTATCTTTGGGTATGGCACCATGTCCTTATGAATCAATTTATCCCTATGTTACCTTATCAGAATAATAGTAGTAAGTTTTTCCACTAGGGCCCATGACCTTTCTAGTCTTTGGTTCCTGACCACTTTGGTCAGCAGTGTCAGGTATGGGTTCTATGTCACGGATTAATTAATTAATTAAATCCAATTAAAAATAAAAAAAAGAACATAATGGTTACTTTCAAACAGTTTGTGCCACTACTGCAGCAGTGTTCCTTGCAAGCAGGTCCTGGTGTAAGTCACAGGATTTGAAGCTCAGTGATATTTCTTCTTCCTTAGTTCTTTTTCGGACCTGGTCCTTAATGGCTATCTAACCTCTGTGGGAGTTGAGTTTTGTGTAGGATGATAGACAAGGCTCTATTTTCACTCTTCTACATGCAGCTATCTAGTTTGATCAGCACAATTTGTTGAAAATAATGTCTTTTGTTCGGTGTGTATCTTTGGCCTCTTTGTAAAAACTAGATATCCATAGGTATGTGGACTTAAATCTGGATTTTTGATTCTATTCCTTTGATCAATGTGTCTGTTTTTATACCAATACCATGCTGTTTTTTATTATTATGCTTTGTAATACAGTTTGAAACCACTGGCTGTGATACCTTTAGCAGTTCTTTTATTATCCTGAATTGTTTTTAGCTGAACAGTGTTGGCACATCTTTAATCCCAGCACTCTCAAGGCAGAGGCAGGTGGATCTCTGAGTTCAAGGATAACCTGGTCTATAAATTGAGTTTCAGGACACCAGGGATACTAAGAGAAACCATATCTCAAAAAGCACCACTAACAGTGACAAAGACAAAGAATTATTTTAGCTATCCTGGACATTTTATGTTTCTATACAAAGTTGAAGATTGTTCATTGGTTGTTTGGTTGGCTTCTTTTGCTTTTTGTTTTGTTTTGATTTGTTTCAATTTCTGTGAAGAGTTTTGTGGAAATTTTGATGGTTTGCATTGAAATTGTAGATTGCTTCTGGTAGGATGATTATTTTCACGATATTAATCCCACTGACCCATGAGCATGGGAGGTTTTTGCATATTCTGATATTGTCTTCAATTTCTTTCTTCAGTGTCTTACAGTTTTTATTATTCAAGTGTTCCACTCACTTGGTTATAGTTATCCCAAGATTTTTTTTTTTGAGGCTACTGTTTCTTCTTACTGTGTTTTTAGAGCTTTCAAGTTTGTCATAATTAAGTTATTAATTATAAGGTTTCTCCAGTTTGCTGATGTAGCACTTATTGCTGTCTTAGTGCTATGAACTTCCTTCTTAGAACCACTATCATTGGTCCTGTAAGTTTGATTGTATTGTGTTTTTACACTCACTCAATTGTAAAATGTTTTTAATTTCCTACTTGATTTCTTTCTTGACTTAATTTTCATTCAGTAGTAAGTTATTCAATTCCCATGAGTTTGTATACTTATGCCATTTCTTTTGTTGTTACTATCTAGCTCTAATCCATGGTGGTCAGGTAAAATGCAGGTGCTAGTTCAGTTTTCCTATGTCTGTTAAGACTTGCTATGTACCATAATACATGGTCAATTTTGGAGAAATATCCATGGAAATATATTCTTTAGTGCTTGAGTGGAATGGATCTCTGTTAGGTCCATTTGATTTATGACATCAGTTAGCTTCAGTGTTTCTCTGCTTAGTTTCTGTCTGGATGATCTGTCTATTAGCAAGAGTGGGATATTGAACTCACCTACTTTCTCTGTATGCGATTTTTTTCTGTATGTGATTTTTATCTCTGTATGTGGTTTTTATCTGTAGTAGTGTTTCTGAACTTAGATGTCCTTGTGTTTGGTGCACTAGTGTTTAGAATAGCAATATCTCTCAATGGATTTCTTCTTTAATGCATATGTATTATCTTTCCCTAGCTCTTCTAATTAATTTTGGTTTAAAAATCATACTTTTTCAGAAATTAAAATGGATATACTAGCTTGCATTTTAGGCCCATTATCTTGGAATACCTTTCCTATGCTTTTACTCTAAGGTGATGCCAATCATTGATGGTGAGGTATATTTCTTGAATGCACCAGAAACATGGATCATCTTTTCTAACTCAGTCTCTTCCTCTTTGTCTAACGGATAATGATTTTATTGGAGAATTGAAACCACTAATATTGAGAGTTATCAATGATGTGTCCATAAGTTCCTGTTTTTTGTTGTGGTAGTATCAGTGGGGTTTTTTTTTTGTTTTTTTTTTTGTTGCTGTTGTTTTTGTTTTTGTTTTTTGTTTGTTTTTGGCCCTCTTTTGATGAATTGCTTGAGGATTGTTTATTTCTTGTGTTCTTTTAGATACAGTTAACCTTCTCTTTCAGACTGAGTTTTCTCTTGTGTCTTCTGTAGAACTGGATCAATGGACAGCAATTGCTTAAATTTGTTTTTATTGTGAAATGTTTTTCTTTCTCTGTCAATTATGATTGATAGTTTTGGAGGATATTGTAATCTAGTCTGACATCTGTGGTCTCTTGTAGCTTATAAAATTCTTTCCAAGCTTTTCTGGTTTTCAGAGTCTCTGTTGAGAAATCAGGTGTTATTCCCATGTGCCTACCTTTTTACTTGCTCTTTTTCCTTTAGAGTTTTTAATATCCTTTCCTTGTTCTATCCATTTATTGTTTTGATTATTCTGTGTTATGGAGAATTTCTTTTCTGGTCCTGTCTATCAGGTATTCTGTATGCTTCTTGTACCTTGATAAACATCTTTTTCTTTACATTGAGTAAATTTTCTTCTATGAATTTGTTAAAAAATATCTTCTGCACCATTGACCTGGGCCGCTTCTCCCATCACTATTCCCAGGGTCTCTTCATGGTGTTTCAGATTTCCTGAATGTTCTGTTTGTAGGTTTTGTTTTTTGTTGTTGTTTTTTTTTTTTTTCTAGATTTAACATTTTCTTTAGCTGAACTATCCAGCTCTTCTACCTTGACTTCAAGACCTGAAGTTCTCTGTTCCATGTCTTCTAATCTATTGGTGAGATTTTTTATTTGACTTCTTGAGTTTTTATTTCAGTTTGCCTTTTCTATTTCTTTGTTAAGTTCTACTTTCATGTCTTGAATAGCTTTCATTGTTTCATTCAATTGTCGGTTTGTATTGTCAGTCTTCATTAAGGCATTTTTTCAGTTCCTCTTAATGTCCTTGAACATTTTCATAATTGCTATTTTTAAGTCCTTGTATTGTGCTTCAGCTAAATTGGTTTTTTTGGTTCCTTTTACAGTAGGGTTGTTGGCTTCTGAAGGAGGCATATTTTCTTGATTGTTCATGTTTGTGATTTTGCAGTGGGATCTAGATATCTAGCATTATGACTGGTGAAATATTTCTCAGTGGAGAAATCTGTTCTTGTCTTTGGATGGTGTCCCAGTCTTTTCTTGCTGTTGCTCACTCTGGGTTCTTGCCAGGTGTAATACTGTGGGGTCCCTAAATCCCAGCAAAGTATGGAGGCTGTGGGACCCTGGTAGAGACATATTTATAGGTTTGCCGGAAGCCACAAAGGAATGGAGATGGGCAAGGGATGGCTGAAAGGGTTGGTGGGGAAGAATCAGCAGTTTTTGGTTTTCAGCTAAAATTTGTAACATAACTTTTTTTCCAGTAACTCTACAAGTACTGTATAAATTAAAAACATCTAAAGTATTTGAAAAGTCAAGAAATAAAGATGACAGACCAAACACCGACATTGTAGATGAAGATCCATATGCCATTCAGATCATCTCCTGGTGCCCAGAGAGCAGAATGCTGTGCATAGCTGGAGTGTCAGCTCATGTCATCATTTATAGATTTAGCAAACAGGAAGTGGTTACAGAAGTCATTCCGGTAATCACCTCTTAACTATTTTCTGTGTCAACTGTCTGATATTTTTAAGCTTTTAAAAAATATTTAGTAAACATTTTGTAATTGCTTTTGCATAAAATTTTAGAAGCACTTTTAGTATTTATATCACCATCCATTTTGTAAAAATGCCATTTCTTACATATATTTAGTGGATTGTCTGACTCTTTAAGTATATTATGTCTTTTATTTAAGGAATATCAACTCACTGGTATTCCATATATTCTAAAACCACACTACATATGTGTGTACATGTGTGAACATCCACACTTGCATATTGGTTTTTCGAAGTTGAATCAAATCTTTTTTAATTCTTTTTCTCTAGAAACATAGTTGTTTGTTTTTTCTAACTTTTAAAAATATTCTTTCTGATATATTATAATACAATGATACTAATTATCAGGAATAGGTAAAGAGCCATTCTTTTATGACAGATGCTTGAAGTCCGACTGTTCTATGAAATAAATGATGTGGAAACACCAGAGGGTGAGCAGCCGCCACCTTCGTCCACCCCCGTGGGCAGCTCCAACCCTCAACCCATCCCCCCTCAGTCTCATCCATCTACCAGTAGCAGCTCATCTGATGGGCTTCGTGATAATGTACCTTGTTTAAAGTAAGTTGCAAAAATTAGGTCTGTTTTACATATTATCTCTTAATTTAGATACGTAACCATTAGTAAACCTGCAAAAGCATTTTCCTAGTCGATCCGTTGTTCCTGTATTTGGCTGTGGTTAGCTGAACCTGTGTTTTTATGCTACAGGAATAATGGTGATTCACACCAAGCATTACTAAGGTTTAAAACAATGAGGTGTGATGGCTGTGGGTGCCCCCGTGTTATCACTAGACCTTCACATCTAGCCATGGTTTCCTTCTGGACTTAGACTTAATGTGACCTATGTTCATACTCTGCTTCCCTTCATTTCACCCTGTTGTCATGTTTTATTTTATCTTTTCTTGAATCTTAGTGGTCCTCTCCTTCCATATGTGGGCCATGGGCATCAAGGTCAGGTCTTCAAGCTTAACTACAGCTGCCTTGACCTGTTGAGCCATCTCATTGGTCCCATTCTATTATTTCTTGACCAGGCTTCAGACTGTTCTTTTGTTTTAAATCCCTGGGGATAGACCTGAATCTTCCATACAGGCAAGAACTCTGCTACCTAAATATTGCCCCCGCTAACCCACATTTCTAGTTTTTTTTATACAAATAGGAGATTTTGCATCAAGTTAGTATTTTGAGATATCTTCTGTTTGTTATTTTCTTAATTTTTTATACGTTTTTTAGCACAGTGAAATTTTAAAAGATTTCATTTTTGATCATTGTGTATGTTTGTGTCGGTGTGTTTCTATGAACACATGGGTACCTGTGAAGCCTAGAAAATGGCATCACATCACCTGGAGTTAGACTTAAAGGCAGATGTGAGCTGCCTGACACAGGTCCTGTGGACTGGACTGAACAAGAGCATCAAGCGCTCTTAAAGGCTGATCCATGCAGTGGATCTCCAGCCCCATGCAATGACTTTTGAGTGTCCTCCTCACTAGTCTTAGGTGTATCATGTATGTGCTTTTAAAAGTTATTACTGTGAGGCTTACTCATGTTCTTGAAAACCTAATCCAGTATGCACATTCTGTATGCTAGGCACAGGAATGTTTCCTTAAGGTTTGTCTCCTGAGCCTAATTCAGACAAGAATATCCCCACTTGAACTCTCAGCCTGTTTTTGTGTCAAGGCTGCATCTGGATAAGAGGTCAGGTGCCTCAATTGTTATTTAAATCCCTCAAGTTCAATAAGTGCAGGTGATTATTGGTCAGTTCTCTGAAATGTATCAAAAATTCTGTCTCTGCAGAGTACAGTTCTGAGGGCCTACAAATTTTGTATAACCAGAGGTGACTCTAGTTCAGTTCCTATTACACATGTGTGCACTGACTCTCATTCTCCTGGTAGTCTTGACAACCAATTCTTCCCTCTTTCTTAGCACATTACTAATAAGTGTCTTGGTCCTTCTCACTACAGAAGCACCAGCAGAATTATTCAGCAGTGCTCCTGCCTCTTACTGTAGTTTCAAGCAACTCAACAGTGAGCAATCTTCATGCTTTTCTTTATACTCTCTCACTCCAAGGCAGAAGCCAAAGAATTGTTGAAAGACCAGACTTTGCAAGAGTCTGTGCAATCTAAGACACTGTCAGCTTAAAGTATATTTACATATGAAGTAAATGGCTGTTATTGTTTAAATGTATTTATTTCACATGATACATGCAAGGCAGATGCTATATCTAGATTTTCCTAGATATCATATTTCCATAAACTCCTTTACACTCCCCTTTTCTAATGTTGTAGACTTAACCAATACAAGTTCAACACAGACTTAGCCATTGTTTGTGAGGTTTGGGTATTTAACACCGAGTGGTTCTAAATATGTAGATCTCTACTGTTATCTCAGATTTACCACATATTCTCAAATTAACTTTTCATACTAATGTGCCTAATGGATTCATTTAGTTACTTTGACCAGAGAGTCACAGTGACCTCTCATCTCTCATGTAAAACTGTTCAACCTCTAGTTTATTCATTTATTCAGTGAATCTTGGATACCATCTTTGTTTCAGAATATTAAAATTGTCCCAGATTTCTGCCTTCCTCAGTTGGTGAGATGGCCCAGCAAATAAAAGGGCTTACTTTCCTGTCTGATGCCATGAGTTGAATCCCTATGACGGGGCAAAGAACTGACAACTCCTGCAAATTGTCCTGTTTGCATCTATGTGTGCACATCACACATACACAATAAAAATTAGTAAATAAATATAAAATTATTTTTAAATAAGCCATATCAAGTCTTACCTCATAATGTATTCTAAATCTACCTTTTAAATATTATTTCATGTCAGAGTATCAAAAGAATTTCCTAATTGTGTCTAGTTTGTGTCTGTCATGTATCCACCAAATAAACCTAAAAAACCAGAGTACTTTGCTATGTTTTATATGATAAAAATAGTTACACAATAAAAATCAGTTGTTTTTTACCTCTATAGTATTTTTTTCTTTTACTTTTTTGGCTACTTTGGGTTTACTTAAAACATGATTGTAAGCTTTATGTGAATTTTTTCTTTTTTCTTTCTGATTTCTTGTTTTGCTTTTGTTCATTCCTTTATTCATCTTTCTCTGTTCTTTGTTCTTTCTTTCCTCTTTTCTTGCTCTTATCCTTTATACTTACCAACCTCCCCAGTGTATATCCATAATTTCCTAGCTTTGTCATTTAGGTATGTGTTCATCTCTACAACTAGGTTAAACACTTTTAGAACACAGTGTTCTTATTTTTTACATTTTAGGAAATCTATTTTGTATGACTATGATTTCATGTGCATAGGATAATCAGTTCATTGGAAATGTGTTTTTAAAAAATACAACTTCCTCTTTTTTTTCCAGAGTTAAAAACTCACCACTTAAACAGTCTCCAGGTTATCAGACAGAGCTAGTTATTCAGTTGGTGTGGGTAGGTGGAGAACCACCACAGCAAATCACCAGCCTGGCACTCAATTCTTCATATGGACTGTAAGTGTGAGGGATGCCCCTCTCTCTTTGTAGAATTCTCTATATAATTTTGCATTTAAATATAAAAATAGAAAAACTTGAGCATTATGTCATCACCTAAAATGTTGCTGTTTAACTATAATTTCAAACTATATTTGATGCTTTATTTGGGATATAGATTGTTTTGAATAGTTCCTGAGGGTATGTCTTATAACTACTAATATAAAGTATGGGACAGTGACTCATTGGAGATAAGGTGCTGGAGTCCATACACCTTCTTCAGTGTGGCCAGTGACTCCTTGGCAATAAAGTCAATATACCCTCTTCAGTGTTCCTCCAGAAATAAATTGTCTCATATTTCTCTTAGAAATTCTAACAAAGATTTTATAAAGGATTCTGTAGGCCTGAACTGTGTCATTTTTTTTCCTTCTTCCAAATTTAACTTTTGTAAATTTATAAGGGGATACCAGTAGTTTTAACAAATTATTCATCTATACATAGCTGTAATTGTTCTCGGTACGTAGATAAACTGCTTACATACTGTCAGTCTACAGAAGTGTTTATCTCGCACAGTCCCTGTCTTTGCCCTCAGTAGTGGCCCTAGGGAGTCACTTATTTTTGTTTTTGTCCCTGGTAACTATTAGTCCTCCTCTATCTCTCAGAATTGTGCATCCAACTTAGACTGGTTATACGCTAAGTGACCTAACATATCTTTTGCTGACTACCTTATAATGAAAGAGCACAAGCCTCCACCTTCTAAATACTTTATTGAGCATAACCATAAAGAAAGCAAACAGCAGATATATAAAAGGAACCAACCAGTTAGTGGTGGTGCACTCCTTCAATCCCAACACTCAAGAGCCAGAGGCAGGTAGATAGGGATCTCTGTGAGTTCAAGGCCAGCCTGGTCTACAGCCTGAGTTCTAGGACAGCCAGAGTTACAACAGAGAAACCCTGTCTCAAAAAAACTAAAAATTAATAAATAAGGAGCCAATAGAAAGTTTCAAAAGTAGTTAAAATTGATTGATTAATTGGAGGACTTGTTGTGTTCATAGGGTTCTGCTTATAGGTGATAATTTTTGCACTGTCTGTATTTTTTAAATTTAAATTGGTGCCAAGACTACATAATGTATAGATCCATATTTAAAGCACCAATTGGGAAACCTAACTTTCTGGCCCCTTTGAGCACTCATGCATGGTGTCATCATCTGAACTTGAGTGGAAGGTTTATTTTTTGAGTTCATTATCTGCTTTTCAAAGCCTTTTCCATCTTCTTTGATTATGAATGTAAGTTCTCTGTACATGCCAGCTATCAGTATGGTTTAAGAGTTCTTAAATGCAGTAAGAACCCTTTATTCACAAGAGATTATGTTGTGCTTCCTAAACTGTAATGAAGAAGGTATTTTGAACATCCAAGGAGAGTCTTCCAGGATTTACACTTCCTTTGTATTCTTGACAGAGGAATTACCAGAATTTACTCCAAGCTATAACTCTATTTTCCTAGGTTCTTAATGTGTAAGGGCTTTATTTCTGATCAAGCTTCAGCTTCTATGTCAAGTATTCTTATAAATGATACTGATACTTGACTTAATGTTGTAGATAATGTCTACCAAGTTATGAACAATCCCTTGAGAGGGCTGTGGACTGTGTGTTCCCATCTACACTTGTCTTTAGCTTCAGACAACTAAGGTGAATTCCCAGATCCCAAGGTGGAAGGAAAGAATCAACTCCTGAGGGTCATCCTCTAACCTCCACTTGTGAGCTCACACATGTACACTTCATGCACTAATAGTAAATAAAGTAAACAAAAATAATCTCTAAGACTACCATCCTGTTTTTCAGCTTTATAATTTATATTACATTTTCTTTTAATAACTTGTTTGCACTAAAATACTTACACTTGTCCTTTTGCCAGGGTGGTTTTTGGCAACTGTAACGGCATTGCAATGGTTGACTACCTCCAGAAAGCAGTACTGCTCAACCTTGGTACCATTGAATTATATGGCTCAAATGATCCTTATCGGAGAGAACCCAGGTCGCCCCGTAAATCTCGACAACCTTCAGGAGGTAAAAATAAAAACTTTCTGAGCTTTAAATGTTATAAATGCTCACATACATGTGTCCCTTGTGTCGACAAGTTCTTCATTTAAGCAGTTTGTCCTCTTTAAATTATAAATGTAAACAACCAAAGACTAGCTAGAGATATGAGGCTTATTTTTTGTTTTGTGTTGCCATTATGTTTTCTTTTGTTCTTAGTAATACAGTAATACAGTTTTATTTACTGTCAGGAAAGAACTAGTGTCACAGTTCTTCAACTAAGGCTTAATACTAGTAGCACTTGCCCTGTAATTATTGAACAGAAATAGATTTCAGTGTTGTGGACCCTTCCTATTGCCTGGAATCTGTAAGCCAATAATTGTGTTTTAACTATTTAAATCAAAGTAATCATTCCTGAATGAGTGTATAGGCACAGAGGTACCTGGTTACAGAACAGGCTCAGGCTAATTTAACATTCTCTTTGTAGCATTCTTTGAGGTTTTCTCAGTATCTAGTATTAATGCTAAATGCTAATGTTTTAATGTTAATACCTCTTAGAATATAAAACACATGTATTTCTAGCTAGGTAACCTGTATGTCTTGCCTGTTTTTTACTTAATGATGTACAGCAAATAACTTTGTGTATGACATATGGGGTATACTAGTGAGACTTCTAGCAATCATTGACATGTGGGCTTAATTTTCCTCTGGGCCTTCCCAGCTGGACCAAGGAACGAGGGAAGCCTTAATTAGGGCTTGTTTAACTCATCTGCAGAATACTAGTGAGCATTAGAGCACTGTTTAGGGCACAACTATAAATATCCACATTCAGTCCCTCAGAATTAAAATTCTCTTTGACTCAGGGTGGTAAGAGGGGTAGAATATTTACATCTCCTCTGGGCTTGATGTCCAGCACCACAAATATATATTCATACATAAATACATACATGCATATGCAAAAAATTTTAAATTCTCTCTGCAATTTTCAGTTGTTCTCAGTATATTATTGACTAATGCTATCAAGTTTGTAATACATGAGAAAATTAAAAACCAAAAAAGGTAATATTAGGCCTTTCTACATTTTGCTTAATGGTTGGATTTTTCATTTCAGAGTTTGTTTTGCATCTTTTGTCTGTGAGTCTGATCATTTTGTCATGTTATCTTCAGCAGAAATTCTGTTTCAACCATGCCATTCTAGTTGTATCTCCTTTCTTTTTCCCTCCCTCTTCATTGCTTCACTAAGGTGTGCTGGTTGTGACTTCTTGCATGTGCGGCCTTTCTAGCATGTATTCTGAATCTGTGAAAAAACTTCGTTCTTCTTTTATAAGTAAGTCGGTTATGTCTTGAGAGTTTTGTTTTTTATAAGATCATTGTTTTCTTTTTCATTTTACTTATTAAGTAAAATAATTTATATTTAAGAGAGTACCTCATTATTTAGATTTATCTCATAACAGCTATTTATTTAAACAGTATACCCCAACCCAATTTCTGTATAGAACCAAGAAAGAAATACTTAAGCAAGAATAGACATTTTCATGACATTGTTTTTCTGGGAAAGAAGTCTTCAGATTTCACTAACTTGTAAAAATTTTACTAGTCTTAAAATTAGTTTCCCCTTTGCATTTTAGTAGGTTTACATTAAATTGGTAGTAATTAAATGTCTAAACTTTTCTAAGGCTAGAGACCAGGTTTTTTATTGTGTTTGTTTGTTTGTTTGTTTTCCAAGACAAGGTTTCTCTGTTGTAACTCTGGCTGTCCTGGAATTCACTCTGTAGACCAGGCTGTCCTTGAACTCACAGTTACCCAACTGCCTCTGTCTCCTGAGTGCTGGGATTAAATGTGTGCACTACCACTGCCCAGCTACTTTTTTTTTTTGAGACCAATTTTATTATATGATTAATTTTTTTTAATTTTACTGTATTCCACAGTTGATGGCATAATATCATTTTTATTACCATTTGCTTCGTTTTTATATTGAAGAATTAGATGTTAGATATTTGAGAACTATTTGAAATTCTTATTGGTTTAAAATATTTCCTATTGTAATTATCCCTCACTTTATCATTATTTAACGTTTCTTAAATAAAAATAAAAAATGTAGCATACATCTCTGTGGTAGAAGAGACTTTGCCTCATGGGAGGAAAAAAAGAGGGTTATTTTTTTAATGCTGTCCAATAACATCTTGAGAATATTTGTACTTCTGATTCCAAAAACTACTTACTTTTCATATAAAATTAATGGTACAATAATTGGTATTAAAATTCTTTAATTGTACTGATATAAAAAGAATGATACTCTCAGCCAAGTGTTGGGGTTCTCGCCTTCAATTCTAGGATGTAGGAGGCTGAGGGAAGAGGATCTCCTCACATTCAGGGCTAGCCTGCCGAAACTCTGTCTTGAAAATTAAAGGCAGGCTAGTGAGCTCAAGGGATACACCTGCCTCAGCGTCATTCCCTCCCCTCTTTGGCACTGGGTTACTGATGCACCTGTTTTTTTTGTTTTGTTACGTTTTGTTTTCTTGTACTGTGTTCTAGATCTGCAACAGAAGTGCCCTCACACAGTTCTTCAGTCTTTGTAATGCATCAGTTGGAATGCAGAATTGTATTTACTACCAGTGGAATACTAGTCTATTTTGACTAGGACTATAGGATCATTTATGTTATAAAGTAAAACATCATTTGAAGTTTGAATATGTTAATTCTGAATTACATTACAGTTGAAGTATTACTTGAAATATTATTGAGGCTTCGTAGTGAAGGTTGTAAAACTGTCACAGGGCGCTAGACCCTAATGTAGCAGTTATCAATCTGTGGGTCATGACTCCTGTGGGGAGTCAAACTAAGACACAGGGATCACCTAAGACCATCTGTTTATCAGATACTTACATTATAATTCATAACAGTAGCAAAATTACACTTATGAAATAGCAACAAAAATAATTTTATGGTTGAGGTCACCACAAATGAGGAACTGTGTTAAAGGGTGGCAGCATTAGGAAGGGTAAGAACCACTACCCTAGTGGATACCTGAAACCCTTCCAGACTCTCCGTGTATTATGTTTTCTTGTCCACGTATACTCCTGTAATAATGTTTATATAGAAATGAGGCACAGTCAGATTATCAACAGTAACTAATATTAAAATGAACAGTTAATATTTCTATAACTGAAGTTGTATGTAAATGGATTCTCTCTTTCAAAATGTCTTACTGTTGTGTATTTATCCTCCTCCTTGTGGTGATATGGCATGGTTCTAGAAATATTTTATGACTGTTGTAGGCAAATTAGCATCTGCACTTTATGAGCTACTTTGTACTAACTATGTAGTCAATAAGCAAGACTGGTTGTATGTGTCTTTGCCAGGCAGGTATTATTAGGATGGCATAATGATTTACCTCCTGTGCAATGAGACTTCAGTACTAGTACCCAGAAAGGCGCCTAATTTAAAATTTAAGAATTACTTCTAGAATTCACCATTTAATGTTTCATAGCAGGTTAATAATTAAAACCATAGAAAGTAAAATGGTAAGAAGAGGTGTGTATATGTTCAGTGTAATAGGGTTCACAATCAAGATTGCAGAAAGGCAGCTGACAAGATGGCGTAGCTGGTAATACACTTGTTGCCAAGCTGGGAGACCTGGGTTCAGAGAACTGAACCCAAAAGTGGAAGAATTGAACAAGTTCCCACAAGTTGTCCTCTAACCTTTACATGTGCGTTGCAGTATGTGCTCCCTCACACACACGTACATGCACTCATACAAAAATAAAAAGATGAATATAAAAGTATTTTAAGGAAATGTATAAAATGGTACGTATACCAGTAAGTGCCATGTCAAATTATAAGTCTCACTTTTAAATAATAAGAAGTATAGCAGTGTTTGCTCTTAAAGAAAAATGTGGTGAAGAATTAGAAACCATCTCTTGGGTTTTAACTGATAGTTGATTTCATTTCTTTCCATAAATACTACCAATAACTCTTTCTTCTGAGAAGTATAAAAAATATCAGAAATTAGCAACACAAGTTACTTCACTAATAATTCGAATGATCATGTGGTAATAAAAGGATGTTGATGGAATTGAATGTTGAAAGTGTCTAAATTGATAAAGGCAAAATCTTGTAAAAATCAGTTAATTTTATAGGCAGATTAGTCAGAGTTCAAGATTTGCTGTATAACTGATGCCGTGTGTGTGTGTGTGTGTGTGTGTGTGTGTGTGTGTGTGTGTGTGTGTAGAGGTAGGTAGAAAAGGGGTGAGGGGAGTGTCTTAGTGGTTAAGAAAGACTTGTGGCTTTTGCAGAGGATCTGCGTTCAGTTCCCAGCACCCACATGGCAGCTCACAGTCATGTATAACTCCAGTTCCACGGAACCTATTACCCTTTGCTGGTCTCTGCAGGTACTGCATATACATGGTGCACAGACATAGATACAGGCAAAACACCCAGACACGTAAAATAGAAACAAATAAGTAAATCTTATTTTAAAGGAGATACATGGCACACAAACATCCTGCCCCAACACAAACCTCCCAAACAAAATTATAATAATCATTGTTAAAATGGAGGTGGTCAGTAGATACCAGCAAGGGTTCACTAAGTATAAATTATAGCAAGTGGCTTTTGTCAGGGAAGTGCTTGTTGTGCAAGCATGAGGACTAGGTGCCATATTATGCCTCTGTAAGCCCAGTTCTGGGAAGGTGGAGGCAGGCATATCACTTGAGCCCACTAGCTTGCTAACCCAGCAGAACTCATAAGTTCATTGAGTCTCTGTCCCGAAAACTAAGATGGGAATCAAAAGAGGGAAGACAATCAATGTTAACTCTGCCCTACAAACACATGCATGTGTGTGCACCACAGCACAATAAATTAATTTATGTAATTAAGTTATAGAAAATTGATTTTCATTGTTTGTGTGTATTACATGTTTGGAGGGCAGTGGCATGTCTGTGTGTGTGTGTGTGTGTCTATGTTTGTGTATCTTATGGAATTGTTTCTCTCCTTCTACCTATTTATATGCATTCCAAGGATTGAACTCAGGTGTCTGATCTGGATTGCAAGTGCTTTATCCACCAAGCCAATTCACTCACAGGCACAAATTTTACTTCTTGTATCTGATAACTGCATGTTTCTTGAGGCTAATTAAGTATTTAATATTGAATTCTGTGATGCTTTTGTGAACCAGACAGGCACTATTGATTTAGTACCTAGTTCAGTTTCACACTTTTCATGATTGATTGACATAATCTGACGTAGCAGAATCACAGACATCTGAACAAACGTGAACAAATCTAGCCCGTGGCCTGAGTTTTCAGATGCAGTTTTATTGTAGCAAGGGCATGCTAGTTTGTCTGTGGCCTAACATTCCTAATGTAGAGTACACCTGCTGGTCCGTGTTTCACTCAGAATTCTGTTGTCCAGTATTTTAAATAGTAAATTAAGATTCCTATTTGGATATCTGAAAGACAAAGCACACTTACTAAAATTGGCACTGATTAAAGGGCCATTACTAGACTTGGTGGCAGAATAAGTTGGAAACTATAATTTCTACTTTCATTGTTTAAGTGTATTTTATTACTGTCAGTATTTTTCTTCAGCTCAGCATCCTGCTTTTGTGTTCACAGCGAAGGTAATTGCACCTCAGGAAGTTAGCGCAGTAACTAAATGAGGGAACACACTGAATAAAGCCATCCTGTGACTGCGACATTCTTGGCTCATGTGTGATTTGTTTTTTGACCACAACACTGTGTGACTGAGCAGAGAGTGCAGGTGATGGAGAGTAGGTAGGAAGAAAAAGAAGAAAGGAGATGTCATAGCGACAAGATCAGCCATGTGGGGCTGGATCAGACTTCTATCCTGAGCAAGAGCAAAGACACTGAAAGTCTTTTGTTTTTTGTTGTCTTTAACTCATTTAATGGTCATTATAATACAGTGAGTATTTAAATTAAATTATATGAGCACACTTTCTTTAATCCAACCTTTTAATCTTTTTCTAGACTATTTTAAGAATAATTTTATGTATTTGTGTACATGTGCATTAATCACATATACAGGTATATGTGGAAGGCAAACCAGAGTTTTTTCCTTTTTTATGTTTTGAATCATAGCTTCACAGAAATTGGAATTCATTGATTTGTCTAGACTTGCTGGCCACTGATCTCCAGAGATTCACCAGTTCACACTTTGTCAGCACTGGGATTGCAGACACCCTTGCACCTGGGCTTCTGTAGGCAGGTGTTGGGGATCTGAATTCAAGACATGCTTATGCAACAGGCATTTAACTGACCAAGTCATCTCTCTAGAACCTGAAATGATAGTTCTGTGATGTTTTATAGAATTTTTAGTGCATTGAGTATATAGCATTGACAAAAATACCGAGGGATTAAAATCCTGAAAGTTGCTAGTTGTGGATATTTGAAACATTTTCATTGTAAAATTTCACTGCCATTTAGAAGTCTTAGATCTTAGTGCTATCTTAAGAGTGCATGTATATGGACAAATATTTTTTCAAGTTGAATGAAATCTAAAATTATTTCTATGGTCTCAGTTATTATCTTAGCTATTATCCATAACTCTTAGATGATGCTTCTTAAGTACACTGATTCTTAGTCAAGAATCAAAATAAGTAAACATAATTTAACTTAGAAAATACATTATTTGATAAACCAGACTCTGTACTCATATTCTTGAAGATGATACCATAAGTTTTCTTAGCAACCATAGCAATTGTAAGATTTTTATTTTATGAAAAATAGGAAATCAGATACTGGTCTCATGCTCATACATGGTTATGACAGCTGACTTCTTCTGAGCCTTTAACGTGCAGTCCTGTTTCTCAGCTAATCTAAACTTCCCAATGAGTGCCTCTCCTATTTTAATGGTGTGTGTATGTGTATCTGTGTGTGTGCGCACATGCACACTACTACATTTAGTTAGGGTTGCTTGCTTGAATATGGGTAAGGAAGGTTATTTACGTGAACAAGGTCAGTTTACCAGTTGCTAATCCAATGAGAAATATGCCACTCTCTTCCTATGACTTCCTATAACTTCACAGAGTGGTAGGGCCTCATGAGCCCCTCCCACACATATGAGGGAATGTTTGTTGGCCCAGTCATGTGAGCTCTTGTATAGGAAGCTACCACTGCTCTGAGTTCATGGATGCACCAGCAATGTGTTCAGAAGACTACAGTTCACAGCACTCACTCCCGTCCTGCAGTTCTGTCTTCTCTCTGCTCACTGATCTGCACTGTTTTCTGTTAGAAGAGTTGGCACAGATGTCCTGTTTAAGACTGAGGACTGGAGTCACATGTTCTCAGCATTTTCACCAATTATGAGTCCCTTAACCGTTAGCAAAACAACAATCACATATTACACACAGACAGACAGACACACACACACAGAACAAACAAACATGTACATTCCATCACTTCCCCTGGTATGGGGTTTTGATTACTTTTATAGTGCTGAACATGAGAACATGAATTATCTTTTTGTGGGGTTAAGCCTCAAATCCATCCCGAAACTGTCTGGTACTGGTAACCCCATGGCACTTTGCCAGTGTTTCGTAAGTACGTCATGCCTGGCAGGTCAGTACTGCAGCTCACAGGGTTCATAACTGTGTAAGATTCTTGGTGACGTTTTCACCAGAAGCCTACATAATATTTTCCAGCTCTGTGAATGCCATCCAACAGGGAAGGAAGCTCAGATCCAGCTTGCTTTCTGTGCAGCCAAATTACATGGCATCTTCAGCAGTAGGGTCTGACCTAGTTCTAGCGAGCATCTTAGAGTACTAGCAATAACCTGTACTGTTTGGTTAGGGAGGTGCCATAGGTCCCCCTGACCAACAACTCATGATGTTGGCATTTTTGTTTAGTAGCTGACTTCTAGGAGTAGCATTATGTACCTATGCAGGGTGCTTTCCCTTACATCGTCATTGTCATCATCATCATCATCGTCATCGTTGTTGTTTCTGTTATTACTGTTAGTCTATGATATGATAGGTTTCCGTGTGGCTTTTTCATACATCCTTCATTTTAGTTAATCATTTCCCTTTATCACCTCATAAAATACTTCACAGCATTTTATATAATAATTAAGGCTGACTTATAGTATAGATCATAAATAATTTATATAATTCATATCTCCCTTGAGAAAAGTCTTTGTTAAGAGGTTTTAAAATGTGATATTAGCCAGGTGCTGGTGATGCATGTCTTTAATTCCAGGACTTGGGAAACAGAGGCAGGCTGATCTCTGTGAGTTTGAGGCTGGCCTGGTCTACAGAGTGAGTTCCAAGACAACCAGTTACAACAGAGAAACCCTGTCTCAAAAAAAAAGTAATATTATAGTTTTTAAGAGGAGTACTGTATAGGTTAGGTAATGTGTGATATTTAGAATACTACAAATTTAAGGGATACAAAATATTTTCATAATTTAAAAACATTTAAGTGATGTATTCAAGACATACTTAAGGAAAACCACTTAGAAATCAGAGTTGAGGACTCTTGTGATATAACAATTAGCCAAACTTAAGTGTTTCATCTCCCTTTGGAAAGTCAAAGGAGCATATGCTGGGCCTCTACATCTCTGGTGTTGTACAGATCTTGTATCATGTCTGATACCCTTCAAGAATAACAAATCATCTCATTTAGAAATTCTGTTTCTAAGTTTTCTTGTTCAGTGGGTTATAGCTGTATTGGAGATATTTTATTACCAGAATGTTCTCATCTCAAGCCTCATCATTGTTGTAATCTGTTAATCTGCCTTTAAGTGGTTAATAGTGGAATGGACCGTATAAGAAGGAGGGACGCTTCTATGAATTGGTGTGTGGACTGTGTACGGAGGAGGGACGCTTCTATAAATTGGTGCGGTGTCATTTGCTCTTGATTTGTCTTTCAGCGGGCCTGTGTGATATTACCGAAGGGACTGTTGCCCCAGAGGATCGCTGCAAATCTCCAACTTCCGGTAATCTGGTTTTTATTTCATTAATAATTATGATTTTTTAAATTAAGATAGTATAGTGGTGTATCTTTTCATAAACACTTAAAATTACATACAAGAAACATATCTCTTGTTTTCTTAAAGTCGTAACTGTTTTAATAAGTGAAAAGAAATGTAGCATGTGCTGGATAAAAATCAAAGCTTTTGTCTGTTCATGGTTGTATGATCGCTCAGTTAGCTTTCTTACAAGTACGATGTTAAGTGTGTTTTCCCACTTGCCACTGAATGAATGTCTAGTTATCTCAGATCTTTGTTTCTAGCTACTCCTAGAAATGTTAGGAGAGTGGAGTAGAATCAATGAATAGTTGATTTTTGAAGTTGAAAATTCAGCTTCTTGTTGTATACTAAATAATAATCATTCTAATGCTGTAATAGATTTTTTTTTCCTTTTTGCACAGTGAAAGGGATCAAACCCAAGACCTTGTACATAGTAAGCAAGCCCTTTGCCAGTAAGCAACACTGCCAGCTCCAAATATTAATAAAGATTTTGATACTGGTAGTCTGAAGAATTGGACTCTTAGGAAAATTGTAGCCTATTTAGGTTTGTTTTTAATTTTGATTGAAGTCATTTCTAGTATATTTATGGTCTTCTTAAAGCCACTCCATTTCATTGCAGATGGGTCTTATATGGCCCACATATATATTAATATTTCACAGCAACATTACTTTTAGTACATTTGAGAATCCTTAAAAATAAAATCTTGAGTTTATTATTGTAAGAGATTGAAGTTTTGCTAATCTTTAGTAAATTTAACTTCATTATTTTAATTAAATGTATTTTTTTCTACCTAGCAATCTTTATTAGCTTTCTCCTAGAAAGATTTTTCCTGGCATAAGTACCAGTGCACTTAGGTTTCTGTCTTTAACTGGCCATTCTCCTATATAGGAAAGAATTGTAAGGTGTTGTGCTGTGGGGAGTATTTTATATCATGCTCATATTTCAGTTTGCACTTTATTAGCTTACATTGATAAAAAGCTTTGGGGTTTTCTTTTACGATTTTTTTCTGCTGTTGCACAAATTGATCATTTCATTTTTCAACATTAAAGAGTAAACTAGGGAGAGAGTCCATGGTAAAGTTTTTGCTTTCCAGAAGATACGAGTTTGATCCACAGAACCCACACAGAAAAGCCAAACATAGTGACATGTTGTAATCCAGCACTGGGGACATAAAGACAAATGGATCCCTGGGGATCGCTGGCCTCAAAACCTTGCCTGCATGGCAAATTCTAGGACAGCTGTCCTTTGCCTCAAAATGCAAAGTGGACAGCGCCTGAGGAATGACACCTGGGGTTGTTCGTAGACCTCCACATGTATGCACGTGCACACACACATGAACATGAACTCACACACAGTCTGTCCATACAGGCATTTTGTTTTTAACCCTCTTATTTCAGTGTGCTCATTAAACTCCTAAAACATAGAGCCTCTGAAGCCACACCCCTTCCTACCTATCAGTACAGTTACGTGTGATAGAAAAAGTAATTATGTTCCTTTATGTAGGGCTGACATCTTCCAGATTTGGAGTTAGATCTGTAATACATCTTTACTGTTCCTCCCAAGTACATTCAGTTTATCTCTGCTCTCTGTTCTCCACACCTTCCCCAAAGGCCAGTAATTACAGTTGTCTGGCTGCTAAGGACTGGAGCCACAGGGGGCAGTTTAGACATAGAACATAGCACATTTAAACTGGAACTTGTTAAGTTACATTCAGTCCAAATAAATTAACATCTCTTTCATCCTAAGCCAAACCTTAAAATGGCAAGATACATGAGACATTTAATAGTTACACATAATTTCAGATAAACCCAAAAAAGGATAGTTAAATATAAATACATAAAAATAGGGAGTACATAAATTTGTACACTAAATCCCACTTCAGAGGTCCTGAAAGTACAGGAAACTCAAATGTGGTTCAACATTTTAAAATATATTTTGCTTATTGGTCTATATGAAAAGTCAGTATGATTTTCACATTGATATGATGCCAATTTTATTATTTCAAACATTTCTATCAGTTTGAAATGCAAAGTTAAAATTGTAACCTCAAGGAAGTCAGTGTAAGACATAAATTCTTATTCCTAAGTATAAAACCTACAGTCTATTTAGATGAACCTTTGCTTATATTCAGATGATAGAATTCTCTGAGAAATCAAATCTGTTCTTACAGATCCAGGGAAAAAAAGGTTCTTTAAAAGCCAAACTTGATAGGCAGTGATTGCATCTAAAACACGCTGTGGATGTCAGTGTGCAGAGCTAAGCACATTGAAGATGCTGCTAGAATACCCTCATCAGAGCCCTCTGATCACCATATTCTTGCTGCTTGCGTATCTTTTCTGTCATGGTAGTTAATAGTATTCTTTGCTCTCATGGCCTGATCATCTTACTCTTACCATTTATAATTGTTTTCCCTCATCTATTTTCACTTCCTAATTGAGAAATAAAGGAAAAATTTATTTTCATTACTAGCAAATTAAAGTCTAATGATAAAAAATGGATGTAATTAATTTGAGGTGACTCAAAAAAGCCACAGGTTTTGTTTTGTTTTGTTTTTCTTATATTTACTTTTGGTATTTTGAGACAGGCGTGACTGCCCTGGAGCTCACTATGCACACCAGGTTGGACTCTGGCTTCTTTGTGCTGGAATTAAAAGTGACAATGCCTGGCTTTTTTTTTTTTTTTAATTTTCTTGTTTTTAATAGCAAGAAAATATTTATCTGAAATACTTACAATGAGGGTAGGATATAAATAAATAAAATTGTTAAATGGCACTTTATAAATTATTAAAAACAATACTACTGTAAAAGTTAGTATTTATAGGAAAGGGAAAATATGTGTAAAAGTGAGTTGGAACTTAAACTGAGTCCCTCGTAAGTACTAAGGTGACATCAATATTTTAAAAAAGTGTAAGTGCCCGTGTGCCTTCTGTCAAAATTGATGCATTGCCCAAAAATCAACACATACAAATGGATAAAACTGAGGTTCTTTTAAATCCTATAATCAAGATAGTCAACTGTTTATCTATTATTATAAAAGCTTTCTTCAGAAAACATGTTGTAAAGCATGTTAGAGGGTTTCCCTTTCCATTTATGTTTAAATAAACTAGTGGTCTGTCTGAAGCTGAAGTTGGTGCTGCCTGCCGGATACACCACTGAGCAAATGGAAAGTGCTGGCTGCAGAGACTGTGATTTCAGGGACCTCAGATTGTTTCACATAACAAGTTAGAAATGATGCAGTCGTTTTGAAATGCATCTGTTTGTGTTTATACAGCCATATAATAACATGCTGTGTTGATTTTAGGAATCTGTCAGGCTATTTTAAAGTGAAGATTCACACATAACATGATATAAATGGCGCCTTTGATACTTATATGTGGCCTGAAGAAAACAAGAAGTTGTAGATGTTTTCTGTGTTTGTTTAATTATAGTACTCTGGTAGATTGATTCAAATAAACTTCATAACTTTTCGTGTTGTCATAGAACAGCCAGTAGTAAGCATTTTCAACTATATTATTGCTTTATGTTTAGAAAACATCAAACATTTTTCTAATATTAATAATATATGGAGATGATAGCCTGCTATTACTCTGATACAAAATATATAAAAGAAAGCTATTATTAATATACATTTTACCATAAATGTATGTAGTCATTTGGTAGCAGAGATGACAGTGTTTTAAAACATGTAAGTTTCTATGGACATTATATTCTTTAAATGTATTATATTTGTATGAAAATCTAGCATACCTATTTCTGCTTTGGAACTATTACTGAGGTCAGTGCTGGTTTTGTGATAGTTCTTTTTGAGATTTGGGTCTATGAATGCTATTAACAAAAACAGCATGGATTTTCAGAGAGAGTAGTGTTTGCAAGCCTCTGTAAGCATAATTGGATTCTGCCAGTGTTGGCAGGTTTTCTTGGTGAGAATGTCTCTCTGGCCATAGTAAGAAAGGTGACTTTGGGAAGTCAAGTTCAAGTTTTTGTGTTCTACCTAATTCACTAAGTAAGGTTTATTACTTTTCCTGGGATTCTTTTAAGCATTAAAAAGTACACATTTTTATTTACTCCCAGTTATTTTTTAGATATTTGCTTCTAGCATAAAAGCTTTATTCATTTAACTAATATAAACTAGTGATATTTACATGTAAAACACATCACTGATCACAAATGGGATGTAAAATTGATTGGAAGTTTGTTTCAATGAGGAAGGTCATCTCTGTATATATTTAAAAATACAACATAACTTAGCAGTGAACATTGCATCAGAAGTATATAAAGTAACATGTGGATTTAAAGGACAAGTAATCTCTAGTTGGAAAGATGGTGAATAATTTAATCTATGAGATATGTTGAGATGTACTTCATAGGTGTCAAAATGTTGTTTCCTTTCTGTGTCCTCTAACTTATAAATAATATAAAATGCAACAAGATTTAGCCCAATTATTATGCATTGAAGAAAAATTATTAGAAATAAATATACATATAATAGGGTCTGCTATAAAAGATTGAATACTACTGATTGTACTACCAGAATATTCTCAGAATTGTGGTCACCAAGTCTTGGTGGTCACCAGGATTTCAATCTGTGATTGTTGACTGTGCCGTCTCTTTGTTTGTGACTGACCGTGTGTTCCTTGTTCCTTCCGTTGTCTTCATTTGTGTAGGTTCTTCATCACCACACAATTCAGATGATGAACAAAAAGTGAATAATTTTATAGAAAAGGGTATAGTATCTTTATTTTATGGTATTTTGTTTTATTTATATTTAATTTATTTAGTGCACTCTGAATAGATTTTGACATTTTATATTAAAATATTATTTTCAGTGAAGACCAAAAGCAGAAAGTTTTCCAAGATGGTAGCCAGTGATCTAGGTAGGAAATAGAAGTTTTTATTTTGTTTCTAATCATTGCTCAATGCAATGCTAACCAACACCAGAAAATGATCCAGTGCATTGCATCTTGTGGATGTTAATTTGTTATAACTTTGCTAAATAACAATCTTTGGGCTGTGTCTCTTCTAAATGCATTCGGGAAATAATTATTAAAATCAGTTAAATTGGGGTTGTGGCTCTTTCTCTTGACTTACAGTGTGAATGCTGTTAAAGTTTATTTTTTCTTTGTTTTAAAATAAGCAGGGTTCAATTTATGCTCTAAATACTAAGCTTACACTCTCATATTAAACTGTCAATCAGTTTTTCCTTTTTAGTTTTATTTGTATTTTTTTGCCTTTAATCCCATCTCTCTCATGTTTTTAACGTCCCAGTTCATGGAAATGGTTTTCTAAAAGATGTCACTTTTAGTCTGTAATAAGTACCTGTGTAGAGGTTATTGACAGTTTTCTACAAAGCCCCACCTCCACGTATAAAAATATTTATACTACTCTTGATGTTTTTTGCATATTTTGTAGTGAATGATCCAGTCTAAGATTCTCAAAGTATAAAGCCAAGGAAGAAAAATATATAACCAAACTTAGATGCATAATCAAATTAGAGTTTCTTTGGTTGTCAAATTTGAATGTATGCCAAAACTTTGAAAGGCTTGACAAATACTATTACAGTAAAAAGCCTGGTTGACCTTTGACTTAAATATGAAACCTTCATTGTACAGTGAATATGTTCTTTTTAACTTTCCCTACATCTTTATCACATACATATACCTTGTTCTTTTTTTCTTTTTATATTTTTGCCATGGGTGTTTACGTGTATGTGCATGATCATATTACGGGAAAAGCACTTGGGAGTACAGGTGCACATGTATGTGTTTGAGTACAGAGGACAGCCTTGAATGTCCTCAGGTGCCATATTCTTTTTTGTTGTTGTTTCTTTTGTTTTGCTCTGCTTTGTTTGAAACAGAGCCTTTCACTGGCTTGGAGCTCACCAAGTAACAGACTGGATTGGCTGGCCAGAAAGCCCCAGGGATCTGTCTTTATTTCCCTTCTCAGCTCAGGGATTATGAGTGTACACCACCACCTCCAGCTTTTTTTAATGTGGGTTCTGGGAATCGAACTCAGGTCTTCATAGTTGCAAGGCAAGCATTTCTACTGAGTGAGTCATGCCTCTGTGCCTACTGAGTGAATGATACCTCCATCCCGACCACATATTCCTTTAATCTAGCTAAAGTAGATGATTTCTTTGCAACTGGAAAAGTTTTACTTTTCCTCATTTCATAACCTCTAATATACGATTGAATCTTCAAAATTTTCTGCAAGTAATGCCCTTATTTTTTGAACATTGTAAATTGAACCCTGTTTAGTTATATTAATGGTAAATGACTGTTAGCCCTCTGGTCATTCTTAAATAATATGGTTTATTCTTGGGCAAAGGGTTCTTCATCAATTATTTAATCTTTATTATGGTTTCTTAGTGAATCTGTTGGCAATAATAATTAAATCACTCTAATTATGTACTAACTGTTTGCATCTAATTTCCTTAATAACATATTATATCCTGTTATATTCAGGTTCTGTCGCCACAGTAGATAGACTTTTAAGGTTAAATTACCTGACCAGAAAGGATTTGCAGATAGTTAGTTAAATTTGTTAATGTAGTTTCTGACTTCAAATCCTATGGCTATATTTGCTTTATTAATGTGTACCTTCTTTTTTTCTGTTTCAAGTAGGTATGTAACTTGAAATATTTGTGTTCACTTATTTTAAAGACTTTATGAACTGATTTGTTACGCTAGAGATCATGTTTGGAAGGATGAGTCTTAGGTGGTTCTTGTTTATTCTCTGTCCTTCATGTTTTTCTTTAGCTGTGCCATCTTTTGTAGGAAAGCTTCTTAGAGAGTATGCTGACCTTACCCATCTTCCCAGAGTTATACTAGTATACAAGTCTTCCAAATTATCCTTAAGCAGGAATAAATTTCCTCAAAGGTTCATGTTGCATGTCTCTTTCTTGATACAACAATTTTGATATATAGAAATAAAGCTAATGTCTCAAGCTTTTTTTCTTTTTAAATGGAGTCTTCCCATATTCCATTGTGGAGGGTTTTGTGGTTGAAATGTTCCATTCTAGATAACATAGAATCTATAATGTATCTCTCTACATTAGCATCTATTTTATAATAGGAATTAGCATAACATATGCTATTGTAAATCATGAAATGTCAAAAAACTGTCTACCAAGATCAGTGTTTGCTGTGTGACAACTTCATAAAAATATTAGGATTTGAGTCTGGAGAGATGGCTCAGCAGCAGTTAAGACACTGCTCTTGTACAGGACCCAGGTTCAGTTCCCAGCACCCATATCCAACACCCCCTTCTCACCTCCACAGCCACTGGGTCCACATCTAGTACACATATATACATTCAAGCAAAGCACTCACACACATAGAAATTACACTATTTTAACTTTGGACTCTTCAGCACTGCCAGCATACTGCATTCTTCATCATCTATTTAACACTTATGGCCATGTCTTTAGGTGGTTATGCAGTGGCCTTGGGAAGTAAGGAGACTCACAGCTTGACACTGATGGGGTAACTGCTTGGGAGCTGATTGAATGACTTGTTCCTGAGTTTCACTTGTCAGAGAATAATTTTTGCCAGTGCCAGAGATAGTGTGTGGGTTGCTGGAAATGGTACAGGGTACTACTCATACTTTAGCATATTTTTTCATACAATATATTTTGATCATGTTTTCCCTACCCCCAAGATTGAAAAATAAACCTTTTTATTACTTGTCATTGGCTTGGCAGGGTAGATGACACAAGGACAACTTTTTTGTTTGTTTGAGACAGGGTTTCTCTGTTGTAACTCTGGCTGTCCTGGAACTTACTCTGTAGACCAGGCTGGCCTCGGACACACAAAGATCTGCCTGCCTCTGTCTCCTGAGTGCTGGGATTAAAGGCGTGCACCACCACCGCCTGGCTACAAGAACAACTTTTTAACACAATTATCTATTATACTTTTCCTAGAATTGTACTAGCACTATATTTTTTCTTATTTAATCAATTTAATAATCTCATGAACTGTTATTTCTCTGTTTTACAGGTGAGGGAACTGAATATAAGTTATCTGTTGGCTTCACAGCCAAATGATAAAACCTAATATGTAACTCAGTGGTCCATTTCCACTGTCTTCCCTCTTAATCTGGTTATAAGGAGAAATGGTTCATAATCACATTCTGTGTGTAATTTTTTTCAATTTAAAAGGTTCTTATTTAAGATATTTTTATTGAAAAAAAAAAAACAAATACTGTCTGATCACCAGTCTTTGGTACCCATTGCCTCAGTGTAATGTACAATCCCTAGAAGCCTAAGTATCCCAAAGACCAGACTCAAGAAAGTGAACAGGAGCAAACTGGAATACACTGGCCCTGAACCCAAACCACAGGTCCTTCTTGTGGCTCCTTCTTGACAGCTAACCCAGACCGTTGTGTAAGAAGGCAACCTCTAAAGTCATTGTAGTAGAATATAATGCTGGAATATCACGTGCAAAGAAAGTTACGTGCAGTACACATGTAGTGTGCTCGTATGTTCAAAATGGACTTTGATGAAGATTCCTAGCTCTGTCTGATGATTATTCTGTCTCATACCATGCCAAGGGTGCATTCCTAGTTGGATTCCATGCTCTAGTCTGACCTCCAGCTCCACTTCAATTTTCATGTGTCTGGAAAGATTACCAAATTATCTGAACAGGTGAAGCCAGGAGGGGATGTAGAGATTAAATATTGAAAATTCAAAATTATAACAACTTTAGTAAGTACTGTGCTGAAAAAATAGAAATACAGCTCTTTTTTTTTTTTATGGGAACCTCATTATGCTAGATATTAGATGGTGTTTCCTGTTGCACTTGTTACAGTGGGGAAGATTGTACCTCAGAGACCCTTGCTCTGTCTAAGAGAATGGCCATTCAGCCAATAACTGGTTTCTCAGTAAATCATCAAGGAATGGTTGAAGTTGGTTTAAGTGAAGTGGGTACTTGTTCATTGGTCATGTGCTCTTTTCATGAGTTCTTTTCACACAAGCCCTGGTGATTCTAAGCTTAAAATTTACTCTGTATGCTTTTGTTCTATATTATTAACTTACTAAATTACTGCAATGTCCTCATCCTTTTACTTTTTAAGGAAGAGAAGCTAAGTGCCACGTCCACATTCTTACTCTGTGGAACCAATCTCAGGGCTGGCTACCTGAGCTGCTGGATGCTGGCTTAAAAGATCCTACAGTTTGGGGATAAAACAATAGGAGTATAATTAATTTTTGTGACAATTATAACAAAATAAAATAGTGAGAAAATCTTCCTAGTCGTTATACGTGTGCTCTTCTCAGTATTAAGAAACTATTAGAATTAGGTCAATTGAAGTATTGCTAGAGAAATAATTAACAATAGTATTTTTACACAACAAATCATAGTTCTAGACAGAAAAATAATTTATGAGAGGGATTTGTTTAAATTTACAAAGATACTTGAAGTTACATAAATTTGTTTCTAGTGGAAATTCTAAGGAAAATCAAACATTTAATTAAATTCAGAATTTAGTTGTAAGCAAAAGTTTTAGCAGGATCACAGGTCTGGATACTGAATCAAAGTGTCAATAAAATATTTATAATTAATAAAATATTCATTCCATATAATTTACTTCAAAAGGAATAAGCTTTTTATTTATAAATTATTTGGCATATTTTTCTTTTCTATATTTATCTATATTGAATTTTGGCTTTGAAATAAACCTAAAAGGTTGAGCTTATAGTGATGCATGTATTTCTATACATTTTTCTTAAAAGTCTCCAACCCCCTTTTCTAGGAATATTATCATAGAATTAGGATAAGGAAGCACTAGGCTTTCTGCAAATGCAGTAACAAGGGATCGATGTGTAAATTCATGTTTGGGAAATGGGTTAGTGGCTCATAATAACCTGACCAAGCAGAGTAGCAGGTCTAGAGCAGTTGCCTCCATGACATAAGATTATTTTAAAAATTATTTTTGAGCTATGCCAGACTGATGTTTCTATTTCAAGCTTCACATGTTACTTATCAATCTGTCTATATTGGACCTATGATATCTGGTGAAGACTTCTATGGATTCTTTCAAAGTGTTGGCCTAATATTACGTTTAGAAGACTCTTTGAGGGACACAATATCTTCTAACTTAAGGATATTGTACATCAAATATAATAGCACCGAGGTATGTGAGATCAACAGCTATGACTATATTCAGATATTTTAATTGTGTATTGCCTTTTATCTCCTGTCTCAGATTTAGTAAGCTAGTGAAGATAAGATGACTGATGTACAGATGTGGCCAGTTGTTTTGTTGAAATAAACTAATTAGTTTAGTCAAGCTAAGCAGTAGCAAGACGTCTTCACCCCCAACCCCTGCCCCAAGCCCTTTCCAGTCTACCAAATGCCTATTCCTAACACTGCATTTGTCATTTTTTTAGATGTGGAAGTTATATACTATGACTGGATTTCTCTTTGTTTACATGGCGCCCTTGTGGATTAGCAGGGTCTGTGCTTTAAATATCTCCTAACTGTCCAGACTTTAACCAAATACATGCATTTGTGTATTAACCAGTATTTTTTTTTCAAAATTTCATATAGGGAGCACTATATGACGCATGCACTACCACTAACATAATTGATGTAGCAAATTGATTCCTAACTTTAAACCTCTCCCTAAACTAAAGCAATAACTGATTTTGAGGATGGAAAGTGAATTCCATAAAGTTTGTGGATGAACTTTTAATTTTTCTAAAATTACATAAAAATGGCATTTTATATAAATATCATAATTTTAGATTAAGCATGACTTTGTATTTTTGCACTGAAATAGAAATTAAAGTATTAGTTTATATCGTAATGGTTCAGTAGGATATATTTATTATACAAATACTTTGCTTTGTTTAGAGGTATAGGTATGCCTTATATTCTAAAAATAATTTTAAAAAAATAATGTGTCCAATAACCATGAAGGCAGGAGCCCAGAAGATGCCTGTCACATGCCCTGGCTTGTCCTCCTGACTGTTGCTACATCTGCAACACATCCCTTCTGAGGAACAACTTTTCTCCTCGTAGAAGAGTCAAACCTCCTGTAGCCCTAAGTGACAGTTGTTTTTAAGTTAAATTAAGTGTAAAATGCTGCCTTGAAGTAAGAGCTTCAAGCACACACACAAAAAAAATATTACATCAAGTAAGTACTGACTTTTAAAAATTTGGAAGTAAGATGTATTTTTTTCTTTTAATGTTATTAAACATATTTTAATTAATCTAGAATCTAGATTTAGTAATAAACTATTCACTTCTATCTTGAAAATCAGTTGCTATCGATAACTATCAATGAAATATTTCTCAGAATGTTAAAAATATATTTTATTTTTCAGCAAAGATGTCAAGAAAATTAAGCTTGCCGACAGACCTAAAGCCTGATTTAGGTAAGTAGAATAAATATCCAAGTAATTGAACTTATAACAGGGTGATGGAGGTCAGAAGACTAAAAATTATTGTAATGTATATCACACTGAAAGTCAATGTCAAAATGACAAGATGCTTGTTAATTTAACACCTTTTGAAATAATATTTAGGATGCACACTCCAATTACATATATATTTTTACTAAAACTGTTTACATCTCATCCATTCAAAAACTCATTTTAAACTGTACAAACTTAATTTTATACTAATTTAATATTTTTAAAATATATAACTAGTTTTTCATATGAAATAAATCTCTAATTAAACATTGTCATTGTTGACTTTGGTAATAAATTAGAAATACTCCTTTATAATACTTTGTAGCTCATTCATTATGAAAGCAATCGGAAAGTACCCACATGTTTTGCTTTAAATCTGTCTCATAACAACTCTCAGTGTTTCATGTAGACAAATAAGATTGTAATAAGAACCATGGAGTACAGGCAAAACTATGTTTCTCTCTAGAATCCCCCTCTCTGAAGTATCTATGTATTTTAACTGAATTAGTATCACTAAAGGACGCTTGTGTTGGGCATTGTGTTAGAGATGACTGGATCTACTGTCTTAGAGATGACTAGATCTCTTTCCTTGAAATTGCTTACTCATTCCACCTCCTGCTGTTATTAATTAGATTCCTTGTCAGATTTGGGTGTTGGTTCAGTTCAACATATGAATTTTTACATAGCTCTCTGCCATTTCTCTTACCTCTGTTATACTAAGAGGAAACATGTGGTAATTAGTATAGGCATGTTATATATATAGCTGTCATTAGGTAAAAGTTCTGATTATAGGAAACCCAATTTAGTAGAATTCTACAGTGTCACTCTTAAGAAGGGATAAAAACTAGTCATAGAATACAAGCTAGCTCCCTCTTACAGAAAGAAAAGCAGTATCCTTCATTATACAAATGAACATCTGAGTGCCTTGTTGATGTAGGTATGTGGGTCTATGTGTCTGTGTATGTTTCTGTGTGTATGAAATTGTCAAAGAATATATTTATTTAAAAGCATTTATGTAAAACTGAAAGTATGTTTTATAACTTAAAAAATGAAAGTCATAATTTGAACCCAAGTATTTCTTAGGCTTACATCGTACATGTTTGCTCTAGAAGAGGATCCAGGATTTTCATTACACATTTGGAGAGGCTCATGGTTTCAGTAGCATTAAATATTGCCAGTTAAACTGACTGTGAGTCTTTTAGTATCTTAAAAGTCTCATATTCTCAAGTACCCATACAGAAGTCCTTTTAAAGCTAATAAAAAATATGTATGTATTACAATCATGTATTTTTAAAAAACATATACTATATGTCAAAATTATACAAAGAATTTAGTCAATGTGCACCCAACCTATTTTTATAGGCTCTCAAATTACTTGTTAAATAATGATAATACTTTTCAAGATGATTATATAGATTCAATAAAAATGATATTATATGGTATTATGATCTTACTTGGCATTTGGCAAGCCTTGCTTTATTCTAAAAATTTTGATTTCTGTTCTTCAAACTAGGACTGCTAAATATTGCTTTAATAGTGCACACCTGTTATCTCTGCTTTCAAAGTTTGAGGCAGGAAAATGAAGAGATTGAAGCTGAGGTGATATACATACTGAGGCAGTGTCTCAAACAAACAAATGAATTAACTGTTCCATTTTGTTTAGCTTATTCCCTTTTTAAAAAGTCAAGCCACTGAGACCCATATAATCTAACTTAATAGGGATAGGTGGAGTTGTATTTCATGAAATCCTGAGGATTCTGACTTAATTTTGAACAGTTCTAGGTAAATGATAAAATGGACTACCTGTGTCCAACAAGTTGTAGCTTAGTTGTTATGTGCTCATATTGATCTAGCCTGAAGAACTTTGTTGACGACCACATTTTTATAGGTAACTCACAATAAAACTGCTGTATAGTTCAGTATTTTTAAGTTAAATTAATTTACTGTGTATTAGTGGCTTTGAATTAACATTTAAATGTAAGTTACTGTTAATTGCCTGTAAATTTATAACAGATTTTCCACATGTTAGTTTATGGAAATTTGTATTACCAACCATTCTTACATCATTACTTTCCATTGTTACCACTAGGGCACAACTGAAATTGTCTTTTATGTGTAATATTTAAGTAACAAAATATATTATCACTGACAAATACATTTAAATTTTAAGCTTGAAAAGTAACTTTTGATATTTGAAAGAGTTAATAAATTCTTACAGCCAGTACCATTTTACAAACTCATCCAGAAATGCAGTACTTATTAATTATGGAAAGTTGTTTCATTTACATTAAGGACTTTAGTCATTTTCTGTTGCTGTAACAAAATACTAAATCTTCAATAAAGAGTTTATTCCTTACTGATTGACATTTTAAAGATTGGCTTGTATGACATTCTCGTCTGCTTGTCTCTGGTCAAGGCTTTATGATGTATGGCAGCGTGGTGGGAACGGGTGTCAGAGGGACAGGCCACATGGCAGCAAGGCAGGGAGTGAGACAGAGGCAGGAGCCGGCTTGCTGCTTTCATGTTAATCCTTCCAGTGTTGGCTAGACCAGTGTTCTTGAGATCTGCACACGTGTCCTCTGTGGGGATGCTGCATGGTATGCTCACCTCCCACTGGGTCCTGTCACCATCAGCACTGCCATTCTGAGGACTGCACTTCCAGCACGTGAATCTCTGGGTGACACGCATCTCACGTCATCGTAGCAGTCGTCTTTTCCACCATGTTATTATCTGTAAGAGAAATACAGACTTTTGAACAAAAGAAAGATGTGTTAGATATGGCTCTTGCTCTTGGGTTAGTTGTCTGAAAATTATGTTACATAAAATTACTGGGGAAATATTTTCAATTTGTGATTCTAATTTTATTTGCAGTAAGCTTGTGGAAGTATAAGAATTAAGTTAAACCTTTTCATATTATTAAAATACACCTTAGAAACCTTTACTGTATTTTTAGTAATGTCATTTACTTTTAAAAATATGGAGAACTGTGATTTCAGAAGTGAAGTGTACTGGGTGTGATTTATAGAAGTTTCTGGAAATTTTAATATATCCTAACAGCTCTGTTGAGCAAAATGGCTTAAAATATCAATTATAGATCTGTCTTCAGTAAGTATTTATTGAATAAACTTTACAAATGAAGCACTAGAAAACTCTATGGATACCATGCTTGCACTGCAGCCACCTTAGAGCAGGAAGTAAGACAAGTCAGAAAGAACTATGGGAACAGCTGCTCTAAGACAACTGTGGGAGAGAACAAGCTCAGTAGCTATCGATCCAGAGGCCAGAGGACCTCTCTTAGGCATCCTGGACTGAGATGGCAAGTGTTGCTTGGTACAAATGGGTTGGATGCAAGAATCAGAGACCACAAAAGTTAGACACAGGTTGTGTTTGGGGAAATTCAGGTGTCTCCTTTTAGATTCCATAGCAAACCAAAGATGTCTAATATCAGGAGACAGACAGAAATTAAAAGGTATGTTGAGAGGTTTCTGAACAACCTTAGAATAGTAGACACTCCAGAAGGATTTTTTACTCGCATTAATTGAATTATAGTTGTTCTGTATAAAATTGAATTGTATTAGCAATAAGAAACTAAAGGTGGAATGGCTGATTGAAGTAGATATGAGAACCTGAATTTAGAATGATGGAATTAGATTGGTAACTGAAAGAAAGAAAACAACATTACCATAGAACTTGGCACCCAGCGCTTGTGAGGTAAATTGAAAGCATGGGATCAGGGCTGTGAATGCCATTAATGTCAGTAGGATTTAATGCTTAATGACATGGTTTCTCAGGAGATAAGCAGAAAGCATGTCTAGTAAGCATTTGGAAATGCAGTCCTAAAGACACAAGGCCAAAGCTTGAGATGAAGTTGAGATTGAACACAAGAAGCTAGTGGGAGAAAAATTGAGTACAATTTTAAAATAGCTACCTCACGGGCTAGAGATGGCTCAGCAGAAGAGAGTACTGGCTGTTCTTCCAGAGGACCTGGGTTCAGTACCCAGCACCCACATGACAGCTCCCAACTGTCCATAACTCCAATTCCAGGAGCCTGACACACTCACCCAGACATAAATGCAGGGAAGACACCGATGAACATAAAATACAAGTTTAAAAGTAAAGTAGCTATATCATTGCAGATATGCCTGAGTAGAAGAGTGTGCCTAGCATCAGGAGTGAACCAGGTACCCATTACACATTTTGAAGCCAAATTTCTTAGATGAATCTGGTTGCTATTCACGGGGAATGGGGGCTAGCTTTCCCAGTGGTTTCACGTTCTGTGAACAGACCAAGAAGCAGAAGCAGTTCACCCTCCAGCACTTGTAGATGCAGTTTGTACACGTAAAGAAGACATTAGCAGATCTTTACATTTTTAGTTCTATCTGATCATAAATTATGATGTCAAGGATATAACAGCTCCATGAGAACAGCAGGCGCTGACACCAGAGCTCACACATTGAGTGTTTCTTTGGGAGGTGCCCTTCTCACTTATGAAACCTATTCATTTGCATTTTACATGTAAGCAAAACAAATTTTATTAACATAAAGTAAATTGTTTTTTCTTTTCACCTAAAAGGATTCTAAAAGCTTCATATGCCATTTTTTTTTATATTTTTTTAATTTGGGGCAAATTTAATTACTTGACCAAATTTGTAACAACAACAAGAAAGTGTGACATTTTATAACTAAAGTAGTCCCACATTTTAAATCATTTCAGATGTAAAAGAGAATTCTTTCAGCAGATCGAGGAGCTCAAGTGTAACCAGCATTGACAAGGAGTCCCGAGAAGCTATCTCTGCTCTTCATTTCTGTGAAACTTTTACTCGAAAGGCAGACTCCTCCCCCTCCCCTTGTCTGTGGGTGGGAACAACTCTGGGAACAGTGTTTGTCATCACACTGAACCTTCCTCCAGGGCCTGAGCAAAGACTCCTTCAGCCAGTGATTGTGTCTCCAAGTGGTGCGTATGCCCTGGTGCTGCATGCACATATGTGTCCCACATCCGACATACTCCAGCTTTTCATTTTCTGATCTAAGGATTGTAAACATAAATGGTATTGGTGACAGTTTTATGTTTTAAGAAAAGGTTTTTCTAGGGCCATGGAGAAGGCTCAGCAAATAAAATCATTTGCCAATCAAGCCTACTGACTTGAGTTCATATAAACTCATATGAACAGCTCAGAGCATATGGTACACATCTGTAAACCTAGCACTCCCATGTCAAGATAAAAGAGATAAGACAGGGAAATTGCCCCATGCTCTCAGGCTGACCAGCCTGAGCTACACAGCACAGAGAAAACGAGGCCCTGCCTCAGAAACAAGGAGAGAGGCCTAACTCCAAAGTTGCCCTCGACTTCCACAGGTGCCTGTGTACACAAATTAGTTTTAAATTTTTTAAAGCAAATTAAATTTTCTAGTTCTACATTTGAAGAAAACAGCATATCATTCATTTATAATCTGCACATCAGATATGTGTGTGCAGAATTTATTATTCAATTAAATTGTAAATTATTAGCTATTGACATTTATGTTTGGAGCATGTAGTGATGACATATTTCTCCAGACTCATAAATGACTTGAATTTTGGATTTTATCAGTGACATGGTACAATTACATATTCCATGTAATGTGCATTCAACATATTTGTGAGTATTTAATGTTAGAGTTGAAATAAGCATATTTACTCTGAATTTAAAAATGCAAGTATGTACTAAACTTCTGCATTCTAGGTACTATATTGAGGTTAAAAGGTGCAATCTTGAGAATGGCATTTCTGGATGCCACGGGCTGCTTAATGCCACCTGCATACGAACCCTGGAAAGAACACAACGTTCCCGAAGAAAAAGACGAAAAGGAGAAATTGAAAAAGCGGCGACCTGTCTCAGTTTCCCCCTCCTCTTCTCAGGAAATTAGTGAGAACCAGTATGCAGTGATATGCTCTGAGAAGCAGGCCAAGATAATCTCACTGCCAACCCAGAACTGTGCTTATAAGCAGAACATTACTGAGACGTCGTTTGTGCTCCGTGGAGATGTTGTAGCACTGAGTAACAGTGTCTGCCTCGCGTGCTTCTGCGCAAATGGCCATATTATGACTTTCAGGTAAGAATGGGATCCTTTTTAAACACAGCATCCCTGCTCTATATCTATCACTCTATAAAATTTGGCTTGAAAAAAAGACTGTATTGCTTATAGTCTTATACACTGAGAATTTATTTCCACTCAGATTATGAGCAGTACAAATCATTCCCTCCCTCAGCTATATAAACTAAATGACTTAACAGCCCCAGCCATTTTTCTCTTTTTTCCCTTCATTAACTTTGTAGACTAGCATTCGGAGCAGTGTTTTCACCATCATGTCTTCATACATAGTGCCATTGTACCTTCCTATAGCATCTGGAAATAACTTGTTATTCTAACAAATTATTCTCCCTCAAGTCTGCCAAGCTTAAGACCTCTGTTGGATGTCTACTACTTGCCCCTCACCAACATGCGGATAGCCAGGACGTTCTGCTTCGCCAACAATGGACAGGCATTATACCTTGTTTCACCTACAGAAATCCAGAGACTCACCTACAGTCAAGAGACTTGTGAAAACCTTCAGGTAAGTGGTACAAGTATTAGAATTTCTGTAGAGATTTAAGGATTCTCTGAGGATCCTCATACTGTCTGTCCCCTTTTCTCATGGGAATACACATATCTGCCAGTGTCGAAAAACTCAGAACCTTTTTGCTTTATGTCATATCACATTATTATATTATGCTGGGTTGCATAGAGTAGTTTTCATGTAGATGTATAATATACTTGGGCACACCCCCCCCACTCCCTTTGCCTTTCCTTTTCTCTTCCTGCCCTCTAATTAGTCCTCACTCTACCCTGCATGGTTTTTCTAGACTCTCATGTCATCTATACGTGTATAATTTTATGGATCCAATATAAAATCTAGAACCCACAAATGAGGAAAAACAAAACAAAACATGTAATTTTGTCTTTCTAAGACTTAATTTGTTTAATACAACTCTCACAATGGGTCATTGATCTATATTTTAGCCCCCAAACTGTAAAACTTCTAAAAGGGAATGAAAGAGGGAAAAAAAAATTTTCACCTTAGGTTAGGCAAAGATTTCTTAGCTACAGCCCAAAAAGCACCTTTCTGTTGGAGGGACACCAATTGGTAACTTCAGAGTATAAACTTGTAATCTTCTAAACAAAGCCGTGTAAGAAATTGAGACAAGCCGTAACCTACATTCAGACGTCAGTAAAGCGTTGCAGGAAGGGCTTCTTGTCACGCGCATCCCTCCCGTGCCTTCCTGCCCTCGTGCCTTCACCAAGATCCCAAGCTCTGTAGTGCATGGAGAGCAGACACCCGTGTCCTGTTACTGGCGATATGGGAATGCATGGAGCTTGTTCTACATTTAGTGTCATATTGGCCTTAGGTTTGTCATGCGTTAAGCTGTGCTTCTTCCACTCCTAGCAACCCTCAGTGGCCATGTCTCTCTCCAAACTTCCTCTCGCCGTTTCTTCTGTCTGAAGAATGTTGATAGAGTGAGCAGTGTTCTTCCCTCTTCCTGCCAAGTTTCTGAAATTCCACATGTCAGAATTGATACGCCATGTCAGAATGATGTTTATGGGAATTGTTCACGAAAAAGGAAGTTGACCTGTCTAAATGACAGTTTTTCTGTTCCACTAAAGACGAGAATTCTCAAACTGAATATGGCCATTGTTATGCTGAACGCTTCAGCCTACTGGTAGAGGCTATTCTTTCTATTGGAAGATGACTGGTTATCAGGCAAATTATCAGTTCCTCTTGAATTAGATTTAAATTTTAACTTGAAAATCCAGTACTCATGGGAATGACAGTGCAGTCCCAGAACTGAAAAAAGGTCTAGTGTTCCAGGCTGTCAGACCCAGACAATCTCGGAAACAAAAGTTACATCTCCTTCTCTAAGCAGACATACCATCTTGGCCTCTAATGCAAACAAATAATATAATGGGAGTTATGCGAAATCAGCAAATTTGTCTTAAGAGCAAGTCAGTGTGTTCCTGCCCTGACCACTTGGAATATGCTTGCTAACTGTTGGTGAGTCTCAAGGGAATTGTCACCACATCACAGCATTTACAGTGGTCACCTTGTTAATTAAATTTGCTTCCCTGAAGCTTTAACAGTATATTTGTTTCGATTTTAAAGGAGATGCTGGGTGAGCTCTTCACTCCTGTAGAAACGCCAGAAGCACCAAACAGAGGGTTCTTTAAAGGCTTGTTTGGAGGCGGTGCACAGTCTCTCGACAGAGAAGAGTTGTGTAAGTTGGCTAATCTAATTTGGTTTATATTCCTTTAAGACAGAAGCATTCAATCCATGTAAGTTTTGTTACATATGTAAATTATATAAATTACACTTACTTTTTCATGTTATCATAATTAGTGTTTCTATGATTTCACAAATGGGATAAAATTACTTTGTCATTCTGTCTTCAGTCAGGAAAATATTTTTCTCAGAGAACCAAAATCAGCATACTTCTAATGAAAACATGTAACTTAGAAAGCATGGTCTTTATTCTTGTTAAATGTGATCTTTATTGTTTTATTTTTTTGTGATTGCAGTTAATTGATGACTATGTTACAATTCTGTCACTTCTATAAAATACCAGAGAGAAATCAACATAAAAAGAAGAAAGTTGGTTTTATTTGTTTGAGGTATTTTTCCCAGTACTGGGAATTGAACCCCAGGCTCTGCACAGGCTGGATGAGCCCTCTCCCACTGTAAGCTGTAGCCCAGCAAGAGTCTGCAGAGACTCACAGTCTCAACTCTGTTACTGATTGTTGTTTGGAGCTGGGGGAGATAGACAGTCTGCTGGGTAGGACTCTTAAGGAGCTCTGTGATTTGATTGAGCTTTCCTAGACGATGCAAGATAACCAATTTATGTCTAGGTCCTTAGCTTAATCACTGGTGACATCCCTTTTCTATTAAAAGTGACATATCCCAGCCTTCCAGAAATTGAAGTATAGCCATCTTGAGGAAGGGGGCGTTTTTCTACTTGGCAACAGTTATTTATCTTTAGAAAAATTGGGTTGAGGGTTAATTTCAGTAGAAAAGGGCTTACCTAGCACACACAAGATCCTGATTGGATGGATGGATGGATAGATAGATGGATGGATGGATGGATGGATGGGTGGATGGATGGATGGGTGGGTGGGTGGATAAACAGACAGATGGACCGACGGTCACATGGCCTAGAAATAAATGTTAACAAAAATTTAAAAGTTTTATTTGTAATATAAAAATTATAACACTTTTTTGAGAGACGTAAAAGAAGAGTCCAGTCAGTCCAAGTACTGAGTTCGTGAACTGCATGAGTTCTCCAAAAACCTCATGTATGCATTTATCTATGTGAAAACTTTGCTTTTCAAAAAATAAATAGCAGAAGAGAAGATGACAAGTCAAATAGGACAAACTGCATTCATGTCATATCTGATACCTGATAAAGTTTACTATCCAGAGTATACAAAGAACTCATGATTCAGTAATAAAAGAATAAATAGCCCAATTTTGAATGAGCAGTTTTGGATTTCTTTTTACAAAGAAAAGATACAATCTGATTAGTCATCAAAAGCAAAAGATGCCCAATATTTGTCATTCACGAAGCCATGCCTATCCTAAGCCACCGTGAGGTTTGCTAACATAGGACTCATGAGCACTGGAAGGATGTGGAAAAGCTGCAGCTCACGTTGCTGGTGGAAATGAAAATGGTGCGTCCTCTTTAGAAAGCTGATCCCTAGACCGCACAAAGTTCAACATTGAGTTAACCAAATGCCCCAGCCCACTCCAAGCCACTCCTTTCCCAGGCAAATATGCCCACGGAAACTGAAAATATATGTTTATACAAGTGTCTTAGTTATGGTTTCTATTGCTGCAATGAAACAGCATGATCATAAAGCAAGTTGGGGAGGAAAGGGTTTATTTGGCTTACACTTCCATATTGCTATTCATCATCAAAGGAAGCCAGGACAGGAACTAAACAGGGCAGGAACCTGGAAGAAGGAGCTGGTGGAGAGGCCATGGATGATGCTGCTTACTGGCTCTCTCGTCATGGTTTGCTCAGCCTAATTTCCTAAAGAACCCAGGACCACCAGCCCAGGGATGGCATTATCTACAATGGGATGCACCCCCTCATCAATCACAAATTAGGAAAATGCTTTACAGTTGAGTCTTATGGGAGCATTTTCTCAATTGATGTTCCCTCCTTTCAGATAACTCTAGTTTGTGTGTCAAGTTGACATAAGGCTAACCAGTGTACCAAGTATCCATTGGTTAATGAGAGCATAAGCAAAGTGTAGTGTACCCATAAAGTGATACACTATTCACCTATAAGAAGGAATGGCACTGATGCATGTTGTTACATAGATGACCTTTATCTTCCGTGAAAGAGGTCAGCCATGAAATACATGGAATATTTACAATGGGCAAATATTTAGAGACAGAATAGTGAGTGAGAAGGACCAGGAAGAAGAGCAGAAAGTGACTGTGACAGGCTATGAGCTTCTTTGTCGGTGGTGAAGACGTTTTGGAGGGGTTGGATAGTGTGTGAGGGCTCTCACTTATTGTTCAGGAAAAGATGTGTAAGCGGAAATACGAGGGCATGTAACTGGAGTTTAACCTCAAGCATCTACGACGTGCTGTGATCTGAGTGTTAGAAAATCAGGATCTGGGTACTGAGGGGGAGGAGCAAACAAGCTAGTTAAAAGAAAAAGTATGGTTTTATGAATTTGAAAAGTGAAAACTTTAATGGAGACAAAGCATGTCTACAGAACCAGGGTACCAAAATGGAAATAGTATTTTTATAAAGCAAGTGTGCAATAAGAACACTAAATCAAATCTGAAATTTTAAACTTAAATCTTTATGCTTAAAGTTAAATATATAAAAATTCATAAACTATAATGTTAGCAACCCAAAAAGCAATTCCAGTTAGGAAATCTGTGTTAGTGTACCGACTTTTATCAACAACTGCTAGCTATCCCTGTTTTCTCCAAATTTCTGCTATATGAACTAGGAGAGAGTAAGGTGTTTGTTAAGGGTGCGTTGTAGTTTTTCATATTTAGAAAGGTATCTAGAAATAATTTAAAACTACATAATAAAGGTATATTATAAAACTAAATATTAATCTAATTGTATTGCCACAGGTTCTAAAAATTGTATTTTAATGCTGCCACATGGTGGGATTTTATTTTTTTCTCCAATTTACTAAAACCTTCCAGTTGGAGAGTCATCCTCAGGAAAGGCCTCGAGGAGCCTTGCGCAGCATATCCCAGGTCCTGGTGGGATTGAAGGTGTGAAAGGAGCTGCATCCGGAGTTGTGGGTGAATTAGCCCGAGCCAGGTTGGCCCTGGATGAAAGAGGGCAGAAGCTTAGTGACTTGGAAGAGAGAACTGCAGCTATGTTATCCAGCGCAGACTCATTTTCTAAACATGCTCATGAGGTATGTCTGACATGCAGTCACCCAAACAACTTAATAAAGCAAATTTGAAAATGACTACATTTATATATTTGTTATTTCTATAAGCATGTACTTTATACAATTGGAAATTCCTGATTTTTACCACAAGAGGGAGCCATTACAAGAATACGGCAGTAGTTTGTGTAGTTTGTACAGTTTGAGGGAATATGCCCACCTTAGAGCGTTTGTAAGCAATGCAGAAGCTTTGCAGCTATTTGTCAGTGACCTCAATAAAAATGCTAACCTTCCTTAATTCTACAGAGTCTGCAACCACCTTGTCCTAAGAAGGAACTCTACTGTTGACTGAATTCTTCCAAGTAGACATAAATAACTAAAATTGGTTAATAAGTTGAGACTGTATCTTGTAGAGTATGCATATGGACAGATAGTGGGACAGCTTTAGTAGTGAATTCATGAACCCCAGAAACATGCCACAAATTATAAGGGTCCCTAAATGATGCTCACACAACTATTAATTTTGTTGACTAACATGGGGCTTTATTAAAAATTACTTTGTGGGCTGCAGAGATGCTTCATCAGGTAAGAGCACTTGCTGCTCTTGCAGAGGACCTGTGTTTTGTTCCTAACACTCACGTGGCAGCTCTCAGCCATCTGTAACTCCAGTTCCAAAAATTCAGATGCCCTTCACTGGACTCCTTGGTAGCACACAAACAAAAATGCAGGCAGAAACACTCGTGCACATAAAATAAATCTTTAAAAATGTTTTTATGAGCTTAAAAACCTTCAGAAAAAATACATATTATTATTTTTGCACATGTGTGTCACTCCTTCGTGCTTTGGACTGGTGACTTCTCATGTTTGCTTTCTAGACTGGCTGTTGAGAACATTCTAGGTTCTTGCCCAGATTGAAGTTATTTTTATATCTTTGAGCATCCGGTCGTTATACTATTAGTATTCCACTAATTGCTCAACCAATAGCTATCTCTTCTTTGCTTCGTGTTGAATGAAGAAGGTAATTTGACCTGGAGGATATTTGTCTAGAGCATCCGAGGGAGTCAGGTGCCTACAAGCAGCACCTCCAATGTAAGCAAATGGCCTTCTGTGTAGGGCAAGGTTTTTGTTGCCACAGCCATGCACTTCCGTCATTTCACAGTATCTTCACATTCCAAATGACAAGTTTGGCATAGGAAACTCGGCACAGTTGTCTCTCCTTTCTACAGACACAGATTTTAGACATAAAACCGTATAATGAGGAGAACAGTGCATTGAGGTGTATTCATGGGCTCTTGAGTTCAGATTGCCAGGCTCAAACTCCAGATTCACCATTCTGTTAACCTTGAGTAAAAACTAGAAGCCTTGATGTTTTATTTGTAAAATGAGGAGGAAATGATGCAAACTCAAGAATTGTACACATCAGTTGAAATGAAGTGAAAAGGCATGGCCTTGGCTGTATGGCTCACAGCAAGGGCTCAGTCAGTGTGAAATGGCCGTACTTTTTCCATCCGTCCTTTCCCTAATTCTTTAAGCACTGCTTTTAGTTCTAACATCAGAAAGAAATTACAATGAATACCAGAATCTTGAGCACCTTCTAAGATAGTTTTTTTTAATGAAAATAGCCATTTTTATCTAAATAGAATAATCCTTGCTTTTTTAAGTAATTTGAAGTAAGCAGGGTGTAATATCAATCCTGAATGCTTCAGAATGGTAAACTTTATAGATGCTAGTTGTAAATTGTTTTCTGGAATTTTGAATAAATATTTTTCTTGTTTTTTGTTTTGTTTTTTTTTGTTTTTTTTTTTTTGTCTCTTTTAGATGATGCTGAAATACAAAGATAAAAAGTGGTACCAATTCTGACAACCAGACTCCAATAAATCCAGTTTCAGCCAGAAGGAAAAGGAAGTTTCCTTGCTGACATCACTGATGTATTTGGGAAAGCTCTCATAAAAGGGATGCATATCACTGAAAACTGTTCTCTCCCAGCACGATCACGCACTGTTTTACCTCAGTCACATGGCTTTAACTGAGAAGAGATCACACGCGTGCAAACTGGAGCATATGGTGTGTGCTGGCTGGGAGTTGACAACTGGAGAACTAAGCAGGGTCACATTGACAGACAAGGAAAACAAAGGGATGTTGAGACATCCTGGCGGGCTTTTCCTTGGATCATTCCTGTATTAAACTTCCATATGCCAAAAGATTTTGTGACGTTGTGTCTGCCATCAGTGTTTGATCCAATGTGGGGAGAGGCAATAAATCAGAAGTTAAAAGTCCGAAATGGTCACATTTGTGTCTGGACTGCATTATGAACAGCTAGCTGTCTTGGACTCGCCCTCTCAAGCAGACTGGTCATCAGTGTCACTAGTGCAAAAGCAACAGACTGTCCCCGTGTCCTTAGACTCTGCTGAATGGTGGGCTTTAAATAATCAGCACATACAGCTCATGTGTGGGATCCTCTTTGATTCTTGTTATTATACTTGTGTTCAGTTCCTATTTTTTTGAAAAGCAAAACAAGGTGATACATCACTTTCCATCAAAGTGTAGCGCATGACTGAATTGCTCATCTTCTGGGAGTTTCCATGTAGTGGCCATGCAGTGTGGAAAGTAAGAAAACCTCCATTGTGGTGAGGAGAACCCTTCAGCGACTATTGTTCTTGTTCACATTATCTCAGCTAACGGTAGATTTGACCAAAAGAGTTACTGGTTAAATTTGTAGAGAAGTTGAAATTGGCTTGGATTTTTATAAAATGTTTAACCAAATGTACCCTTGCATTATTTAATTAAAATTGCTAAGGCGACGTTTCATCATTTCAGTAAAATGCTCAGCTCCCTTCTTACGAGTCCTTTATTTGCCAGCAGTCCCAGTACACTCAGGTGATGAGCCAGTAAAATCTTAGTGCACATGCTACCGCATGGAAAACTGCAAGCATCTCTTGTCAGTAATTATCCAAGAGTCTAGTCCGATGACCTACAGAATATCTCCTGTAGAAATACGTTACAAATCTGTACATATCCTCTGGAAATCCTAAAAGCAAAAAGGAAGGTATGTTCACCCCAGTAAAGTTTACATTAAAATTTACTTTCAATTTTTTCTGTAATGAAGAGTGATGTGCATTAAATGGTAGTCAACACTGAGTGGTTGAAGCAGTCTGTTGCAGAGTCAGAGTCTGAAATTGTTAAAGCCACAGAGGAAGAAGTGAAGTGGGACCATGAGATTCACATGTTGTCTTCTGTGACAGTCTGTTGAGTCATTGTCCTTGAGAATCAACAGAGCACAAACCAATAGGAAGCCTGGCTGTTTTCTATTCCGTGTGATGACGAAGTCCCGTGTAAGACATCACTCTCTCCATATGTCACTGGCCTGTTTCTCTTTTATTAATAAATCTTTTGTTTACATTTTATAATGTGCACTACTGGATATAAAAGTTTACATTAAAGTTTACTTTCAATAGCATTGAGTAAGGATTAAATATATGTGATGAGAATTGATCAAGACAAAAATGTTTTTAAAGTATAATCATTTTTAAAAGTTTCTGAATCTGTAGAAAGTGAATAATATTTGTTTCATGTCTGTGCTCTGAACATTTGGCAAATTACAAATTGCTTCATTTGCATTATATATTATCCATTAAGCCCATGTTCCATGAGACCTCATGGGAAGAATTGGGTCCTGTTTTTAAAGGTGTAGTTTTTTGAATATCAATAGTGAAGAATTTTAAAAAGTTGAAAAGAACTAAGTAACCTAACACACTAGTTGACTCTGTATGGAGCTTCAGCTATTTAATTTGTTGTATTATTTGTATATCAGATTCCTTTCTGTGGTCATTTTAACTGCTGTAAATAAGATGAGTCAAAGTTGCAGTTATTTACTAGTAGAGAAGCAGATGTGTTTCCCTGAGATGGATTTTATAAGAACATCTTAATTCATTATTTTAAATTACTTGTTTCCTTTTTTAATTACTCTGCAAATTGTGCACAACAAAAAGAGACTAAGATTAGAGCGTACAAGGTATTTTTGAATACAGAAAATGATCTTCCCTGAGCTGTGCCTGATTCTGAACAGTCCTCAGTGATAACCAACCTGGGGATTGCCTGCAGTCTGAGATAGCACTGCCTCCCCACAACAATTCCTGTCTTTTCTGATGCGAAAAGCAGTAGTCACCAGCAAGCCAAGGTTTCAGGAAATCTAACAACAAGAAAAGGTCAAAATAGAAAATATCAGAAAATGAAAGTATGTGTGTGTGTGTCTGTACCTTCAACAGTAATCACATTTGTCTTTGATTCTGAAATTTAAGTATTCCCCAATTAAGTGTATTTGGGAAGAGGTTTCTCTGTATGTACCATGTACCCAATTCATTTCATTTTGCAAACTGAAATCAGTCCATATTTGCTTAGAATGTTGTTATTTGAAGTCTTGCATTTTTGTCAAAATCTTTATATCTCTTAGAAATATGACACCACCTTAACACTTGCTTGCATTTCAGCCATACTGTGGTTCCAAAAATTGGTTATGAATTTTAAAAATCTGTTCTTGTTGATTTGAGGTTTTCATGGAAAAATACTGCTGTCTCCATCTGATACTCTGTGCAAGCATACTGCAGTTTCATCAGGAGTAAGAAACATTTCGTTAGAACTTCTTGTCAGCCAGGTGGTGGTAGCACACGCCTTTAATCCCAGCACTCAGGAGGAGAGGCAGGTGGATCTCTATGAGTTCAATGCCAGAGTGGTCTACAGAGTGAGTTCCAGGACAGCCAGAGTTGCAACAGAGAAACCCTGTCTCGAAAACCCAAAAAAAGAACTTCTTATTGGTTCTTCTGGAGTCAGTTCAGGTAGACATTGGAGTGCGTGAAACAAGTCTGAAAGTGTGCAGGACGAGGATGAGGCGATGCTGGGAGACAGGTGAGGAACAGGGGTTGTTCCAGTTTTATCCAAAACTCTGTATTTGAATCATTCGTGCTTTGCTCAAGGCATTTTGCATGTGACATTAGTAAAGCTATGTCCAAAGGTAATTTTTTTGTGGCAAAGATTCATTTTAACTTGGGGGATTTTATTTATTTGTTTCTGCAAAATAAAGAGCACTGAACTTTAAACTTGAATTTTTCTGCACTTTTTTAGGTAATGACTTTTTATTGTCATCTACTCCGCATTTTTCGGTTTAAATCAAGTGATACATGTGTATAAAACATGCCAAAATTATGATTATGCTGCTAGCTGCACATGAAATCTATCAGTTTTAAATAGGGTTTATATAGCTTTTAAAGGTTAAAAACAAGTCATTTGCTGTACGTCTCGATGTTCTCAGTCTCTGCTGTGACACTTTCAGAATCGTTTTACAATCGCACAGTAACACGTTATATTTATACACTGCTAGAGAATACACTTTTAGTTTTAGACGAATTTTTATAAATGTACTCTTTAATTTTAAAAATGGTGAACTTGTTAAGTCAGAGTACTTAAAAAGTATGTATATTATCCATACAAAAAGTTATGTTTTACGCTTATAATAAGAAATACTGGTATCTCATATCGAGATACAATTAAGTTTTAAAAAGTCACGCACCATTGAAAAGTCTTCACACATGTCAAGATACAGTTATATAGTTTTTTAAAACCCTCTGCTGAATATTTTCAAATATTGACTTTATTTTGAGGGAAATCTCCACAAGAATAATTTCCAGAACTTTCTCTGTAGCTTCAGCTTGCTGTTGGATGCCTATCGTAGCTATTATTTTAAAATATATATATACATATATTGAAAATGATTTTCCAGATATTTTCTTCTACCTTTTTTAAAAATAAATTTCCAAAAATGGAAACAGAGTTTATGTATTTTTGTCAACGAAGGTTTTTTATTTTGTAGTTTATAGAATTTGTTCCTTATCAGTTTGATACTTAATATTCCTAGGTTTTTTAATCTATATTTACTTTGAAAAGAACACTCCTATGTAGTCAGTGTCTGCTTTGGTTTTCCGTTCCGTCTTTTTCTTTTCAGCGTTTGTTCTGGGTTGAGATTGATGCCCAAGTGGGCTTCTGACTTGGAAACTTCTGTGTAGCTGGGCTTTGTTGCTGCTCCTTCCTCTGATCCACCTGGAGGGTGCTGTGGGCATCAGCGCTCACTGCCTTAGATGCTGTGGAGGTTGCAACTGAGAAGGGAAAACTGCAGCTTAGCTTTTCTGAGGAGGTAAATGATGCTAGTTAACTTCTCAACTATGGGTCTGAAGTTAACCTGTCCAGTTCATTTATGACTTAGCTGCAATGGCCAGAGCTGCTTAGGGACGCCCTCTTTCTGTTCTTCAGAGAAAACATGAATGTACTTCTGCCAGTATTTTTCAGTAAGGCGCATAGTCTACAGTATCGTCTATAAGATGTGAATAAATAGTGTCAATTCATTATGGGTCATTTGACTCAGGCATTTAAAATGGGTGTGGGTTAACTGCTATGGAGTTCTGTTTATGTGAGTTTGGGTTTTGATGTTTTTCGAATATTGCCATTTGTATTTTGTTATCTAAACTTTGCTTCAATTGAAGACAGTGTAATGAGTTTCAAACAAACAACATATCAATGGGAAGTAATGCAAAGATGAGAAATAGTGGCTTGATTTCTTCATTATTATTATTTTGTAAATAGTAATGTAATACTTTAGGTGTGACCTCTGCTCAATGTGGTAGCTAAAATCTGGGGCTGGGGGTGCTTTCTAGTCACACCATTGGTTCATTGTAAATGTGTTTCCAAAAAAAAAAAATTATAAAAAGGACAGATTTAGTTTCCTAGCATTGTCCACACTGAGGACGAGCATGCGTGGTCCAAAGTGCGCCAGCCCATGTGTCAGCACTGTGCGCTCTGTTCCGCTGATGCATTTTTCTTCATGTTTGCTCAGACCAGTGACTTGTCTCTAAGATAATTACTGGAATATGCTTTGAAGGTACAGGTTTTTTTTTTAATTATCTGTATATTGTTTTTTTTTTTTTAAAAAGCACTATTGCAAACACTAAAAATGTCTTCAAACTTTGTAGTTATTTTGCATTCCTTGTAACTTATCAGGAAAAAAAAACTGTCTTCAAAGCAAAATGGTTTAAAATTAGGTAATGAAATATTTTTGTAAATAAATACCATTAAGCTGGTATTTTAAGAATGTATTACAAATTAATGTTTCTGGAAAATGTTCATATATATGTATATGAATGTCTTTGCTGAAGGGCTCTGATCGGGCAAAATAAAACACTCTAATTTCTCCTGAAACAAAAGGAAAAGCCCTTTTTCTGAAATTTTATTTTATGAATTATGAAATTAATACGTTAAATTAGTTGAAGAAAATAAACCAATAAAGTGGATTGCCACATTTCCAAAGATATGCTATTAGGTGATTTAGACCACAGCCCCTAAGCTAAAGTCATCTAGCAAGCAAGTAGGTGGATGGGGTGAAATGGAGCCAAGATCTAGATCTAGATTCACACAAATAACCCAGGAGTCTTAATAAAATACTGATTCTGAGTCAATGCATACAAGCAGGGGCTGAGTTGACATCTCTGACAAGCTCCGACTAAAATCAGCTTTATTGGCCTGTGGCACACCCTTTGAGTAGTGGGCATAATGGGTCTTTCCATAGTTAGCATTTTCTAATTGATTTGTCAGTATCTACTTGTATCAAAACTGCAATGATTGGATCTAGAATAAAGTCTCAGGGAGTGCGGAGGAGCTTCTCTTGTTTCTGGTAAAGATGTGAACCTCTTACAGTGATGCACAAGTGTTCCACACGGTGGCAGCCAAGCGCTGAGCGAGGAGTCCTTAAAGTACAATTTTATGCTGGAGAACTCATAGGCTTTATAGAGGTCTTTCATGATAGAATCTTTTTTATCTGAAAAGTTATGTAAGACATCATTTAATACTATTACACAGTAATGTGGATCATCTCCTTGGTCTGATTACCAAAAGCTGTAATACTTTCATACTCAAGTAAAAATTTGCAAACAAGATTTTCTTCTCTGACCATGGCTGCCTAGGGTAGCTATTGAACATGTCCCGTGTAAACAGCAACAGTGTCATTCAGTGCTTTGGGTCTGTATATGCTCATTATTCTGACTGTTCTTGGGAGTCTACAGGAAGATTCTCATTGTTTGCAATTTCTGTACCAGAAGTTGCCCTAATTACCCTAAGGGGGAGCAGTTAAAATATGTGCTCGTACAGTGAAGGAATCTTTAAAAAAAAAAAAAAAAAAAAAAAAAAAAAAAACTTCTCTGAGTTATTTTCAAACTTCAAATTCTCTATTTGTCATGCCTATACTTTATGTGCTAATCACTCTTAAAAGACAAAATTAAAACAGGAAATACATTTTATAAATGAAAATGAAGTTCAGACGAAAAGAAAAAAAGAATATGTGTTAACAAAGAAGAATGAAGATGACAGTCACCACGAAGCTGGAGTTCTGAATTAATACTGTGTACTGCTTCCTCCGAATACTAACTCTGGGCTCCTCTATGTAGACATCCCACCTCCATCTGCTTCTTCCCGAGTCAGCCCATCCCTGATTACCATGCTACTTACCCCAGCTCACAAATGCTTTTCAGTTCCATGAATTTATTTTAGGAAAACATTTCTTTGACCATCTAGGAGAAAATACTATAAATTCCTTTCTTAGGGACCTATTCCTAAATATTAGGTAAATTTGTAAGTATTTTCTGTAAAGGTAATGTGATCCCTACTGTTTGCAACATTCAGATGCTCAAAACTCCACACAAATAAACCAATTAAACATAAAGGAACTGCAAAGACATGGCAAGCACTGGAGACGGGCCATGAGGTAGAAAGCTCTGTGTCAGTGCCCATAGGCCTAGGCCTAGCTTCTTCTCTAGGATTCAGCCAAGTCATGTCTGAGTGTTCAAAATACAAAATAGCAAATCGCAAGAGCACCATTCTGAAGGTGTAAACTCCATGAGTCTTTAATCATAATATGACTTTTAGCTCCATTAGGTTAAGCCATCATCCTCAAATCAGCATGAGAATTTCATTTCGTGGAAAAGCAACTGTCTCACTGTAGACTCTTAACCACAAACCCTCTCCCTTGCTTCTCCTTAGGGGCAGTAAGTGTACAGTAAGTGTGGCGGGAAGTGGGCAGACATAATGATTCAATTTCTTCAGAAGTTCCTAGATTGGTTGGTAGACTAGTCCAGACCACACTCAAGGCCCTGACATAGAGCCATCTATAGAAGCAGTCTCTTCTGTCACAGATAATCAATATAACTTCTGAACAAATACAGCAGACATATGAATAAAAGCAATTGGTACACATCAACGTACAGAAAAATACTTAAAATCCTAACAGATTGCCAAAGTACTCTGAAGATACAAAGCCTCAGACTGTCCTCCCCTCCAGGTACTCACTGCCCATCCATTCTGTTTAAATTTGAATAGTTGGGCTTTTAGTGCATTTTGCATTAACTCTTGATACATTTTATAAAATTAAATTGATTTTATAGAATTTAAATGTAACATGTTTTATAACCTTACTAGAAATATGTTGACAGCATTCATATTTTCCTGGTAACTAAAACTTAAAATATGGTTTTTGGCTAATGGACAAGTGAATTTGCCTAGGCTTTCCAGTAAGTGTTAACAGTGGAAGCCTGTGTATGTGCAAATACCAAGCACATCAACCTGCTTATGAAGACCAGGATTCTGTTCAAAGTTCTCCATTGATGCTAATGATCCTACAAGTCTCCTCCTGGTCTGAGTTAAGAGTTTTCATTCGTTGTAAAACTGCTAAGTGCTGGTGTGTGTTTCTCTGTGTGTATCTGTGTCTGTGTATGTGTCTGTGTGTCTGTGTGCATGTGTGTGTGTGTATGTGTGTGTGCCTCTGTGTGTGTATCTGTGTCTGTGTGTTTGTGTCTGTGTCTCTGTGTGTGTCTGTGTATGAGTCTGTGTATATGTGTGTGTCTTTGTGCATATGTGTCTATGTGTGTGCGTCTGTGTGTGTATCTGTGTCAGTGTGCATGTGTGTGTGTAGATTGTGTGTGTGTGTCTCTGTGTTTGTGTGTGTATGTGTGTGTGTGTGTGTATTTATGTCTGTGTGATGTGTATGAGGTGCCTTAGATTCCCTGAAGCCTTAGTTACAGTTGGGAGCCACCTGACATGGATGCTGGGAACCAAACTCCAGTCCTCTGGAAGAACAGGAAGCACTCCTACCCGCTGAGCCCTCTCTCCAGCACCCAGGCTTTATCATCTTAAAAACAAGTTTCTTAAAAGCTCCATGAAAGAAATATGTTTTGAATTTTGGAGGAATGAGTAGTCTTGAATCAAGATCAGAAAATCAGTATTATTACAGCTATGCTCAGAATCAAAAACCACTGATTATGGTCAAGGGTTCAGGATAAAGATGTTACCAACACATACCACAATTCATACTAACAAAAAATGCTCATGACTGACATCCTGATTTTCAGAATGTTAAATTATAAAAATGGGCATCTAAGCTGAGGTAGCAGATGCTGTAAATGTGAACTGTTACAATAACTGAGGAGCGAGACGTCCTCACCTGTCTACTCATGATCAGCTGTGCCCCGCATCCTGCTCCCTAAAGGGGCAGAATGGAACTTGTAGACTTTGTCTCTCTCATGGGATGCTCCTGACACTGTTACCAGGCTCCATCTTCCCACAAGATGGAAAGCAAGTTCTTTAGAGTTTCATCCTATCTTGGTCCTTCTGCTTCTACATCAGGAGTGTGGGGATAAAAGGCATATTCCACACACTCGCAGCTTAATGAATTCTGTTCTTTCTTCAACTCTTAGAAGTTGCTAAAAGGAATCCAGCCCACAACCTCCAGATTGGCTCTCACTGCCCTTTGTATGTTAGTCACCAAATACTCCCTGAAGACTGCCAAGTGCCAACACCTTCAGCACGCTTCCTCCTCTCTTCCCCAGACTGTAGCTCCTGCATCTGAATGCCTCGAAGACTCTCCTGCAGCTCAGGTAAGTGGTTCCTTTATGGTCATCCAGCAATGCCATTTTCTCTTGAAAGCCTTCCAGAGCCACTGGAATAGTTAATTGCTACAACAAGCATTTCTTGCAACTGGTAGTTGAGTCCTTATCGCAATGTGGCCTCGCTTGTCCACAAGCAACTGCTCTCTCGATTCTGAGCTCCTCGACAAAGAAGCTCTTGTCTCTTTTCATCACTCCAGTGTCAGTGATGCCTGCCAAGTCGAAAGTGTTCATTAGGGTTTGTTGGTAAATTGTCAAAATTCAAGAGTTCTTTTTCATGTTTGCTTACGTTAAGAAGTTGGCATAATACCCATGCACACAAAAAAGCCGTATATATTTTATATTTTATTATCTGTATTTCAGCCACAGATGTTCAGTAGCTGCTGACATTTTGCCTTGGAATTTCTCCATAAATATAAAACTATGTTTTATTTTAAATGTGCTAATACTCTATTTGAAGGCTGCCATAAATCTGAGGATTACAAAACCTGGAATTTTTATTTTCTTTCATTTTAATAATAATTCTCATTTGCTATGTATTCGTATGCATTTTTAAAAGCATTTTTGAGGCCTTTGTGGCAACTACTGCATATAACTACATGGCCCCTTGTGGCTATTGTGGACTCTGCCTCAGCCCTGAAGACCCTGGACATCCATCTAGAGCAGACACCAGGACTCCTTTGGCCCCTAGAAACTGATGGCAGCCAAGACACACCTTATGAAGCCAGCAGATGTGTAGAAGCTTTCTAATGAACTTTGTTAGCAACCTTCCTCTGAAATGATTTGGAGACATTTGAAGAATCTAGCATAGTACTGGCTTTAGGTTGAATTCAAGACCACAGATGGAGAAAGATATGTAAACAGCTGCCAAAGGTACTTAACGGCCTGTGTCAAAGAATGGCAGGAAAGGAACAGAGAGTGAACACACTAGAAACCAGTAAACCATGTGATTGACCTAATCAAAAGATTGTAAGGAACAATACTCAAATTGTGCTTTAAGGTCATATATAGCAAATCACATAGGCATAAATTGAAAGCCAAAGAAGAGATTAAATTTTTTGAAGTTCTCCTGTTAAGGTGAACTGTGTGATCATAGAATCTCAATTGAACCTGAATGTGAAACCCGAGTAAAGCCTTCTAGGTTTTCCTAGCCCTTGTGGTCCATCTTGAGAATCAATGAGGTATTTAGCAGAATGAATGACACAGACTTTGCCAGGAACCTGACAAGACCTACATTTATAAGAAGATACATCACAAAGAGAGCAGAATTGCTAACTTAATGTGTGTCTGAACTGCCCTTTTCATGGAAGCTAATGAAATATCACGGTATTTACCAATCAAGGAAGTAGTTTGTGAGAAGCTAATATTTCCCACAAGAATTAATCTTAACCCTGCAGACACACTATAAAACACACTTGTGAACTTGCTGCAGAGTCTGGCTGGACACCTGGATATTTATTTATTTATTTATTTATTTATTCATTTTTGTTCATAGAAGATACACACATTTAGTGTGGGGCTTTAGTGACTGAGTATATTTTTATGATGCTACTTACTATCGTTGTTCATGTACATATTTTCTGTTGCCTTAAAAGAAAAAGAATTTAAAAGGTTGTTGTAGGTAGTTAGTTGTTCAAAAGCAGAGAAAAGCAGCTTTTTGTCTGGAGATGCAGCTTTGTGACTGATGGAACCATGTTTGGTGTTTTCAATTCTGAGGTGGGGAGAGAAGATCGGCTTTATAAGGAAAATTAAAATAAGTCAGTGATGACTTTCACAGATGTATTGCCTAAGAAATGACTCGAAATCACCTTTCCAGCGTCCTCTGAGACTTGAATTCCATCTACATGAACCTTATTTGTTCCTCAGACTTGAGATAAATGAATCAATTTTTCAAGTAGTGACTTCCTAGTTCCCAATATCCTCCCCAAGCTCCATATTCTGAAACAAGCTATACTATTTTATATTCTGTGTTTGCTTATCTGTATTTAATGTGTCATTAGATAAAATTGCCTTCATATTTAGTGAGATACAAGCCAAATACACAGGCCAAAGGCATGGAATTAGGCCTTCCAAGTCAGGTAATACAATGGTTAGAAACATGCTACCAAACTCACATTTTGTGGTGGCTTGAATGAGAATACCCCCCAACACACGGGCTGCCAGAATCGAATCACACCCTATTTCATGAGTACTATTCAGTCTCTCCGAGAAGAACAACGAAATGCAGCTCTGTAGATGAGGAAGTAAAAATGCAGTCTATAGGAAAACCACTTTAACGATATTGCTCCTTTTGCCTTTTGCCTGCCCCCAGTCCTAGTACTAATATCAAACAGAAACACCTGAGAGTCTCATATGAGATTTCAGTATACGGCAAAAATAGAGACTAAAATAGTGACGTTAATAAGAAATGGGGTTCAGGTACTGGGATAAAGACAGTGCTAATCTTTAACAAGCCATCACTCTCCAGCTGTCTTAGTTTGCTTCTTGATGCTGTGATAAAATGCCCTGACCAAAGCGACTCCCAGAACGAAGAGTTCATTTGGGCTTACAGTTCTGGAGGGAGAAGAGTCCAGGGCGATGGCGAGGATTGGCTGCAAGTAGCAAGAGCAGGAAGCTCTGAGATCACACTTTGAACTAAAACACGAGGTAGAAATAGAATGCTGGAAATAGGACAAAGCCACGAACTCTCAAAGCCCAGCCCTACTGACACACGTCCTCCAGCAAGTCCTAACCTCCCTAACCCCCCAACAGTGCCTCCGGCTGGAGACCAAGTGTCCAAGTGCACGAGCCTCGTTCTCATTCAAACCACCACACCGAACAACTGGACCAAGTTGTGTTGTCATGGGTGGGGGTGTGGCGTCCTAATTATAAGCTGATTTGGGCTGGGTAGAAGATTTTTTCATAATTTTTTTCTTAAAAATATCATTACTGATAGTTTCTTAAATCATCCTTTGTCCCCACAAATAATATTGTGGATTTCTTTTGTGATTATAGTTGATACTAAGTGAAATCTGTGAAAAGACTTTTTTGATTTTCCCTTTTTACTTGCATGTGTATGTCTTTTTGTGCATGGGCATGCAGTGCCAGCAGAGGCCAGAAGATGGCGTGGGATTTTTTTTTTTTTTTCCCCTGGCGGTAGATGAGGATGAGAGCTTCCCAAAGTGGGTTCTGGGAATGTAACTCTTCTGCAAGAGCAGTGTGTGCACTAAACCGCTGAGCCATCTCATCTCTCCAGCCCCTAAATGAAATTTTTAAAGATGTCACTACAATTGCAAGAACAAAATCACTGTGCAGCCAGATAAGGATAGGACTCCAAGCCTTCAGATGGAAAAAACACCGATATCAAAGAACGAAGCCGGTGCTTGGATTCCCGGAGGAAGATACTAGCATAGCTAAGATTAGAGATACTTAGAGAAAAAAAATCCAGAATGACAGCCGCTCCAGGCTCTCCACATGGGAAGAGCCTTCTTTCTCCTCTCCCCCAACACGCTTCCTGTTCAACACCTTTCTCTCGCTTTGCCTCCTCCTAACCAAACACTCCTTGTCTCCCTTGCCTTGATACGTTTGGCTCTTTCTCAACTTTCAGGACTTAGCTTAAATATTCCCTTCCCCAAGAAGCCTCTCTTGGAACTTGAGAGATAGCTGTTTGTAAGGGGCTTTTTTTTTTTTTTTTTGCATCCTCAGGATCCTGAGTTTCATTCTCAGAACCCATGTTAAAAAGAAAAAAGAAAAGAAAAAAGAAAGAAAAGAAAAGCCTGTCTTTGCCCACTCTATTCTTAAACTCAGAATGGGGCCAGACACCCCCATTAGTTACTGAGTGGATCCGGGTCCCCTGAGACATGCCCCAGTTTGACTGGAATGGAGAAAAGAGCATTAAAATTTGAAGGAGCTTTGAGTTTTAGCAAGTCACAGATGATCTGATCCTTAACGCCCTCACTCGTGGAACAGGAGAGATAATTCTTCCTATGAGGCTGCTGAGAGTAAATAATGCATACGAAAAGTAAATGATTTATAAACAGTAGCATATCTATTCCTCTACAAACAAGCCGCCCTAGGAAAATTGGCCCCTGTGTCCCCAGTGTCCTTGTCCATAAAAATAAGAGTATAATCAATAACATTACACTCTAGTTAAAAATTTTAACTGTCTGGTATTTGATACAGAATATGAATGCTTCCCCTTGTTTGCCTCCTTTTCCTATTTTCTTAGCCAATGGATACCTCTGGTCAATTCAGATGTTACATTAGAAATTGTCCGGGCATGAATGGAGAGTCAAAGCCTTCAAAATGTAGGAGGGAGGGTTGAATGCTTCTCAAACCATATTTAAATGACATACAGCTGGTCAGTAGGGTCCCCCAATTTACGATGACAGAGAAGCCAGTCATGAGCATCAGTCAGCTGAGGCAGCAGACACTTGGATGTGAGCATATCTGCTTCCTCAGCACAGGGGCAAACTCTGGAGTAACTCCTTCAGTGTTGCAGCAGCCCTACGTTGTCTTGGTAGAGTTTGGCTTCATCAATATTCCCCAAGGATCCCCTAAAGGTGCTTGTTAGTCCCCGGATCAGCCCCTGGATTTGCTCTTCTTCAAACCGGGAGCTTTCAGGGCCTGGAGACCAAGTGTGGCACCTGCAGTTCTGGCTGGCTGTGTAGATGGCTGTTCATGCAAGGAGCTACCTCCACAGCTGGGACATTTTGCTGTTAGAGTGAGCATGTGAGGGGAAAGAAAAATTCTGTTGCCACCACAGCCCTGGACAAGTATCTGTGAGGCATCCCAGGCCTCTGTGTCCAGGAATGATGAAGGTCAGTTCTTTCCACATCAGGCCTACCCAGCCTTTCTCTAAGTCCTGGCTCTAAGTGCCACGTAGGTCATACCCACTTGCCATCTTCTCAAAGGCCCAGGAGGGAGCATATAGATTAATGGTTCCTGGGTGAGTCCAGGGTGGCCATAGAAAGGCTCAACGATTACATCTCACTTCTCTCTTCTCTACTGAAGCGAGGGCCGGGGTTAAAGCCTTATGACGCACCTGTGGATGTTTCTAGATACAGCTGGAGGTGCACCTTGCACTGCAAACTGCTCCTTTTCAAAGTGGAGGTCAAAAGCAATCTTTGTACTTCTCCCCAGTCTCTCATTCCTCCTCTCTCTGACCTCTCTCTTCCTCATGCCCTTGTTTTCTAGCCCTCACACTGCTTCTCAGAATGATTGAAGCAGGAGCATCGTTTCCTGCCAGAAGACTGGACCCTGCTGTTGATGGTGTGCTCCGTGACTGCAGCAGCCTAGAACAGCACACCCCCATTTAGTTATCTACTGACCCCTGGACTAGCATTCATCCTCAGTCGCTGATGAGAGCACATTACTACAGAACTTGGAATGTGTAAGTCTTAGACTAAAGAGAAAAGTAAGAAGTGATCACTAGAAATTATCACAAGAAGAGAATGTTTGTGTTTTTCTTTATATTATGCTAAATTATATTGAAAATGTGTTTCCAAAACGCAACCATGATTATCAGCATTTCTTTCTAAGTGTACAACTCAGGATGAGAACTTGTGAATAGTCTACGAAGAAAACTGTCACAGTAAAAAGATAAAAACGACACTGGGGAAACTAAAAGAAGGGGCACAAGAGAGGTAGGGGGCGGACCTGTCCCGAGTGGACAGAATAAAAGATGGATGCTAAGCTCCTTGCGATGTTGGTGACAACCGGCATCCTTCGAGAAAAGGATCACTCTGTGTAGTGAAGGCTAGCCTCAAAATGCTGATCCTCAAACCTCAGGTTCCAGGAATGCCTCACCTGGCTTGGCTTTCTCACTATTCTTCCTGGCACTGCTTCCTTCCCTTTATTGCCCTGGGCTCCTTTTTTTTCTAGCATCTTCAATTTGGCATAGTATTGTCAAGGTTCACACATATTGTACAGCTTATCATTACGCTGTTTTAATTGGCAAATGATTCACTGTCTTAATATATCATATGATGTTTATCTATTCTTCAGTTAAGGGGAACTTATGGTTTTGAACTCTTTAGAGACCGTACTACAAGTTTTTGTGTGACCAAAAGTTTAGAGCTGGATTTTGTTTGGTTGATTTTGTAAAACAATTGCAAGTCTTAAAGGAGAAAGAAGACAATTCGACAATAACCACAGAAGATGCTGATACCAACTTTGAGTAATGGTAGAACCACTAGATATGGTAAAAGAGAAATTAAGGGAGTTCCGTGATGCAAGCAGATATACACAGAACATTCTAACAGAGTTAGCATGATGCAGATGCTTCCAGACTCACAGGGAACATTCTCAAAGATATATCATAGGTTGTTAAAATAGTTAAAAAAGCCTCAATAAATTTTAGAATATAGAAATTATAAAGGATATTCCCCAACTACAATGGGATGAAATTAGATATCAATTATGGAATCTGCCAAATTAGTAAATAGGTGGCAATGAAAGAATACATTTAGATATCTAGTAGGTCAATGAAAAAAAAAAGGAAAGTAGAAAATCCTTTGAGGTGGATAAAAAAATAAACATAACATATTTAACTTAGAGAATTTGACTAATACCATGGATATTCTACTTTACAAAACTAGAAAAAGACAGACGACTAAATGCATTAGAATGGACTACAGTCTTTTTGTTTTTTGTTTTTGCTTTTTTTTGTTTGTTTTTATTTTTGTTTTTGTGTTTTTTGTTTTGGTTTGTTGTTATTGTAGTTTTTAGTTGACAGTAGCAAGTTGGCAGCGATGTAGGGTAATTGAGAACTTCAAATTTTGCTGTCAGGTGTGTTAAAACCGGTGAAGACACCTTTAAAAAAATGAGAGTTCCTCAAAACATTAGACAGAATTAGCTCATCACCATAATGATTCCACACATAACACTAAGAGAACTGAAAGCTTATTCCGGGGCTGGAGTGATGGCTCAGCAGAGGACCTGAGTTCAGTTCCCAGCACCCATGTCAGGTGACTCACAACTGCTTATAACATCATCCTGAGGGGATCTGATCGCCTCTATGGCCGTCATGGGCACCTGCACTCCTGTCATATTCACACACACACACACACACACACACACACACACACACACAGATAAAAATAAATTTTAAAAAATGTTCTCATGAAAACCTGTAGAAACGTTGAAAAGCTGAAACCCCTAAAGTCCCCTCAGCTGAAGAATGGGTAATCATTATATGGTATACTCATACAGTGAAGCATGTGCTAATAAAAATGAGATAATGATAAACTGGACAACGTGTGTGAACCTTGACCATATTATGCTAAGTGGAAGATGCTGGACAGATCGGTCATATGTTATCTCACTTATAAATTATGATCCAAACAGCAAACTCCTATCGAATATTTATCAGCCATTGCTAGATGCCGGTGGAAGGACTAATACAGAGTGAATGGTAATCTGGATAGGGCACTTTTGGGGAGTGACTAAAATTTTAAAATTAAATAGTGGTCGTAATTCAAAAAAGAAATGTGTAAGTACACTGTAATTCACTTTAAGGGCTACAGTTTGTGGAGAGGTACAATGTTGTTCTAGTTTCCCTCATGTTCCTGTGGTAAAACATTGACCAAAATTAATTTGGGAAGGAAAGGCCTTATTTGCCTTAGAGGTTATAGTCTGTCTTCAAGGGAATCTAGGTCGGAAGCCCAAGGCAGGAACCTGGAGGCAGGAACTAAATCGGAAGTCATAGAGAAACGCTGCCTACTGGATTGCTCAGCTACTTTTCTTATGCAGCTCAAACCCACTTAACTAGATATGGCACTGCCTACAGTGGGCTGGGGACATTCCTACATCAATTAGCAATTAAATGCATCAAAGATGTGGCCACAGGCCAGTCTGATCTGGCAGCTCCTCATCTGAAGTCTCTTCTTCCCAAGAAGAAACTGGGTTGTATCAGTTGGTAGCTAAAGTGAACTGTGTGACAATTATATTTTTTAAAATAACAAGGCAAGTTTGCCCTAGAGGAGACCTGCAACTGCAACTTTCCTAACTAGTATAATTTTTCTAATGGCTTCCTGAGTATTTATCCCCATACAAAAATGGAATACTTAACTTCTCACCAAAGATGCTGCTTTTTGAAGAAAAAAAAAATCCACAACTGTTCAAAATGTCATGAACAATAAACTGGATTTCCCATCACCAACTGATACATCCGCAATGCAACTTCTGCACCTAAGTCTCAGGAAGCAGAAAGGCAGAAAGATTATAAGGGCCGGAGGAGCAGAATACACCCAACAAAAACAAAGACAGACGAATGAGATTATGCCCCACTATCTTCTGCAAAGAAACCATATATCAGATAGCAGCTCAGTATCCAGAAGAATGTGAGGGGCTCAGGCCACAGAGCAGCAAAAGCCAAAAACCCTAATGAAAAGTGAGCAAAGCCTCACACAAACATATATAAGAAGAAATATAAATAGCCAAGTCTTGATTGTGCTAATTGTTTCACTGTATTCCATATAGGGAGGCATCACCTTGTGAACTTTAAGTATATACAATTTTATTTCTAAATTAGATTCCCATAAAATTGCAAAGAAAAAGAAATAACACAGAACACAGGAACATAGATACCGACTGCCTTTAAGGAGCTCATCAGGAGACTCCATGCCGCTCAGGGAAACAATGACCTTGACGACAGGTAAACAGAAATTGCCTAAACTAAAAACCAAGGAAAAAGACTTAAAAATGCCTTCCAAGACACAAGAAGAATAATTCTGTAGACAAACAAAAACTGAGAAAAGTCATTTCCTGCAAAATTGCACTGAACAAAAATCTCCAAGATTTCACGGGAAGTCTATTATCTAACATAAAATTGTGTCTGCAAACAAAAATTAAGGAGCACTGGAAATTATAAAAAAAAAAAAAAAAGAAAATAAAAGTAAATCTTGAACTAGTTATTAACAGCTTTCTGTGGGCAAATGAACCTGCATCAGAAACTTAAACAGCAGCAGAGAAGGGGGAAGCTCATGAAAACAGCCCTGGGGATGTGTTTCCAAGCCCGGCCCAGAGCTGCAAATGCAGTTTTTTGGTTTTTTGGTTTTGTTTTTGGGTTTTTTTGTTTGTTTGTTTGTTTGTTTTTGTTTGTTTTCACAGCCTAAGAGGTCATTTTATGTTGTCCGGTGTACTACTTTTCTGTCTAATTAAATACGAATGTCAAAGAGAATGGAATGCACAGCACAGTGGAAAGAGCTCTGAAATTTTAGTAAGAGAAATCAGACCATGGGAGAAGGATGAAATTTAAAGTGCTCTGGGTGTGGCCCCCATCTCCATGTGCTCCTCCTGAGCCCTAGATACTGACACTTGGATCAGGGCAGAAGGATTTTTGCAGCAGCCCAGGCTGGAAAGGAGGTTTGAAATGCTGAAGGATGCACAGCTACCCACTAGCTTTTTCAGCCCTTGCTATTTGTTCTCTCTTCTTCAGTCTGAAAGAAATACTGGGGTGGTGATAAAAGGAGAAGCCGCAACAAAAGGTGACTTGAAGGAGATCTCTAAGAAAGGAAACCTTCAAGCAAAGAACCCAGCGCCCCCCGCCCCCATCCCTGCACCCTCCTGCCACTTGACCCTAGATATGATTGCAATTAGAGAAGTTTGTGGAAAAGTAGGTTAAATAAAGTTCCAGCTTACTGGATGTGAGAGCCAAATAGAGCTGCCCTGGAAAAACAGAAAGTGCCAGAAAGGGAGAAGCCCAGGAAAACAACACCGGATTGTCAGTTTGTCTGTGAACTACACATTCGTGAATCTGATCATAATCAGCACACAGAAAACCTGGAGAATACAATGTACAGTTGAACAAGGGCCAGGTTACAGAAAGAACACCGGGACACGTGGAATACACTAGAAATCTAGCTCACATTGGATCCTCTGATCAGAAAGGGTGGGATGGAGCTTGTAGCTCAAACCTAACCCAGTCAATTGGCAATGACAGCAAAAATATCAAATGCCCATAGGATTTATTAAAAACAAAACAAAACAAAAAGCAAACAAACAAACAAACCCAAGTCTCTTTCAAAATACCTAAAACAGGGCCTAGAGAATGGATGGCTCAGTGGTTAAGAGCACTTGTAACTGACCAGAGTTCAGTTCCCACCACCCACATTAGGTGGCTCACAACAGCTGATAACTACAGCTCCAGGGGATCCAATGCCCTCTCCTAGCCTTCATGGGACCTGTACACAGGTGCATAGACAGACAGACAGACACATACACACACACACACAAAGTAGAAAATTTAAATGTGTAAAATATAAACCAAAATTACATATCATAGAAAGATCTACTAAAATCTTATGAAGGAAATCAGTGAGCACTAACATCACGATGACACCAATTTGCATTATTGCTGAAGACGTGAAAGGTAATTTTCATATGGGTGCTAACATACAGGGAACAAAAAAATGACAATTTAAGAGCTAAAATACATAATAATAAAAGCTCTTTGGAGAAATAAATAAATTCTAATTAATAGAAACAACCTGAACCACAATGAGAACAATGAATTCACTTAGTTGTTCACAGTATTCCAGAGTGTATGGTCACATGACTGTTCCCTGTTCACAGGGAAGGAAACTGAAGCTCAGAACATTGGAGCAGGAGAAGCTTGGACCCCAGAGGCCCATCACCCACCTGACACTGCCCTGAGTAACTGCATTGTGCCCTTTCCCTATTATTTTTTAATGATATATAACTGTCCTCTCATAGATGGATCAACACCCAAGCACCAAACTCCCTTCCTTTAAAGACTCAATGTAACTTTCCTCTGGTCCCAGATTATACTTTGTTTCCATGGCTCTTCTGTAAGAACCGTGTGATTTTCTGTTCATTCGTTAAAGTAGCCTTCCCATAAGAATTCAGGTCAGAAAAGAAGTATTTCCTGACCTGGGAATATAGCTTGTTGGTAAAGGGCTTGCCTAGCATGTGCAAAACCTCATGAACCAGGCATGGGGGTGCGTTCCTGAACCGCTAGCCCTGCTGAGGTAGAGGGAGGATCCAGGTAATCCTCTGATACACTTTGAGCTCCAGGTCAGCCTGGGATGCAGGAGACACTGTTTCCAAAAATTAATTAATTAAATTACATTTTAAAACGTTCAAAAAAAGAAAGAGAAATATTTTGAGCATTGTAATGTCAATAATTAGGCCACATAACCTGGGTTTTTATTTGTTCCTTTGTTTTGTTTTGGTTCATTTGTTTGTTTTTGTCTTTTTAAGAAAATGTGACCTAAAGCAGAACAGGAAATGCACACACACCAAATTATTTATTTGCCTCAACGTAGTAGAACTTCTGGGTCACTGGGAAACTCATTCTTCTTTGCTCTATTTTTGGAGGAACTAATTGTACTTCAGAATTAGTCATATGACTTCTGGGGTGCACCCGTAAATTTTCAGTACCACATTTCATTTGACTGACTGTAGAACTGTCCAAGCAGTACGAATGAGATGTATGGCTTAGAGGGGCTTTGTGCAAGCTCTAAGAATGGTGTCTGAACCTGCACCTGTGACTATGGATACCAGAAGTGCCCTGTTACTTGGGGTGAGGGAGTCTTTGGCTTTATGGCAACAGGCAGTACCATGGAGGCAGCAAGAGCAAGGCCTCTTTCAGAGGCCCTGAAACAGGCATGGATCTGAGTGTATGTGTAGGGAAGAATCATCCACCAAAGTCGCCCAGTTCCTGTGTCCCAAGACAAGGAACTGCACTGAGAACACATGGTTAGAAACAGAAATAATGACTGTTGATTAAGATAGAGAAAGTTGTCCTGAGAATGGGAGCAGGCTGTGAGCAGGAAAAGGGCATCATTTTGCTATGCTGTTTGTTTCCTGTAGCCCAGGTGGGGAAGGCTTTCCACCACCAGACAACTGGCTTCTTTCATGTGTTTATCTCGATGCTGTTCTCTCTAACCCTTCCTTTCCAACCACAGCAAATGGGAACTCTATGGTGTCCCCTGTTAGCTCCTCTGTGCTGATGCCTTGGCCAGCATCTTGGCAGAGGTCAGGCTTGTTGCTCTTGCTGCCTCCATGGTACTGTGCATTGCCATAAAGCCAAAGACTCCCTCACCCCAAGTAACGAGGCACTTCTGGTATCCATAGTTACAGGTGCAGGTTCAGACACCATCCTTAGAAGCTTGCACAAAGTCCCTCTAAGCCATACATCTCATTGTCCTCCTTTCTTTTCTCTTTTCAGCACTTGTTTCCATTCTGCCACTCAAACCTTCCTATTTTTTTCTCCCTGTTATTCATCCACACTCCCCAGAGAATCATAATCAGCCCTCTGACATGAAGCTTGTGCTTCATTTTGAAGCAATCCTTATAAAGTGCGAAAGTCCTGATGATGGCTTCCCATCAGGGAAGGTGGTACCTGCTGACTGCCTCCTGACAAGTTCAGGGGAGGGGAGGGGCCAAGCTCTTGGAAAAGGTTAGCTATCTTCTCAAGCTATTCTTTGAATACCCAGGCCTGGTGATGCAGTTCTGAAACAGTACCTACCAGGAAGGCTAAGTCAAGGGACTCACAAGTTCAAGGCCTGCCTGGACTAGAGAATAAGTTCATAGCCAGCCTGGGTGAGTTAGTAAGACTCTATCTCAAAATGAGATATCCTTCTTAAAAAGGCACTGGGTGTATACAGCTAGCTTGTAGAGTACTTTTGTAACATGCACAATTGTCTTGGTAAAATCCTCAGTAACATACAGAGATGAGGGAAGGGGAGGGGAGGGGAGGGGAGGGGAGGGGAGGGGAGGGGAGGGGAGGGGAGGGGAAGGGAAGGGAAGGGAAGGGAAGGGAAGGGAAGGGAAGGGAAGGGAAGGGAAGGGAAGGGAAGGGAAGGGAAGGGAAGGGAAGGGAAGGGAAGGGAAGGGAAGGGAAGGGAAAGGTCCCTCGCTTGGTCATACTCTCCTTTCCAGTAGTTATCTTCTCATTGACATGGGCACTGTCTTCCTTCCAAGGCTAGAGCCACTGTATCTCCTTAAACATCTGGGATGTGAAATCATAAACCAAGAGGTTGTGTCCCCACTCTGTTCCGTTTTCCTCTTTGAGGCGGGAGAGAAGGCTCACCAGGATTTGTGTGCCTCCTGTGGACCTAAACCCTTCGACAACAACTCATGGGTTCAGGCTGATGTTCCAAGAGCCACAGCAATCAGGATAACCTGTCATTTTTAAAGATGAACTGGAAGCCATGTGCTTCTTGTCATGGTCAGGTCAGTAACTAGCCAGCTTCTCTAAGCTTACTCACTATGCTGATTCATTATGTTACAGCAACTCCACTGAACACAGCAGACACACCCTTGGCCTTCCCTCATCTGACTGCAGAACCCTGGATCTTCCCACCTCCCTTGCTCGCAGCTTCCTCCCAATCTTCTCCTGTTGCATGGTTCACTCTGACATTGAACCCCAGTCTAGGGTTATATCCATATCAGACCTCCTTTCCTCGCATGGGTACATCAGCCTTAATGTCTCAGATAGACCCAGCTTCAATTTCACTTTCTCAAATGAATCGCCATGATTTGAAATATATGTGTGTGTTTAGCTTCCTCTGCTCGATTACCTCTTCAATGTATCTCCCTTCATGCTCCCCCGAGCCTATTACTCATCCTCCTACCTCTGTCCTGGCAGCAGTCCTAAGAGTACCACTCTCCTCCTTTCAGACTCATTTTAGAATAGACCAAAGGCTCTAAAGCACATCCCTTTGTATGCCTGGCTATTCCATCCTGTCTCTTTAGACTTCCATACTACAAAGGAGAAGGAAGGCAAGCCCACCTGCTATTAAATGCCAGGGGCTGACCAGTGTTATCAATTCATATCTTTCTATTTTACAAAAAAAAAAACCCAGAAATTAATGAATGGATGGAAAAATGTGATGTAAGGGACAGAATTTAGATTTGGATATGTATCTATGAGGACCCCACACACACACCTCATAGCCTTTCTACTATAGTTGTTCCTCCTCAATGTCAGTTACACGAGCAAAATCAAATTTCAAATAATTATGTCCAAAAGCTGATGCCTTCACATTCTTCACGTACAGCCCTTCTGACTGCACGCAGAGGATCCCTTAGCAAAGAATGTGCCACAGTACCAAATTCTAGAAATAGGGAAAACCTGGCAGGTAACCTCTTTCATCATAACTGGGGAGCCCAGAGTCTAAGAGGGCATCTCAACTTTTACTGTGAGCCCCAGAAGGCCTGCTCACTGACTTAGGGGACCCTTCCCAGCTCTGTAAGTGTTGGATGGCCATATTTCCAGAAGGGCATGCTTCTACTCAACAGTCCTTATGAAAGCTTAAAGCCGCCGAGTGGAGATTGATCAGTGGTCAAACTTTGGGGCACTCTCTTAGGCTGAATCTAGCCAGCCAGCCTCCAGTCACAACCTATTGCTTCCATCCCGGGAGGTGTCAAAACCAGGTCTCTATGGTGGGCATGGTGATCCATGCCTTTAATCCAGGCATGCAGGAGGCAGAGGCAGGAAGATCTTTGTGAGTGTGAGGTCAGCCTGGTCTACAGAGGGATCTCTAGGCCAGCCATGACTGTATAATAAGGCCCTGTCTGTCCCTGCCAAAAAATAATTTATTTTTGTTATGATGATGATGATGATGATGATGAAGATGATGATGATGTCTTAGTCATTACCAGGATCCTCTTCTCATTCTCTTCCCCGTTTTCCTTGCAAAAACAGCCCCCCCCTCAGCATACACACATTCCCCACAGCTTCCTCTGTCCCTTAAATCACACACTGTTATTAGCACATTCTCCTTCTCCTCAGTGGTTCACTTCCTTCACTTTGTTGTTCTGTGACACTTCTTGCTTCAACTTCTTATGTGACAGTCGCTTCTTCCTGGGTTCCAGTGTCCGAGGGCCCAGGAAGGGCTATTTCTTGGAAAATCCAAGTAACAACTGAAGGAGAGTTTCATCCTGACACCATGAAGTGGCCCTGCCCACTGCACACCTGTGAGCCCAGCACCCTGGAGACCGAGACCAGAAAACACTTTCACTTCGTTTTAAAGAGGTACCCAAGCTGAGAAAGACCAAGGTGGAATTTGTAGTTGTTCTTTTGAGCTGTTCTTCCTCCCCTGGATCCTGGGATGGACTTGTATGACTTGCAGTGGGTTGGGAACAGGCGGTTCTTTCGACAGTTCCTGGCATACACAACAGAAGCCCCGAGAATGCAAGAACAGAGCATGAGCTGCCAGGCTAGCTCACAGCCATCCACTGCACCTGAGCCACGGGCCTTGATGCCTCGTGCAGCAGAAGGTTAATTATTTCCCATGGGCTGTGCTCAAAGTGCAGAGTCATTAGGAAAGAGTTTGACTACTGTATTTAACCACTGCATTTTGAGGCAGTTTATTAGGAAACAAAAACAGGAGAAAATTGCTGTGACCGTTATGTAAAGTTATACATCCTACTAAAACAAACAAAATAACATAACAACCTTCAAACCTGAAGTAACACTCCTTGGGATGCAGGCCAGTGAAATTAAAGCATCAGTACATAAAATGTGTGAATATATATAAAAATATGCAGCTTTGCTTTTGCAGGGAAAAAAAAGCTAGAGACTCATCGCTAGAGAATATTGAATATAGTTAAGCACAGCACATGTTAAAGAAAGATTCAAGTGATATCAGCTGTCTGCGAGGGATTTCCACAAGCAATTCAGAAAGTAAGTTGCAGAGAAATATGTAAAACATGATCCTTTTTTGTAAAGCAAAGAATGAAGGAAAAGGTCACCACACACATCTGCATGCCGTATTTCATTAAATCTCAGTCTGTATGACATATGGCAGTTTCCGAGATGTTAAAATTGGAAAATAATTACATCTCAGATTTGATATAACACACCATGTATGCGTATCTCATGGGCTAAAAAAAAGGGGAGAAAGTCATGCTAGCATAAGGATACAACTTGGAAGGCATTGTGTTTAGAGTATAGGATGAAAAGTAAAGAGGAGGGAAAAGACCAAACTTAGCAATATGATACTATATTTCTATAAAATGTATACGTTTTAAAAGAAATCAGACTAAACAGGAGATCTATGCCTCTGATTAACTTGAAGGGATTCCTGTGAAGGGAAAATTGTTTAATAGAGTCTTGGAGATGCTCGTTGAATATGCGTGCTTGCTGAACAAGTATGAAGATCTGGGTTCAGATGTCCAACACTCACATAAAAAGCTGGCTATGGCCCCATGTGCCTGTAATAGCAGGGGTAGAGTCAGGCAGATCCCAAGACCTTGCTGGCCAGACGGCGCAGTCAACCAGCATCAAGGGAGTAAGGCTGAGAGCAACATAGGAAAACATTTGCAGTTCTCCTCTGGCTCCTAGGTATGTAGGTGTACTAAATGTGCGTGTACGTGTATGTGTACGTGTATGCATGTATGCCTGAGTGCACACACAAGCACATATGCTCTTTTAAAAAAATAGTCAAATAGCCAGTTTCTTCCTTGGATGTCTGTGTGGGAAAAAGAAGTGGTCAAATCAAATCAAATCATAGTATTAATCTACTTGGATAAAACCCCAACTACACAAAACACATGTGTTCATATATTTGTGCTCATGGAAAAGATTGTAGAAAAAGACAGTCGAGACTGGGCATAGTTACTCTTTATACTGTCCTAATTGTGACCAGCATTATTACTTTATGACTAAAAACTCTGAATAAGATTGGAATTGACAGAAGTTGAGGGGAAGAAATGTATCATATTGCCTCGTCACTGAAAATTCCTTGTCAATACCATCATCACCACCTCAGGAGCACAATAAAGGAAAAGGTGGCCTGCTCATTCCTTTGGCGATCCATGGCCAAGTTTAACCAGGCAGTCTACCCAATTCATCCATCTTAGTCTATCTTAAACATTCTTGTCATCTTAGTTGCTCAGTTTAAACTTTAAAAACTACAGTTGCTCATGAAAAAAATTAAAGGCTTTACTCAGATCTTAAATTGAAGAAATTAGTACTGTGTTACCAGTAAGAAGAGACTTCAACCTGTGGGTCATGACCCCTTTGGGGGTCAAATGACCCTTTCAGAGGGGATATCTGAGACTATTTGCATATCAGATATTTACAATTCATAAAAGGAGCAAAATTACAGTTATTATTGGGGGCACCACAGCATGAGGAACTGTATCGAAGGGTTACACATTAGGAAGGTTGAGAACCACTGGACTAGGTCTATGCAACTAACCTTTCCCCCTCTGTCATGGGAGGTTACTAAAAGACAACTGCCCTAGAGTCAATAGAATGGGCTGTTCTCCTCTATGTGGATTCCAGCTACCTGTCCTATGACATCATTTCTCTCCCTGAGGCTCAGCTGGTTATTTAATAAAAGGAGAATGGAAATGCCAGCCATGTCTATTTCAGGCATCAGTGAGAACCAGCTAGATTCTAGAAGTTGTACTGAGGACGCAGTAGACAGGAGTGAGAACCTGAGACTGAGGATTTTTCTTAACCTCTGTCTTCTGGGTGACTGTGGCGACTCCAGGTCATGTTTTGTGACTTTTCTGTTCCTCCACAAAGTAAGAGAGTGGGTCTCATGACTTTTTCTCTAGTACCTTATTTCTAATACAGGAAATAAATTCTCAAACCTATGAACTTAGAGAATTCTTATAACTTAATTTGTATTTCTTTTAGGAAAAGAAAAATTCTTAAATCCTTTATTCATCCACATAAGCTGAATATTATTTTAGCTGAATGCACTTCATACCTATAAACACACAGGAAGTATATTTCATATTAAATGATACTGAAAAAGTGTTTCAAGGTCCAGATAACAAATGAAGATAAATGTGTCTGTAATTCTCTTTCCATAAAAGTATGGAGTCTTCATTCATCTTCTGGGATGACATCTATTTCTTTAAAAAAATATTTTCTTTATTAGATGCATTTTAGTTTCTGACTGTGCCTTGCCATGATTCTTACATCTATTATAAACTGCCCAGCCCCCAAATCTCTCAGCTGAGACTCTGTTCTGCTGACCTCCTGCCTTCCTGCCACTGATGGATGGGTCTCCTTCTAATGGAGCTGCCAAAGGAGCAAAAAGCACAAATTGTACTTTGCCCCTATTATGACTCTGGTCCAATAGAATTCTTGTCGAATACTATAATTCACATCTGCCTCTGCCCACTGAAATGTATGATTTACTTTCTAATAGTGTGTTCCAAAATAAATATAAACAAAATGTAATTGCATTCATGGTAACTTCTGAGTTTCATGTTTCCTTTTGTGACTCCCTGTGCAACTTCTTTTGTGACAATCTAGCCTATCACTCATTTATTCCACAAAAAAATGCACTAGTCAGACAAGACACTTCCATAATAATTGATTTTTACATCAACTAGACTAGACCATGGTACATCCAGATATTGGATCAAGCAGAGTTCCACATTATGGGGATGGGATAAGCACTCGAGCTGGTGATCTGCGTAGAAGCACACTGCCTTCCTTGATGTGGGTGGGCCTTTTGCAATCAACTGAAGACCTAAGCAGAACAGAAATGCCCAGTGGGGACTTCAACTGTTGGACCCAAGTGAACTCCTGCTGCAATCTTCTCACATCTGCAGACTGATCTTCACCCTTCGCCCTCCTCATTCTTAGGCCAGGAGGTTAGGGTTACAAACCTGTGTGGCCAGCTCTGCTGGGTCCCAGCTTGCTTACATAGTTCCAGAACTGCTCAGTCTCCAGAAACAAGGGGCAATGGCTCCTTCATCATGGCGTGAACCTGGAATCAGTGAGCTCGGGTTGGAATGAGAAGCTGATATAACCTCCCGAAGCCTGGCTCTAGTGACCAACCTTTACAAGCTAGGTGCCAGGTTCCCAAGTTTCTTCAGACTCCTAAACAGTACTACTTTCTGGAGACTAGGTTCAAACACTCAAGGATGTCACATTCAAACCATAACAATGTCTTAAAAAAGTGACCACCTCCACACTTCCACGTATAACAGAAGCACTTATGAGATTTCTCTTTTTTTAACTTAAGGGTTTAGCCCTAACAGAGCTATAGTTACTCTGGGGGCAGGGGCAGGGATCAGGGCTATCTATGCTTTTAAATATTTCTGGTTGAGTCTAGGGGTTCACCCCAAATGTCAGTACTTGGGAATAACCTCACTTAAGTAAGAGTAAGCAAGCCCCCGGTTCTCAGACTTTCAAAGAATAAGAATAATTATCGAATTTTTAAAAGAAATTGCGTTTTATGTTAGTTCCTTATTTGCGAACTTCCTTTAATGTTTACTTTTTCCTTTAAATAAGGGAAGCTGGATGTGAGAGAAGAGATGGCTTTGTCCTCTGATCGACAGCTGTCAGACCCTTCCTTTCTGCCTTAGCTGCCTTGAGCCAGGGATGACAATTGAGTAGCCCTTCTTTTGTCACTCAGCTCCACCGCTGGCGTGGCGTCCCGCTGCTTTGAACATGTCTTAGTTCCTCTGAAGCAACTACACTCTTCACTGCAAAGATCACTGCGGTCACGCTGGTGCTGCAACCCCATCTCCCACTCCAGAAAGCCTTGCTATAGTCCAAACTACTGCAAGCAACTCCAACATGATTGTAAAGGTCTATTCTGAGCAAGACAACCCTCTGTAAACTCCAGATGACCCTCTAACTCTGAAGTTATTCTCATTCAGGGCAGCCACCACCTCAGAGACTCAACCAAAGGACCGTAATGGGTAAAACTAGAATCCGTCTGTAAGACTTTGATTGATAGAAATGCAGAGAACCACGCCCCCCCTTTTTTTTTTTAGCTATACTAGCAGGCTATTTCTCGGTGTATATTTGGGAGACATCTCTTCTGGTCATACCCTCTTCCCCTGGTATTGCGACATTATGCTCCAACATCAGCTTCTTCTCCATGGTCTTCACAGAGTGAGTGGGATGAGCTGGTTTTATGAAGAGCCAGCAAACACCCAGGGCTTTCAACCCCGGCAAATGGCAGTGACAGTGAGGATACTGAAAAGCCCTAGAAAACCGTCAAGAAAACCACTAAGGGATTCTGATACCCAAAGCTCTCAGCTCTAATATTAGGCTGAGACTGAAGACAAAGGGCAGAAAAATACAGGATGCGAAGTCTATGAAGAATGACAGAAGTATTGAGAAGGCGAAAGTAAAGAAGCTGGGCTGTGGGAGGTGAGACTCCACAAAGAGCTGAAGGAAGAAGCCAAGAATATGCAGTGTTTTAGTCACGGACCGCTAGAAGAATTCAGAATAGCCACTGATAGCTAAATAGCTGAAGCTCAAAGGTTTTGTTTGTTTGTTTTTCGTTTTTCTTTTATTGAAAATAGATTTTTTTTCGTACAATGTAGCTGATTATAGTTTTTTCTCCCTCTACTCCTCCCAGTTCCTCTCCACCTCCCCTTCCCCTTGCTTCAGATCTACTCCCTTTCTGTCTCTTATTAGAAAAAACAACAAAAAACAGACTAATAAGATATAATAACCAATGCTGACAAAATAAAATATAATAAGATGAAGCAAAAACTATTATATTAAAGTGTGACACAGCAACCCACCAGAAGGAAAAGAGTGCCAAGAACAAGCACGAGAGTCAGAGACCCACTCATCATCAAGGTCTAGAGTCCCATAAAAATATTAAACTAATAGCTATAATATATATTCAGAGGACCTGGTGCAGATCCATGTAGGCTCTGTGCTTGCTGTTTCAGTATCTATGATCCAATATGTGCTTTCCTTAATTAATTCAGTGGGCCTTGTTTACCTGGTGACCTCCATCTTCCTCTAGCTCTTAAAATCTATTGGGAGTAACCACTGAATTTTGGTACTCTAAACTCAGAGCAATAAGCTCTGTTTTGAGCACCTATAGCAATAAACTTGAAGTTTGAATCCAAAAGCCTCTAACTCTCAAGTCCTCAAGATCTAACCCTCTGGGTTTGGAGGTACAAGCTTATAAGTCTCTGAAATAAAGATCCAGCCCTGCCTATCTGGAATTTCTTAGAGCAAAATAATCCCTGGAATGAATCTAGAGCACAGAAACATTCTGCTGAGGGCAGAGGACTGACCCTGGGTAGAGGCTGCTTGCCTTTCTTCTTCATTGTTTCAGGAAGTCTCTTGGAAGTGGTCCCTTGCTATGTGGCTAGCCTTAGTTGTGGGTCATATTTTTCTCTAAATCTTTAGACCCATGCCTGCTTCTACAGCTAGTACCCCAACTTCCTTTTGCACATGAACTACATGTCTCCAAGTCAAGGGGTGGCTCAAGCCTCATCTTCAATTTTTATTTTATCTCATAGTTAAAAGTGCTTTAAATATCTTGGAACAAATCCTAGCTGCACAATTCAACTCAGACTCTTTCTACTTACATATGAACATGATGTATGTGTAAATATAACTGTATGTGCAATCATGGACAGTTTAGTGTGTTCTTATTCATATTTGCAGGTGATGGGATAGAGCCATCCTTTTCCAAATGGTTTGTGTAACTTGTAAACTTTCTTTAGGCCTCTATTTGTTCTACACTTTATTTTCATACTGGGATTGAATCTAGTGCCTTATTCATGCTGGAAAAGCACTTTACTGTTGAGCTTTAGCCCTGTCCCTTTCCTTTGCTTTTTTCTACAACCAGGTTTCACTAAGTTGTCTAGGTAGGCCTTGAACTTGGAATTCTTGTATCTCAGCCTCTCAAGAAGCTAAGATTAGAAGCTTGCCATCACATCTAACTGTATTGTAATTTAAAATTCACAATTCCCAGTTCGACTGTGCATTTACGGACCTCAGGCTGAGCAGGGCATGGTGCCACGTGCCTTTAATTGCAACACCTGAGAGGCAGAGGCAGATGGATCTGTGAGAGTGCAAGGCCAGTCTATATCAAGAGTTTCAGGATAGCCAGGGCTATCTAGAGAGACCCTGTCTCAAGCAAACAAATGAACAAAAGAAAAAGAATCTCATGCTGGGAGACAGCTCAGTCACTAAAGTGCTTATGACAAGCACAAGGACCTGAATCCAATTCCCTGCATCAGTACAAGATCAAGCTGGCTGTAATTGGTGCATGCTTGTACTCCTAGTGCAGGGCAAACACGTTAATCTATTTGGAGAGTTAAAGGCAAAGAATAAAAATTAAAACATAGATAATGCCTGAGAAACAACACCTCAGTTATCCTTAGACACACACACACACACACACACACACACACTGAATCTCCTTCATCAATCACAGATTTCAGAGCCTGAATCCTGGATCACTAATGAAAGCTTAAGGACACAGACACCACAGAGGCTGTTTGCTTCTCTTATCCTCTTACTCCCCTTGGCTGTGTCAGAGACAGTATGAAGCATGACAGCAGCCTTCAACATAGACTAGAATAGAAATAGAAATTCAGAGGGTACGAATTCTGGCTTTGACATTCGCATATTTATAACCCAAGGGAAATTATTTAAGCTTTTTCTCTGGCCCATGACACACTTGTCAGATCATGTAGGATTTATGGTAAATGTCACGTTTGATCTATGACAGATTCCAGAAACTAGCCAAAGACTTTTCTCTTTAGCACAATAAAGTAATTAGCAGATTTGTTTAATGGAGTCGTGGTCTCTCAACTTTAAGAACAGGGAAAATCACCTTCTGGGCATCTATAAAAATATATTGTATTTGAGGCTCATTGCTAACCTGTTACTCTTTCAATAGCTCCTACCACACGTTGCAAGGCTCAAGGGGTCCTTGAGTAGGTCAGACTGGAGAACTGTTTCTGGGATGAACACTTACTATTCATCACTAAGAGAAGCCAGTCAAACTTTGGTCATCTGCCTAATTTGTCACTAAATTGGGAAAGATGGCCACTCCTCAATTATTGCAGACATCACCATTTGAGCCCAGGAAGTTCAAGTCATAGCCAGATCTAGGTTGTCAGTATGTTAATGTACAGTCTCAAGAGATCAGACATGACCTGCCTTTCTTCTTTCTTCTTTTTCTTTCTTTCCTTCCTTCCTTCTTTCCTCCCTTCCTTCCTTTTTCTTTCTTTCTTTCTTTCTTTCTTCTTTTCTTTCTTTCTTTCTTTCTTTCTTTCTTTCTTTCTTTCTTTCTTTCTTTCCTTCCTTCCTTCCTTCCTTCCTTCCTTCCTTCCTTCCTTCCTTCCTTCCTTTCTTTCTTTTTCTTTCTTTCTTTCTTTCTTTCTTTCTTTCTTTCTTTCTTTCTTTCTTTCTTTCATATGCTTGTGTGTTCATGTGTGTAAAAACCAGAAGTTAAAGTTGGATGACTTCCTTGGTTTCTCTGTAGGCTAGACCTCAACCTCTAAGAGCCCTGTCATTCCTTGCCAGGCAAGAGAGTAGCTAGGCCCTGCCCCCCAGACCTCTCTAATGGCCATAGGACCAGTCCTAAAGGCTGGAAGAGTGAAAAGGACCCACCCTACAGAAAAAAAGAAGAAGAAGGAGGAAGAGGAGGAAGAAGAAGAGGAGGACGACGACGACGAGAGGAGGAGAAAGAAACCAAGTCAGGTCATAAAATCCCACCAATCCCTGAACTTGTCTTAAGATCAGGCCATAAAAATTCTACCACTCCCAGGCCACTCTAGAAAGTTCTACCCCAAGAAACCTTATATAAACTCTGTCCCTTGCGCAATTCCTCGCTACTTCTGACCCAAGCAGCGGTCCCCACCCTCTAGGGTTTTCCCCTCCCAATAAATGTCTTGTGTGAGATTTGTTGTGCGGTGTGTTCCTTGGCCCTCAGCTGCCAGGATACCTTTCCCTCTGAGCAGGAACACTTATACTCCCCACCTTGGTTTTTGTTTTTGCAGCGGAGTGGAGTTCAGTCTACTGTTCCGTGAGCCGGTGTAGTCTCCCATTAGTCTTTTCCACTTCTCTCCAAGATGGACTTAGCCCCTCAGCTCCAACACTTTTCAGGCCCTGCTTTCAGCTTTGGAAGATTATAATGGGGCTTTGAAGGAACAATGATAGAGACAGAGGCTGAGAATCTTCCCTGGGAGACTTCTTTAGGGTCAACAGAATAATTGCGGTGGAATCGGAAGACTTACTTTAGGATCCTGAAAGGATCTCACTTGAGGTAATGGATGGTGTGATGGGACTGGCAAGAAACGCATCTGAACTTTACTTGGGAAGTTTTTCCTTTCTTCAAATTCTCCATTAAATATAATTATACATATATATATATATATATATATATATATATATATATATATATATATATATACACACACATATATATAAAAACTAAAATGAAAAACAGAAGTAAAACAAATGTCTTATAAGATAAAGGAAGCAAGAATACTTAAATTTCATAAACAGTGGCATCCAGCCATATCCTTCAGCTGGTTTAGATGCCTTAAAGTTACCAGTTATCCGAGGAACAGAGGTCATAGGATGGGTAGCTATGGGGGAGGGCTTGTTTAGTCTAGAAAGTGGGTATGTCTTGCTCCTTCTACTCTCTTGATTCCTACCTTGCTAAGCATGTTGTGCTTGGATGGTCCCAGAAGCAGAAGCCAGACCTGGTTCAGTGCTGTGCTGACCTATGACAAACCAGCACACAGTGGCAAGTGGGCTTTCCTAGATCTAGCTCGCTCAGACTCAACATTTGGAAAGGACTGTTTGTGAAAAGGCGGGAAAGCAAGCCAGTAGCAGATGCTATAAAGCTACTTTCATTTATTTGGGGTGAGGAAATGAACCCAAACTCCAACCTGAAGCTGCAAGTATTGAAGCACATTGAAAGCTGAAGTCAGCAATTACTGTGTGTCTGTAGACCAAGAGGTTTTTCTGCTGCTTTGAAGCAAAAATCACAGAACACAGAACCCAAAATAGATCTATTCTGTGATCCTGGGGTTCCGTGCCACACTCCACAGCCTCAGGGGTACTCTGAGGGCTTCTGTGGTTACTTTGTAGTACTGTACATGCGGTTACTGGGGTGCAGTCTCCATGTAGTTACTGGGGTGCAGTCTCCAAAAGAGTAAATCCCTGAAGAGCGTTGTGCTCCTCTCCGCAGTCCTGTGCGGCCAGTCATCACTTTAGATGTGGGAACCCTTGATAGATGCTCAGCAGAATGGCCCTAAATATGGATATGACAACCTTGATGATACTCTTGGCAGGGAAATATTAAATTTCCTAAATCAAAAAGAGCTTCTTATCCATTGAGACTTTCTTACTTAAAAAAAATCTTATAAATCAGGGGCCTGTGAGATGCCTTGGTGGGTAAAGCTTCTTGCTGCAAAACCTGGTGAACTGCGTTCGTTCCCTGGGTGGCATGTAGTGGAAGAAGAAAAGTGACTACTGTGTGCTGTCCTCTGTTGTGGAAGTTTATTTTTAGTAGTGTTTAAAATGATTGTTTTCGTTCACTGTTGGAAAAAGGGATGCACAGGCCCTGGCATTTTGTATTGTCTGCAGGTGCTGGATTTCTGTGGGGGGGTTGTTTGATTGCTTATGATCTGCACCTGAGGAGTTCTGAATCAATTAAAACACTTTAGCTCAGATGCTCAGGGTTCCATTTTCGATTGAATATGGCTCTGGCTATGACGGTGGTTCCCACTGCTGAAGTCTGGCAGGGTTTGGACTTATGAAAACACTCCTGAAGGCATAAAGGAGTCATGGAGAGTAGCTGAGGCTTAGCGCTGTGAGAGGCCTGGAGAGGCCACTGGAAAAGGTGCAGCCTCAGTAGCAGTTAAAAGCCCAGGATTGAAGGGATCAGTGCAGAGAAGGTGAGGCTTGACACCACGTAGAGAGCCTATGAGGGATGATTGGTGTATGCTCAGCCCAGTTGTAACAGAAGACCCCAGTGTTTTGGAGATGCCGGTAACCGTGAGATGACCACCAAGAACAGCAACATCAGTGGAGTGAAGCCATCTGGAGTCTAGCTGTGAGTGTTGCAGAGCGTAGAGCATGAGGAGGGACTCAAGCCCTTTCAAGGAGCCCAGAAGATTGTGAGCGAATCCCAGGTAATCGGCCATTGAGTTATTTCTACTCTTGGAGTTCTGTTTTGCTTGGTTCAGAATGTGACTCACCCTGAATCTTCCCTCTTAAAGAAGGTATTTAATTTAATTTTGATTTTTTACAGGAGCCCACAGCTGAAAGACTTTAAACTTCTAAAAGAGATATGGTATTTTTAGAGAGATTGGACATTTTAGAGAAACTAAAATTTTAATGTGTTTGAATTTGTAAAGCCTCTGGGACTTTTAAAGTAATTTACGTTTTCAATGTGAGATCTTGGTGATGAATAAGAAAGAAAAAGTATGGCTTATTAGTGATTTGTGTCAAGTTGGCAAGGACTCAGTTGTACTGTCTTATGCCAGTATGACACACAAACTAGAGTTATCTGAAAGGAGGGAGACTTAATTGAAAAGAACGCTTCAAAAAAATCCAGCTGAAAAGCATTTTCTTAATTTGTTATTGATGGGGGAGGGCCCAGCCCATTGTGAGTGGTGCCATCCCTGGGCTGGTAGTCCTGGGTTCTATAAGAAAGCAGGCTGAGCAAGACATGAGAAGCAAGCCAGTAAGATGCATCCTTTGATGGCCTCTGCATCAGGTCTGCCTCCAGGTTCCTGCCCTGTTTGAGTTCCTGTCCTGAGTTCCTTTGATGATGAACAGCAACATGGAAGTGGAAGCCAAATAAACCCTTTTTCCCCAACTTGCTTTTGGTTCATGGTGCTTTGTCCCAGCAATAGAAACCCTAATGAGGACCACAGCACACTTCTGCCAACGCTCTCAAGGGGAGACTGCTCTTCCACTCCCTTCGCTCCACTCTGCTTTGGGGTGTTCTGACTTCTCCCCATGCCAATCTTTCGCAGTCCCCCTTATAGCTTATACTGTAAACTCTCCCGGTTAACACTCTTCTTCACTTTGTCTCCCTTGAAGGGAGAGACTGTCTCTCATGCCTCATCCATTATAATTGTTAATAGTTTTCACAACCATCTCTTCAATGACTGACCTCCCTTGCTCTTAGTTTGACTTGGGTGACCTCAGCCCCATGAGATATGTCTAAAACGACTCTAATTCCCACCTGTGTTTTTCTTCTTTGAGAACGGTTTCTCAAAGCTAAAGCAGTGTTTCCTAAAGCAAGCCCAGAGATGAATCCTCTATGACTTTTTTTTTAGCTTATATAATATATTTCCGATGTCACCAGATCTCAAGCAGGCCCAGTGAATGCTGGGAGCTTCAGCAGCAAGACTAATGCCTGATGGCAGAAGGTGCTGGGTTTGACCCTGTGAGCCCTGTAACTGCATTTCATTCTTCATGAGAGCCAGATCGGGTACTCTGCCACACACATTTGCGTGGGTCAGGCCTCCAGCTGAGCACCCTCTTCACAGGAGCAAACACATTTTTTCATAACCCAAGATAGATTATTTTTCTTGGTTTTTCATTCCAGACACCTTAGTAGTATTATTATGAAGGTCGATACTAAAAGCATTACTCATTAGTCACCTGGTAGGCTGGGCTCTAGGCCTGGAATTTTCTGTATATTAGCCAGTTTAAAACTCTCAATAATGATGTAAGGCAAAAGTCTTTTATTCATGACTTAGAAATAACCAATGTAAGTCACTCAGGTGACAGCCCAATTACAGAGGTAATCACCTTGAGCTAAACAATAGGAGAAATAGACAGGAGGTCCTTCAGATGATGGGAATGCTCTGTGGTCTAGTACCTGGTGGGCTTGGCACATGCTCATAGAAAGGGAAAGTTCTGAGCTTGTCTTTCTCAGCTGTACGCAGCAGGAAGGGATGCTTGGTTGGGGAGCACACACTGTATCATCTTCAAGCTACACATGGTGGGAGCCCAGGAGTAACATTTGATGAGGCTTTTTAGTCACATCCAAATGTGTCCAGCTGTTTATCTTTTCATCCTCTCTCAATTAAACAGTTACCTAAAATTCAGATCAATATTTAGATTTTTCACTGAAAATACATTTACAGTTTTTTCACACCTATAGGCTTTTTTTCTTGGTGTGTGTGGGTGCTCACATGCATGTGCCACAGCATGCCTGTGGAGGTCAGAAGACAACCTTGGGTATTGTTTTCTGTCTTGTTTGAGGCAGGGTATCTTGTGAATATTTGTTGTTTGCTGCTAAGAACCAGGCTAGTTGATCTTCAAGCTTCCATGGACTCTCTTGTCTATCTACCATCCATCCAAAGGCGTATTGGGATTATGTGGATCCTGGAGATTTGAACTCAGGTCTTTCTGAGCTTTGTCTCCAGTCACCTAGAGGCTTTTTATTAATTGGTAGATTAGTGACATCTAAAGGAGCTTTATTACATGATTCCTTGAGCCAAGGATCTGCTATGAAAAGTGTGTTATGTTATCCCCCAAGTCTATGTGATGAAATTATCGCCCACAATGTGATGACTTTTGGTGACTCAGCTATTAGAAGCATTTAGGTGTAGGTGAGATCAAGAGTGTGTTTGGTTTTTTTTCCACAATGACAGTAGCTTTAGAAGGATGTTGTTTTTATCTTTTCTCGGTCTTCCCCAGCACGTTCTGCCACAGCCCTATCCCAGCCTGGAGCTGGCTGGAATACCACTTTGTTCCCGCCCTGGCCAGGGGCGAGAAGAGGCAAGCCGAAAGCCGTGGGGAAGCACCGGGGACGCTTGGGACGTGGGTTCCTTGGACCACGTGGTATCGCCTGACCCCGCTTACTGAGAACGAACGAACACGAACACGGAGACAGCGTCTGGTGGACCCGAACTCGTTTATTCCACGCGCCCTCCCCTTTTTACATCCTTCCGGGGAATCGGGCGTATCTTTTCCCTCGGGCTGGGAAAGCCTTAATTAGCATGGCAGGGGGAGGGACTTACCTGGTCAACCCCCACAATATCCATGGCCTTTGCAGAGACCCAGGTGTATAATTCACCACAGGGCAGGCAGACATTTTGCCAATCTGTTTATTACGTAGCGGCTTCCTGGGCTTCAAAGGGAAGGAGTCTCCGTGCATCCTACTAGCCCCAGGGGGCGAGGAACACTCATGCTACAACTTCACTCTTTAGCCTGGAAGCCCTACAGAAGGAGAAGAAAGGGCATCAGAGCTCTTTCTCCCACCATCATGTGAGTAAATGCAGTCTCTCCCTGTGAATCAAGAGAATGGCCCTCACTAGAACGTAGCCCCTATCATCACCCTGTCCTTTGACTTCTCAGAAATGAGAAATAAATATGCTTAAGGTGTCCATTTCAATACATCAAGTCGAATGAACTCAGAATCCCAGGTCCCAAGGCATACTTTCCAGTACTTTTTTCCTAATTAGATTCTTCATCAACTGGAATGATAGAATTTTAGTTCAGAAGCATAAACAAGGCTGCCCATGGTATTGTCATGTAAATAGCCTGATACTGATTGCATACCATTGCTGCTCAGCAGATCAGCCCAATGTAGATGACTGTTGAAAAATCCTTACATGATTAGGTCTTCTAGATTTTTTTGTTTGTTCGATTTGTTTTGTTTTGTTGTTTTTTTAGTTCTCCATCAAATAAATGTCCACTCTGGCCTGCAACTAAATGTATGCAGTTACTCATTCCATCTGAAAAGGCAGAGTCCTTAAACTTTCATTGAGAAATCTGAGACTGGTTGCTGTAGTTGGCCTTTAGAACTTTTTTCCCCAGCAGCCCATACCAATCCCACATAAGGAGGATGATCTTAAAGGGGAACAACTCAAAGGAAGCCATGTTACATATACATAACTAGCTTGTAACAAAACCAAATGGGTTATTATAACCATGTTGGTCATAACCAACTTGTCAGCAGAATTTTGAAGATAGTTTCAAAAGATATTCTGATCAATTATGAATACAGCATATCCAGAATCTATTTATACCTTGCTGAGTGCTATTATAAATAGCACAGTGCCCAGGGGAAGCTGGTCCTGGATGCTCTATTGTGAATAATTGACATTCTCTGATCCCAGGTGATTTAAACCATCCCAACAGTGGCAGGGTTCCATCAGAATGAATTAAAACAGTATATTGACCTGACAAGAACTTTTGTATACGATGTGCAAAGGAGCTTGGGTGAATCCCTCCACATTCTGGAAAAGTAATAGAGTGTGCATTATATTTAGAGGATAAGTGTAGGGGTCATCTGAGAAAAGTTTTACTGGAAAATAAAGGAGGGAGACTTGAGTTTAATGCAATAATACCTACCATGGAAGAGGTCTTGGTTCAGTGGGAGATGGTGTACGGAAAGGGACTGGGAATATTGCCTATCTCTACCTGGCACTCCAAGACCACAACTTTCTATATTGGAATCTGAAATGTTTTCCAACAGCTCCTGTGTTTAATGGTTGGTCCTCAGATTGTGGTCCTATCACGAAGGCCATGAAGACATTGGAAGGTGGATCCTGTCTTCAGGAAGTAGGACATGAGGGTAAAGTCTTTGAAGAATTTGCCTGCTCCTGTTACCTGGTCCTGATAGATATCAAAAGGAGCATAATAAAATAACAAAAACTGGAAGAGAAAAGGAAGAGGAGGAGAAAGAAGAGAAGAAAGAGAAAAGGAGGAGGAAGAAGAGTAGCAAGGAAAAGGATAACAGGGTCTCAGTGGATACTGCCTAAATATGAAAATGTGATTTAGGCAACTAATGGCAACTTCGTGGTACTTTAACAACCTCCTTTCCTTACTCTCTTAGAAAAGAAATACTTCTTCACAAGGGGATAACAGTCAACCTAAGTTCAGGAATATTTTCCTTTCAGTTTGGACAAAACTTAATACACTCTTTTCTCATCATGGATAGCATTAGTTCTGTAATCTTCTATTCCATGAACATTGCTTCATTCACCCATGCCTTGCTTTGTCTGCACTGGCGTGAAGAGAATTGTCTAGAAGAGCGTTCCTTTGTCATTGCACTTGATGGTGAGTGATGAGACTTAGCCTATTTTGTGATTATTCTGCTTGGTAGTTTAAAACATGTTCTTAATTTAGTAGATACTTGTCATTTCTAGAGCTAGTAAATGTCTCTATCATTTGAGACTTGCTATGTAACCCAGAATAGCCTTGAACTTGTGATCCTCCTCTTTCAACCTCTTGACTACTGGGATTATGGGCAGGTACCACAATACTGAATTTAGATTTATTATTATTGTGGCTGTTATTATGTCATTCTTGTTTGGTTATGCTAGGAACCAAACCTAGGGCCTTATATGTGTTAGGTAAAGGCTCTACCACAGATCTGTGCTCCACGCTCCTTATTTTGCTTTGTAATAGTTAAAAAAAGAAAAAGAAACCACTAAAACCACTTATATGTTATCCCAAAAGTTCATCCCCAAAACCTAGCCTTATTTTTATAGACATTTTGAGGTTAAGGGTATGCTTAAAAACATGAAATGGTTAACAAAGGACTTAACACCAAATGGCGAGAGTGGAGATCTTGTGATATTAATGAACCCAGAAGCTGTTTTCTTTCAGCTCCAAATAACAAGAATCCAGACCATTCCTTTACAGTGTCTAATGGCATCACCAAGAACATTTAAGTGAGAAGAGAGGAGGAGATACCAGTCAGTGTGTGGCTATGTAGTGTGGCAATGATTATACATTCATAAATCCGCATAGCTTTGGTGACAGCTAAGAGGAATGATGGGATCAAAGACTCCATCAGAGAGGAAGCACCACTGCCCTGTGTTTGTTAGTCTTACCTACATGACTACATTGAAAATCTAACTCTCTCTGCTTTATTTTTTTTCCTGCTACTGTCTCTAATTGGCATGTTGGGGACAGGTAACTGAGCCTATCCCATTTGGGCTGCTGCAATCAGACTTTTACCCTTAAAGCTCACTTCAAGTCAGAGGGACCTCACAATTCTAATTGCGATAAAGTGATCTAAAATTCATTGCCTAAATGAGATGTCTCTGAAATCCATAGGAGTTCAATTGCTAAATACTCCAGCACACAGTGTCTCTCATAGACCCCTGTCTGTCATCCTCTGCCTGATGTCTCCCTTCCTATACACCCACACTTCCCACTAAGGCAGACTGTCCTTTTGCATTAGAGGCTTATTAGAATAGCTCTTAATAGTTCCAGAGACAGGTATGCAGACAACACCTGGCAGGGCCTCTGAGTTCATGCCCACATGGCAGAGTGGAGGACCCTTTTTACAGGTGCCAGAGAAAAGGGAGGTTCCACAATGTGGTCGATGAAGTCCATAGTGCATGCTTACTGCCAGGTCATCTCTGAGCCACTATGAGGGTGGGCGGGGTGAATATAGAGAAGCTATTTGTTTCAGTTTTGGAATCTCAATTCATATAGTTTGCGGAATTGTCGCAGTTCAACCAAACTGGAGGACCTTTGCAAAATGGGGTGACCTTGACTGACTTTGAGAAAGGTGGTTAGAATGTTGGTCCGTCTATTGAACGCATTAAATTTCACCCAAGATGCGCAGTCTCAGGACCCTCCCAATGCTTGGCTTCATTGCTTTTCAGAAACTTTCGACATTTCATTTACTTACGGAGCAACGTGTGATTTTGTTTTTGATACTGCTTCCAAGAAAAATTTTCAATCCTTTTACCCACCTGTGAACAAAAGCCTATTCCACGAACACTCTCAACTCATCTGTCCCATCGTTCGGTGTCTACATTTTCGAAACAAAAATTTCCATCAATTTCCACAACTAATGACCAAATTTGATCAAATAATCAAATTTCAATGTTCTTTTTGTCATGATTATAGGGAAGTAGAATCTGTTTATTTGGGATGAATTGTGATTTTGTTCTCAGTTTACATTGAGGTTTACTCATGCATCCTCTCTTTATTTTCACAGCAAACTTGTCTTCTGGGTTTGGTGGACATCTGCTGGAGTTTCAGGTTCTTGTATCACTCACTGAACAAGTATTGGGACCAAGGCACACAAGTAGTAATAGAGACAGTTTATTAAGAAATAATATATTTTCAAGGGAGGGAGTGGGAAGATCTGGAAGGAAGGTTAGAAGCTCAGCACCCCACATCCCAAAGAATGGGGCATTTATCTGTTGTTTGTGCAGCAGCAGCTTAAAGTGCTTATGGCGCATGCGCCATTACACTCTACCCTTTGTGTGTGGTTCCCGTAATCTTCATTGCTGACTAGTTTATTTTTCATCCTAATTTACCGTCCCGTGTAAGGCATTTTGGACCTTACTCTCTGCCATATTCTATGCCGCAAATCCACTCTGTAACTGGCTGTGATGTCATCTCAGAGCTGAGCATGCAAAAGCTCTGACAGAGTAGGCAGTATTCTACAGCCTGGACACCCGAGAGCTGGGCTTGCATCCAAAAGTCTTGGACCCATTTCTGTTCCCACAAGGTCACTGTCTCCATTGCTCATCTCAAAGGACACAGCATCTGAATTCCCAATAATGGGATTCCCAATTCCATTCTCGTCACAACGTGAACCTCTCTGATCTCTCAGTTGGGTTCAAGCTACCACCCAGTAGCTTTTAACTCCCGTGTCTCCTCCTCCTCTTGAGTCATGGAATTTCTTTTTCACAGCTGCCCCTGCTTTTCATCTTGTCTCCATAGTCACACAGGAGAGCTGCCTCTGGGTCTCATTAGGAAAAGTAACCAGCTTTGTGCGGGAATTTGCAGCCTACGTGTAATTTCTAGTTTGGAGGGATCCTCACAGAATGAGACAATCAGAAAATCTGTGTAAAAGTCTTGTACCCATCCAACCCTTCCTTGGAAACTTTTCTAAATAAACCCAAAGATTCAAAACCTCTTGCATCAAATTTCTATGACTATTTTCCAAACAAAAGATTCAGTGCTGTGACATGGGTGATTGCCCCAATCTATACCCACGCAGCCAGTTTGTAGCATTATTTGTGTGTGTTACCCATGTGGAGGCCAGAGATCAGTCTCAAATCTTATTATTCCTCAGGAGTGGCTCACCTTCTTTTATAATACAGATTCTCTCACTGGGACCTGGAGCTGGTTATTTAGATTAGTCTGGACGATCAACGAGTCCCAGGAATTAGCCATCTCTGGCTTCCAGGGCCTGGAATTGCAGGCTGTACACTACCACATCCATCTTTTTATATGGCTGCTAAGTGATCCAATTCAAGTCTTTATGCTTGGGCAGCAAGCACCCCCCACCCTGATATGTATCATTATTAATCCTGTCATCCTAATGTATGGCGGCTTCCCTAAAGCATAGTTACCTGGAGTGTCTGCACAAAGTGTGATACTCCAGCTCAGTTTACAAAATCAAAATCTCTTTGAGAGGCTGTGGAGTTTTCTCTTTGAACAGCTACTCAAGATATCACTCAGTGAAATCCGAAGGGGGACTCTAGGGAAGAAACCAAGGCCACCTGTGCCCAGTGCTGTCAACTTTCTGCTCACATGGAACTCAGAAATCACAGCAGTGAGATTCAACCCTGCTGAGACGGTATTGGAACAGTCACTCCACTCTGGTCAGGTGTGGCCTCAGTGGCGTTACGGTTCAAATCCAGGAGATAAGGAAACAGAAGCTTAAGGAGGGTAAATGGCTATGGAAACTTGTTTCTTATGGCATTTCCCATACCATGTAGATGATGAATCAATTGTTCCAGCTGTTTCAAATCTTTGCAGCCTCTAGACATCACTACAGGGAAGTCTTACCTATATGCTATTAATATAATAAATATTAATACCAACGTAGTATATATAATGTCTATATCTGTATATCTATATCCGTATATAACCTGTTTATATTGGTTACTCTTCTGTTGCTGTAATAAAATGCCATGGGCAAGGCAACTTAGAGAAGGGAAAAGCTTATTTTGGGCTTATAGTTCCAGAGGAACGAGAGTCAGTCACCATTATGACAGGGAAGCACTGGGAACATAGGCAGAAGCAGCTGAGAGCTCACCTCTTGAACTGCAAGCAAGAAACAGAGCACAGACTCTGTAGACTTGAAATGGCACAAGACTTAAGTTCTCAAAACTTGTCCCCAAGTGACATATTTCCTCTAGAAAGGCCATACCTCCTAAGCATCCCCAACCAGCCACCAACTGGGGACTGAGTATTCAAATGCCCAGACTGTGGGAAACCATCCAAACCAGCACACTGTGTCTTTCTACAGCTTAGGTGCAAAGCAATCACTTGATTGCTACATATTTTTATATGTATTTTTATAGGTACTTAGTCAGTTATCCAACATGGATTAATTTGACTTCGTAGTTTTCTTTCAAAATGTGAAGTCTATAATAGGAACCAAAGGAATTAAGAGTCTGAGATGACATGCCTGCAAGGAATACGACACTTGTACCCCTGGATCTGGCTATCTGGACCTTTGGAATAAGGTATGCCAAGGATTTGGTTTTTCTCCAGGACACTCATGTTGTGAAAAGGAAAAGGCTAAAGCCTTTCATCATTTCGACAACTTGCCAGACCATCTTTCAGGAACAGAGACAATGTCAGTGATGGGCAGGACCACCCCTTGACCACGGTTGCTTAAGCCTTCTACTTAAGCCCTTATGTTAGAACTCTGCAGATGGAGATGCAGGAGGCTGCTAGGTCTCTGTCATTCTTCCCAATGTGGCCATATTGAACAAACTTCCTTTTCTTACATTTTACTAACACTTGTTTGTTTAATTGGCTTATTAACGACAAACCTGGTATGCTGGGCTGTCAGGGCCCAGGCTCTAATCCTTAACAGCTCCAGTAACCATCTGACCTTAAAGGACAGTGACTCAGTACGGTCTAATTGACTGGTAGACTGTGCCTTCTGCACTTCACATTCCCGTTTTTTTTCTTTCTTTAATCCTTATGGTTTCAGAATGGTTTAATCAGTTCACTCAAAAGCTACCAGGAGAGCATCCTGGCAATCGAGGCAGAACCAAAGTGTAAATGTGATAGTTGCAGTACGGTGGATGAACAATAACCAGTGATTCCAATATTCATGTCATCCGCGTGTCATGCCATCAGTGCTGGAGGGAAAAGTGGCTTTGCTAAATTAAGTCAGGAAGTCAGTTTTGTGGTTATATTTGAGAATGAACATGACTTCCTTTTTGGTTATTTGTTTCTCCTTGTCGTGGGTAATGCTGAGGACCCAGCTGCTTGCTTTGGAAACTGCATTTGTACTGAACATTTCTTTCCGACTCTTCCTGGCATTTCTGCTTTGCAAAATGATTGTACTTTTAATTTTATCAAAACCTGTTGCTGCAGACTGCATGTTTGTATAATAGCTCTTCTAATGTGTACTTGACTGTGATCGTTGACTATCTATCCAGATAGTGACCACTTCAGTGTGGTCTGTCTCTTTGAATTATAATTTATTTTACTGTGTGTGTGTGTGTGTGTGTGTGTGTGTGTGTATGTATGCACATGTGCATGCACATGCACACACTCTCAAGCCACAGTAAGTGTGTGAAGTCAGAGAACTACTCATCAGAGTCAGTTTTCTCCTCCCACTATTGGGCTGAGCATCAAACTCAGGTCCATGGGCTTGTCTGCAAGCACCTTTACTCACTGAGCCATCTGTCTTGTACCTGTGGTTTGCTTCTCCCCTGAATCCTGATAGACCCAGTTTATGACTCTCATAAAGCCCCCACACTGAGGCTGGATTCCTAGTGTGGTGGTGTTTGGAGCAGGGCGATCAGGCCATGAAGGTGATGCTCTCATAAATGGGATTAGTGTCCTCATAAGATGAGAGACATACAAGAGAGCTTGCTTCCTTTCTCATTTCTTGTTTTGCAGCACTTGGGGAAAGCTAGGCACCTGGAATGAAGGACGCAGTCCCTCATCACATGCAGATTCTGCTACCACCTTGTTACCTTGTTATGCAATGCTCCAGCTTTGGGAATGGTGAGAAGTAAATATTCTGTTTACTAAGTCCAAGTCTGAATCATATTTGTAACAGGAGCCTGAAACCAGACACCTGTCAAAGTGTTATCCAAACAGGTAGTGAATATTATATTACTGTCAGCTCCCTGTCCTTGTTGGCATTTGGTGTTATCAGTTATTATTTTTTTAAATTTTAGCCACCATGGTAATGTATGATGCTGTCTGTGTCTTATTAACTTGCATATCTCTAGCTAATCATTAGGTTGAAGATCTTTTTATAGGTTCATTTTCCATCTGTATCCTTTCTTTGATGAAGGCAAATTTTCCAATCATATTGTTCCAGTGTTTTGTTGTGTTTAGCATGTACTCTCTGTGTATTCTTCGTTGAAATTGTACCTAAATTTTCTCTTTCTTGTAATTACTATGAACAAGACTTTAGAAAAACATTTTCAGTATATTCAGGCCATATTTAGATATGGCTGGTGTTTGTGTGTTGACTGTAGACCCTAACCTGTGACTTTCAGTCTCCTTAAGTTGGTTAGTTTTTATTGTCAAGTTTACACAACCTAGAGTTACTTGGAAAGAAGAAACCTCAACTGAAGGATTTCTCAGATTCGATTGGTCTGTGGCCATGTCTATAGGAGATTGTCTTGACTGATATTTGATGTGGGAAAGCCAAGTCCACTGTGGGACCCAGCATCGCCTAGACAAATGGACTTGTGCTGGAGAAGAGCTAGTTAAGCGTAAACCAGAGAGCCAGACAGGAAACAGAGTTTCTCCATGATGTCTGTTTCATTTCCTGATTAATCTCCTACCTTGTCTTCCTTCAATTATGGACTGTTCCTTGGAAGTGAAAGCCAAATAAGCCCCAAGTTCCTTTTGGCCATGGTGTTTATCACAGCATCAGACAGGACAGTCTCAAGTTCATATTAGAAATCTTTGGTGTATTCCTTGGGATTTTGCTCATGTAGACAATCAGGTTCTTCTAGAAATAAGAACAATTTTATTTCTTCCTTTCCAATGAGTTGTCTATTATCTGAACCCATTTATCTATCATCTATCTATCTATCTATCTATCTATCTATCTATCTATCATCTACCTATTAGCCATCTATCACATATCTACCTATCTAATCTATCATCTATCTATCTTTCTGTCTATCATGTGTCTATATCTTAGCTCATTGAACTGACTTAAAACTTCCAGTACTATAGTCAGTACAAATAATTAGATTTAACAACCTTCACTCACTCCTGATTTTGAACATTTTAATTTTTAGTATTAAAATCTCAACTTGATCGTGCTTATAATTTTCATGATTTTTGACAAAGTTTTCTAGTTTTCAGAGTCCTTGCAATCCTAGATGGAGAGAATAGCCCAGATTTATTCTATCATCCTTGAAACTCAATCCTTCTTGCCCTCCGACTTCAATTTTTTAAAACAGTTTTGTTGATATATAATCCAAATAACATAAAATTCATCTATTTAAAATGTTTCATTCAATGCATTTCAGAATATCCAAAAGTTGGGTCACCATCCCTATAATCAATGTTAGGACATTTTCAGATACTCCCTCAGCAAGGAATAGACCCATTAGCAGTCATTTCTTATTTCCTCTAACTTCTGTATCCCACAACTCCAGAAAACAATAAATCTACTTTCTGGCTTTGTAGACTTGTTGTTTTGGAGATTTATCTTGCATTCAATCACACAATGTGATCTCTAAAAACGGGATTGTTATTTTAAATTATCATAGTATGCTCAAATGTTATCCATGTTGTAACATGTATCCATAGTTCATTTGTTGGTGACTAATATGCTATTAGGCAGACATACCATCCTGGATTCATTCAACATTTGATGGAAATTTGGGTTATTTCTATGTTTTTGATACTATGAATAATACTGGCATGTACTAAGTCTTGTCTTAATGCATGTTTTCATATGTATATACCCACAAGTGAATTGCTGAGTGAAATGGTAATTTTATATTAACATCTGGTGAAACTGCCAATGCAGATATATTGTTTCATCTTATTAACACTGGATCTATGTCCCAACATCTCCATGTTCTTGCCAACACTTGTTATTGTGGCAATGTAGTATGATGAAAAAATAATAATAATAAAGAGCCAGGCAGTGGTGGTACATGACTTTAATCCTTGAACTCAGGCAGGTCTCTGAGATCAAGGCCATCCTGGTCTATACAGCAAGTTTTGGGATAGTCAGGTCTACACAGAGAAACCCTGTCTTGGGAGGAAAAAGGAAAAATAAAATATTTCTTACATCCTAAGAGTCTGGAACTTTTGCTGGACCTCATAGCCAGGGTTAATAATGTACTTCAAAGTCACGTAAGACTTCACTGCTCTCCTACTGTGTACTCAGCTTATTTATTTAGCCAGGTTTTTAAGAGAACAGTGCAAAAACCAACTTAATTTGACTTGTATTTCCACTGTAATGAACTTTTACAACCTATGCTAATGCACAGATGTGATCTCATTATGTATTCTTCCATGCCCTTGACCCATGGTAATATGTGTGTGTTCTAGTAGTCATTTGCTGAAAACAGTAAAAAATGGAAGTTGAATATCCACAGTGGATTTTGAACTAATATTTTGATATTACCTGTGTGGATTTCTTTGTGGGCTGTCCTCTCTGGGTGGTAGCTAAGCCACCAGCCGCTGCCTTAGCTTTGGGGAAGAAAGCATAGGGCAGTTCCACGTGTGTCTCCGTAGGGGTGCTGAGAGCCGTGGGAAACAGACTTTCCAGGAGACTGTGGAACATCTCAGTTTATTGAAGCAAGGGTGGTTCCACTTATAGGAAAAAGGCAGGGGAGGGATCTTGGTACCCAGGGACAGGGCCATTGCTTAAGACAAGGGATACTGGAGTAGCCCCATTTGCATGTAGAGCTCATGTCTAAGGGTCAAAGTCCTGGAAAAGACTCTCTTGCATAAAGTATGATCTCACAGGGAAAAGAGGAAGACACCTGGTCAGAAAATGGGCTCAGCCCTAGGCTTCCAGCTACAGCGTTCAGATAAGCACCAACCAGGTCATTTGTCTGGGCTAAGAAAATGAGGAACAGCCAAGCTCCTGCTGCTCTCAGGGTGAGAATTTCAGGGTTCAAAGCATGCTTTGACCCACTCTTAGCTCTAGGACAGCCCCACATACTTGAAGAACAATGATGTTTGTACTACTGTTTATTATTTGGCCCATTGGGGCCAGGTTGAAGTCAGTGACTTAATCCCTTACAAAACTCCGTTAAAGATGTCTGCAAAGTTTCCCTTAACCCTTCTCCATGTGATGCTTTCTGTGCTATTCAATAAATACAAAGCAAAGCCTTTTGTTAGGGATGGATGCACTAAGACAGACACAGACACAGGGATAGGACAGACTCACAAGGTAGCCTTCAGGCAGACAGATTCAGACACACACAACAGATGGAGGATAGAGAAGAGAAGATACAAGGAGAGTAAAGTAGCCAATTGAAGTTGGACTTCAGCTTGGTTAAATGACACCCAGGGGGAAATGCTTTGATGTATTTCCTTAATGCAATACCAACACATTACTGGTGGATCAGACTTTATTATTAATGCATTCAAACCAATTGCATTTTGGTGCTCTGTGTGAAGAGTCTTTAATGCATTTAATCCATGCAGTTATTTTTGGTCACCTTTTATACTGAGTATTCTATTACATATTAAATCATTGTAAGGCATTCTCGTTTTCATCCTTACATCAGTGAAAATCGCATTACCCTTGCAGCTTTATGGTAACTTGGAGATCAGGAAGAGAGAATTCTTCAACACTGTTCCCTCCTCTCCTCAAACATTTGTCTGTCCCTCCCTTCTTGCCTTCCTTTCTTCTTTACTTGCTTTTCTTTTTGCCTATTCTTATTTTCTTGAATTTACATATTAATTTTTGGAATTTTATTGCAAGTAAGTAATCTACAGTTCTAACAGGGATTGTGCAGAATCTGCAGATTGACTTGGGGAATATTTTCACCTTAACAGCCCTAGGTCTTCTTATTAACAAATGTGGGAGATCTTTCTACTTGATTGGTTCTTCTTTAATTTCTTTAAGCTTTGCAGTTTGCAAATTGTAAATTTTACAGGTTTTAAATGTTTATGCAAAATAATGCATATACAATGTTTCTTATTTTAATTGTTATATTGTATGTTGCAGCTGGTGGGTGTGTGTTTCATCTCCTAATGTCATATATTTGTATTTTTAATCCTTCCATAGTTGTTCCTACTTAAATGATTTTCATTAGCACAAAATGATCACATCAGAAGTGTAAATATAAAATAAAAGCTATAGTATCCCTAGAAGATGCCATAGCAGTAAACCTAAGTGGCCTTGGGTTTGGCAATGGTTCACATACAATATTAAAGGCATGGTCTGTGAAAGGAAATGATGGAAAAGTGGACTACATTAACATCAAAATATTCTTCTCTACACAAGATGCTGTGAAGAGAACGAAAAGGCAGCCACAGAACTCAGAAAAGTCATTGCCTGTTACCCAAAATGTTCAAAGCACACTTAAAATTCAACAAGAGGAAAATTCACAACTCAATTTTTTTTTTTTTAAAGAAAATGAGCCACGGACTTTAACAGAAAATAAAAAAGATGCACTGATGGTAAATAAGACTAGGGAAAGATGAGGACATCATGTACGGCAAGGGACGTACGGACAGACAATTGAGATGCTGCCACACATAAGCAGTCCAAAATCGCAGCAGCAAACCCTAATTCACAACAGCAAAGGAGGAGGAGGAGGATGTGAGCAAAAATAGCCTTCGTTGTTTGGTGGGTTTCTTCTAAAACAAAATATATTTTATTCTATAACTGAGAAAGTTCGCTGCTCGGCACTTACATAAATGAGTTGAAAATTTATGTTGAAAACCCACAGCAGACAGGTAAGTGTTTAATTTTCAATTTCCAAAGCACGACAGCAAGCAAGATATTCTTGAACAGGCAAATGACGGACTGCGGGCCATGTGCGCGATGCCGTGGTATTCAGCACCGAAAAGAGATGAGCTGTTAGACCATGAAAGTCATAGAGGAAACTTTATACACATTGCTGAAAAAAGAAAGCAATATGAGAAGGGAATGGAGTGTATTATTCCAACCATACAACATTCTGGAGACAGTAAAAAGATCAGTGGTTGTCAGGGGCTGGGCAAGGCAAGAAGGAATAGGAGGAATATGGAGAGTTTTATGGCATAGGAAATACCTCTTGTGATACTTAAGAGTGCCTACATGTTAGATATTTGTTCAAACTTACATAATGTACACATTCAAGCACTCACCCTAACGTAAATTGTAGAAGTTAGCGATAATAGTAAGGGCTCATCTGTTATAACAAATGTTACATCCTGTTACAATGTTACAACCATTCTGATGGTGATCAGATCATTGATAATGGGGGAAGCAATGCATATTGGGCCAGGGACCCAGAGAAAATATTTGTATCTTTTGATTAATTTTGCTCTGAACCAATAGTTACCCTTAAAAACAGAATCTACTATTAATAAGAGCAAACAGGTTCGTCTGGACTAATCATGTTCAGAACTTACCTTTATCCTTTATCTCCTTTCTTAGGACTTTAATTTGCAGGATTTGTGTCAGGCTTAGTTTGAAGGTGATTACAGAAGATGTGATGTTGTGTCTGCCAGGACCTTGGGGAAAACTCTCAACCTGTAGCCACCTAGAACTAAGTAAGGTCTTAGGCCACACATTTGTTTTGTTTTGCTTTTTACTACACAGAAAATTGGGGTTTTGAACTTCCCTAAATGCCAGTTTCTTAGTAGGACACTTGTAAGGGAAATTGTGTTTGCTCTTGCCACTCAGAGCCAAATTTGACACAAAATGAAGTTATTAACACTCACCTGTTCTGTTTTACCCTATGCTATGGCTTGTATCTGAGTTGTTCCCACAAGTTTCTGTGTTTGAACACTTCTTTTCCTGCTGATCAAGCTGTTTGGGAGGTCACAGAACCTTTAAGGCAACATTTCTCAACTTATTGTTCAAACTATTGAACCCCTTTAGGGATCAAACAACCCTTAGGGGTCACCTAAGATCATCTGCATATCAGATATTTACATTATGTTTCATAACAGTAGCAAAATTACAGTTATGAAGTAGCAACAAAAATAACTTTGTGGTTGGGGGTCACCACTACATGAGGAACTGTATTAAAGGGTCACAGAATTTGGAAGTTTGAGAACCACTGCTTTAGTGTGCAGGGCCCAGCTGGTAGAAGTAGGCTATTTGAGACCAGCCTTTGAGGTTGTACACCCAGCCCCTGGCTCTGATCTTGTCTGCTTCCTGGTTCACCATGATGTGAACTGTCTGTCCTCACTCCCCTCACCATGAACTGAGCTGCTATGCACGCTTCCCCATCGATGGACTGAGACTTTCCAAACCATGAGCCAAAATGTTATCTGCCTCCCAATGTTTCCATCACATATGGAGACCACCGCAATACAAGTGTAATGACTGCACCCCATTCCTGAGGTATCAGTTTGTCATTAGCTTCAGTTTATGTGACAGTCAACTCTCTAAATTCCCACTCTGGTTAAGTTCTAGATATGTATGTGTATTTCTTTAAATCCCAGTACTATGGACTCCAGGGATTAGCTAAACCAGAGACAACTTCTTTACATCCCCACAGTACTCTCTTTTACATCTTCTTAAAATTTTGTCCTTACCAGCTCAACCATGTATTGTAATATGCTTTCTATTTTTTATAGCAATTCTTTCTTTTGAACACGTATTCAGTAGTGTTACGTGATATTAAGCCTAATGAATATCTCTTTATTCTTGTTCCCCATTGAAATTAGAAAGCTCAGGATTTGATACTGGTTCTTGGGGCATGGCCTTTGGTGAGTCTTCTATTCTCTCCAAACTCCAGTTCTGAAAAATGAGGCTTGGCTAAATGATCCCCGAGGACCTTCAACTACACATGCCCATGACTGGCAGATGTAGTGATTCCTAACTAAGCAGGATCATTAGTTGTTATTAATTATTTTAATTATTTTCAAGGAGTTATTTTAACATTTTCCTCTGCCATGTCCTCACTCTCTGGAGGCCTACAGAGAGGTAAAATAACAGGTTTGAATTTGAAAGTATTTCATATTTTTTGTCTATTGTTTTAAGACATCATTTGGATTTCTTTGAAATCATTGTTTTGTTGCTCATAGACCACAAAACATATATACATATATATATGTATATATACATATATATACATATATATATATATATCAGAGTCAACAATTTTAAAGCCCTTCAAAAAATCAGACCATAAACCAATAGCAAGCGTGGGGAAGGGAGCACTTCTCTAAAGGAAACTTGGCTTATTGCCGGGAAGCTGGGAGTGAAAACAGCCTTAACCCAAGTGTTTCACTTCTGCTGTTTGAAGAGGCAAGAGCAGATGATGGCCTTGAAGTAATGAAACACACAGAGATGGTACAAAATACATTATTCAGTCCCTTGCTACTAATGTGATTTAAATTGTTTTTCATTCCATTGTCCTGGGCTACTGAACACTTAAGTTGAGGCAGATTTATGAGCATTTCCTAATTAACAAGTGTTCCACTCTGACAAAGGAAATGGCCCAGTCTCGGGGAGGGGTCTTTTGTTCTCTGTCCTTACTGCCTTTCTCCTTGGACACCTTACTCCCTGCCAGTCTATGACTCCATTAACTTTAAAAACAAATTAGACTCTAGCCTTTTTAACTGTTCTCACTTTGCTAAAATCAAAAGGCATTTAATTAGTTTGCCTCTAGGATATATAACCGTAATAACAGGATCTTTATAACAATCTTTATAAACAATATAAAATGATGGTCTAAGACTGAATTAAAAAATAAAATACTTGGAATGAGTTGTGGTCAATACCTAAAGAACATTCCAGACAAGTCTGTGAACTTGTTCAATAGACTCTCCTGATTATAAAACCTTAAAAGATTTTGCTTTGTTTGAAGGATCATGAGTATTTTGAGAAAAATCAAAGTTTGCTGTTTCATTTTTCCAGGTGGTTTTTATCAGAATCTGTTCAGCCTAAAAAAATATGAGAGGCTGTGGGATGAAAGAGACAGCATTTCATGTCCTGAGGACCCCTTGCTGATGGGGCTTTGTGCAGATGTCTCTTGATAATGCTAGATATATAGATCAATAAAAAGAGAATTATTGCCTATAGATTAAAGTATAGTATAGCCAGAACATACATTTGTGACTAAGAATTTCATTTTTCTATATCTACCATTGTAGGACATAAATATTCATTTCAAAATTCAGTCTTTCATTTTGAACATTGGAAATGACTTTATAAGCTATCTTTGCTATGTTTAAAAGAGACCTTCTTGCCTAACAGACATGTAAACATCATATATGAATGGATAGCATACTCAAGTGACTTATACACACTTACAAAAATTATGTTAGGTCTACACATTATAATCAATTAAAACATCTTGTGATGAACTAAACATGTGAACCAAATATTTAAGAAAAAATATCTTTAAACAGTTTGAGTATTATAATTCTACCAATTTCTTGATTGTCCAGCTTAAAACACTTAGAATCCAATCAGGCTGTTTAAAAAAATAGATGCCTAGACTATAAATGAGTAATTTATCCATGTATATAATTGATTTATGTAGCTCTGCTTCAGAACATGGGCAATAAACTCAGTTCTTCTTCCGTATATATTCTAAGACCTCATTTCTATTACAAATGGTTTCACAACACAGTATTATATTTAATTTAATTTTCATGACTATCTTCTACAACAGTTTGTCCACTGAAATATTAAAGAAGTAAGCTGTTCTGTTGTGTATATGACTTAACTACCACAGTAGGATCTGCTCGTTTATTTTTTATAAGATATTAATTTTCTTGTACTTTAAAAAATTCACAAGATATCTATTCATGAAATATTTCCACATCATCCAAGAATGGGCTTTCATTTTTAAAATTCTAGTTGTGTCTGAATTCATAATCTGTGTCAAATATTTCCTTGAGTCTTGACCTTGGGTGGGGCAGCCAAAAAGCAACCAAACATCTTTTTATGTGAAACATAATTTATGTAAAACGTAAATTCTGAAATACATTTACAAGACTGTTATAAAAAAAGAGCACAGTGGACTGTGATGTTGCCAGGGCTGTTTGTCAACGGAACACCAAGAAGGTCTCCTTTAGTTCTGAACTTCTTACACCTTTAGTCTCAAGACCACCCTTTTTTGCTACAAGCAAAATTCTTCAACCCAGCAGAACTCTGTTCACTGTGACTTCATGGGGACACAAACAGGTTCAGACAGCCTGTTGACTTCTTTTGCTACTATCTCTGCCCCCGAAAGGCCTCTATCCTTGCTTTATGTCGACTTTTAAAGAATTCACTAAGAGGGCTGGCAAGATGGCTCAGCAGGTAAAGAAGCTTGCCACTAATCCCGTCCCCAGGACCCACATGGCGGAAGGATAGAATAGACTCCTGAAAGTTGTCCTCTGATCTTCATGTGTATGTTGTGACATCCACATGCTCCCCAACAAATAAATATATACATGTAATTTTAAAAAAATATAGTTGAAAGTCGCTTATTTATTTTGACGGTGACCTTTGGTTTTTCTTTCTACATTGGATGTTCTTCCCTTTGATCAAAAGCGTTACGGAAGGGCTCCTGTTGTCCTTTCCTTTATACCCGAGACTCTGGAATGCTTTACAAAGTCTGTTGGTTTTTGTTTTATTTTATTTTTCCAAGTGGATTAATAATTTTTGATCAAGAACCAATTAGGACATTAACTCAACATAGCCAGAATAGCATGGAGTTTAGAGCCATAGGAAACAGGCTGCTCCTTTGGCGCTGTACGGGTACGTGGCTGCAGCTGATTGGCGGCTCTTTTGAGCCATGGTTTCCATATCTTGAAAGGGAGAAAAATGCTTATTTGAAAGCTTCGAGTGAATGAAGCTTACAAAAGATAAAGTTCTCTAAAGTGTTTTGTACTGTGAAATACTCATACTCTTATTATTTTAAGACTTAATGTTTCTCTGTCTTCCTTTCCTCCTGCTGTCTTGGAGGGCTTCCACATCTATAATTGAATCTGCTATTTTGTCTTCGTTAATATTCTAAGTTTATGCTGAAGCCTAAAGCAACCCTCCTCTGGAGCCCGCCCGGCAGTACCTCATTCTTTGCCAGTTTATCTATAGGGTCCAGGCGCAGTTCTAGGCAGAAGAGTGTGAAATATGGCATACTAAACTAGGAATGAAGAAATGACAGAGATTAATTAGAAAAATGTGACAGAGTTAGTTAGAATGAGACCACTTTCCATGGTATCACACAGTTCTCTGAGGCTGCTGTAATCATTCTGTTGTAAATCTATAGACATAAGAGGTACTGAATATTCAAAATAAAAGTAAAATAGTCCTGTAGAACAGACCAAGAGAACCAAATAGCTTAAATAGAGCCCTTTAAAAAGTCTAGTAAGTTTTTTTTTTTTTTAATTTTGTTGTATGTGGATTTCTAAATAATTAGGGTAATGTTGCTATTTATGCACTTACCAGAATATTCCCTTTATGAAAAATTTCCTAAAATTATACAAACACTTTAGGATAAGCTTGGCATGCGGAGGAATACCTTGCAAATGTCTCTGCTAAACATGTTGCTACTGCTCCTTAAAAACAAAAACAAAAAGCAAAACAAACAAAACGTACAGACAAGCCTGGTGTGCACAGACCTAGAATCCCAACACTACGGCAGCTGAGGCAAGAAGATCAAGAGTTCAAAGCCACCTTGTTCTCTATAGCAAGACTTTCTCTCAAACTGACAAACCAACCAAAAAGAAAAAAAAAAAAAACTGCTCTCCCCAGCTATTTATGAAACACATTGTATCAGTGTTTAAGGCTACAATCATACAACAGCAAACAAGGTAGCCATTTTCTTCCCCAGCTCCCTCCCCCAAATCTCTACTCTCTTCCATTAAGTGCTATGTTAAGTAGTATTAAGTTCTAGGAGAAAAATATCAAAGTTGAGAAGCAAATAAAAGTCACATATTTTTTGTTTATTGGTTTAATGATCTAATTAGGGTGGGGAGGGGGCTGAAATCCCATTGAAGAAAAGATTTGAAGGCAGAAAGCTCTATAGCTGAGGAAAGGACATATTCCAGACAAAGGAGAAGCGAGTGCCGGGGTCCTGACTAGTGTGTGCAGGCCTCTCATGGTTGAACATCTGCAAGAAGATGCTCCATGAGCCCTTAAGCGCAGTGAGGAAGCTGGAAGGCAGTTGGGATGGTGGATATGATGATATCCTGTACAATCCAAAAACCCACATCGGTTTCTTCACTAAAAGAAAAGGCAAGAAAAAAAACAAACCCCCAAAACAAAAAAAAAAAACAGAGGGTACTGAACAGAGGGGAGAGGCGGTGACACATCGTAAAGGATCACTCCTGCTGCTGGACAAGGATAAATACAGGGGTAACAAGGGCAGCTGTTTTGGTCAGTGGATGGAAGGTGTTACTAGAATGTGTGAGGAACGGTGTGGGGCTCTGTCCTCACCCAAACGGAAAGATAGAGACAAGGCTGAAGACATGAACATGCAGGTCAGAATTGCCTGTGGTTCAAAGGCGGGAGAGGAGAGAGGAGTCTACAGAGAAATTGAACCCAGTTTTAGAGACTCAGGGTGGCTGGGTCTCCATTGGTCTTCCATAGCAGGCAGAAGGGCCACAATATCTGCTCTCCTCACTTTGTGAACAGCTAATTTAATTTAACTTTATTATACAAGATGAGCAAAAAGTCAGAGTGTTACCAAAAAGATTTAAACAAAGGAAAGCACAGTATCATTATTCACTAGAGAAATACATACATTTGGCTTTAATTAAACACATCTGGCTAAAAGGAAAGGGATTACGACAAATACCATGGAGGGATACAGCTGTGTGGGACAGCTTTACATCACTGTGACCAATTGCCAATGAAACAAGGGAATAAGGATTTATTTTGGACCCTACTTACAGAGTTTTTAGTCTTGCGTAGTTACTTGGCTTTGTTGTTTGTGAGGCAGAACATCAGGGTGGGGAACATAAGGTGGAATAAACTGTCTCACCTCATGGAATATATAGGCAGAGAGTAGGAGGGGAAGAGTCCTGTGATGAGATATATCCTTCAGAGGCGTACCTCCTGTAGTTGGAATGAGAATGCCCTCCTAAAGGCTCCTGATTTTGACCACTTAGTCTCCAGTAGATGGCGCTGTTTCCAGAGGTTTAGGAGGAATGGTCTTGGTGGAAATATTTCAGAGATGGGTTTTGACAGTTTAAAGACTCCTGCCATTTCCATTTCTCCCCCCTCTCTGCTTCATGCCTACAACTCAAGATAATGAGCTGTCAGTTTTCTGATCTAGGTGCTATGCCTGCCCCTGCTGCCATATTGTCTCCACCACCATAGACTCTAACTCTTTAGAACCATGAGTCCAAATAACCTCTTTCTTCCATAAGTTATCTTGCTTATGGTGTTTTATCAGAGCAACAAAAAGTAAACAGTAGTCAGTTGGCTTTAGCTATCAATTTGCCACTATTAGAATCACTTGGGAAGATGCAGCCTCGATAACGAATTTTCTAGTTCAGCTTGGCCTGTGACTGTGTCTATAAGACATTTTAAAATTGATAATTGAAAATAGGAGTACCCACACCACTGTGGGCAATTCCATCTGTAGGCACATGGGCCAAGGCTTATAAAAATGGTAGCTAAGCAAGTCAGAGGGAGTAAGCTAGTTAGGCAGCATTACATCATGGTTTCATCCAGGTTCCCACCTTAACGTCAAGGCTTGGCTTCCCTTGATGATGGACTATAACTTGTAAACTAAAAACTCTTTTCTCCCCCAAGTTGCTTTTGGGCATGGTGTTTATTACAGCAATAGAAAGCAAACCAACAACACCCCCACACCACACACACACACACACACACACACACACCACACACACCCACACACTCTGAACTAACTAGATTCTTTCTTCTAATTGTTCATTCACCCATAAATTCATCAATGTTATCAAACCCATTGTTGAAGTTAGAGCCTTCTTGATACAGTCACCTCTCAATAGCATCACCAACTGGGGACCAAGCTTTTAATACATGAGCTTACAAGATGCATTTAATTCAAACCAGAGAGTATCCAACTCTCCTACTTACTGGCCAAATGCAGATCATTAGATCCTCTTGAAAAAATTTCAAAGGGGTTATTATAGATTTCCATACATGCCATTCTATTCCTAGGGGTTTACCCAAGAAAAAGATAGCAACTAACCACAGAGATTTATATTCAGATGTACATTCAAAACAAGAATCAAAGACCCCAAATGTCCTTTAGCTGTTGACAAAGTATAGTCATCAGTATCAATACTTCATTGGCTCCCATGAAAGAGCGGCCAATGCTTTTAACTGTGGGGTCATCTCTCCAATCCCTCTAATTAAAGACTTGACTGTCTGCTCTACTACTGTGATCCATGTGAATTGTCCTCTGGGAACACAAGAACTGTGTCTGCTGCTGGGGTTGAGACCGAAGAAACTTAAGACAATAACTGAACTAAACTTTCCTAGGAAAGATCTTGCCAGAGAGCATGAATACCAAGCACCTGTTTGTTATTGTTTATGGCAGCAGGTATAGATATGCTAACTGTAAGCAGTTGAAAATTATAAAACAGAAATTGAAATTCACTAATTATCTTGCCATCCAAAGTAAACACTGTTAACATTTTTGTTACTTTCTTTATAGGTGAGTTTGATCATTAGGAAAAAAAAAATACATTATCAAAAACTGACAACATGGATTTTTTTCCTCTGTAATTCCAGATGTTTTATAAAGTACATGTTTTTTGTTTGTCATTTTATGCTATTATTTTTTTAATGTAATTATTTATTTGGGTGTGTATGTGCACAGTGTGTGTGTGTGTGTGTGTGTGTGTGTGTGTGTGTGTGTGTGTGTGTTTGTGAAGGTAACTTTGTGGGGACAACTCTTTCATTCCATCTTTGTGTGGGTCCTAGGGATTGAACTCCAGTCACCAGGGTTTTCTGGTGAGCATCTTTATCTGCTGAACAATCTTCTGAGCCCTTACCATTACTTTTAAACTTTAATAATGGAAAACCCAACATTTCAAGCCAAATTTTCTTCCCAGCTCTGGTACTGCTTGGATGCTATCTTGCAGTTTAAAACAGGTTGTGGTGGTTTGAATGTGAAGGCTCCCCACAGGCAAAAAGATTTCAATGCTTAGTCACCAGGGAGTTGCACTACCTGAGAAGGATTAGGAGGTGTGGCCTTGTTGAAGGAATTGTGTCACTGGGGGTGGGCTTTAAGTTTTCAAAACCCAAACCAGGCCCAGTGTTTCACTCTTTATTCTGCCTACCAATCTGGACATAGAATACTCATCACCATGTCTGCCTGTGTATTGGCATGCTCCCTGCCATGAGGATAATGGACTAAGCCTCTGAGCCGCAAGAAATCCCAATTAAATGCTTTCTTTTGTAAGAGTTGCCTTGGTCATGGTTTCTCTTCACAGCAATGGAATAGTGATTAAGACACACGGTATCACAGAAACTGGCTTGATCTAGTTTCTTAATAACTCCTCAAGATGAAGGGTAACTTGGAAGCAGACCAGCTCCTGTCTCTCCATTCATCTGTCTTAAGCCCATACTAGAGACGTCAAGCTGATCTGTTCTTTTCTTTCTCCTGTACCATCTGTGTCATCCATTCTGAACAGGAGGGAGTGAGTCCCTAATTCCTTATATTTTGTGCTCTCTGACACACCATTCATTGCTGCATGCTGTTTCATGCTATGTTCCTGCCATGATTTTACGTATCCATTCTCCCAGGGCTGAATGGTGAGTGACTTGCAAGATACTTTCACTGTAAGTGACATGACAGTGGACATTTTTATATCCTTTTGGATAACTTTTGGAAGGCTGTATATGCTGTGGTAGAATCATTGAACCTGTCAGCCAGTGTTGATGTCAAACCCCAATGATGACCAGAAGACTGGGGTCTTCTCCCTACCCACATCCATACCTACATACTTAACACCAATATATAATACACCCATTATACTTGACGTGTCATTATACTTGTCAAAGTACTTTTACATTTTCTTCACATTCATTAATGCATGTAGGCCACAAGTCAGATCATTCATCACTGTGTCCAGGCTGTTAGACCAAGCTGCTTAGCATGTCGCTGGCTGGGTACCCATCACCCATCGCTCTTCATTCATTCTTCATCAGTTCTTCACTATTGTTTTTAGTATTTTTAAGATGGTATCACTAAGTAGTCCTGACTGTCCTGGAACTCATTATGTAGACCAGGCTGGTCTAGAACTCACAGAGATCCACCTGCCTTTGCCTCCCCATGTGGTAACATTAAAGGAGTGTACCACCACACCCAGTGAGCTCTTCCTTCTTAAAACTAGTTAAGCACATCCCCCTGTGTTGTTTTGTGTTTAGATGTGATTCCTGATGAAATAATAAGTTATCAGGAGCAACAAGTGAGCATCCTTATCTTTTAATATCAGGACAGCTGTTCCTCATGCACAGCGGAGGGGTACTTGGTCCTGCTGACTTGAATATATAGAAAACAGAAGAACTTATTTGAGAGAAAGGCTGGTTATAACTTTAGTAGAAGGAACTAGATAAGAAATTTAATTAATAGTGAGTTGTTTGCTATTTGTTCCTTGGGAAACCTAGAACTTTGAATTCAAAACAAAAGAGATATTTGAGGGGCGTGGAATAGCTTTTGAGTCATTCACAAAGAGTCTGTGAGATTCATGGGGAAGAAGCATACTGTGATAGCTATGCAAACGGGGATGGCTTTCTACCAGAGAGGACCAAAGGAAGAGACTTGGAGAGAAAAATTTAGCCAGGAGAGGAAATCAGTGGCTTGTCACCAGGGAGATGCACGGCAGGAGAAAGCAGTGTCCAGTGCCCAAGGCAATAGGTCAAAATGAAACAAGCCAGAGGCTGCAGAGGCTGCAAATGTGCATCTTCAGTGTGGCCTATCGATGCATTTTGTCACTGTAAATGTATTTCATTTTTCCTTTAATTATTGAAAACCTCCATGCTTCCCACTTGTTTTAACTTCATTGTATTGAAATACTTGTGGAAGAAAAAAAAGAATTCAGAATCCAACAGTTTTATGAAGAATAGACTTTTTTCTGAAACAAGTTATATTAAAAGATTTTGTTTATAGATTATACTGATCAAGATTTTTTTTTTAAATGTGTGCATGTGGTTCACATGAGCATGAGTGCCCTCAGAGGACAGAGCGACAGAGCAGTGGCATCCTCAGGCACTGGAGTTTCCAGGTGGTTGTGATTCACCCAGTGTGGGTGCAGGAACCGAACCTGGGGCTTCTGCAAAAGCCGTGCTGGCTCTTTAACCGCTAAGCCACCTCTCCATCACCCAGGGCTTGCTTTTAATATAAGCTGTCCTTTGGCTCATCGTATTGTATAAGTTTGTCTGAACAGAGGAGTTGTATGTGTTTTCTATTTAGAAGCCACACATATTTTAAAGAGAGGCACAGAATTTCCACCACACACTTGAGTTAGCATCATTTGTTTCAAAGAATCTGCCTCCCTTCCTCACAAGTCCACGAGGAACTACAAGATATATGAACATAAATCCATTCAAGGTTACATAATTTATCATTGTGTTCTTATTTATCATCTAGTGTCTTCCTTGTTGGATTTCCATTTTAATGCACACTCTTAAGTTTCTTGCCAAAATAATAATAATAATAATACTCCCTGTCTCCATTAATCTAGTAAGGCTCCTGGAGAACATGGGATCTTAAATTTTTACCTCTTCAGGAAAGGGTCTGCTTCATAGCTTTTACATTTAATAAACCCCTCATGACGATTCTCATAAGTTATTCTCACCTTCTTTTTTACCAATCGCAACCACAATCTTTTGGATTTTTCTGGAAAGAAAAAGAAATTGCCTTAAGTCATTCTCTATTATTTCCAGGAATAGAATTAAATTAATGCAATAAAACTTAAGAAAGTCTCCCTTTCATCTAGCTTTTGTTCTCATTTTTCTTTTATTTCTTTTGTACCTGAAATTTATGTCTCTGTGCCCAGTCAGTGACTTGTAAATTGTCTTTGCTCGTCGGCACTACTGATCTCAGGCCCTGAGAAAAAGACTTCTAAGACCTGTAATTTCTGCTCCTGCAGCTTTTGTGGGACGACAGGTTACATTAAGGTGATTGTTGACTAGAATATAAGTTTGATTCTCTAGAATTCTATCAGGTGTGCTTAACCCATCCTTGTTTCTCTGATGTTGGGACTGGTACTTCTTTAACTGTGTTGTAACTGATGTGTACAATGCCAAGCGACATGTTTCCTTCTGAACCACTAAGGTTACCACCAGTATGGCTTTACTAGGTGATTTATCTGAACAAATCTTTTCGAAAGTTATCACCCTGTGTCCTTGTTTCTGTTGCTGCGATAAAACACCACAACCAAAAGCAATTTTAGGAGGAAGAAGTTTATTTCAGCTTACAGTTTGCAGTATGAAGGGAAGAGAGGGCAGGAACTCATGGCAGGAACCTGGAGACAAAAACTGAAACAGAGACAATGAAGGAATTCCATTCACAAGCTTGCTCTCCATGGCTTGCTCAGCCTGCTTTCTTATGCAATCAAGGACCACTTCCAAGAGGAAATAAACTTGAGGATTTGTGATGCATTTGTGCTAAAAGGGGATTTATTAGACTTACCTGTGTTTGGTAGGCCAGTAATGACTGTTTTCACACTGGAGAGCCTGAGAACCCAGTAGATGCCCAGTCCATGAGGCTGGAGTGCATTAGCATTTCTAACCTAGTGCTGATCTTTGCTCCATTTTGGAAACTCAAAGAAGGTGGATTCTGGTGCCAACTAAAGACCACAGCAGCAGTTTCAGCAATTGTAGCAATGACTGCAAGAGGGTGAATGAAACAACCAACAGCATAGATGAACGTGCCAACAGGGCAAAGGAACTCACCTCTGAGATGTGCATGCAAGTAGGCAAAAAGCAAAGTCCCTTTCCGCAGACCTCCTTTTATCTGGCTGCCACTCAAAGATACTACCCTTTTTTAGGGTGGCTCTTCCCAGGTCAAGTTACCTGATCAAGAAAATCACTTTCGTGCATGACCAATAGCTTATCTTAGTTGAGTTCAGATCTAATGAAACTGACAGCCAAGGTTAACCATGGTAGAATGCAACAACCCATTCACTGAAGTGTTCATGCTCAAGATGCAAGAGTCACCCTTGGTCCTTTCTTCTCTCTGTCTGCTTCCAGCAAGTACTACAAGCACACCAAAAGTTCCACAGGTTTTGTGCCATCTTTCTACTGTCACACCCAAGTCCAAGTGGCCCCTTTCTTTCTGGGCCAATGAACTCGCTTCCTAACTGGTCTTACTGCTTCAACCCTTGAACCTTACAGCTTTCACCCCACAGAGCAGCCAGAAAGTCTTGCTAATATTGGAGAAGCTCTTACTGCTCCTGTGTGTTGGTTGACCTCTAGGAGCTCCAATAACGTACATACAACAAGCTCTGGTACCTTCAGGGACTTGTCCCTGACTCGCTCGCTATTCTGGTCATTGTCCCCTCCCCAATCTCACCCTGCTCCAGCCCATAGGCTTTCCAAATACACCAAGCTTAGTCCTAGTTGCTTTGCATTCTTCTCCTGGCTATTTTGTGAGTTTTTTTTATTCCTTTCTCCACCTTGTTTGCTACATATTTTTTGAAACATCACTTGCAATGATACATTTATATGTGACACAAGGAGAGAGATTCATGTCCTCTTGGGCAAAGTTGCATGCTCCTATCTCAGAGCAGTAACTTAAATAAGGTCAGGCATTCGGTGAATTCTCAAGGACAGAAGAGTTAGTCAGAGGCATAAGGTACTTTTCATACTTTAATTCTGTTCCTGCCCCACTGCTGTAGTAGACACCATGGAGCTGTTCTTGGGCAAAGTAATCTTACATGATCTGTAGGGACCGACAGGACAACAGCCAGAGGGGTGTTTAATATACAGACGTTTAATCTTACATTTTGGAGACTGGGAAGTCCAAAGTTAAGATGCCAGTACATTTGGTTCCTGGAGAGGGCTGATCTTCCTACTGTGGTCATGGCTGCCTTCTTGCTGTGTCCTTTCATGGTAGAATGGGGAAGTGGGAAAAGATGAGTGCAGAGGAACACTTGGAATTTTTATGTTAAGAAAAGCTTTTTGGTTTAACTGACTAGTCACTAGTGTGACTAGTCACACCCCAGCTGTAGTAGAGTTGTTTACAAGATGGAATTGGAATGCTTGATGCAGGTGGTTATAATTTGGTTGGGTGCAGTCATAGTGGCACCTGTACTTGTCTTTGGGATTGTGTGCCACATGGGTTTATGGGAACTTTTGGCTTAGGGCATAAAAGGTTTGAAGCTCCCAAGAGTCGAGAGTCAGGGTGGGTATCAGTTGGTGGTTCGTTTGTTGGGTTGCTGTCTTTAGTTAGTGTGAGAACAAAGGCTGGAGCGATTCGAGTTTGGGACAGCCTAAAAAGAAGCTGTGAAGATTTCTACCTTTCTCTCTTTCTGTATTAAGGCCGCTTGTAAAAGCAGTGAAGATTTCTCTTTCCTTTCTCCTTCCCTAAATTGGAGGGTAAAAGATTGTAGGGTACTGCTACAGATGAGTTGGTAGAAATGAAATGGATAAATGGCTAAACATACTGACAGGTTCTACTTGCTTCTCCTAATGGTGATAATCCCATTGTACTTGCTCCATGACCTCATCTAAACTTAAATCCCATAACCAGGCATGCTTTTAATCCCAGCACTTGGGAAGCAGAGACAGGCAGATCTCTGTGAGTTCGAGGCCAGTCTGGTCTGCAGAGTGAGTTCCAGGATAGCCAGAGTTACAACAGAGAAACCCTGTCTTGGAAAACCAAAATACTAACTAATCAACTAACTAAATAAATAAATAAATAAATAAACAAACAAACAAATAAATAACTTAAGTCCCAAAGGCTCTGCCTTCCATTCTCCATAGGGAGTTTAGGGTTGAATGTTCAACCATAAATGAGACATATATTAACTCCCTTCCCACAATCCCACACCCAAGCCTCAAGCAATGTCTTGGAAGAGGGATGTGAAAAGCATGTAAGAGCATAGGTTTGGAAGGGGTGCTGTAAAATGTTGTCTTCTCCATGCAAAAGGAGAGTACAGTTAGACAGAGTCTAAGTTGGACTGTTGACAAGGAGAGGAGAAATCTACTCCCCTGTCCAGAATGGGCTGTGCGTGTGTGGAAGGATCCTAGGTTGCTAACAGGTTGCTAGGGACAGTGCTTAGGAAAGAGTGTATATACAGAGCACATGCAAGTGGGGGATCTAAGCTGTGAAGGGCATTTGTGCATAGTCCAAGCCAAGAGGAGTCCACAGTTACTAAACTATTCCCTACGCTGCTTCACTTGCAACAGTGATTATCTCAGACAGGCAGTCATGAACCCTTTCACTCACTGTTTCCTGGGTCTGACACGAAGAATTTTGTATCGGAATCGACAACTTTCACTTGGATAATTGTAGTTTTAATTAAACTAGTACAGGATTCCATATTTGATGAACTTTGATCCAATTTACTTATCATCCTTGTTGGTAATCATCAGATTATTGTACTTTGCTAGGTGGGGGCTCATGCAGGTTAGTGCTTAGAATTGAGTCTCTCTTTTCACCTTTTATATTTAGACTGTGCCTCACTAATTGGTCCAAGCTGGCCTTGGACTCCCTTTGTAGCCCAGGCAGGCCTTGAACTTTGATCCACCTGCCTTGGCATCCTAAGTAGTTGGGACTATAGTCTTGTGCCAGTAGGCCAGATTCACTTTCTTTTTCTTCTAGTTTCTCTCTTTTAGTTTGTGAAAATACCTGCATCTTCTCAACCTTGCTAAAGAATTTGTTGCTAATCATCTGAATTTTTGAGAAATTAATAGATAACAACTGGTTTATCTGAATATCTTTGAGTGCTTCTCTATTTTATTGTATTTTAAAATTTATCTATCTATATATCTATTTTATTTTGGGGGATGGGTGGGTATGCACCTGTCATGGCTTGTGTGTCGAGGTCAGAGAACAATCTCTCTCTTCACTATTATTTGCCAGTTAAATTGGCCTATTAAGGACAGGTGGCTGGCAAGCTTGTTACAGATGCCATGGTAGGCTCTGACCCTAACAGTTCTGGTAATACCAACAGGGTAGGTCAGCCACCAATTCATAACACACTAGTTAAAGAAAAAAGAGGTTGTTTAATCAATGTGGCCATTGTGGGTAGACCAGATAGACATAGTGTGGTGACCACAAGTCCTTTGACAGACAGGACAGGAACTTTAGGTTTAAGTAGAGGAGGAGCTGGGGCAAGGAATGTGAGAGGTCTGCATGATCAAGCATTCCTGGCCCAAGTAGAGTCTGTCGGTTACAGTCTCCATTCTGCTCCTATAGACGTTGTAGTCGCCTGAGAACAGGCTGGTTGTCAGGAGCTTATCAGTCTTGCTCCAGGACTGTGACCTGCCACCATGAGTAATAGCCCTCAGTTAAGAATAGTCTGTCCTTTAGGCTAGCCCAGTGGTTGTAAGTAGTTTCTAATTTTTGTCATAGAGATGTCTATCCATTTTCTCTATTCTTAAAATCCAAGGTGGCTCAAGAGGAAAGGTTAAGGAGTCAAATACTGAGCCAGAGAAGGAAAACATGTGTTGGTGAGACTAGCACCAAGTTCTTCACTCCATGTAAAAAGGAAGCAAAGTGTCCCAGCAAGTACTCAAGGTTCCTTTACCTTCAAATAGAGAAGATGGACAGCCTCCCAATTTTCAGGAACTGAGTATACTTCAGGAAAGGGATGCCGTGTGGCCCAGAGTCAGTTGTCCTAACTCCTGCCTAGAAATAAACCCAAACGCTCTTTGCTGAAGTGGAATGACCTCATCGTTGTGATTACATCTTTAACCAACTTTTCACTTGCCTAAAAGAGCTTTTATCAATCTCATTTCACTTGTTGGAAGTTACATAAGCTAACTTTTAAGTGCTAAGTTAACTTTGCTTAGACTGAAGAAGAAAAGCGAAGGAGAGGTGGGGAAAGGTATTCCCAAGCGTTGCCTGTGTTACCTAGCAGAGCCTTACACCCACTATTTTCACCTCGGGAAATGCTGGGTTCATCCTTGGGCTGTATTTCAAATATAGACTATCTGGAGGCTAGTGATAATAGGACAAGAATGTTCTCTCATGGGTTTCATTGTATTTTCTATTATGAATGTAGTCTTTTGTTCTCCTCTTGGTGACCTCTAAGCCAGAGACTTCTAGAACATTCTTTACCCCTTTTGTTCCTTCCTTTAAGAAAAGCCTGTTATAATAGCAAGCCATAATCTAATGGCTTCCTGCTGGTGCTCCCCACTGCTACTTGTCTCTGCCTTTTGCAGATATGTTGTCACACATAAATATAATGTCTACAGCCCAGGCCTGTTAACAGAAACCCCCACCCGGCCTGCCCCCAATTAAGGTGCCAAGCTCACACCTCCCTCCCTGCCACTAGAGAGCAGATTGCCTCTTACATCACTCCAGTCCATTATCCCCCTTTCCCTGTGGCATTCAGATCTTTTAGATGCTTTCTGCTTGTGGATGAAGCAGAGGCAAGACATATTTAGCATTTTAAGATGAATACTATATACACTTGACTTTTACAAGGCTAGATACCCGGGGGACTGACATTTAATAGATGTTAATGGAATTTAACTTTTATATACACTAGGTACGAACATTTGTCTTCTAAATAAAATAGTATGGAACCTTATGTAACATCAGGAAAATTTCAAAACAAAAAATTTTTTTTTTCCATCCAGCAACCCTGAATTGAGTTACTGAGCAGAAAAGCTGCCTTTTGATATTTAGAATTTAAAACCTGAATATAATTATCATTAATTACACTGAGAATGTCAGTGTTAACTTTGCATGTTCCAGTTATTATCATTGCAAAATAGTTCTGAAATGGTATTTAAATAGAAACTTTCCCCACTACCTATCTTTTCGAAATGATTTTCATTTAAAGAGATCACTGCTACAAATAAAACAAGATCAAGTCAAACCAACCAATCAAACAAAAAAAGTCCAAACCTCAGTGTATTATCAGCATGGTTTATTTCTTGAAAAATTTTCTTTAATGGAAAAATTTTAAGAAAGCATTAGTCATCAAAATACTGCCTTGTAAAAAGTAAAAATACTTGACAACGTATGTGGAGTAAATTACCTTGGTGTTTGCAGGCTGTGACTAGGAGCACAATGGCCACTTTAAAAGTGCAGTTTGGAACATCAAGATTCAATTACAAAATTTACAGAATTTACACAGTGCAGGTCTACAGCCACACTCCCTTGGCTGTGCCTTATCTTAGAGACTAAGCTGAGTCAGACTTGCTTAGCACTTAGATGGTAGAACACACATAAAAGAAAGCAAACAACAACAACCTTACCAATTAAACTCCTATATGGCAAAATCTCTCCAGCTCCCATTAATGAAGAAAAACTGTTTGTTTGGTTCTTGCTTTGGTGTCTGATACTGTCTACTCAATAAGCATTGATGGATAAATATGATTTTGACAACAGCCAGGTAAAATGAGATAATACGAGGCCATGAGGAAGAGGTCTGTGGTCCATCATAGATGAGAACTATAGTAAGAGACCTGAGTTTCCTGGACCTCTGCTTCCTCTATGTAAATTTGGATGCTGCTGTTGCTATGGTCTTTTAGCTCCTAGAGCTTCTAAATCATAAAATCAGTCAGTTCTTTTTCTGCGTGTGTACATGGTGATTGCATTTGTGTGCATATGTGGAGGTTATTTGTCAACATCTGAAGACTGCCCAGATCACTGTCAACCTTATTTTATGAGATAGGCTCTCTCATTGAGCATAGACATCCTCAGTAGGGCTTTGAAGCGTCACTGGGATCTACCTGTCTCTCACACACATCCCCATCCCCCAGCACTGGCCCTACAGATCCATTCCCCTGCACCCAGCTAACTCTTTTTGCTTAGATGCAGAGGGATCTGGATTCAGGATTGGAACTACACACAGCAAGTTATTCTGAGCCATCTGCTATGTACTCTACCATGGTTTTTGCCTCTTCAATCTGAACTATAGTCAAGAGGCCTCCAAAGGAAGTAGAGACAAGTGTAGACTGTAGAAGTTCTGCGTTTTTATGAATTCAGAAATGAATGATGTCTATTAAGAGGCTCACGATGCCAGCCGCAGAGGCATAGAAGTCCCCCAGCTTCACAGACACTTGAACAAGTGTGGGAAAAGCATGCAAGAGCGGAAAACGAGAGGTCAAAAGCGAGGAGATTTTATTTATGACGGATCGGCAAATGATTAATTCATAAAAGCCATCCCCTCCAGAGAGCACGGGATACTTTATTTCCTAATTGGACAGTGCCCTGAACATAAATAAGGGAGAATCCCTGCTGCCTATAGAGGAGGAATGGCTTCAACAAGACAGGCTCTTTCTTGTCTCTATCCTGATTTACCATATGACCTTGGGCAAGCTATCCATCTTCCTCCAATACAGTTTCCCTAATTGTAAAATGGAAATAAAAATACTCACTGGCTTGCCGAAGATTAACGAGACAAAATGAATGCCCTGAAGCTCCCTGAGGGGAAGAGGCTGAGTGTGAGGAGGCAAAGGAGTACTGAGTAATGTTATCGGACTGTTCACACAACTTGGGAAAGAATAAACTCAAGAGCTTTAAGCTTCCTCTTCTACAAACAAGCACAGATAAAAAAATAAAAAAGAGACTCAGTTTTTACAGCTAGTCCCATGTTGCCTGCTAGTTACTCTAGTAATTGCTGGGGATCTGGAGGTCGGGTACCTGGAAGCCTGGCTCCGGGTTTCTCTCTTCATAGACCTCTACCCTTTACTCTACAGAGAACAGATGGGGAGTGAATGTTTCGTAGATGTTTCTTTTTTTGTAAGATAGTGGATAATACTACTATTTACCATGTTTAGACTTTCGTGGAGATGCCTGGCATATAATAGCAACTTCCCAAACAAGTGTCTGCTGATAACTTCTGTTCTCCTGCAGTATAATTACTTTGAAACTACTGGAATATTCGCGTCTCCACAAATCAAAGGTTTTCATGATAAAGCATTGTGATACAAAATACCACGTTAGGACGTTATCTTTACTTTAAAAGGTGACCAGAACACAAAGCCCTCTTCCTTCTGCTGAACAAAACAAGTTTGGGACTTGGGCAACGCCTTAAAATTCCAGCAGTTGGACACGAGGGGGCACTGTGAGCTTGCTTTGGTAAAGAAGAGCCTGCTAGCAGCGATCTGTTCTAGGTAGAGAGGGTGCTACCCAGAGCATTGCACCCCACCAGGACTTTAATCCAGGCTCTGGAAAAGGCGAGTATGGTGATCTAGGACTGGGGGCAGATGCAGCTCCACAATTATCCCCGGTGTCTTTCTCCTTTTCCCAAATATAAGGGTCTTTCTGGCAGCTCTTTTTATTTATTTTTTTTCAAGGTGAGATTCTTGGATTCAGGAGCTTGGGGAACGCAGATACCCAGCCCTGCAACTGCAGAAATATTGGGAGCATTTTCGGTGTACCTATATTAGATATTTTCCAGGTCATAAGAAAATATATCATCTGATTCTCAGTGCCTGTGTTCCAAGAGGGGCTTAGGCTCCACTAATTTTTAGGAATTAGGAAGAAGGACCCAGATGTCCCTTTCCCACAGCCAAAATCCCTGCATTTAGGGAAAGGACTCTGAAACCACTAGTGGCCACACCTATTCATGTCAGATTAAGAGATGGGGCACAACTTCACGAGGACTCCTTTAGGAAAAAGTTATAGGTCAGGTTTTGAAATAATAACTCAAAAACGAAGATGACTCTTCTGCAAAAAGGGAGAAAATTGTTGTTACCTGCAAGGTTTCTTAAGGTCTCATCTTCTCTCCCAAAAGACCAGACCCAGGGAAATGGTGTCCAGAGCTCGGTCCCTCAATACCCCACCCTACGCCTTCAAAGCTGGGACGTTGGCACCTGGGGAATCTCGGCTGATTGTTGCTCTCATCTAGACAGAAAGTGCTAGATGCCCTAGCGTTCTCTTTAAAGCAGGCTGCGTGGTGGTGTATTGATTAACAAGCGGTCCTGGGGCAGAGAAGGCAGAGTCTGCTGTGATCCCTGTCTCCGAGGCAGAAAACCTCTGGTATGGTGCCACCTGGGATCAGAATGCCTGTGATGAGAGACGGAGAGAAAGCAAAAGGCAGGCGAGATTGAGGGGTTCCGACAAGACTCGGTGTTTGTGTGTGGCGAGACGGGGGTTAGGGGTGGGCTTGCCGACCTGGTAGGGAAGCATTGGCCAAGGAGAAAGTACTAACCCATCCCCAAACTTTCACAGATCTAAGGGCCTTGGAAGGGCAGGGAAATCAGGGGCAGCAGTGCCCCTCCCGACGCCCACCCGGCGTGACTAGCTGTAGCGAGGAGGGGGCGCGCGCCCATCAGGCTGGACGGTCCCCACGTCGCGCCCACTCTGCTGCCAAAAACGCTGCTGCTCGGGGCACAGCGCGCAGGACCACGGAGGCAGACACGCGGGAGCGATCCATCCTAGATGCGTACTCATCGGAAGGAGGAGGGACCCCGGACTTAACAGCCTCGCTCAGCCGGGTTGGGTGGCAGGGACCTGCTCTTGGACGTTCCGGCGAGAGTCACCACTGGCTTGGAAACTGCGAGAATTAGAAACCCAAGGATTTAGAGAAGTCGGATTCAAAAGAATTGTCGAAAGACATCCAGGGCAGTCACCCGAGTCCGGAAGCTTAAAAACGGCCGGGTCACCGTGACCCCGGGAACGACAGTGACTGACACGCGCGCAGACCAGGCGCATCCGCGGGTCCGCCCGCCGGAGCCGCCTCCCCGGCTTGGGACGCGGGGTGCAGACGCCCACGGCGGCCGCCAGAGAGAGAGACATGCAGCACACAGCGCCCGGACCGTCCCGGCTGGGGAACCTCCAGGTCGGCGCGGCGCGACGGTGACCCCCCGAGGGTGCGAGGGGTGTGCCCGCCCGGCCCCGCCCGCGCCCCTCCCCGCAGCGGCCGCGCATCCAGGGGCGGCGCGGAGCCGAGCCGCTCGCCCAGCCGCCAGTGCCCGCGAGCGCCGCGCCCGCTCGGGGAATCGGCTCCGCGGCTGGAACGCTCCTCTCGGAGCTCGCTCTCTCCCCGGCTGCTTCCCGTGACTCTCGCTCTGCGGCCGGAGCTTAGCCACTAGCCCGAGAAACTTTTCCTGCCATTTCTTCTCCCCACCCCCTCCCGGGAGAGGATTCAAAGTTCCAAGAACTGCTGGTGCCCGTGCCGCTTGGGTACCCGCCGGCCAGTTCCCAGTCTCAGCCATGTGCACCAACATAGTTTACGAGTGGCTGAAAGCGTTACAGCTCCCGCAGTACGCTGAGTCCTTCGTGGATAATGGCTACGATGACCTGGAAGTGTGCAAGCAGATCGGAGACCCGGACCTGGACGCCATCGGGGTGCTGGCTCCAGCGCACCGCCGGCGCATCCTGGAGGCTGTGCGCCGGCTGAGGGAGCAGGACGCGGCCGCCGCCGGTCTCTACTTCACGCTGGAGCCGCAGCCGGTGCCACCCGCACCGCAGGTGGACGCGGTGCCCCCAGGCCGCCGGGGGGAGCCGTGTGGCGGCTCGGCTCAGGGCACTCGCGGGGACCCCCGTGGCCAGGCGAACGCTCCCCGCAGCAGGGAGCTGGTGAGCTACCCCAAGCTGAAGCTGAAGATCATGATCCGGGATAAGCTGGTCCGTGATGGCATTCACCTGAGCAAGCCCCCGTACTCGCGCAAGGTAAGCCGGCGCCGCCTGGGCGGCCTTGGGGCGCGGCGGGAGGGTACCAGGCCTGGCGCTTCTGCAGTGGCTCAGCAGTCAGTCTAGGTGACATCCGAGAGGCCAGGGTGTTTGGGGGTGTCTGGGACTCTCTTCTATTTTCTGCGTTATCTGTGTATTCCTTCTTCCGTCCTGTTCCTGGCGTCATGAATAGCTGGTCGTCAGATTCTGCCTCTGGACACCTCTGAAACTAGGTATATGGCACCCTATAGTTTATGGGCTCGATTGTCAGGTCCTGGGCAATGGGTACTTGCTTTTAGTGGCCACTGGAAAATCCTAATGCCTGTAGTAGTGTTTGGATTTGAAGAATACCAAAAGGATGGTTTGCATCTGCTTTATTTCCAACCTCTCTTCTTTTTCTTTACTTTTTCTGAGTTTTGAGAAACTTCCAAGAGGAATAGGTTCCCACAGAAGTAAGGGAATTCAGGGCCTGTCTGTCTCAGTTCCATGCTACTAAGAACTGTACCATTAACACGAACCTGGGATGTGGAGGAGGGTTAAGCATAAAACACATGTCTATTCACAGGAGACAGGTTCCTTAAGCTTAAGCATTCTGGGGCAACAGAGTGCCAGACACAAGGACCTCAGAGTATGCTTTTGGAGTCTGTGGTATTACTAGTTTGACTTACTGATCCTGATGAAAAGAAGGTAGATCCTTCCAGAAAGTCTGAGCAGACCTGTTTGGGAAAGAACACAAGGAAGTAACATTTTGGTGTCCAGAAAGTACTTCTCACACATGAGACCAGGCTACAAGTTCTCACAGCTGCTCTGTGAGGATCACTGACATGTTTCGTGGCGTTTGAACAATTAAGTTCCAGAAAGTACATTTCCATGCTAGGGTCCTGTCTCTAGCCCCAACTGGGTTGGTTTGGCTTAGTTTCTGAAAAGGTCCTCCAGAGAGACTCCCGATTTGTCAGAGATGCTGGCAGCACAGTTAATGGCTGGGGTTGCTTGGAACTTGTTGCACAGGAAAATGAGCCTCTCAGCCTGAAAACACGGACCTGGAGAAGCCCAGCTGAAAAGCCATGACAAGAACCCGCAGCTAGCTAAGAGGGTTAACACAACACCGCAGGGGAAACGCCCAGTCCAAGGGCTGTGTGGGCAGCCCCAGTCTTGGAGGTGCTCTGTAGCCACAAGTGAAGATCGTAAAGCCTAATGGCAGTGAGTTCGGGTGTCAGCTCTGCAAAAAGCAGATACAGTAAAGGTTTAATATTATCCACCTGTTACAGCGCAGGTAAGGTCGGCAGCTGAGTTCACCTGCCTGAGAATATAAATTGCTTTTATATTGATGACAGGTTTGGAAGGTTTATCTCAAACACGTGTCCCAGCCACCTGCTCTGAGGGTACCATGGGTGGGTGCTGGGATCAGGAATGCCGAGGTGTAATCATACGCTGCACCGGCAGGTATGTGGTTAGAAGGAGCACAGTCAGCAGAACACAAACTTAGCCCAGGACCAAAGGAGCAGGAGGCCAGCTCAATGCTTGTTACTTAACATCACAGAAAGTAAAGTGAGCTTGCGCCAAGAGTTGTGTACTTGAGCACATGGGAGGGCTCAGTTCAAATCCTGGACAAAAAGAAGGAAGGGATAGGCTAAGGGTGGTTTAATCTCCAGGACAACTACAGTGCAGTGTTGCTGTGAGGCTGAGAGGCACAAGCTGGGGTGAGGGTGGATGGCATGAAGTAATGCATTTGGGGTTCATTCTTATGAAGCAAAACAAGACAAACCTAAACACCAAACCTAAGAGCTGGAGAGCATTTGAAGGACAGACACGGTGTTTGTGCTTTGAGCTGTGATTCCTGCTTACATCAACAAGTAGCATGGATTGCATTTTGCTTTCTTTCAGAAGGACCTCTTGTAGCTTAGGGACTCACTGTATAGCTGAGGCTGGTCTTGTAGTCCAGATCCTCCCGACTCTGTCTCCTGGTGCTGGGATAATAGGTGTGACTGCCACACCTAATGACTGTACATTTTTGTAAGCCAGATTTGTATAAAAATTTTAACTTACATTGTGATACCACTTATTTTCCATGTAAAGAGCGACTTCAGTCAACTTTGTTTGCTTAAGTTACATAGCCTAAACTGTGCTCAAATTCACAATCTTCTTATCCCAGCCTTCCAAAGTGCTAGGGTTATAGGCATGCACCACCATGTGTAGCTTTCCAGTTTACTTGGACCTAAGTATCTTATAACAGTAATGGTTAATAATAAAATTTGTCTATTTTTACTTTCTACATGTATTTGATTTTCCTTCTTTAGCTGATAGAAGAGTCGACCGGGTCAGTAATGTCCTCATTACCTCCTTCACGATGTTCTTTCTGGGGACCAAGAGAATGGAGTAGAAAACTTTATCATAAGAGAGAAGAGCACGTATTGTCATAGGAATTAAGCATAATTAATGCATATAAAACTGAATATACAACTATGAAGTAGCAAATCACATTGCTCTTTTGGAATTTGCTGTTCATATATTATGGCTTCTTGAGTTGTAGATTTTTCAGTTGTGTAGGAATTTGTTTTCTGATACAGTTCTCTCTCCCCTGAACAGTGCTGGGATTTTTTCTTTAAGATGTGATCACATTCTAATTCTGATTTTAATGGGTTCCTTGGCTGTCGTGAGCATGACCAGAATGTACACTGTTTGTTACATGGACTCGGAATTGAGCTTTGTAGAGCAGGCTCACACTCCCCGGCAGTCTTCAGCATGGTTGATCTTGGGACTTTGTACTTGAGTGAGAATACTGTATGGCTTGGGGGTGATCATGCTAAGGATGGTCATGGTGGGGATGGTGAACCTTTTTCAGAGATGTATGAACAGAGGAGTTTCCTCAAGAATGATCGGAAAGCATTGTAGAATTTGCTTCAGTAAAACAGCCCAGGTTTCCTGATCAGTGAGAAAACTATAAGTACAAAGAAAATTTCTCTTGATTGTCCTTCAGAATGAAAAAATGGAAGTTCAGGAAGACCAGGGTTCAAGTCAGACAACACAGATGAGCCCCTTGCCTGTTCTTCTTAGGTTTTTCCATTGTCCATTGCTGTGACTTTCTACTCCACAATGGGACATACTTATATGCACATATAAACAAAAATAAATGTGTGTAATTTTCATATACATTTTTGTGTATAACTTTTTGGTGATCATGCTTCTTCACTCCATACCTTCCTTAGGCTCCATTTTACTGTATTTGACAGGATGCAGACATACTGCCCTCTGAGACTGTAGGACTAGTAGGGAAGACATAGATAGGATCCATCATCATGACTGTGTGTGGCCATTGGTGGGAAGTATAGGATGCCATGAACAGGTGCATCCAACTTTTTTACAGGAAACTGGGAGTCTGGGGCATGTTAGCAGAGAGGGAGGAGGTAGTAGATTCTGGAAACCACTGGAAGCCGTGATATTTCAAGACAGAGAAACTGTTTAGGAGGTCAGACTGGGGCAGCTAGGAGTTTAATTGGATGTATTTATAGAGTTCTTTACATTTTAAATTAATTATTATTCTGCGTGTGATTTGTGTGTGTGTGTGTGGGGGTGTTATGTGTGCCATAGCACATGTGTGAAGATCAGAAGACTACTGTGTGGAGTTGGTTCTCCTCTTCAGCTTTTACTTGGGTTTGAATGTAGATCATAAGTGACCAGGTTTGCTCAGTGAGCTCGCCCTCCTGCTGAGCCATCTTATGGATAGAATTCTAGACGTCTTCCCTGGAAAATGTCTTTGCACTTCTCTACCAGTAGAAGCTGTTTGAATTAATATAACCTTACTTAATAATGCTGTGGGTATGTTAACCATCATTCACACATTACCTAAATTGAATTAAGGCTCTGTAGGAATAAGGATAAGGCTATGAGGGACACTCAGAGGAGGTAGCCTAGGACAAAGGAATTTAGAAAGACAAAGTTGCTAAGAAGACTTCTGTGTATGTGGAGGGCTCAGAAGCAGTATTAGAAAGGAAGAGATCTTGGCAACGACATGCTTGTATCCTCTGGAATTTTGCCTGGGGTCTTGGCAGAAGCTGGCATGACAATAAATATTATTACTTCCAAGAATTTCTTCTGCCTATGTGACATTACCAGGACAGATTGGGAGCTGGCAAACTTTAGATTTTCCAGTTCAACCAATATCCTCAAATATCTTCAGTCTAGATCCTTCTAGGCTTTCTTGTTTTCGGTCCAGCTGGAAACTGTGGATAGAAAAGATGGGGAAGAAATAAAGCTGGTGTTTCCTTCATGCTCTTGACAGTTTACATACAGTTTTCATGCAAGTGGACTCTCTACTGTCTACCTGTTCATTTGTTATATCCATCCATTTATCCATCCATCCATCCATCCATTTATCCATCCATCCATCCATCCATCCATCCATCCATCTATCCATTATCCATCCATTAATCCATCCATTAATCCATCCATCCATCCATCCATTTATCCATCCACCCATCCACCCATCCATCCATCCATCCATCCATCCATCCATCCATCCATCCTTCTTTTCATCCATCTATCCTTGCTTCCTTTAATCTACCTGCTTCTCTGTTCATCTATTGATCCACTCACTCACCTAACCTTTCTTCCATTTAATCAATAGGAAATGTGTGTCATGGATTAGATATAGGATCAGGATTACAATGTGCTATCCAGGCAAGATCTTTGCTTGTATGTGGAGGACCTAGCCCAGTACCTGACATATGGTAGTTGTACCATGCCAAAAGCTAGTGTCATTTGTATAAGTGTAAGATGTCAGAAAATTTTATACCTGTGGTTTTTTTTTTTTTTTTTTAGTGATTAAAAAGGATCAATTGTGGTGAAAACAAGATATTTAATGACATTAAAAAAAAAAGAGTTTATCCCTTCAAAGTGCTGAAGAAGGATCAGGAATTAAAATGCTGGCCCTGTAGAGCATTCAGAAAAAGAGCGTTTCAGTGAGGCCAGAATTAGAGGGAGTAAGTGGGTTACTCAGGGTGTCCGATTTTAGGGGGTGCTCATTTCCAGTGTCCTCCTGCAGAAACAGCCACCAGGATAAAATTAATTCCTTATGAAATATCAAGTGTGAGTAGGCATTGCAAGTATCCCTTGTGTCAGCACTAAGAAGGCTTCTGTCTTCAACACGTATTAGCTGCTAATGTGCTGAGAGCAGGGTTGCTGGTGCTCTACCAAATCTCACCAGCATACATGGCTCTTGGAGTTCTCTGGATGAGAACAGCACTGTGCATTCCTAGCCCTCCTTCTTTGGACACTATAGTACAATGGTTATGGGCACTAGATGCTAAATGTAAGTCTACTCCATGCTAGGTCACCTTTGACAGCATTGCAGGGAAAAAGCAACACGAGTGACTGCCTCATAGGGCTGTTAGGTGGGTTAGACGAGCTCATAGTCCTGAACTTATGAGATCAGAATTGTATCACTCTAGAGCTACTCCAACAGGTACCACACACAGGCCCACAGGTGGCTTGGTGTTTAAAACAACAAATTCTCCAACTGTTCTGGAGGCTACAGGTCCAAGATTGAGGGAATAGCATGACCTTACTTGAAAATCCTTAGGCTTGTAGTGTGACTCACCAAACAAGAGTCTTGCCAAGGGCTCCAAACAGATTCCCTTTGTTTGCCCTGAATACTCCAAACACCATCAGATCTACAGAATCATATGGCCCAAATGACACAGTGACTTAACTACAGCCTGCTGCAGCCCTTCCGTTTTGGGGTTTACTCCAAACTAGCATTTTTCTTGGGTTGCATCCTAACAGGCCGGAGTAGCACACCCAAAGAGGAACATGTTGCCTCTCGAGTGCAGAGAAGTACTTTGAACACTGTGCCTCTTTCTTAGATGTTGGGGGAAGCCATCTGCTACAACTTATTCTCCACCTTGGAAGAGATGTCTTCTTGTTTACCACCCCAAACAACTGGATACCTGAAAATTCCCTGAGGCAGAGGCCTTCTGGTATTTTGTCAGATGGTTTCACCTTCTGATCTGCAAACGTGTTACCAAGAGATCTAGAGTAATTGTGTCACCTTGCTAACCTGCCCAAGCCATCAATGTCCAGTGTGAGGTATTATGGAAGAGATAAGTGACCAAGATCCCTGAAGAATAAATTGTGGTATTTAGATGGAGGTGTGTGTGTGTGTGTGTGTGTGTGTGTGTGTGTGTGTGTGTGTGAGAGAGAGAGAGTGTGAGAGAGAGACAGAGAGAGAGAGAGAGAGAGAGGGAGAATTTTAATGAATAAGAGGGATAATAATCAACAGACTACAATGTACCCACACTAGAACAGCTATTATATATAGAAGATGTGAACAGTCTCAATTCATTTCTAGTTGATTCAGTTGCAAACATTTGTTTAATATACAACATACATTTTAGTTGGCCAGGAGCTGCCCACGTTTAAGATGCTACAGGAAGGGAACGTTGGCTTCTGTGACTGCAGAATCCTTGAATAGGAAAGGGAGTTCCACAGGCTGTAGATGCATCCTTCATGCTAGATAATAAAAATTTTGTCTTCGAAAAGTGATTCCTGTATATCTCCAATTCACAGGTGGCTCAAAGGCATCAAAACCTTAGGTCTGCAGGGCTTGGTGCTCCCAATTACCCTTCAGTGGTGGCAGGGTTGTCTTCTCCTCCAATGCTTATTTCAGTTGCCAAGTAAAATGAAATAGGGTGCTGGGTCTGTCTGTAGAATTGTGGTCTGAAGATCTCTGCTCTGATAAAGGTGGAGCTTTATAGTCACAGTTGGGCTAATCACTTGTCTGTGACTTCTGGTTGCAAACCACCTATCTGAATGCCATTCAAGACTAGTAATTAGGAAGTTCAGGGGTCAATTCACTCCGCATAGTTGTGATCTCCTTTCTGTTGTGTGGACAAAACTAAGGTGATTGTGTGTGTGTGAATGTAAATATATATATATATATATATATGTATATATGTCATATTATATCATATATATGCACATACATATGCATGTGTATCTCAGGGAACCCAGAAACAAACATAAGAGTCTCAAAATTTTGATTTAGAAATCATGGGCTTTGAACTGTCAGTTGGGAGATATGTGGATTTTCTACTCCATCTTGGACAGCGCTTTGCTCACACTGAGCCTTCTGATGACACCCTTACAGATGTTATGGTTGGTTCTTCACTTCAGGAACTTAATGCTGTCCATGTCCTGGAGAGATGATATACTCTTACTTTTGAAAACTTTTATAGGTTCTATGATAATTGTTAAGGAAGCACATCAAATTTATACATTGGTATTATGCAAACAGAAGAATCAAATCATAAGAGCTAATTTAAGTTTTTGAGAAGGGTGCTCCATAGCCCGAGCCAGCCTAGAACTCACAGAAAACCTGTGTGCTTCCACCTCTTCAGGACTGAGGTTAAGGCGTGAACTCTCACATCTGGATAGAGATGATACACGTTTGAGGACAGACAGTGAAAGTACGCTGCTGGAGTTGATAGGTAGAAGCAAAATGCTTCTAATAAGTGTATTAACAGGCATTCAGAAAGAGCATTTGGCAGATGAATAGCCTGGCTTATGGTAAGTAACTGGCTGGGTTATCTCCAGTTGCTCTTATATCAAGGTTTGCTTGGGTACCTCAACACCAAATGGTATGTAATATACACAAAGAGCTATATGCAGATGAATTCAGAAGCAATGTAGGTAGAATGGCTCCTGACATCAATGGTAGAAATATTTGGTAATATCCATTTATTTGATAATAAACCCATGGTAGAGTTTTTCTACAAATGATGTCTAATCAGTTCTATGCAATGGTGATTATACTAATGAAAATCATTTCTTAAAAATTAAACTATTTCGAAATTGAGTGTGTTCTTTAAAATATTCACTTAGTAGATTATAGTACTGCTAATATTTGAAGTTAGTTCTTGAACTCCCACACATACAAACATGTTTTTTCAGATGGTCTTCTCTGTGATTCTTAGGTAGATCTGATTTGGGGTAAACATCTACCCTAGTTGGAACCAAATCAGGTAACTAAGAGGAATGCTGTTTAATAAAGTGTGGGATGGAAATAGAATCTGTCAACAAAATAATGTAATTCTGCTATAATGTAGGAGGTGGGTTTTAGAATGTTTGGTATTCATAATCCCTTCTGAACTTTTACAACAATAAGAAACATGCCCTTAGCACAGATTCATGTTTGCCAATATGGAAACTTCCCCGAAGGATTTGTAAGCTACAACAATTGGTTCCATGGTATTTTTAAATAACAAGGCACTGGTACTGATCTCTGCCAATAGGTAATTATGGTAAAGGTGTCTATGGTCCACCAGGGAGGTCTTAGGTAGACTGCAGAGGCATTTGCTAAATGTGCTACACTGGATAGATTACCCAGCATTCAGATGGTGCCACAGTATCCTTAGGGCTTGGCATTTGCTTATCCTTATGTTCTTGCAAATTCTTTCCTGATGTTTCCAAGTCAAGTCTTAACAGTGTTCAACTTGTTCTTCTTTCACTTAAGTAGAAAAAAAAAAAAAAAACCAACACTAACGGCAGGGGTACATAATCAAAATGTGTGTGACAAAACGAGACTTGTGTCTGCTCTTACATGGTGAGGCATGCCAAGAAGTGAATTTTTCTGAGGTCAGTCATGATGAGGACTAGGGCTGGCTCTTAAGAAAGCCAAGTGCTATCCTGGGGTACTTGGAAGAACATTTTCTGAGGTGAAGGATAGTGTCCTAGAAACTGTGATGTGCATAGCTTTTTGAGTTCATAGCCTGGGTAAAATTCAAAGCAACACCCATTCCTTGGTTGAAGCAAAGATTTCTTATTAACCCTTCTAGTATTGGGGTGAAATGATTTTATCAGTTCTTTCCTAAGTTTTATAAAATAATGTTATTTAAATTGACCACTGATTTGGGAGTGGTGAGACCCAGGAGTGAAAAGAAGACAATATTTGTTTTCAGTCAATATAAAGACTATTAAAGGTCAAAGACTGTGGATCATGCAGAGGCATTATACACATACAATTTGTCTTCCATAAAGGCTAAGTGACATCTAATAGTTTAAAGAGATCTCATTACTACTTCTAATTGAAATAAATTGTCTGAGGCTCTCTAAAAATCTTACTGTTAAGTTTCCATAATGTTAAAATATAAACAAAATACGATCTACTTCATATGGAACAGGTCAGAAAGACAAGAAACATAATTGATATGGATATTCTATTAACAAAACTAATAATAAGCAGATATGACAAATTCTAAGATTTTTTCCCCTCAAAGAACACAGAAAGACTAAAGATGCATCTACCTTGCTTGACATCAATACATTATTCAATATCTCATCTCTATTTGACAAATTATGTTAAGTAATAGCCATGCAATATTCACTATTATTATTTTATTCATTCTTTACTTTTAAAACAATAATTAAAAAGAGATAATTTTAAAGTTTTCAAATTTAACTGAGGCACGTCATTATTGACTAGAATTTTCACCTCGATTTTTTGCCTTGCACTTTATATTCTGTTTTACTCCCTAAAAATTTTAATATCTAAACTCCAAGTGGTCACCTAAGAATAATAGAGTTGAAGTAACCCATGTGCTATAGTTTTGCTCTTACAAATCATGATGCTATTGTTATTTGTTTTGGATGGACCACTTCTCTCAGGAATACGTACCGCTATGATGTAGGTGTGATATCTCAAGGACTCTTGGAGCCACTTCTGTGAACAGGGAGTGAACTGTGTGACCAGAACTGTGCATTCCCATCCATGGAGAGCACTTTACCAAAGACAGAGGATGAAAGCCGTGAATTTGAAGCTTATGCAAACCTCTGAAGCTCCCATATGTTCCCCTAACCCTGCCCAGAAGACACTTCCTGTCACTGATGCTGTTGAGAATTACTGATAGGGCATGTGCTTTTGTGTGTAGAGGTATATGTGTGTGAGTGTAGATTATGTGTGTGATATAAATGTACATGTATGTGTGAGTGTGTGTGAAGTAAAGGGCAGAGGAGGACATGGATTCCCTGTTCTACTGTCTCTCCGTTACTTCTTTGAGACAGTATAACTTACTGAACCCAGAGCTCGGCTGGTGGTGAACACATCCCAGTGATCCTCCTGTCTCAGTGCTGGGGTGACAGGTGTATGGGGCTGTGCTTGGCTTTTTTTTTTAATGAGTGCTAGAAGTCTGTACCCAGGCCCTCCTTCTTGTGCAGTAAGTACAGTTTCACACTGAGCCACCTCTATGTTCCCATAGGACACATTCTTAATAAAAGATATTTGGTTCTAATGACTCCGACAGGCAGCAGCTGAGGTACTCTTCCCTGCTAGTGATTTTAGGAGAATCATGACTGCTAAAAGTGATGCCCATATCCGTCTTATAGACTTGTCGCATGAACTCAATGATAGAATATACGTGAAGCTACTTTGTCAATATTAATGAGCTTTCCAGATTTAAGGTGTTCTTATTGGCTGTGTAAATCATTATTCTTATAGCAATTTGTTTTTAAATGTTGAGGAGCCACTGCACTGAAGAAATTTAGAGAACAATGAGGCAGATCGAGAGAAAGTTTAAATAGCCTATATTAAGATTCCTAGCATGACACTGCATGAAAATATAAATCTCATGTTTAAAACCGTTTATGTGTAGGAACAGCTGATCTGTATAGGATACAGAGAGCTGGGCCTGTGTCAGCGAGTATCATCTGAAAGCTGATTTTCCTCAGCCTTGTGAAGACACAGTTGAGAGAGTTGAGCATATTTATAGTGTGCGGTATGATATTTTTATATACGGGTTCATTGCAAATGACTCAATCAGTCGAGTTAGGTTATTCATCACCTCTCATATTTATCATGTTGTCTTTGTGATAAAAACATTGAAGGTCTAATCTCCTAGCAATTATTACATGTACAAAACATTAATATTAACTCTAATCACTGTGCTGCATAATAGATCTCCACAATTTATCCTAATTGGAACTTCATACCCTTTAACCAATATGTTCCCAATTATGCCCCACTTCAAAGGTGATTTTAATACTAAGTCACATTATATCTCGTCAGATGCATTTGACATCGGCTTTCTCCCTCTCACTGGGCTGAAACCTATGCATATTGTTACTGGTTTTTATAATCTTTGTTATTTGAAAATATCCTTTTAAGAAATGGCATGTTCCCACTCTTTAAGTTGCATTTCTTCAATTACAGTTTATACCCCTTTGAGTTTGTGGTTTTCTTAAAATTAAAATTGTGTATTTCCTGTTCATGACACCTTTTCCCTACAGATCTTTGCTCTCTTCTGGTTGTTTGGCCAGTGCTTTCTATGTATTAAGGACATTAATCGTATTTTAATAGAAGTTGTAAAGATTTTTTCCAAACATAAAAATGTGTTTAGTTTAGAATTTTATCGAATTTTGTATGTCCATAGATTTAAATTTCTTTCTTTAACGTATATATTTAAATATATATGTTTATATATCTATATATATTCTTCTCTCATACATTACATCAAGCTCATACAAAACACAACTAAAAATAGATTTAAATTTCTTACATGTTATACTTTATCAGTAGTTTTTAAGCTGTTTTTTTCGAAGCTGGAGGATTAGAGGTGGTAGATATTCAAATAGAGTTAGGATTTCATTTATTATTTATTTGAAGAAGTGGTTTCATCTCACTAAACCTTACTCATAAAATGGCTATAACCTCACTTCTCAAGCTTCTGAAATGAATGAAAAGATGATGTGTGAGAAGACCCTTACATGATACCTAGCACAGTGATCATTCACAACACCTGGTTAATATGCTGATATTATAAATAACTTAGTGTATGTGAGTTATTCTTTATCTGAAGGTCATATCTTCGGTTATTTAGTTTTCTCTCTGCCATTCTGTTGAGAAAAAGAGCATTCCTTCACAGTTCAAATTAATTTTTAAAAAATTCAACAACTCTTAACAAGAGCAACAACCTGTTGGTATGATATAGTCCCATGATGCAACCCAGTTCTCAGGAGGCTTAGATGGGAAGAATGCAAGTTCGAGCCCAACGTGGGCTGCACAGTGAGTTCTAAGCTAACCTCAGAAGTATAGCAAAACCCAGTCTCAATCGAAAGTACACACCTGCAACCCATCCACTTGGGAGCTGGAAGCAGGAGAATCAGTTCAAAGTCAGTCTAGCTGCATGTACTGTTCTAGGCCATTCTGGGTACACACGACCCTGTCTCAAACAAACAAACAAAACAACCTGAGACCAGACCAGACCAAAATCAACCCCCCCACAAAAGAACTTGTTGAGCCTGTTATAACTATGAGAATGTTGTCTTACTTGTGTTTTCATTTGCCTTATACCCTTTCCCACTTTCCCCAACATGGGTAAAGAGAACCAATCTTCATTTTGTGATTGTTTTTTTCCTTATAAAAATCCCTGTTCAAGTTCACCGACAGTTAATATGCATGTAAATATATTTCTTGATTTCCTTTTAAAAAATTAACTATCTAATTTGTGTAAGTTTTATTTTGGTACATGCTATGATATGATATGCTAATGCTATTCATAATTATAATTATGATATATGCTTCATTGTCTCCCTATTTACTGAAATTGCATTTCTCGTTTCCTTTTATAGTGTTATGCGCTGGCCTCAGTGTACAAAACAAAGCTAAATAGTTATTGCAATCAGCATCCTCATCCTAGTCCAAAACTTTGACGTACATGTTGCGAGGGTTTTGTTTGAACTCTTATTGTGTCATCGGTTCAGAGTTCAAGCCTTCACGATGTTAAGAACGCATCCTTCTTTTACTAACTTTGAAGTAGTTGTTATTAGGAATAGATATTCAATGCCATGAAACACGTTTCCAACAACTTAAAAGTACCTGAGTTCTTGGGCCGTCAAGATGGCTCAATGGTAAAGACTCTTCCTGCCAAGACTGACAGCATGAGTTTGATCCCCAGGATCCCCGTGGTGGAAGGAGACAACTGACGCCCACGTTTTGTCCCTTGAGCCCCTTTTGTGTGTTATGGCGAATGTGCACATGCAAAATCAAAAATAGCTAAGGTTTTCTTTTTTCTTATTGAGCTCCATGTTGAGAAAGTATTGAGCTAACAGGCTTCCTAATACGGAAAGCATTCTGACGTAGCTTGACGAGTAATCGTGAAGTGTCTTTTGAAGCAACCAGGGTATGAGATACAGAATTCATTAGAATCTTGTTTTCCAATCCTTATCGTAGTTTTTTCTATTGTGTCTTTTATTTTGTGAGTAACACTTGGCATTCACCTTCTATCATGTGATGACTTCAGCAGTCATTGTCACGATGTTGTTGTATTTGGCTTTATGACAATGTGTTTCTTAAATAGTGATGTCTGTTTAAAGGTCTGGGTGATAATGAACTATTCTTGGCTTCCATAGCAATCCTGTTTGGAACCAAAAGGCAGAGACTCTGGTGGGAGGTGGTGGAGCTCTTTTCACAGCAAGGAAGGAATTGGGTTTTTTTTTTTTCTTTTCTTTTTACCCTGTGTAGTTAAGGAATTCCTCCCAGGCTCTGGAAACATACCCTCCTCCATTTCTCCTCCTCCCACTCTGTCCCTACCCTCCCATGCTCTGCCCTTTTCCTGTTCCCACCCAATTCTCAGGCCTCTTAGTGGAAGATACAGGCTGAGTTGTTTTTTTTTTTTTTTTTTTTTTTTTTGCCAGATGCTATGTCAAATTGAAAACCCTTATAAGAAAAAAAAAAAAAATTGAAGTGCATTCATTTTCATTTAAATATCTGCTCTGTGTAGCAAAGGCTCAATGTGGAACAAAGGTAAAACTGGAAAACTCTACAAGGAATACTAATTTCACCAACCTCAATTTATATTTAAACTTTCATTGAAAGAGCAAATAGATGGATATTTAAAAAAAAAAAAAAGCCAGTGAAGCAAGGATTAAAAATGGAGCCTAGGAATAGTGTGTTTGCGGAGAAGGTGTGTAAATCAGGTACCAAAGTCAGCTGAGTTTGCAAAAATGGATACACCCAACACTCCCCAAGCTAGCCATCAATCATGCTATAAAGATACAGCCACTTTAAAGGACCCATGTATCAACACGGAACGCAACCCTGCTGTATTATGAAGCACTCCTCTGGGAAGCACTTGATTGACAAAAATAGTACTGCTTTAAGTAGTAGCAATATTTTCATGGCCAGAAAGTAATAAAGCCATAGATGAGCTCCGTGAAAAGAAAACATTTGACATAAACCCCCCCAGAGCAGTTCTTAGGACATGATTCCTACAGGATTAGGTTAAGGTGCGAAGTAGTGCCACCTAATGTGAAAGCTGATAATTTGATAAGTCATTAATGACACGCCAGATCCTGTCATCTGGAGACATCTGAACTGTGTCACTCCTTGCTTAGGTTTGTGCACTAGGAAACAAGTCAGGAGATGCTTCTCGCATCCATTATACATTAGAATGGAGCCAGAGGGTATGCAAAGTAATTTACTCTTGGAGACCTACTTCATTACAGAGAGGTGGTAGAGAGCTGCCGTTAGATTGGCTATGTTCACGCTCAGTTTTATTGCTGTGTCATTTTAAATCAGAGTTTTTACTGCTGCTTTTGGCATAGCAATTTGGGCCAGGGTTAGATCTCTTGTTAATGGGATCCTTGAATGGATACCCTGACCCTGAAAATGTGGTGAATTGAATCTTCTATCTTCTGATCACTTATTAAAATATGGTGGCTATGAGACCCCTGGACTGCTGGGCCACATTAGGCCTGCTTTCTGACGAGAAGTGTACTAGCCAGGACTGGAGATGTAGCTCAGTTGGTAGAATACTTGTATAGTAAGCAAAAGCCCTAGATCCAATTCCCAACACCTTGTGGTGAGACATGCCTATAGTCCAGGAAAGTAGAGAGAGGAAAATCAGGATTTCACCATTATCCTTAGCTATGAAACAAGTTCAAGCAAGTTTGGGCTACAAGAGACCCTGTCTCAAAAAATAAAACAAAACAAACATTGATGATATTCTTAGTCACCCCAACAAAGCTGGTTTGGGAGCTGTATGCTAAATTATATTAAAAGTGATTTAAAAGGGAGAAGCTGATGGTGTTCTTTGCAAGCTGGCATACTGAAAAGGAAGAGCTTTCCAGTTAACTGAAGGTGTTCTCTGAAGATGTATTCACTGGGCTATGGTTTTGTTAATTGTGATAATTAGACTTGTTCCTCATTTGACCATATGTTAATTAGCTATGGACATGCACGGTTCTCCTCCTCCCAGCTGGAGGGGAAGTCTTAGTTTGCATCCCTCCCACACTTACTTTATGAATTTGGAAAAATAAAATGCTATTTTCAGTTCTCACCTCGATCCACTTCTTAAGTCAGTCCTGAAGTCAGACAGTGGACTGAGATAAGACAGAGCTTAGCTGAAATGCGAAAGTCGTTATTCAGGGAAGAACTCTAGTGCATTGTTTCCCTCAAATACCATGACAAGCCTCTGAGGCAGAGGTTCTTTATTGTTTGTTTCTATTTTATAGATGAGGGAAATGAAGCTTAAAGGGTTTGAGTAAATTATGCAAAAAGTCATATAATTAACGAATTTCACTTGAAAGCAAGATATACTGACACCAGAGCCCATGGCTACAATTTTGCCTAAAAACATTTCAGTGTGGGATTTGACAGTGGTCTGCTATTGTGAAAAATAGGCATGGGAAAGGGAAGTGATATAGCCTGAGGTTTTTAAGGTTTTTTAAAGAGCTTAGTAGTATACTAATTAAATCTCACATATATATTAAAATGAACCCCTGCTTTATGTTTGACATAGCTCATAACTCTTTCATTGTCTCAAAACATGTCTTCTAAATATGATAGACAACAGAAAGATGGAAAAACAATGATTTATAAGTCAAATCACAGCAACTTGATAAGAAAAGTTCCTATCAAACTTGGGCATCAATGGTCTTATTGCATGTTCTCCTAGAGCATAAAGAGTTAGTCCTGTCTTCATACGTATAGCTGTCACTGTGTTACACAGTGAGCAGAACATTATCTCTCTCAGCAGTGTTCAGGGCTGTGGGGGTTCTTACCATGTCGAAGACTGTGAAATCCGTGCTTTTCTAGGCTAGTCAGGGATGCACTCTTAAGATCCAAGGCTCACCTTCCTTTCAATATCATAGAAAATAATATGAAGGCTGTAGCTGTTCCGTCAAATCATTCTTTCTGTATGCCCATTCTGGACATTACTCTGGCTGCTGTTACAACCCACAGTATAGTTTTGAGTACCCAGAGTGGCTCTTTGGCATCTGGGGTAGAATTTGGAAACAGTTGACTGTCATTTTGGTAGAGAAATTAGTTGGCGGGTAGCTTCATGGTACGATCCAAATCCCAACAATTAAATAAATAATAAAATTAAAGCACGATTGCAAATTATCCAGTCTGGATTTGTGAGGAGCGGACCTCTGCAAGGGAATTGCTCTTCTCTCTTGATCCTCTTAGGAGCTTCCTGTTGACATAGGTGAAGTTTCTCAGCAATAATTACTTTTAAAGATACATTTTGGCATGTATGTTTTTATGTGTCTACTTGAAAATATACCTAAAAAATTCTAATACATAGTCAATTTATATATTTGAACATTTCTGAATAGTCTTGACAGTAAATATTTGAAATTTCATTACAACAGTGGTTGTCAACCTTCCTAATGCTGTGATCCCTTAACACAGTTCCTCACGTTGTGGTGACCCCCAACCATGAAATTATTTGTGTTGCTCTTTCATAGCTGTAATTTTGCCACAGTTTTGAATCATGATATAAATATCCAATATGCAGATAGTCTTATGCGACCCCTGTGAAAGGGTTGTTAGAACTCCAAAAGGGTTGAGACCCACAGGTTGTGAACTGCTCCATTAGAACCTCTTAGGAACCTGGGAAATGGACTCCCTCCTGTGCCTTGTATTTAAGAGGTATGTAAGCTGTACCAAATACCTAGTTGTTATAAGACTTGACCAGTATTTTATCTGTGAAATCATATGTGTTTTAATGGGAATAGGTCTAGGCTATCATCAAAGTTTTGGTTGTGGACTTTCTACCAGGGGTTCCACTCAGGCAGGTGATTTTCACTCTCCTCTGTGTCCTCAACTATGTTCTCTCCAGTCTTACCCTCAGGTGTGAAGAAGCCAGGCTGCAGGTGCCCTCCTCCCATCCTACCTCCATCCACTGGGGACTTCACCTGTTGTTACAGTCCCAGGGTCCCCCTCGCCCTTTCATCCCTGTCTCTCTAGACATTTATTCTCCTGCAGTCTACTCTCAGGAGTCCTTCCTCCCAAATGTCTCCACTCTCTGGGAGCCTCTCCTTCTGGCATTGACCAGATCCCCCTTAGCTCTTTCCCACAGTCCCTCTCAGCCTTTTCTCTTTGCCCATCTCTATTTCTCTCTGCCACCACTGACCTGCAAAATCTCTCTCTACCAGGAACTCCGTACCACGCTCGGCTAAGATCCCTCGAGGGCATCAGCAACCAAAGAACCAAATACCCACCCATAAAAGACTAGACCAGATAGAAACACCTAGAAACACCTCAACCACCGCTAACCCCCAAGGCAAAAACACTGACAAGAACAGCCAAGATATGGCTCCCACAGAGCTTAGTAACTCTACTCCAGTAGACCCTGAGGTGCAATATGGCTGAAGGACAAGGCAAGGGCTTCGAAATAGCAATTCTGAATATGTTCATGACCTCAAAGAGGAAATGAAGACTGTGAAAACACAAAGAAACAGTCAAATGAAATAATGAAAGCAGTTCAAGAGATGAAAATAGAGATAGATTTACCAAAGGAAACCCAAACTGAAGTAAAACTGGAAATAACAAATTTAGGAGGCATACAAAAACCTCAGACATAAGCCTCACCAACAGAGTGTGAGATATGGAAGAGAGACTCTCAGACACTAAAGACAGGGTGGAAGAATTGGAAATCCCCCAGTCAAAGAAAATGATAAAACTCAAAAAAATAAAATAAAAGCCAAACACAAAGCATCCAGGAAATCAGGGACACTATGAAAAGACCAAATCTAGGAATAATAAGAATAAAACAAGGAAAAAACCCAGGTCAAAGGCCCCAAAAATATTTTTAACACAGTCATAGAGGAGAGTTTTCCCAATTTAAAGGAGATACCTATCAAGGTACAAGTAGTGAACAGGATACCAAATAGACAACAGCAGATCCAAGAAGCAAGCAGGTGTAGCCATTTTAAAATCTGGCAGAATATCATCAAACTAAAATTAATCAGAAGATATATAGAAGGATACTATGTGTTCATTGATATAAACTTCCACCAAGAGGAGTATTACAATTTTAAACATTTATGCACAAGACACAAGAGTTCCTAAGCTCATAAAACACGATGACAGCTAAGGTCACTTATTGACCCTCACACAGTGGCTGTGGGTACCTTCAGTAATCCGCTCTTGCCAGTCAGCAGGTCATCCAGATGAAAACTAAACAGACACGCTGGAGTTAAAAGTGTCATCTATCAAATGACCTCACAGGTATTTACAGAACATTTTCCCCAAACACCAGAGAAAATACTTTCTGACAAATATTTGGACCTTTACTATATATATATATATATATATATATATATATATATATATATATATATATATATAGTATATATATCCATATATATATATATATATGGATGAAAATTACATACATGGAAAGATACCTAATGGTAACATTATTAGTCATTAAAGAAATGCAGATTAAAACAACAAGGAGACATGCCACGCTAATGGCTAGAATTAAAATTCCCGTTAGATCCAGGTGCTGTCCGGAACCTGTAAGTGGAATTCTGAAACATTCCTGTGGAGAAAGGGATGATGGCATGACCATTTTGGAGGAGCATATGGGAGTTTCTTACAAAGTTGAGTATAAACTCCCCAAATAACCAAGCAGCACCCCAGTCTAAGCCATTTATTCAAGAGTCATCAGAACAGAGGCCTACAGAGACCTGCGTATGAATATGGACAGCAGTTTTACATAAAATATTCCCAAACTGGAAGCAGTGCAAATGGTCGACTGCTTGATAATGCAAAACAAACAAACAAAAAAAAACAAATAGTTATATATTCACGGTGTGAAGCAACCCAGCAATACAAAGAAACACACTGCCAATGTTCCAACAACACAAATAAACCTGAGTCACTGCGCCAAATGAAATTAGCCAGACACAAAAGATCATGTCTGATTCCATTACATGACATTCTAGGCAAGACAAAACTGTACTGATGGTGGATCGGCGATTGCCCTGGACTGCGTAGAAGGAAGGGATTGACTATAAAGGGGCCCAGGGCAAATAGTGGAGGTGGCAGTGATTGATATCTTGATTATGGTTATGGTTATATGATCACATACATTTGTTCAAGTTCATTTAAAAATATAAATATGCATAGGTTATTCTTTAAAAATCTGTACAAAGCTTTCTGAAGCTCTAGCAGAACATACAGTTCTGCCTATAGTTTCCTATAGTGCCTAGCCCACACTGCATAACCCCTGATGAGATCCTATTCTTGACATTACAGTTCCAAAAACTCTTCAAATCGCAGTCAAAATGAACAAGTCTCTCCTTGGCACTCCCAGAGAACTCTGTTTATACTTCTTGGCATTCACATCATACTAAAATGGTATATATACTTGCATATATATATATATATATATATATATATATATATATATATATATATACACACACACACACACACACACACATCACACACACATATATATATATGGGTTTGTACAAGTGCATGTCTATGAATGTGTATCTTCCTCCAGATTATAAATTCCCTTAGAGCAGAATTATATCAACCTAACCAGATAACATGTTAAGATAAGTACTAAGCAGAAGGATGCAAACCATCAGATGTAAGTCCCAAGAAGTCTAGACTCACGCAGCGCTTTCTCTGGACCACACATGTTCCTTGTCCTCTGCATATATTAATACTTTTTAACTGAATAGCCACAAGTCTTATTCACTATTCAAGCTCTGTCCCAGCAATTAATTTCTGGTAGTCCATCTGAAGAGGATGGAACAGTGATGACGTGCCAAGGGGCTGCCAGGTGTCGTCTCTGCGGAGTATCCAAGGACCACATGGATCCTGCTTTGGAAACTTAAGGTTGGTTAGAGATAATGTCTTACAACCACCATAAAAATCTCTCCCTTTCTAGGAGACAGGTTGGCTTTCTCAGAGGTTTTTCTACCTGCATGTGGTCGACAGACCAATTCCTGCCCAAGGGTCAGAATCTATCGAGCACAGTCAGGGTTGTGGGCAGTACACAGTGCTTTCCTCAGGCATCTTTATCAGACTGTAATACAGACATTGCCAATATTGATCACACAGTAACCAAACACATGGTTTATGCCTTAATTAAAACTACACTACTCTCTTTAGAGGGCTTTGGTTTATGTTTGTTTGACCTTCCGCAATGCCAAGACACGGGAAAAAGCTAGAATCACATGCTTTGTGTTCTCTGGCTATCAATATACTGATTTCATGTAAGTTTTTCCCTTGTGTATTACTCTTCCATGGCTGTTCATTTTTACTCCTTTTTATTCTCTGCTAGGTAAATATACATATATACATATATATAAATTACTTCCTATATCCTGTTTCATCCTCCCCAACTCTGTCTTCCACTGAAACCCTTCTTCCAAGTCCCCTTCCAACTTCCATGAATGTTGTGTGTGAGAGATACTCACAGAATTTAAATAGGGTTTCTTGCATGGGTATGGACGGGAGGTTGCTTCTTGAAGCATGGACAACTTAACAGAAGAAAGCGATCTCCCCCGACAGACAAGCAGCCTCTATTAACTGTCAGCAGTGCCCTGGGGAAGAATGGGGCCTCATGAGCCTTCCCTCTTCCTTGATGAAATGTTGATGGGCTCAGTGCTGTGCAGGCAACCACAGCTGCAGTGATTCATAAGTGAATTCATGAATGCTCTGGCTATGCCATGTCCTAACAGCACTCTCTCAGAGCAGTCCTCCTCGGCCTCTGACCGTGGACAGTCTTTCTGTCAACTGTTCCACGATGTTCCTGGAGCATCGTGGGAGAGAGATTTTTGTAGACTTAGATCTTGCATTTTTAGCTCAAGTGAGTTTATGAGGGCATAGACTGAACCTTAAACTTCCCAGTGACTCACTCACATGGCATAACATAACATAACATAACATAACATAACATAACATAACATAACATAACATAACATAACATAACATACATAGAAAGAATGTTAACAGAAGTTTTTGAATGAAGGCAGAAATGAGACCACTCAGCAACATAAACAGCAATATTAAAATTAAATAGTAACGTTCTCCAAGTTCTTTTCCAGAGTGCCTTAATAGCACATAGAGATACAACACACTGCCTCTTGTCAACAGAGAAAATAAAGCAACTTCAATATGGCAGAAATATTATTTGAGTATTTACTGTGTCCAAGGCATTTTTCATGTACTTCATACAAGATAGTGTTGTTATCCTATCATAAATATATATATATATATATATATATATATATATATATATATATATATATATAGACACACACACACACACACATACATATGGAAACAAAGGCACTGAGAAAATGTTCAATGCCACTAGACAATATGGCATGGTTATAAATAGACTATTAATAGTTTCTTAAACTTAGTTTTAATTAGAGATTTTATTTAAAAAGGAGGGGCAGTTGGGTCATAATTTCAGAGGTTTCAGCCCATGGTCACTTGGCCCTATTGTAGAGTAGAGCATCACAGAGGAAGTTCATGATAGTTCAGAGCTGTTCACATCATTCCCACTGGGATAAGAAAGAAGGAGAGGAAAGGACTGGGGTCCTGTCAGATACGTGCCACCAATTCTTCCCCACTTCCTAAAGTCTCTACCACCTCCTAATAACACCGGCTGTCCTAGTTGGGAACAAAACCTTTAACAGGAGAATTTGGGGGATACTCCAGGTTACTATAAGAGAGGTGGTCTGTTGAGGGACCTCTCTGTAGTGCTAATGAGTTTGGAATTTATCCTAAGACCTGGGGACTTGATTGATCTGAAGAGTTACCCAAACCTATTTATTTTATGAAACAAATAAACCATCTCTTTGTGTTGTTCAGATATAGGGGTATTGGATACCATTATCATTTCATCATAGATAGCATCATAGGAATCCTGGCAGAATATTTCCATAAAAGAAGCATTAACAATTGTAGAAAATACTGAGTAGACGTCTTGAACCTTTGGTTTCTGTCTCCCTTCACCCGATTTCAAAGAAAAGCAGTCAGTTTACCACTGATGCTTTTCACATAGTTACTTTGCTAGTTTAATGTTCCTTTTCCTATGTTAGAAATATTCAGTAAGGGACAGGAGAGATGGGTCAGTAGTGGAGAGTGCTGGCTGCTCTTGCAGAAGACCTGAGTTCATTTCCTAGCATCCACATCTGGTAACAGCAGCTCCCGTGGATCTGACACCCTTGTCCAGCCTCCGTAAGCACTGACACACCCAACTCGCACACATACATGACACATGTGCACACACAACTCACACACATACATGTGTACACAACTCACAAATCTTAATTAAATTGGGTTGGGCACTTTATCTTAAAAGAACTCAATTAAATTGGGTTGGCACTTTGAAATATTTTGTAATCTAAAACATTTTTAAAACTTTATCATTACAATAACTTCAAACTTTCCAGTTTATATGATGTCATGGAAAGACACATGTTTGTAGAGTCTGCTTAGAAGACTAAACTGAAGGAGCTGGAAGGAGCTGGAAGATGGTGTTTAAGAGTACCTGCTGCTCTTGCAAAGGACCTGAGTTCAGTTTCCAGCACTCAAGTCTGGTGACTCACACTTACCTCTCTGTAACGCCAGCTTCTGGCCTCTGTGGGCAGCCGCACGTATGTGCACACGTACACACAAACACGTAAAAACAAATCTTAAAAATATAAAAGAACAAAATTAGTGAAAAACATTTTCTAGTTTTAGATCTGCTTTGGGAGGACATTTAAAAACATATACTGCTAAGGTTCTTAAGCCATTTTTTTTTTCTTAGAATGGTCATCCTGTATCCTTCAAAATGACTTAGCCCTTACTGGACATGAGGAAGCTAATTTTCTGATAGCGAAATTCTGTTTTCTGAACTAGCAATGGAACAATCAGATAAATACATTAGGTTTTACCACAGTAGGGAACTTATTGATACTGGTGATTTCTATTCAATAATAATTAACCTTGCACTTATGACTATAAATAAAGGCGATATGAACAGGAGTCCAAGGAGGAATGGATTTTGGTGGTGTAGGAAGCACCCCGTGCTGTGTAAGTGTACATGCATGTACAGGGCACACACGAACACATGGGAGCATGTTCCTGCACTTATTATTGCAATTTTCCTTGGAGGAGCGAGGTCTGTGTGCTGTGATCGGGAGGCAGGTGTAGAAGGCTCTTTTTCCCCCTTCAGTGATGGGGCATGTCAGTTCTCATTTCCCCTCAGCTGAGGAGTAAGAAGAAGGCAGCCTGCAGTGCCTTCTGGGGCCAGCCTGCTCCTCCTCCCTTCCCCTGGCGTCCCAGAGCCAAGCCATCCGGCCCAACCTCTGCTTCCCCATTTTTAAACTGGCTGTGGTTTTGTTTTGTGTCTTGTTGCCCTTCTAGAGATCTGTGCAATTAATTTAATAAGCAGAACAGCAGCAAGAGGCAAAGCTTGCAGATGGGAGAGTTCTTATAATTGCTAAAAAGACACCAGCTGAAAGGAAGTGAGCAGGCTTGCAGAGTCATGTGGGAGTGGCGTTGATGAATTAGTCTGGCCAGACCAGAGGCTCCCTATGGCAGAGCAGGCACATCCTAGGTGCTGAGCCTGAGGCGATTTGCATAATCAACCTTCTATGTGGTTTCCATTTGATGTCTTAATGTCTTATTCTGAGAACTACAAAATCATAAAATGCAGATCCAAGTTAATCCAAGTTAACCTCTGAACTTGACCCAGTTTCGTTTAGAATTAGCCTTGTTTGAAAATGTAAACTGCTGTCTTGACTCGAGCGTATGAAATAGTGTCCTGTTTATAAAACCCAGACTCCATTCCCCCAGATCCTGTCGGGCTTGAGAAGTCTGTATAATAAAGCTAGAAGAACAATTTTATTTATTTCAGAACCTTTAAACCGTTGAGGATTTAAAAATAATGGTTTTCTTTTTCATTTCCGTCCAAATTTTAAGAAGTTTTTTTAGGCTTCAAAAGGTTGTTAGTTTCTCTTCTAATTTCCCAGAAGAATGCTTTACTCTTGTCTGTGTGAATCAATTCCAGTCTACAATATGAAATTATACTAAAGCCATAATGATCAGTTGTGATTATGTAAATTGTAGGACAGAATCTAGCTAGGCATTTAAAATCCCCTGCCTGAAATGGCAGTGTTTAATTGTAATCTTAGATTATTATCAGGATAATTGCTGTTTTAAGGCTTCTTGTTTTCCCTAAGATGTGGAGGCAGGCCCCTGTCTATGACTTAGCCATGTTGTACACTGAACTCAAACACAAGGCCTGGTCGGTAGCTCGTGGGCACAACCCTAAATGAAAGAGGTCAGTTCTGCCCTTCAAAGTAGTAAACGAACACACAAACAGCAGTGTTCATTTGGGGCAGGTATTTCACTTGACTTCCTGGTTGTCAAACTCGAATGAAGGAATGCAACCAGGACCTGGAAGTCAGCACAGTTCTGGGACAGAAAAGGGTCTTGGCAGAATATGAGGATTTCAGACATGATACTTGGACCCAGACCAATCTATTCAGCCCATGAAAAACTAGGATTATGGGGCATGATACTTACACACCTTATGGAAAAGAAGTAAAAACTATATAAAGAGTTTGGGCAACAGGCTGTGAACCTTCCACTTCATGGTAGCTGACCCTTCTATCAGCAAAGAGAACTTTGAAGAAACCAAGCTTACAGCTGTCATCACGAAGGTAGATAGCAGTGTAAGGAAACTAACGCCAGCGAGGACATGAGAGAACAAGAGAGTCACCACACTCCGGCAGGATGAAGGGCGCTGCATTAGATAAGCAGAACCATAGAATGTCTGCGTGTCCTCTCTTAAGGGATTGTCCTATGACTGAGCAGTGTTTTGCAGGTCTGGCAATTTGGAGGTTAGATGAACTTGATGTTGCAGTGTTGAGTCCGAAGGTAGCCTGGGAGCAAGATTCCCTTTTTCACAGGGAACTTGAATGCTTTCTCTAAGGTCTTCAGGTGATTGGAGAAGCCTGCTCATATTATTATAGTATGCGGGATAATTACTTGACTCAAATGTACTGAGTTATATTCGCTCTCCCTCGTTCCTTGCACTGGAGAGGAAAGCCGGTGCCTTGAGCATGCTGAGCGAGCACACTGCCACCGAGCAACATCCCAACATTTAAAATTTTTTTTTTTTTTTTTACTTTTCAGTCGGAATACAAAGTATCAGGTCTCCTTATAGCATTTTCCTATACTATTAAGATAGTAGAACACATGTGATAGAAGGTAGAAGAGAGCCAGGCAGATGTGGAAAAACTGGTCAATGTTGGGAGAAGCTACCTAAGCAATGTAAAGAATCAGCCAAAGTGTAGTATTTAAATGCTAATCACATTGGTAGGTTTTCATAGGGACATCTAGATGAACACAATCTACCGTCATGGCCGAGGCCGTGAGGAGGTCTTCCAGGAGCAGGTCACTCCTGACACACTGTGGAGACAGCTTCTGATGCCTAGAATGGGGGTGGGGGCAGCATGTGAGTTAGGGGTTGGGATTTCCAACTCCGCTCTTGGCTGCTTTAGTTTTCAAAAGGTCTGAGGAAAGAGGCAGCTCTTTCTCTCTCAAGCCTGACTTCTCCCACACAAAATGGGAACATTTTCAGAGACCTACCCTGCCAGAGGCAAAAGGACTGATGGTTTTCTTATCTTCCCTTATGTAACTCCTTAGGAAAAAAAAATTATCACTGAGCAATTTGACCCCCTCAACAGTTAAGAGCTGTTCATCTAAATGAGTATTTGGGGTAAGCAGCAAAGAACAGCTCTCTTGATCCACTGTCTGGCCTGAAAACCACCGAAGAGTGTGCCATTCTTATTCTATATTACTAAGCTAATGACTGTTTCAAGATCACAGATGACAAAAATCAAGATTTGAAGTCATGCCCCACCCACTTTTTTTTCTGGAAAGCCTATAGTTTTTCTTTTGTGTGTGCTGGTTTGCTTAAACAGAGTCCCCCCCACCCAATACCTTCTGACATCTAGAGATATTTATAAATCTTAAAATGACAGCATGAAGTAGTCAAGGGTCCATTGCCGAAGAAAGCTCTCATGATAGTAAAGCCAGCACTTAGCTGGATTTATGAAATTATGAAAAATTTAACATTCAAAAAAATTTGCTATTGAAATGTCCAGATTGTTCATATTAGTGCTGGTATGTTTGAAGTGTCTGAAGCAAAACTAAGCATAATGACTAGAATTCACAATATTCAAGTTTAAAAACCTTGAGGAAGAACACGTAGTTCTGAAATTACACAAATGACAGATAAGCATTTAGAATTATGCACAATTTTCTTCATGACTCCCAACCCTAAGAATGACTCCACGGAGAACTGACAGTTAATAAGAAAAGATAGGAATTTGTTTAATTCATGAGTTAATAACAACTTAAGGCAATGAATTTGAGAAATCTATCTGATTAATGAATATACTAAGAAATAAGAGGAAGGAAGGAACAGCGCTTTACCAGTGGAACTATCCTTCCAACTTCTGTTATTATTTCTGTGTTGCTTTATTTGAATCAGGGTCTCATGTAGTCCAGGCTGATCATGAGCTAAGAATTACTTTCAATATCTGACCCTCTGGCCCTGCCTCTTGGGTGCATGGGATTACAGGTATGCGCCACTACACCTGGCTAGGTAGTTTGAGTTTTAATTAGATGGATTATATTACCAGATCAGCAATATGATATAAATAATACATGCACATATATTTATGTACACCCCAGTACTGGAGGAATATTTATTTATCAGTCTAAAAGATATGCAGGATAAGCATCTGTTATCCAAATGTCTAAAGCCTAAACTGCTCCCAAATCTGAAGGTTTTGAGCAACAGGAAAAGTAAAAACTCCCACATTCTAAAACTGTTTCATGTGAGAAATATAAAAGACTATTGGATAAAGTTTCCTTCAGGTGATGTGTGTGAGGTGTATGTGTGAGGCAAACCAACTTCCTGTGTAGTTCAGACTTGGGTCCGGGCCCCTTCATCAAGGGATCTCATCCTTTATGTGCAAATGTTCTAAATCCAGCCTGGTCTGGTTCAAGGCAAAACGGAACAAGGGCTATTCAGTTTTAAGACACCAGCTTTTCCTGCCTAAGCAACAGTTCTACGGAGAGAGACTTACACAAATTCGTATGCCTAGTGAAATAACTTGGCCCATAGTTATCAAAAAATGTTTGTCAGAGGAGTATTATGATACTTTACGAGGCTGTTTTTGTTATTAGCCATTAAAGTTATATTCAAGTATGGCTGCCCATCACGATGGCTTCGCCAGTCACACTGCGCACTCATTTATGCTGTTTGCATAAATCAGAGTGATGCCTTGATGTATTCGTCCCCCTTTTGCAGATTTAGTGCCATGTCTTCGTTATTTTTGCAGAGAGGATTTAATGCTGTTATTAAAAGGATCTTTTAGGGTTGGCTGGGATGGGTGAGGTGGGTTTGTTGGTGACCTGTGTATTCTATTCTTTAATTCTATTCTTTAATTCTTTTATTTTTTGTGTAGCATTGTTGGTTTTAGAAATACAAAATTCTGAATGAATAAGAAGCACCCCTTGCTCTAAATTTCTTGCTCCAAAACCAGCTCCCCAAATCTTGCAGTGTAAAATGTTCATTGCTACGGACAGAGTAAATGCTTCCAGAGTTAATTCTTTAATTCAACAATGCTGAAATTCTTTTGGCATCAAAATAATTCTGAATACTAGTAGGAAATTTATGGATTTCAATTAGAGTTTGTAGTGTATCATAATTCCAGTTTTATATTCCATGCAGTTCAGTGTTTTGGATTTTTAATGGGGCCAGTGCAGTAATAATAAAAATGATTCAAAATGCACCCAGTAATTACAGAGATTTGCTGTTGCCTCTGCATTAAAAATGATGATGATTTATGCCCAGTGAAACTGTGGTCGGTGGCTCTATTTAGGGTATTCTTCCTATTAAGCTGCTTATTAGTTATGGCCAGTGATTTAAAGCTTAAGAGCTACATTAGAGGGCTGTAAAATTATTTATTTCTTAATAGATAATAGTAAATTTGAAACAGACATTAGGTTAATTATAATCTTGTACATTAAGGAATACGTATTAGCTCTTTGTCTCTTCTTGGGTCTTTCGAAATTCATTTCAAGTGAATGGGAGAAGTGGGTGAGTGGACCAGACAGCCTTGTGTGCTCGTTTCTGCCTCCTGCTTTGCACATAGTGAGCGTGTTTTGTCAATGTTCATGAAAACAGTTTTACCCTCTCAACATGGGTCTTCACCATGCTAAGCACGTGTTGTTCTTCATCGCGATTTGTCTTATTTCCAGGTTGACATTCTTTAAATGAGACTGAGAAGACCAGAGAGGCAGGCTCCTCTGGGGGGTGGGATCGGTGGGGGATGGACGCACACTCAAGAATAAGTACATTTATTTGGCTTTCCTGGAGGAAGCTTGTCATTATTCATATCCTTAGTGATCACGTATAGATTTACATAGATGTGTTCATACACACACATGTGAAAATTAGGATGTATATGCTGCTTACAGTTGGATATAAGAAATAATTCACTTTTGGTATAAATATGGAGCAGAATAGGACTTTCTGGGACTCATTATGTAAACTAGGCTGGTCTCAAACTCACAGAGATCTACCTGCTTCTATCACCCAATTTTGCCAGGATTAAAGGTATGCATCATCATGTGTGGTGGAGAACATAGATTTCTTGTAGCATTGGCTACGTTTGACATACGAGTTCCTGTGTGATGCTTAGGGATTCTACTGAATGAAGAAAACAGTCTGAGGAAGACAGGCTCTATAAAGCTGTGGAGGACAGTTGAGAAGATTTATGAGTATTCAGGATAAGTCAGGCTGTGCTTTAATGAGAAAACACCTGGTCCCTCTCCCACCTCTAACTCAAAACCATAACATGTCAAATACTCACTTAGAGCTGGACAGAGTCCTGGAGTGGTGTCTGTAGAGGTTTTCTACCATCTAGTGACTCAAGGATCCATGCCCCCCTCTCTCCAGTGACCTATCATTTCGACACTGGCTTCTCCAGAAGCATTGGCATGTGGTGCTTGTTTTTTAAGAGTGGGTTAAATGTGACTGGTTATTTCTGCCTGCATCCCATGGACCGTCACTCCATTCATGGGCCTCCACCTGCTGGTAAGTGAGGCTAGGAGCTAGAGTACAGCCTTTCTTTGTATTATAGGAAGGGCAGATAAAACAGCATCGGATGGACATGCTGTTTCATGTCCTGAATTATGTAAATGGTTCTGAAATATCAGCTTACCATCTCATGAATTCGCAATGAAGAAATATGAATATGTGATATCTTTATTTCATGATCTCCCTGCTATTCCTGACCCACATGCTAATTAACGGAAAGAAAATCAGTTGGTTTTAACCCAGATTCCTATCACTGTAGCTCAGTATATGGTCATTTATCCTGGTCTTTTTGACTCTTCCTTCCTTTACAGCCATTGGTTGCATCCCCTAAGCATACCTTGCTCAGTGGGCTGAGGATGCTTCCAATTAGTCTGTCCCACGTTGGGCCCAGCCTCTCCATCACTGACCTCCTTACTCCGTCCCTGGTGAATTCCTCCCTTTCAGGAGAATTAATGGTGCACATTCAAAAGATGGGAAAGAGTCATCATTTAGCTGTTTAACAGAACACTGAAGTTGATAAATCCAGTTACATGTTGTATTAGTTTTCTATTACCGCATAATTAATTACCACAAACTTAGTGGCTAAAAATAATACCCATTTATCATCTCATAGTTTTGTAGGTTAAAATTCTGGGCAAGCTTCAAGCTTGATCAAGTTCCCTGCTCAAAGTCAGATTCAAGGCATCAGCTGGACTGGGCTCTGGTCGTAGTGCTGAGAAAGCTGTGCTTCCAAACTCATTAGGTTTTCAGATGAACTCAGATCCTTCATGTAGATGTGAGTTCTCCACATTATGCTGGCTGGTAGCCAAGGTCTACTCTCCGGGTCTAGTGGCTGCCTCCCTCCTTTTCAAGTGGGTCCCACTGGGTTCAAACCAGTAATGGTAAGTTGTCTTTTCAAACTTCATGTCTCTTGAAGTTCTCATTTTCCAGCCAGAGAAACATGGTGTTTTTTTGTTTGTTGTTTTTGTTTGTTTTCAAGACAAGTTTTCTCTGCTGTAACTCTGGCTGTCCTGGAACTCACTCTGTAGACCAGGCTGGCCTCGAACTCACAGAGATCCGCCTGCCTCTGCCTCCCGGGTGCTGGGATTAAAGGTGTGTACCACCACGGCCTGGCTGAAACATGGTACTTTAAAGGATTAAAAGTATTAGATTAGTCTAACTCTAGTGATCTTCCTGTTGTCATACACTGTAACCACCTCCTCACCATCATGGATTCACAGGTTTCTCTTACACTTACTTAGACAAGACGCCTTCTCCCAGAGGGAGAACCACAGGGTCAGTCTGAAACTCTGTCCTCCACACATTTCTGCCCAGAACAAGATAGAAAGGACACCTTTGCTCAATGAAACCTGAGATTGTGCCCAAGTACAGATTCAAAAAGAAACTCTTCAATAAGAGTTAGTTGTGAGAGTGTCTGGAGTTGATCAGGAGAAAGGATGAATTGTTTTGGTCCACAGAAAACACCAAAACCAACCCAACCAACACCAAACAGCAACAACAACAAAAAATCAAACAAAAAAAAAAAACCCAACAACTAGCCAACAAGCAAACAAATACCCCCCCATAACATGGTCATATAAAATAATTTGCAAAGCTTTCAAATTACAAACAATAGTGACAAAATTTCAGTTCTTGAAAAGAGATTGTTTTGATGAAGAATGGGAGTAAGGATAAGGCAGTGACGTCACAATAAGGTAGCGACACCCTAGAGTGGAGAGGAGTGCTGCTAACTATTATTAAGAACATGCTTTGGTTTTACATACGTGGCTTAATCATGTTCTCATGTGTTGCCTCCTCAGATCGTCACGTGGGATCGGACACATCGTCTCTCCCTGTCACATCACTGCCTTCTTGTTTTTTCAGAACATGGCAGAGTTTGAAGTTATCTCCGGTACTGACATGTCTAATTGCTCGTTGTCTACATTTAAACTGGAATATAGGGTGATAAGCATTGTGTCTGCTACCACCCTTATCCTGGCAGGAAATGCAGACAGCAAGTCCTACCTGAGACTGCGTGTGTGTGTGTGTGTGTGTGTGTGTGTGTGTGTGTGTGTGTGTGTACGTGTGTGTGTGTGTGTATCTCTGTGTGTATATGTGTGTGTGTGTGTATCTCTGTGTGTATATGTGTGTGTGTGTGTGTGTGTGTGTGTGTGTGTGTGTATCTCTGTGTGTATATGTATGTGTGTGTGTGTGTGTGTGTGTGTGTGGACATGTGGACATGTGCCCATACATGTGCGGAGGTCTGGGTCAGGCATCTTCCTCTATTTTTCTCCATCTTATGTATTGAGATAGGGTCTCCCATGGAACCTGGTGTCTGGTGTTTCAGCTAGATGGGCAGTAAGTGAGCCCCTAAAATCTGCCAGTCTATGCCCTCCAGGACTGGGTTTACAGACAGGTGCCACATGCCGGCTTCTCATTGGATGCTCCCTCTCCAAATTCAGGTCTTCCTGCTTATAGAGCAAGCTTTTCACCCACTGAGCCACGCCTCCAGGTGTACCGTGGTGTGTGCTGTCGCTGAGCTCTCAATAGCCCGTCCTGCACTGCCTCTCCCAGCAGGGGTTTCACGTGTTGCTGCCCTTTAAACTATGGCATGCTTTGGGCAAGGAAAGCTGTGGAGAAATGGTTTAGATTTGTTCCAAACAGCATCTTTATAAACTTGTGAAAAATTTATAATTTAAATCTTTTCCCTTAGTCTCAGTATTCCTAATGGCGAGATAGTTTGGTCCCCTCTGTACCTGAGCAGAGGAAATGGCACAGAACTATAACTGACCCCTGCTAGACTTGTGAGAAATAATGAGTGAGAAATAAGCCTTTGTTGCAAACTATTGAAATGCTGGGTCATTTGTTACTGCAGCATAATTGGACCTTCCCGACTGATACAGATGCCCTGGCTCTTGTGTGCATCACTTCAGAAGATCTTGGCCTTAAGTCTTATTCTAGCCACTGCTGAGCAAGCGCTTCCACACAGACTTCAGCTGACATCACCTAGGTGCGAGTTGACAGCTCACTGGTTTAGGCCGGGTGCTGGCTTGGTGCTTTAGCTCCAGTGGCTTCACTCACCGTCATGCTTGCCCTATAAGAGCTGAGTAAGCGCTCACCTGGATAGACAGGAAGTACAAGGAAATTAATACTTACGAGGATGGCTTTGACGGGTAAGGAATGGAAGCTGATGAAGAAATGTTTCCCACCATGCTTCCTTCACGCATGGTTCTGAGACACATTTCCTAAGGCTCCTGGGAAAGCGCGTAACTGAGCAACACATAGCCAAGTGGCTAATTCTGTCGTGCATCCTGTATTGGCTTTCTCTCCATTGCTTCGTTTCTCCCTCCCTTCGTTGCTCAGGAATTGTATTCCTAAACAAACACCTGCCTGGTGGCCTTTGTCTCAAACTTGGCTTCCTAGAGGAATACAACTCATCACGTGTTAGACGCTGTTTCAACTGAACCCGTCAAAGCGGTATCTACCGCCACAGTGAATTATCGACGTATTTATGTAATTCTGCTGTGTAAGCAATTATACCGTATATTTACAGTAGCTTCAAAATATGATTACTTGGTTAGTCAAATTAGAAGTTGTTTTACTAGGTTTGTTAGTCCCAACATAAGTGACTCCCATGCCCCAGACACATAGTTATTCTATCTTCATTAGGTTATTAGTTTTCAGTGTGTACTTGTGACACAGCACATCAATCTTAGTTGAATGGAATCCATGTTTGTTGGTTTGAGGCAGGCTCTCTAGGATGCAGCCAGGTTGTATAGCCTAGAAAACTTCTTCACTTTGGATTCTCCTCCTTCTACCTCCCAAGTGCTGGGATTACAGCGTATGACACTGTGCCCAGTTTTCTGCAGTGTTGGGGATTGAACCCTGCATTTAGTGCACTCTAGACAAGCACAGAACCAACTGAGTGACAGCCCCAGCCCAGGTTTATAAATATGAGATTGAGTTTTTTGAAAAGAATATTGACATAAAAATATGAAGTGTTAAAGCACCATGGGGGTTTTGGTAGAGCTTTCATCAGGAAATGCATCGTTGCTCTTCAGCTCTGAATTACCTGTCCACTGCCAGTGGCTTCTAGGACCACGGTAAATACGGTTTTGTTTAGGATTGAGTTGACTATAACCCAATAGTTCCTTGGCTCGCATACTCCTCTGCTTCCTCCTCAGTCTGTCCATGCAAATCCCATAATCGCAACACAGCAGGACAGAGGGTAGTTTTCAAATCACCCAGCCAACATCTTTACTTCATATTTCAGAAAACAGGTCCAGAAACAGAAAGCAGGAGGTTAGAGGAATTGGTTCATTTTGTGGTATAGGGGAGAGGAATAAAGAGGGATGTAATCTTAACTTAGGAAGATGCCGGTCCCTTTTTTGACATGATTAAATTCTTGATTGTGATGCTCTTAAATGAACCATGAAATTCTAAGCACTTGCAATGCAAGTGTGATTTCTAACTATGGCTTTTTTCCTGTCCCCCGATCTGAATGTTAAGGTGGCAGATGCATAACTAATCTTAGCTGAGTCTATATTAAGAAACCTGCAAGGTGTCTTTATTTAACTTGCATGATCTGTGAATGTAATGTAGTGTTAAGTAGCATGATTTTGCACATTATGTCTGAAAATAAAAAGTCTCTTTAATGTGAAAGGTTATTTTATATTTAGTTCCAACAGGAATGAGAAATATAAAAGAAAAGCATTCATAAGGCCCTAGTTTCTACCTGTGATCACAGCAGGTGTGTGTGTGTGCGTGTGTGTGTGTATGCACATTTCTGAAGGACAAAAGCCAGTGCTTGGGACTGTGCCCTGTATCACACAGACAAGGGGAATTCTTAAGTCCTTTCAGCCTACTGTAAATTTTCTGAAAACTCTCCAACCCGCTGGGCTGTGTTTTTACTTAGGGATGTTTCCATGGATCTGCTCTTGGTTCCAGGAAATGCGTGTGCTTTCTATTTCATCTCTGGAACCTCAGATTCCGAAGAAGCTATCAGGGACTATCTGTATCTCTGTCTAATGTCTCTGCTGCGGTGGTGCAGATTGCTGAAGGAGTGAACAATGACGTATTTCAAGACTGTGGAGAATGGGTGGGAGCAAACCAACTATTCTGAGTTGAGAGAAAAATATATTAGCTTCTTCAAAAGTTGCTGTAGAATCTTCTTACTTGTTCTATACTACTCAGTGCAAGCATAAAGAGACCTGTCACTCGTGTCATAGTTGAAGTTAAAATTAAAACTCCGGGCTGTGGCTTTTACTCATTTAATCCTTTTGTCAATTAAAAAAATCTGCATTTCTTTTTTTAAGAATCTGCTTTTAGCTGCTGGTGATTCCATTCCACTGGGAAAGTGTTCCCAGTCTAAAGACACAGAGCTTTGAGAATTAATGCAAGAGCACTCAAACCTGCTCAGTACCAACACTCTCCACAAAATAGCATGTTTTATGTAAATGTATTTGAAGTTCTTGTATTCTTGGTCCCCTTTAAAGAGATTTTTTTTTCTCAATAAAATAGATAGTAGTAAAGAATTAAACATATATAGCTATAGTGTGTGTGTGTGCGCAGGTGCACGCACACATGTACCTGGAGGGAAAGTCTATGTTTTTAAAACAATTAAAGAAATCTTTATGCTTCAACAAGCTCAGGACTACATCTGTGGCAGTTCTGTTCTATAGGGCATGCTTCACAAAAGCTAAATGAAATTTTTAAAAAGTTAATGGCTAAACAGTGCTTAAAGCATACACATTACTCATGATCTATTTTAATAACATTTGTGGGTGACTAACTCAATAATGCTGCTGAACACCCATCATGGTTTTGTTCAGAAAATGTGCCTGGAAATATATGCTTCCTTAGAGGCGACTTTGCGTTCCTCAGTGATTGAACAGAAATGTATGATTTCACATCCTTGTATAGGGTAGATGGCTTACATGACCTCAGATATTGTTCCCAACAATACTTGCCACAGCCCTCAGACGTGTGGGGCGTGGTGGTGTTCCTGTTGGATAGAGGGTGAACTGAAACTGTGGTGAGGATGGACACAGACCATTCATCTAGAAAGCAAGAGGCTTGAACGACTCCCTCTTGGGGGTTTTCACAGCTGCCCTAGAAGGAAAAGACAAGAAGCTTCCGGAGCTTTCTAGAGGCGGAGTGGCCATTTAAGATCACTCTGGCCCCTCCTCCAACCACCCTGCTCCCACAGCCATATTCACTGCACATTGTATCCACACACACTCTGTACCCACTGTGGGCACAGAGACGCGATTATCTGGGAAGCTGCCCATTTCACACGCTGCTCCACATCTTCTTCTGGGTACCATCGCTACTAACGGCAAGTATGAGTGGTTGAGAGCCCTAGGTGGTGATGGGGGGCAGCCTGCTTTACATGTGTGGCTGCTGAAGGTAACCCATCCACACTTCCTCAAAGGGCATTTAGGGTTGGTCAGCCTCTTGCAGGTTGGACTTTGTACAGGCTGCTCTTTTAAAGGCCTGAGATGCTGGTCCAAGAGAATGTGCTATTGTCTGAAGGGTCTCTTTTTGCTCTGCCAAAATCAGAGACAAAGAGAGCAATGGAAAATAATAAAGTGCCCCTGAACCCTTCCTGAGGGCTGCCACTGAACATGCAAATATGCCCTGGATGGAATTGCTAAAGAGGATTATGAGGCTTGTCTTGCCTCCCTGCCCATTTCAATTTGGCAGGTGAGGTCAAGGCCTGGCAGAGGCCACGCTTCAGTACTTGGGGGCTGAGTCTGGATGCCAGGAGAGCAAGGGTAATTTTTGATAAAGCAGGCTGTCTGTGTTCAGAAATGCCCAAGTCACTTTGCAAACTCTTGCTGTTTTCAAGGCTGCCAAGCTAAACCCCCAAGAGACGCACACATTTGTGAGCAGACCAGCTATCTTTGCAGATCCCCCCTCACCAGACAGGAAAGGGCATCTGACCTTCACCACAGGAAGGCCCCAGGTCTGTGGGACTAAGCCAGATAGGAGGCCAGAAGGGTAAATGTAGAGTGGTTGCTGGCACGGTGCTTGCCATCTGAAAGGGCAAAGTATAATATATCCCAGGCTGAGGACTTGTTCTGAGACGTGCTGATTTTGTGATCTCTCTGGTCGGAGGTATCTAGAAATGAAGCACTGATGTTGGTCTCGGAGCATGGCCTGCAGATTCCCAAGGGTTCCTTCCGGGGATTTTGAGATATGATGTCACAGGAATGCCATGCCAGCATCTGCTTTTTCACTGTGTAGACGCCTGCACTGTCCGAAAAGCAATGGTGGGCACACACGCTGGTACATCAATGCTAGTCTGTTTTGCGCTCTACCCCGCCACCACACTGCCCCGAACCCAGAGAAACCATTCTCCATCCTAACCGCCTTGACGGACAACATAATAATAGTTTCATTTAATCTCAACCTTTGTGTATTTTTTTTTTCTCATCCTGAATTCTGTGTGGCAAAATGGAAGTACCGTGGCACTTTTCTGTGGCCATTGGAAGTGTGAACTGACCTTCCCCCATGCCAGACCTTGTTGCTGTCCGTTGCTCTGCTGACTGGACGTGCTTGTACATGTAGCACTATTGTCTCTTGAGAGCGCTGCTGTGGGGTAAGCCGCAAGTGTTCAGATGCGAGTCATTGGAAGAATTTTTTGAAAACAGATAAAGTGAACCCAGTATTTTTAATTTATTTTTTTAAAGTATATTTAAAATTTTTATGTGTGTGTGTGTGTGTGTGTGTATTTCAGAATGAGGATGTGTGTGCAGCTGTCCACAGAGTCTAGAAGAGAGTGTCTTGGTTCCCTGGAGCTGAAGTTATAAGCAGTTGTGAGCTGCCATGTGGGCACAGGGAACTGAACTTGGGTCCTCTGCAAGAGCAGAGAGCTCTGAATCGCCGAGTCATCAGCCCCTGAGCCCAGTACTGCGAGAAAAAATATAGAGAGTATTTATCATGAATGATAACGTGTAAATGTTTAAGGGGAAAATAGAAATCTAGAAGACTCTCTCTTGACAGTTCCTAGTTGTTGTAAAAGAATCCTCACTCATGCACGTGTCCCCAGCTGCAACTTCCTGCCTGGAGGAGGCACCCCACCACCTCCAGGCAGAAAGCCACGGGGGAGCACGGCGTGGGTGGCACGCATTTCTTACTACATCCTCACCCTGTCTTTGGTGGACCCCAGTCAGTCTACCAGCACACAGAAACTGGGGAGAAAATGCGTCATGGCGATCTCAACTTCAATGCAGTGGTAGGGTACATTTATAGGGTGGGTGGAGGAGGAGTCATCTACCCCAAGAATGCCCATTGGTTAAGATGAGGATACTGGGAGTAGCCTTGTGTGCACGTGGGACAAATACCATCCAAATCCCCAAATACCATCCAAACTGTGCCCAGAGCACAGGCCTGAGAGTACAGCACAGAAGACTGGAAATCCCAGTGATCGTGGCTCTGAGCACTTGCTCCTCTAGGGCAGCTTCTCTGAAACACAGTTAGTGACTCCTTAGATGAAAAGCTCCTGGTGAGTTGGTCTCTACTCAGTGTTCTGGCCCCTCACTTAGAGTCCTGCTACTCTTCTTTCTCTGACCCTGTCTTATTTTCGTATTTGTAGTAATGCTATCTATGACTGTTAATTAACATTCTCTTACCCTGCTCACTAATATATTTGCCATTACAGTAGGTGTCTCGTGCATACTGTGGTGATTATTATCTACTGCCCAAGATAGTAAAATATACTGTTACTGGGGAAATCTCTCTTGAGCAGCTACCATGCTAAGAATGTGTGCTTGTATATAATCTCTCCTCCCCACCCCACACCAATTTGTGAGCCAGGACTCAATTAATAAATGAAGAAGCTGAGGCTTTGAGATGCAGATGAGCTACCGGGGAAAGCTGATAATCTAGGCAGAACAGTTCTGCCCCTGGCAAGTTCTACCATATCAAATTACATCAATTCAGGCCAGTCAAGATTGATTTGCAATCTGTAGTAGTTGAGAAGTATCCCAAAAATCCTAAGAAGGGAACCTGGGTAGGAAACAGAAATTTGTCATGATTCTGAGTTAAAATCACTAGAGATTTAAGGTGGGCCTGAAACCCACCTTATAGGAAGGAGAGGGATGGCAGAGACACTCTAAGAAGGAAGCCACATAAAGGGAAAAGCAGAACAGAAGTGAACCACCATAAGCCCAGAGAGCTTAGGGCCACCAAAGGGGCCAAAAGAGCAAGGAAGGATGCACCCCTCTGAGTTTTCGGAGGAATCAAGGCCACCTGACAATAGGGTCTTTCCCATCAAGCCTCCAGAAGCAGGGTGGAAAAGCTCTGTTGTTTCAAGCCACCCAGCTTGTGATAGCTGTCACCACAGCCTCAGGTAACAAATGTGGGACACTTTCACCAACACACATAATTTGTCAAATGCTCTTAGGGATAGTTTTAATTGCTTTGTTGTTTAGAAGTATATGCAAATGTGATTTTTAGTGAAAGGGTATTTTATTTTCACACAGAATATGCAGTGTTATGCAAAATGTTTATTTACATATTGTTCCAACTGCCTATTTTGATTTTGTTTCTATCTTTAATTATATATATGGAAAAGCTTGGCCTCTTCCTATTCTATACATGACATAGACTGCTTAAATTATGAAAATCACAATTTACAAAAACACATTAAGGACTATAATGTGTGTGTCTGTGTGTGTGTGTGTGTGTGTCTGTGTGTGTGTATATATATATATATATGTATACATGTATATATGAAAAATGCATGTGAAAAAAAAATATATATATATAAATATATATATATATATATATATATATATATATATATATATATATATATATATAATGTATTTTTTTTGACATGCTGATACAGTTCATTAAAGAAAAAGAAACACTAGGTGTGGGACTGTCTTAAGACCTAAGAGCAAGTCGAAGCTGGCTTCATCATCCCTAGGGAGGAAAATAGTAGGTGTTTGGCCACTCCTTGCCTTAGCCTGGTAGCTTCACAGAAGCAATGTGGTTGATGCTTTGTCTGCCCTGTAGTTGGAAGCATACAAAGCAGTTTATTTTCTGTGGGTTACACACTGACATCAGGGTTGTCCAGTTAAAAGAACATGGCAGCCCTGAAAGCTGACCACGAGGGCCATTTAAACCAAATAGGTGGCATCTAGAGAATCGCTATGATTGGTCAGGACCTAAGTATTGGATTGGCTCGTTATATCTCCAGAGGAAGCAAAGACTTCTGGGAAAGCCAGTACTTGACAGTGCGGACAGAAGTCAGTGCCGCTGACCACTGGGGGTGGGGGGGCTGGTCCTCTCATTGACCTTGGTTGTGCTGGTATCTGAGCCTTTCTGGCCACTTGTCTCTGAGTCCTCCTGAGGCATGGCCCTTCTTTCCTCTAGGGCTAATCCCTCCCCTGTTATTACTCTTTTTGTTTGTTTTGTTTTGTTTGTTTGAGACAGGGTTTCTCTGTTGTAACTCTGGCTTTCCTGGAACTCTGTAGACCAGGCTGGCCTCGAACTCGCAGAGATCTATCTGTCTCTGCCTCCCAAATTCTGGGATTAAAGGCGTGTGCCACCACCACCCGGCTTTAGATTATTACTGTTACCCTCAGCAGTCCTTATTGCTCTTAACTGCCTGTATAGAATCCATGTAGTCGCTTCAGCCAGTCTGGAACTGTGGCCAAGCTTCTTGTCTGTTTTGAACTCACCATCATTCCACTTCCTCAGCCATATTATTAAACTTCTGAAAAGAGAGCTGACCTAACCTTGGGTTCTTGTTCTGGCTGGCTGTTAATTATTACAAAGCAGCAGAAAGCTTGGTGCAGAATCCCCAGCAGTTAAATTCCTGAGCCTTTGTTACTGATGGAGGAGATAGGGGAGGCTCCAGGCCTTCAGGTGCTCCTGCAGAACTGGCTTTCCCTGGCTGACCACAGTCCTGCAGGTTGTTCTGTGTCTATGTGTGTGTGTGTTGGCGGGGGGTGGGGGGTGTGTGGATGTGCGGTGGGGTGTGTGTGTCATCTTTTTCAGATTGCCCAGGGCTGAGGTCTGGAAAACAGCTTTTAAAGCTTTTGAAAAAGTTGGGAATTTACATAACTAACTATTCAGTTGGAAAAATTATAACATCAGTTAATGCCCCAAGGGTAGCTTAGACAAAGATGTTTTTGCTTTTTAACCCCGAGGGTGTTTCTGAGATTTTTATGAATAATAAGTGGGTAGGAAAATTCCCAGGCAGCCTCTCTAGGATACTTTGCATTTGCTGGAAAGCTGTAGATAAGTCAGAGAGGGAAGATTAGAAATACATGTGTCCAAAGGAGGAATGGGGAGGCAGGTCCTTCTAATCCACTTAATTTGTTCCAGAAAGAGAACATGAAGTCAGCACCTCCCGACACACAAGGCTTGAAACAGATTGGATAATCATTAGGAACTAAGTGGTCGTCATTTGACTGAGGAGATTTAGGCATTTGTTTCTAAAGAAATAAGTATACTTCTAGTCTATAGAATCTGAGGAAGTCTACCCTGTAAGACTTCCCGAGTATGGAAGACAGGTGAAGGTGTTTTGATATGACAGCTCTTTGTACAATATCACATCATATCTTCTCTCCCATCGGGGTCAGAGGTCAGACTGAGCACACCCAGGCAGGACCAAAAAAGGATCATCAAGACCCACACAGGGTTAGCAGACCCATGTCACATTTTCTCTATACAGGTAAAGGAAAATGGAATTTCACCGGATTTTCTAGTTCAAAATTCCCCATCAGGAGCTTACTTTGGTGAGAAATTGTATGTAAGGATGGCAATGCAGATGGCCTAGCAATCCTAACAGCGGACAAGCGGACAGAGTAAACACTCCCGCAGCAGAAAGATGGAAGCCTACAACGTAGGCTTCGAGCTCAGGGAGCCTCACAGTGAGAACCAGACTGCATTTGTCTCCTTTCTCTAAGCAAAGTCCTACCTTTCTCAGTCCAATAGTAACAGCCAGTATAGTATGGCTGAATGGTAAACCTTAGCTTTAGTGTGTCATGAAGTTAACAAAACAAAACAAACAAACAAAAAAAAAACCCCAAAAAACAAACTGTCACCAACCACCTGGATTGGCAACATTGGTAGTCTTCTTTTATGATCTAAGAGACAGTATCATCATTCTTAATTAAGGTTTTCTGGGAGACAGCTGCCATCCTTCACCCTCCCTTGCATGAAAGATATAAAGATAATTAATTGTTCAGGAAGACTACTTATTATTACTTTCTGTTTTCTTTTCCATGACAGGGTGTCTCTGTTGTAGCCCTGGCTGTCCTGGAACTCACTCTGCAGACCAGGCTGGCCTTGAACTCACAGAGATTCGCCTGCCTCTGCCTCCCGAGTGCTGGGATTAAAGGCATGTTCCACTACTACCTGGCTCACTTACTGTTACTTTTTAATTTGAGTGACTAAATATGGAAACTGTGACTCTTGGATTTGCATCTGTAGTTGTTCTTTAGAGTAGAGACTAGCTTCTCAGGATGGGTTAGCTTGCAGAAATCTCTGATGGCCTGTAATCAGGGGAAGAACCTCAAGCTCAAAAGGCTAACAGACTGGAAATTGGCTAAAAATCAAACTCATCAACTGGGAAAAACAAGGTCTCAGAATTCTTGATTTTTAAGCCCAAAATAGTGGTTTCTTTGTGGGGTGAACTGTATTTCCTGTCCTTCCCTCTGTTTCTCAAGTTAGAGTTATGGGGCTGGTAGAGATGCAGAGAGAATAACTGGCAGATCTTTGAAGAAGGACACACACACACACACACACACACACACACACACACACACACACACACACACACACACACACACCCTAGAACAGATATGGCTGAGAATGAGCCAGTGTGGCCTAAGAACTAGGCTTGGGTGTCTCTCACATGAAGACCGAGCATTGTTCTCAAAGTGGGGGAGGAGAGAAATGGATGCTCAGGATGTAACCCTTCAGCAGCACTGGCCTAGAGATGCAAGATGATAACAGGCTGTAACACAGCTGCTAGCCATCTTTTAAAATTATTACGATTATTTTTAAATGTATCTTATTCTGTTGAGGCAGGGGCTCACTTTACAGCCCTGGCTGATCTAGAACTTACTATGTAGATCAGGCCAGTCTCATTCTTACTGAGATTAGTCTGCCTTTCCTTCCCAAGTACTGGCTGTGCCACTACACCCAGCAGAAAATGTAATATTTAATATTCTCTCACTCTCTGTCTCTGTCTCCCTCCCTCTCTCTCCCTCTCTCTCCCTCCCTCTCCCTCCCTCCCTCTCCCTCTCCCCCCCCCTCTTTCTTTCCGTATATAAGGTCTCATGTAGCTAGGCTGGTCTCAGACTCACTGTGCAGCTGAGGATGATCTTGGACTTCTGAGTGTCTGGCGTCCGGTTTTGAGCGCTAGAAGTACAGGTGTGTGCCATCACACTTAGTTTTATGCAATGCCAAGTGCAAAGCCATTTTAATCTCTTAGCATGTCTGTTCTTTGAAAACAAGAAAATGTCAGCAGAATTAAGACTGTTAACAATGCAGGATTCATTCCTCCTAAGGTTGATTTTGAAGAAGTTTGAGAACACGCCAGTTATGAGATTACTTCCATGATTCGTCTTTTCATCTCTCCTCCCACCCCTTCTCCCCCTCAATCCTCGAAGTCCAGACCTCTTAAACCTTAGGTGGGCACCCTACCATGGAGACACACCTCCACCTCACTTCTGTGATTGCTAAGCCAACCTTGCTCACCAGCTAAGGAAACAAATCACAAATGACTATGAGTATATAGAGACCTTCCTTGGTGGGGTGAAGAGAGCCCCCATTTTCCCGTGTAGGAGAATGCTGGGTAATTTATGCAGAAAATGCACAGTGTGGGAGCTGCCCTGCAGAATGTGTCTCTGCCCCTGAGAGGTCTTAACTGTTTGCTTAGCTTGTCAGGATTCGGAGTCTGCTCATTTCTCTTCCATCTGAGTGGGACCTGTGAGGACTGCTCTGTGGGACGTCACCATGTGTGTCAGCCATCGAGCACTGAGAGCGTTGGGAACCGGGAAAATACTAACATTTCTCAAGTCCTGAAGGAACACGGGCTCTGCTAATCACTGTTCCCTGTGACTGCTCTCCCAACTTGAAACTCTCCATGACCCAACTGTGGAAATCCTGTTTGTCTGCTTCCCACCCTCTTCCCTAGGGAGTGAATAATAGCAAATTGCAAGACCAGGCTTGTTGGAATGAATTTGATTTGCTTTTGTGGAGCCGAAGGCAAGAGAGATTTCAGAGGCTGTTGGCTTGTGTTTAGATTTGTGAAATGACCTCATGCTCCCAGTCTCCAATGGGTTTAATGTGGAGGGGTCAATACTTGAAGGATGATAACCGGTCTAAAGGTATTTTCTCTCTTCATATGTTCCTGGTACATATGTGGCCATGAAGGCCATTTAGCTGACTTCATTCAGAGTTCGCCTCTCCCAGGACAAGTACATTGTGGACCTGTTCTTTCTCAGCCGTGGTCTTCCCTCCTCCTAGTGAGGGCTAGCATCCTAACTTGAGGCTCTTTCTAATACTCGCTCTTCTATCCGATACCAACAGCTAGTTATCTTGTACCACACCGTGAATAAAATAGTTGTAAATATTCCTTTAATTATTTGTATACTACAGCATTTAAAAAACAATGCAGCTTTACCTTCTTTGTGTTGCAGTGATCTTGTCTCTCTAGGGCTTCACCTTGCTCCCCGGACACCCTCCAGACCATCCCAACAACTTTGCTTGTCAAGGTAGATTGAAGATGACTCTAGCAGAGATTGTAACAGGAGGCCATTTTAATAGAGGCATTCCATTAGGCTGGATTTTTTTCCAAGATGACTGTTTGAATACATTAATTATTAGTAAGATTTTCTTAGTGTTAGGGCCAAATACCAAACTGGAGACTGTAAATAGTCTCTCTGGAAAGGAGAATGATTGAGCTGGGCTGTAATACTCCCTATTGGCTTCTATGGGTTTGCCTGATGCCCGATGGTGTCTCACATCCTCAGAGATAATGACATATTAGCTACATGTTGTACTCAGCAGATGACAATTTCAAGAGCAGGGGTGAGAACAGCATGTTCAGAGAAAAATCTTAGAGAGATGTGGAGACTTTGTCTTTAAAGATGTCTTCACAGTGTCAGCAATATGACTTGTACTGGGTCGGGGAGGGGTGTTGTTAAGCTTCAAAGAGTCAGCCTCAGTGTAAGGATGGAGTGAGATACACTAGGAGAACAAAACAGAACAAAAACCATATTCAATCTTTCTCAAAAGAACCTCGTCTAATAAACAGCAACAAACTGAAACAAACAAACAAGAAAAAAAAAAAAAACCCAAACTCAAAACCCAATAGTTGGATCCAAGAAACACAAAAATCAAGGTCGAGTCTCAGGTGTCTTTGTACCTCTAGCTTCTCCTCTCTTCCTCCCCTTTGTCCTGGGCCTGTCGTGGGATTCTCAGCACGTGGTAGAGCCTAACAGATGGGCAAAAAACTATCATCTGCAGCTGTCTTTCAGTTTCAGAGGAGTCAGTGTGACAATAAAGGGGTTAAAACTGCCAACACCTGTCAGAACATGGAGGCGATTCATGTAACATAAACCTGAGGCCCTGGAGTCCCGTGACCACACAGCAAACGCATTCTGCCAGGCTACTGCTTTCCCAGAAATCCTTGTGGTCTCCCTCTAGCTCATGCTTCCGAAATGCTTGCAGAAGTCATTGTTTATGAATACAAATGATAATGATTAAAGATGATTGTGAATCATCTTTAATTTGGAAGATGCATTCTGAATTAGCACCGGGAGCTACAGTTAGTTATAAGCCCAATACAAAAGTTCCCTGTGCACGTGAGACAGGCAGTCATTAGCATTTGGAGCATCTGCAGGATGTTGACTAAGGCTCTGTTATTAAAAGGTGCTACCACATGTATGAATAACGTGATTGAGAAATCCAAACTATTACAAGGTAGATTTGAGGTTTTTGTTTTCCAAGAGACATACAAGAAAAAAATAGTTAAAAAGCGCCATTTAAAAAATAAACCAAAGTCTTGAGAAGGATGTAATGTGCTCTTCATTTCTTAGCTTAAAAGAAAAAAAGAAAATGCATAGAAAGCAGAGGCAGTGAAAGTTGATTTTCAAAAGTCTACCTGATGACTAGAAAGGTACAAGCCTGGCTTGCGGACACGAGCAGGCATCCGTGCTGGACTAGGGGAAGTGTGTGTAAAACAGAACCTCAGTAACCCAGATATGTTCAAATCCACAGGTCCCAATGGCTGGCATCCTAGAGTACTTAATGAATTGGCCGAAGTCATCACAGAACCGCTAGATATCATTTTTGAGAGCCCGTGGAGGACTGATGAGGCTGACGACTGGAAAAGGGCATATTTAGAGCCTCCTTTCACAAAGGGAACTGGATGGTGACTCTGGAAACACTCATCAGCTTAACTTTTGGCTTGGAAAATTCTGGACTTATGTGACTTAGTAAGCCGAGTAACTCACTTGTAGCAGCTAGTAAGAAGGTAGCAACATACTGCCCATGAAAATATATTGTACTTGGTTTTCAAAGGACACTCCATGCGGAAGGAGGCCGATACACCTCTTGGAATCTCTCTCCTTTGCTCTTTGAATTTTTCATCATAGTAGATGGGGTTCACTAAGGCTTTTGGGTAATGACTAATTTTAGGCATACAATATAAAAGTAGGTTTCGTAGAACGGCTAATTATATCATTTTAAATTACCCTCTATCTTGAGAACAGTAACCTTCATTTTATATTTTAACATGCTTCTAATTTTATTTCCTATAGGGCCCTGTTTTCATTGTTGTGATACTTCATATAATCCTATATAAAGCAGTTTGGTGAAGAAACTCTTATTTTAAGCTGCTTTGTATAGTGATTTCAAATACCAGAAGAGCAACAATCACTGACAGATCAAGGAAGAAAATGTCTTCTAACTTTTTAAATTTAATCTGGTGGAGGTATGACTGTTACATTCGTAGTTCTGTGTCCTGACATGGTATTAAACATGTGTCAGCTGTTTATACTCTTCCTTTCCTGGAGATTGCGCCAGCCTCCCCCCCACCCATTCCCTAGACACCTCCTCTTGTCTCCCTCTCTTCAGTAGGCTTCTGATAACCAGTCTTGGGCAGGGCGGGACAAGGAGGGGGTTAGGGAAATGGGCCATAGCAACATAGCAATAGGTTGGAGGAGTCTTGTCTACGGACCTGTACTGGGGAGGGGGGTGGTCGTAAGGAAATTACCATGAACCTGGAGTTTGTTTTCTTTCTCACCATTATTTCCTTTGGGTGCTGGTAGTTTGATTTTCTGCTAAGAAAACGTAATGATGATGATGGGATCTAAATTTAGTTGAGAGAAGGCTATGGGGGATTTAATAATGTTAACAGGCTTCTGGGACTGGCAAATTTAGAAAACCCCTCAGCTGCACCATATTGTAGAAAACATAAGCTATGTCACTATAGTCCTGGACAAGAACAGGAACATCTTTAAGGCAAGAGGTTGACTTTCACCTTGTCTCTAGGAATGGGTAGGCAATTAAAAAGGGATTAGATCTCCAAAGGTATTCATGGCATATTACTGTTTTTAAAAACTAAAGTTTAAACACTTGAGCTGCCTTCAGAGATGGATTTCAGCACTGTGCAAAGCCTTCCTTGAACTGAGATACAAATATAAGGAAATTAAGTTCTAAGAGTGCGTGTGAGTTGTACTTTCATGTGCTACATACAGTCAACCGCATGTCACCTTTTCAAACAAGCTGGTCTTTAAAATACCCGTTAGATTTTTTTTAAAAAAAAGAGGTGTGGGTGTCTGCGTAGATTACTGATATGATTTATTGTGATAATAAATGGCTTTCTGGTTGAGACCTCATTTCCAGGTGTCACATCTATGGCAGATTTATTTCACAGCTGTACATTTGCATGTATTTGTTGAACTGTGGCTAGCAAGGACCCAATTTCTGAAAAATCTATTCTTTTCCCCAGAGGCAATAGAATAAAATCCTCTGCAACCACAAAGGTCTCTTAGGTCCTTTCAAGTTCTATTTTCCATTTGAATGATGTCCGACTTCAATTATTTTGGCTAAATTTAAACAGTCTCTGTGCTACTGTTGGAATTTGAAATTAAGAATAATCTACCTAAATTATGAGTCACGATTTAGGATGGGTAGAGTAACCAGCGGGTCTGAAAGACATCTTAGGTAAAGCTAGAGGAATAAAGCTCTGGGAAGAGAATCAATGAAAAGAAGCTTGCTAACTCCTTTGTATTAAATCAAGATGAGGTTAGACAGCACATGAAAGGAATTCTGACCTTGAATTGCATCTATAAGGGACTTTAAGAAAAGTCAATTTCTCACTGCTTTTTCCTTTGATCTAAACGCTGATGATTTCCTTAATATCTGGATATAAAAGATGAAAATATGACAGCAAGACTGAAGTCTTGATCACATCAATTATAGTTCCCAGAAAATTAAGTCATAAGTGACAGGGCCTTATTTTATAGTATTGAGAGGTTTAGAAATAATAGCAAAAAATTTCTTCATCTTAAAATTTTGGGGAGTATATGAAGAAATTTTACTCGTACAAAATGTTGCTTTGCCAAGTCAACAGGGACACATGTGTAATCACATGAAAAAATTTCAAGTTCGATGCCAGTCTGGGCTATGCAATGAGATTCTGTCTCAGTAAACACATCAGAACAAAACAAGATAAAATAGAGGGACTATGGAGAAAGCTCAGTCAAGTTGATGCCATGCAAGCATGAAAACCAGCGTGAGCCCTAGAACCCACAGAGAAGAGCCAGGTGTAGTGGCTTATGCACTTATGTTGACAGCACTGGGGAGGGAGAGGCAGCAGATCCCTGGGGGCTTGCTGCTGGCCATACTAGCCTACCTGGTGAGTTCCAGGCCAATGAGAGGCCCTGTGTCAAAGCAAACAAAAAGGAACAACCAAAACCAAGTGTGCCTGTAGAGGGCTACCTGAGGCTAACCTCTGACCTCCACATGCATATGTATACACACACATGCACACATGCATACACGTGCAAACACGATGAGGGAGAGAGGGAGAGATTTCCGTATGTAAGGAAAATAACAGTTTAAGGGAAGAAGAAAGTCAGAAATCTCAGAAGAAACTGAGATTTATAGCCATACAAGGTAGTGGTTTCTTAGTCCAGAGGATCAAGCAGTGTCTTAGATCAGAGAAGTTTGTAGCATGCTTGGTAATTCGAACTATAGGATGACAGTAAGCAATACGTTTTTCCTCTGAAATTACTCAAATCATCATTCAAATTCTAGAATTAGCCCAGCAGTGTTTTCCTGTGGTGACTCTGCTAGGTGCATAAGCTGTAGTGTAGCTCGAGGAATCATTGCAAATAATTCTGAAACTTAAAGCTTCTTTTCTCTCATAAAATGGCAAAAATAAATATCCCCTCTGCTTCTTAAGAGGCTTAAGAATTCTACAGCTTATATCTATTCTCAGTCTTTGGCTCAGCCCTGGCATTAGCAGGCACTGATGGTCTCTCTCCCCACCCCTTCCCAACTTTGAGTTATTTCCTTCCTTTCCTCTTCTGTGGAAGAGATTACCTTAAAACTAACCAGAGAATTCAAGTCCCTGTTGACATGTCCTGCTGCTGTCCGTTGAATAGGGCTTATTGCTTTCTTTTAGGAAGGCTCAGAAAAGCTACCTTGTGCTATCACAATGGGAGTTCAGTGAATGATTAGTGACTGAATGAAGAGAATTTGACTTAACAACAGTAGGCTAGGGAGATAGCTCAGTCAGTAGAATGCTGCCCTTGCAAGCACAAAGGGCCTGGGTTAGACCCCAGAATCCTCATTTAAAAAGGACAACGTGGTGGCAAGTGCTTATAATCCAGTACTGGGCGGTACAGACAGTTGGACCCCTGGAGCTAGCCTTCTTAAGGAGCTCCAAGTCATGGGGAAACCCTCTCTCTCTCTCTCTCTCTCTCTCTCAGTGGATGGGATCTGAGGTACAATATCTGAGGTTGTCTTCTGCTCTGCAAACACACCTTCACCAACACACACACACACACACACACACACACACACACACACAGTAAAACGTGTCCAAGATCCTAAAGGCCAGCACTTTTCTCATCCAGATCAACTGTCACATGGGCACACATCTAGGTATTTCGTTAGCGTCTCTGTTATTATAACATCAGGTATAGAAGTTCAGAGAGTGAGTGTAGCAGACGTGCGTATTCCTGGTATCATGATTGTGTTGCACAAAGTAATAGTGCAAGTGGCTTCCCCGTATCACTGCCTCTGTGATAAATCCAGCTGAGGGACAATGCAGACGATGAGGACTCAGCTGGCTCCTGTCTACGCTGTAGAGAGAAGCCAATCATACCAGAGAGCAGAAACACCTGCCTCAGAATTGACATCAGCGTGTCTGAATATTTTACCATTAAGAACCTGAGTGTTGTAAACAGTTCCCTTGAGTAGGGGGTTGAAGGACAACAAAAAGAGAAGTTAGAGGTTAAAACGTGGGGAAAACGCTCCACTCATATCTAGGTTGGTAGCTGGTCCAGGCAGATGAGCTCTTCCACACATTCAAGGATGCAGGGAATAAGAGTCAAGAATTGGAGCTGGTGACATAAAATGAATGAAGACCCCATCTCCAATGGCCAAGTCTTAGTCCCGACCAAGTGGGAGGAATTGGAAAATCTTTACATGAGATAAAGCTGGTAACTTTGAATAAAACCATGTGAGTACATATATAGATACTTAATGAAATAAAGCCAGGTTCCTCGGAGCAACACACGTTAGGCTTTAGTTTCTAGAATCTTATGATTTTACTCTTATAATGAGTCTTATTAATTATATATTCCTACATCAGATATTCTACAGCATTAGATTCTTGACTTTAAAATCCTCTGCAGCTTTGTATAATTAATTTCTTTCTTTCTTTCCTTTTTTTTTTTTTTTTTTTTTGAGACAGTGTTTCTCTGTTGTAACTCTGGCCACCCTGGAACTCACTCTGTAGACCAGGCTGGCCTCGAACTGAAAGAGATCTGCCTGCCTCTGCCTCCTGAGTACTGGGATTAAAGGTGTGCACCACTGCTGCCTGGCCATATTATTAATTTCTAATGAGATAAAATCTAGTAGCTTCCTTGCAAATCACTAATCACTAGTTTAAATATTTCTATTAAATGCAAAGGGAGAACAAAAAAGGCAGGTAGTTTAGAAAAAAAAAAGATCAAACTTTCCTTTCTCTGTTCACTTATCAAAATAGATATTTTCTTTTTTAAATTATTTACATTCTGGAAATAAAGTTTCATATTTTCTTGCTATCATTGAAGTTACCTTTTAGGAAAATAGACAGTTACATTCCACAATAAGAGCTGTATGGTATTTTTATTTCCTCTGTCTTTCCTTTATTTTTAAATTAAAAAAATATTTTTCAAGTTTTACTCAAATTTCCTTTACTGGGCCAAAAGGCAATTACTGAGCTTCTGAACATTTAAACTGGACATTTTAATAATTCTGTATAATGCCTTTTATTAGATGAATTTTCTCTTATGTCACTAATGAAATACTGTATTACCTCTCAAAAATAAGGTGGCATATTAAATGAGATAGATGTCACACAGTCTGCCATTCATTGTAGTTGCAGTCCTGTTGGCTGAACATGAGATACAAGTTGGGTCATTAAAGTCATTCATTGAGAAATTGTCCCCATATAGAGGTTCATGGGTACGTCTGAGAAGTCAACAAGGGTCTCTCTAAGTAGTCGAGCCAAGCACAGATTTTTCTGATTGAAAACCATCCTTTGGATTTATAAATACAATGACAAAACAGCATTCTCTGCCTTTCAGTGTTTTGTTTTTTAACGGAGGGACGGTGTGTGGCGAGTCTGTGACAAGCCTAATTGGGACATCACTGTGAACCATGGCATGTATGCAGCGTTGTGATTTGCAAACACACGTTTTCCCTTCAATAAACGTCACGGCTCTCACAGCGGCTCCACCTCGGCCGCTTTCGTAGTCTCACGTTCTGACGGAGGCAGCAGTTCGTGCGTTGTTTCAGTCGCGGCGTAGGAATGCTTATGATGTGAGAGCAGGATGGTCAACGTAGAGAATCGGAGTTCCAACTGCAAAGAAACTCTCCCACGTTACGTGTCAAGCTCACTACAAGTAAGTCTGTCAGATGTGCTTGCATGGGTTTGTGTGAAGGTCATACAGGAACAAAGTGACCTTTTATGACTCTGTGATTCTGAGCAGCCACTGCAGCTTACACAGCAGTGTGGGGGTGTTGGCTGGTAGGAAGGGGTCCCGAGGTAGTTTCTCTACATGTGGATCTGCTGTGGCTCCCCCCAACCCCCCAGAACTGTGCCTACCTACTTGAAGACTGCTGAAATTCAACTGCAAGTAAGCCATGTCTCAGAGGTCATTAGACCCTCAGTCCTGAATTCAAACCAAGTATAACTTGTTCGGGATCTGAAGACATGTAAAAAGTGAAATTATCATTTTACTTGTTTATCATACCCCCAGATACTAGTTTGAAGTTTAGTGACAATGTTTTTGGCTATAAGTATGTTGATAATTTCTAGTGATTGTTTTTAGTCACATTAAATATGAGACAAAAGTAAATTTAAAGTGAAAATGTAATTGTTTTATTCCCAAGTCCCCAACTTTTGGCTTTTTGTCCTGTGTCGGTTCCAGTACACATACTTAAAGAGTGCTATGACATCTTTAAAAAAAAATCAACTCATCTTTCTAGAGTGAACTGAGTTTGAACTGGTTCATGACTTAGCCTTGGAACCTGTCCATTTATCTGCAGAGCCCTCAGGGACCAGAGCCATGTCATAAAACCCAAAATTTCACCTCCAATTCTTCCTTGATCTCATAAGCACATTTAGAAAAGTTTATGATTTTGATGGATAGCATTGAAACACATTTTTTTTTTTAAATTAGGGAGATCTATGCATGCAGCAAAGCTCACCAATAAGAGCCTTTTAGAGAATAGATGGTTTATGTCATTAGTAAAAATCACATCAGGCAGCTTCTAAAAGTCTTTCATCTGAATCTGGATAACGAGTGGCCCTAGTTTCATTCCAGACCATCTGGCACCCTGCTGAGAATTTTTGTTAATTTGAAAGAGAAATCTTAAACAATTTTAAATGAAGAAGTTTCTCCTTTCTCCCCCTAGACTCACCCCCTGAGGACAGAGTACACTCATGTAATTATGGACACTTTTTTGGCCAGCATCTTCTACATTAGAATACATTCTTGCACCCCAAACAGGATGTCTGTGGAATCTCATCTGCTTCTTGGTTGAGTAATGAGCACTGATTGTGAACTCCGTGTATTTGCTGTGCAGTCTCTCATGTTCCTATCAGCTCAGTCAATTTAACTTCAGCTTCTTTCTGGAAATTCCTCTGTCTACCCAGCAGCATTCACAAAAATAGCCACTTGGAATGAAGACTAAACATTTAATTTTGTCCTAAATCTCTGTCTGTAAATCAGAAACCCCGGATCCAGTCTTGACTTCCCTGGTGAGTAGAGCTGTGGAAGTCACTTCCTTTTACACCTTCCGTCTCTCATCTGTGAAAGCACTCAGGGAAGGGAACAGCCTAACACACTCTTGGAAAGGTTTGAGAAGCAAATGGTATGTGAGTAATAGCGCGTCTATAGGTGGAAATCACCAATGACGTCGTCTGAGGTCCTTGATGACCTCTGCCAGGCCAGAGGCGTGTCTATAGCTTGCTCCAACTTGGTACTTCCTCAGTTCCTGGTGCACTACATAGGCACCTGGTAATGTTGCTGAGTGAATGAAGGAAGTGCCGAACAAACATCTCTCATGCTGAAGGGAACTGAACTCCAAGGTCTGTAAGTTGGTTCTACTATGGTATTTCCTGTTTTCAAGGACCTTGCAGAAGACTGTGGCTTCTGTGTTTGTAGGACAGCAAGCCCTTCACCTTCAGACCTGGACAACCACATTTCCCATTGTAAGATACGTATCTTGTTTGGCTTCATTGTTATGCAGGTCTTCTAGAATTTCTGTTTTGTTTTGTGTAAAATCATAAATTCTAATTTACCAAGTAAAATGTTATGTACTCTTTGTATTAAGTAATTGATGAAGTCATGTCAAATAATAAAATGACACACTGTTGCAATCAAGGTTTGCTTTTCATTGTATTTTTCTATTTTGAATTGTCAGGGGAATGTCTTCTATTCCTGCAACTAAAACTAATAACTATTACCAACCTATTCCTTCAATGAAAGCTGGTCACACTATATGCCTAGAATTATGATTGCTTGACCTTAAAGAGAGGTCAAGCCCTCTGCAGTGATTATGTCTTCTGTTTTCCTTCCTCTGATATGCACATATTACATACAAGAAAGGGAAGGACATCGAGCCTTTTAGACTCACAAACCTGGACACAGTCCTAGCTGCCCACATTTAGCTGTGGGACCTGAGACAAGTTAGTAAATCTGTTCTATCATCTGAAAGTCAGGCTATGCCCTAAAACACCACGCAAGCCAACTGGCAGAAGATCTTATGTTGAGGGAAAATGCATCCTTACTAATTAACAGGTAGTCATTGTTGGACAATAGAAGGCACAGGGGCAAGGATCCTGAAAGGAAAGTTTATGACTTAGAAAGTCAAAACTGTTTTGAAATATAATAGAGAAAATGCTTATGTTCATGAATGAGTTGCAAATCAACATAAAAGGACATTTACCAAGCAATTTCCTTGACATAATCTTCCCAACAACTATGAAATTTTTTTTCATGTATGGATCATTCCCATTCTATAGTTGAAAAGGCTGAGATAAAGATGAGGTTTTGGTCACTTAATCCAAAGCTACATAGCCAAGAACCAAGAATCCTGAATTTGAGTTGCAGGAGTACCACTTTAAGCCCACCTTCATAACATGTGTCCATGGAAGACAAAATTACTGCCAGAATCAAATATAAAGACTATCAAGAAGCCAGAGAGAGCAGATGGGCAAGAGTTATCAGGTAAAAGGGGGTGCTTCAGGTGAGAGAGGATCAAATGAAGATGGTATCTAGCCCATTTGTGCTGTAAAAGAATACCCAAGTTTAGGTCATTCATTTTCTTAAGGTTCTGGCAGCTGGGAAGCCCAAGACCAAAGTGTTGGCTGGTCTAATTGCTGGTGAGAGGGATGCGGAGAATGCCATGACCTCACCTGGCTGAAGGCAAAATGGAAAGAGAACACATGAGATGTGAAGCCTCCTCTCTGATGGTCCTAATCTCACTCACAAGGGCTGAGCCCCCAGACACAGTTTCACCTCTTAATACAATTATGTTGGCAATAGAGTTTGGGAGGGAGGTACAGTCAAACATGTTCTCTACTCATGATTATTCCACTTTATATGGAATAGATTCGTTGCATCCCAGTAGCTCTCATAGTCTGGACTCTCATCCTAGTATGGACTCAAGTGTCTAAGTCTGGAGTCCCTTCCATCATTTTAATCAGATACGAGAGTCAAAGATGTGCTTCATCCTGAGGCCAGTTGCCCCCCACCTGTAGACTCGATGTAACACATGCACTTCCAAAATTCAACGGTAAGACAGGCATAGTGTAGCTGAAAAGGGGCACCATGACCAAGGCAACTTAGAGAACATTTAATTGGGGACTTGCTTATAGCTTCAGAGCATTTGTCCATGAACATGATGGGGATCATGGTGATAGGCAGGCAGGCAGGCATGACATTAGAGCAATAGCTGAGAGCTCATAGCCTAATCTTCAAGATGGAGGCAAAGAGTGAGAGCAGGCCTGGCGTGAGCATTAGAAGCCTCAAAGCCCACCTCCAGTGACACACCCCTTCCAAAAAGATCACATTTTATCCTTCCTGGACAGCCCACCAACTGGGAATAAAGCATTCAAATATATGAGCCAATGGGGGTCATTCTCATTCAAACCACAATAGAACAATATCCTCATTCCAAAAGGAAACAGTAGGAAAGAAGGAAGGAGCAACAGGTTCCCCATAAGGCCAAAGCACAAGACATACATTAAATCGTAAGGCAATAGAGTCATCTTTTTAGACTGTTCCATTGTCTAGACCAGCGGTTCTCAACCTGTGGGTTGTGACCCCTTTGGGGGTTGAATGACCCTTTCACAGGGGTTATCTAAGACTATCTGCATACCAGATATTTACATGATGATTCATAACGGTAGTAAAATTACAGTTATGAAGTAGCAACAAAAAATAATCTTATGGTTTGGGGTCACCACAACATGAAGAACCGTATAAAAGGGTTGCAGCGTTAGAAAGGCTGAGAACCACTGGTCTAGACATACTGGATAAGAGCTGGATGCTCAAGGATCCAGCTGACCCAACCCTCAAGGATGTGTGTTGTAGCCCTTCTGAGTTGGAGATAATTATTTCTCTCTTAGACTGGTTTTGCACAATCATAAATAAAAATGAAACTAAGTAAATATAAGATGATTCTGTAAACATTTTTGTAGACAGACATGAGTGTAGCACTTTTGGTGCATGTCTATCTGCGACCCTGTCAGCCTCAGGAGTTCTCTGATCTTTAAGTATTCCATGATAGAATACTTACGTGAGCCTCTGGATTTGATCCAAACCCTTCTGAGTTTAGATGTAGGAATTTCTTGATTTTACTCATGGTTGTCTGCAGGTGATTTTTTGAACAGCAAACTATTCTTTTCTCAAATGGTCATTAAGTGACTGGTGGCTCTGCAGTTGTACCTCCAGACCTAACGATCACATTCTGACATGTGCATATGGTGAGCCAATGTTCAAAACTGTGCTGTGCTGAGATGCATAGCTCAGAGGCAGACTGCCTATGTATGATGAACAAGAGCCTACTCTTAACCCCCAGCACATGAAAAGAAGGAAGGAAGGAAGGGAGGGAGGGAGGAAGGGAGGAAGGGAGGAAAGGAAGAGGGAAGGAGGGAGGGAGGAAAGAAGGATAGGAATAGAGAGAGGGAAAGAGAAAGAGGGAAGGGGGTGGAGAAAGGAAAGTTCATCCTGGTTTCATACATTTAAAATGTAGAAATGTATGCATTCAAAGCAATGAAGTACCTTTGTCTGTTAAATTACAAGGAATTTTGACCATGTATTTGGTTTGAAATACTCATCCTTGTCTTTGCCAAATGAAGATGTATTCATCATTTTGTCTTCGACTTAAAGTATTTTTTTTTGATTCTACTTGTAGTTGAACCTGTGTTAAGAATCTCTAGTGGGTCTTAGCCATGACTTAACTCAAAGAGGTATAATTTGTATTGATAATGTTTGGCTTACTGCCATGCTTCTGTTTTTTATGGAGACCCCTGGCTCATAGAGAGTCCTTAAACTATGATTTAAATATCACTTTACAGAATTTATCACCTCCCCCTATGGGACAATAATAATTTCTTACTTGAGTGTTTTTGTTTTTAATAACAATAACCAATAATAGCTGAGCTTTATAGTACCTGTATTCGTGCCCACTGTCTAGAGCAGCAATTTGTTCTCACTATTCGTTCAGGGTAAGAAATTGTACACACGCATATACATACATTTATATATGTGTGTGAGAGAGAGATTAATATATATATGTATATCTGTGTTTTTTATATATGTGTGTGTTTAAGTCCTATATTAAGGGAAGTGACTTTACCTCTGTCAGTCTTGATGTCCATAGTTTTATAAGAAGTAGCCTTGCTGGATTAGCTATATTCTATACAAAGCACACTAAATCTGACTGAATGAATGAAATGGAATCCCATTTTTGATACTGTTTTCAACTGCACATTTCCCATATTTTCCAAGGAACACTATAACATCCCTATTTGAAATGGCATCTTACTGATTCTGAAAGAAAAATTAATTCTTTGGAAATTTTAAGCCCATCACATAATTTTCTATTATACAATTTAATTCGATTCTACTGATATACATGGGAAGGGAAGAATGGAGAGGGAGAAAGACGGGGTCTTATCTCATTGTGTAGCCCTGATGGCCTTGAACTCACAGAGCTGCTTGCTTCTGTCTCCCTAGTGCTCGGATTAAAGATGTGCATGGCAACACCCAGCAATAATATTTTCAAGGATAGATAGATAGTTTTGCTCTCATGTGCAAGGTTTCCTAGTACCTACGCTGTTCTCCATGCAGCCCACGTTGAAGGAAAGTGTGGTTACAGTGATCCGATGTTTGCAGTGGGCTCTGAGTGAAGCACCGCAATGTCCTCTCTACATTTGTGAACTGGTAACCACTCAGCAGGTTCCATAACTGGACTTCCGATGATTCTTCACCTCCTCCACCTCAGTGCTCACACCGGAGGTGCTGCTTTTAGAGAGATGCTTCATTGCGCTCACGCTCACTCCATTCAGAACACAGTAACATTACTAGATGTTAATGAAATGACTTAATAAGTATAATTAAAGCTTAGATTTGAGAAAGTTTGACATTGTTGCCTCAAGTTTTTTGTTAGTTCCTGCATGATGTTTGCCTTCCTTTCTCCCATCTTTCCTTTCTTGTTCTGTTTAACGTTTTTGGAACGGAGGGTGAAATGAATTGCATGTATCTCGTTTAGCCTACAAATCTTATTCATCTGCTTTTCTTTTGCTATGCTTTAATCTCCTTCCAAGTGCATTTGAAGAATAAAGCAAGCATCCTTTCTGAAAACATTGGCATATTTCCTGGTTTGGGAAGTCTAAAGAAAGGGTTGGCCAAAAAGTGATTTTGAATGAAAAATTAAATCTATATTTACATTTAAAATCCACAAAGAAGAAAAATTGATGTGAACCAAGTAACCATTTTCAGTACATGAAACAGCTAAATTGTATGTGATTTTGACAATTGTGTTTTTTGAAAAGCACATATAACTGACTATATACATAAATCTAATAATATACAGCACATCCATAATATAAGCCAGAGTGTAATCTCAACCAATAATTGGAAAAGAATAAGTTGGTGAAAACTATAATCTAGCATCAAGCATACTATTACAAAGGTCCAGTCTATCAAAATAATAGATGTGTGAAAATGCAGTTTTAGAAACTAAAGGAGCTTTCTTATTCTGCCAATAATGAGGGAAGAGTTTGAAATGCATTTACAGAGCTCACTTGGGGGAGGTATTTGTGGAGAAATAAAGGAGATCCAGAAAGAGCTATGTATTTAATGTCCTGTTCCTCAGAAGAGAGCTTTCTCTTGATTTTTATAAGGTTTGGGGCTTCTGCCTTTGATATTTTTTACCTGTAATTATTAATTGCTTAATGTTTACTTTGATTTGAAACCTGCCTAGTTGTATTGTTAGAACAATGCATATCCTCTCTACCTTAATTAGAGTCAATAGGATACTAAGATAGGTTTTATATTACTATACACACATATATGCATGCATGTATATATTATATATGTCCTCATATCCATTCCTACTTCCTTGAAGAAAATGGTGCTCAGGTTGCACCATGATGCTGAGCTCTGCTTGATACTCCTGATTTAACCTTTGTAGATCACAATGGGGTTTGTAAGTTAGTCGTAAGTTTCATGAGAAAATGTCTTTATAATAAAGCATGAATTTTCTTCTCTGTGTGTGTGTGTGTGTGTGTGTATTTGTGCATATGTGTGTGTGCATGCATATAGAAGTTGAGTGTCTTCAGCTTGTTTGCCACCTTAAGTTATTTTTAACATTCAAATTTGTTTAATGAGCTGAGCTGTCTAAGAAACAAAATGAACTACAACTTTTCATTTGAAAAAGAAAATGGCATTTATGTTAAAGTACAAATGTCTTTAATAATTTTCCCCCCACACAATAATAAAATAAAAATTGGAATCACAGTAAGTTGAACATAAGGCTATGTTTAATCAGATTTTATAAACCACAAATAATATTGGGGAGCTATTTGTATTCCGTGCAGAGTTAGAATAATTATTTGATTTATACATGACTATTACTTTTAAAATCAGGTTTTATCTTTGGCAATTCATACATATATAAAGTTCATTCTGATTACTGTCTCCCCATCACTATTAAACCCCCCCTCCCATTCCAATCAATCCCTGCTCCTCTCCTCCTCCCTTTCCCAGATTCATGACATTTGGTTTTGTCTTGAGATCAATTTATTTTAACAAGGGCCTTTCGTGTGATAATTAGATTGGAACTACCCATTGGAGCCCAGTAGGGTCACTAGTGGATATGCTACAGAATGCAAAGACCCTTCCCTCTGTCTGAATCTATCAGAACTATGCAGGTCAGCGGTGAGTAGGCCCTCGGACCCTCCTCTGTACATGCTTGACCACTGACGGACTCACTCTCGTGAGGCTCAGTGTAAGCTAGCCATCGTATTTTTTAAGACAGGGTCTCTGACTGAACCTACAACTCAGCAATTGTCTGTCTAGACAGCCAGGCCTCTAAACTCCTGGTCTCTACCTTCCAGCACTGGAATTACAGATATGTGTTGACATGCCTAGCTTTTGTGTAGGTGTCAGGGATCCAAACACAGTCCCTCATGGTTGTGGAGGAACTCTGCCCACCCCCAGCACCCTCCCCCTCTTTTTAAATACAGCTGCATCAGACCTTGATTATTGAGAGGAATTTACTTCAAATGAGTTTGGGGTAAAAATTTAATTCTGAGAAATCATCTACTTTTTTTGTGTGTATGTGGATTTTTTTTTTTTTTTTGAGACAGGGTTCCTCTGTTGTAACTCTGGCTGTTCTGGAGCTCACTCTGTAGAACAGGCTGGCCTCAAAATCACAGACATCCACCTGCCTCTGCCTCCCGAGTGCTGGAATTAAAGGCGTGCATCGTCACCACCCGACTTGAGAAGAATTCTTCAGCTATGTGCACTGCAGGGATTGCAATGGGTTCAGAGAAAACCCTAGAGGAAGAGAAAACAGATTGCTGTGTTTAGGAGATAGATATTCAGAGGGGCCTGCCTCCATCAGAAAGGAATGGTGTTCACATCGAAAAAAATGTGTAGTGTATGTGCTGAGGAAGCAGAGTGGTGTGTCATCTAGATAAACTGCTCTTGAACAGCAGGGGGAATTTTGATGTCTGGGAGGTGGGGGGTGCAGTGGAGGAGGGAGGGATTCCCAGATGCAGCTCTGTGGCCTTGGCCGGGGGAACACAGTGTTTTGAGTGTCTGATGGCTCTGTAGCAAGGAAGAAGCGATGAAGAAAAGAAACATGTCTATAGTCACTTAGAAACAGGATTCAGATTCTTAAGTGGTACAGTAAGAGGGAAAAATCTAATTTCCTGGGATGCATATTTCCAAACTGCCCTCAGGTTTATGACTGATGACATTCACAGGACCAGCGTATTTTCATGTGGTGAGTATACCAGGCACCACCGTACATATTAAGGAAAATGATACCCTGCATCTGCCATCTTAGAATTAGCTCTAGAGAAAAATGGGTGTGGTGATTTGGTGCTAGTGACTGCTTTCTCTTCTACTCACGACACAATCTCAGAATGCACGTCTGTGGTCATCTGGTTATGATAGGGAGAGCCCACTGCACAAAAGAGTAAATCATTAGCAAACTACCTCTTTAAATATTCGTGGGTAGCAACTCTTCTGATTGTCTGATTCCCCAGCGCTCGGGAGGAACGCGGTATGATTTTGGAAGGGATGAGAGGTTGCTCACATGAAAGCAGATCTCACTCAGATGCTTCCAAAGTCATAGTCGCACTGCTCAGTGGTTGGCTACATTTGATGAGACCTCCTCTCACTTCTTTGTGAGCTCATCCATTGTCCCACAAAGTCCCCAAATGAGCTCTTTCTCTGCAAATTCACCACTGGCTTTATCTTCTCTTCTTATAACCTGCCTTTCTCTGTGTTAATTGCTGTTCTTCTGGTTTCTGTATTGACCCTTACCTGGGCCAACACTGTCTAGAAGGACATGTACAGTGATAAAATTTGCGCTGTCTACTATGGTTGGCATGTGTGGCCACTAAGCACTTGTGTGTCTTTTGTGACTGAGATATCCAATTTTTAGTTTTAGTTGATTCAAGTAGTCATGGGCTCCACTGGTTATGTATGAGACATCATAGGTCTAGTTGCTCTTATCCAGCTCAGCACATAATCTAATTTACTTGACAACCATATGCCCGGAGAATTCTTATATCCAATCATTCTAGTTCCTAAAATATGTGAAATTATTTTCTGCACTTAACTATAATTTTTTTTCCCTAACAGGTTCTCCCTATATAACCTGGAACTTCCCGTGTATCAGACAGGCCTTCTGAGGGCTGGCATTATAGGTGTGCACCAACACATCTGACCTGAACTGATTTTTTTTTTTCCAGTCTGTACTAGTTCTAGGAGTGAGACATGGCCGTACCATTGACTGTTTGTGAGTTGTAGAGGAGGTCAGGAGAGAGATGCTCTATTGAAGCTAAGTCTCTGCTGTGGCTTTTGGTTACTCTACCTCTAGGCATTCTCCAACCCAGAGAGATAAGAGTTCTTCCTACTTTTGCCCTTTCTTCTCCAAAAAGGATTGCTCGGGGTTAAGAACTTCAGGGGAGGCAAAGGGAGAAGCTCTGGTTTTTCATAAGCAGACTTGACAAATAAATAGTACATTCCTTCCTTGAAGGCTCCTGTTTGACAGTGGATATGTAGGAAAGGAGAGAGGAAGCAGGTATGTGGCACAGCACAGGCCACTCAGCAACAGTGATGCTCGTTCATCATTTGTGCATGCGAGGAGGACACGGGCTGTGAGCTCACTTTTGAACATGTTGAGTTTGTTTATGGAGAGATGTGGCTTAGATATCTGTGTTTCTAGAAAAAGATCTACCCTGGACGGGTGTGTGTGTGTGTAGTGGGGGGATCATAAACTAATGACTATGACTATGACTAATGCACTAATTAAAACCTTAGACATGGATAGATTGGCCCCTAGCAATATTTACGTGATGGAGATGGACCAAAACTGAGATATGGCAGTCATAAAAGACAAGGGTAGAAATAAGCCCAAAATCAAGGACAGCCAGTAATGCCACAGGTCATGTAAGGTCAAGACACGGGAAGGCAGGAAAAGTATATGTCACATGGAGCACTCTATCATGAAAACTAGAGACCTTGGGGAGAGCGGTTTCAGTAACACCTGGTGACCAGGCTTTCCTGGATGGGTGGAAGTTGAGGAAACAGAGATTGTGTTGTGGAACATGTCTGACTATGCCGGACAGACAGCTGGAATATCCACAGCGAGAGAGGGGTTGATGGATGGGTGGAGGGCTTTGTAGAAGGTTTGACTAGAGTTGAATGTGAGTGAAGGCAGCAAGGAGAGGAGCTGGTAGACCAAGGTTGGAGATGCAGGGGTGAGTACATCAGTAAGTAGCCAACTACCAAGAAAGAAAGAACACCAGGTTGCAGATATTAGATAGGCTGGGAAGATCTCAGACGTAGGCAGAGAGGTGGGTGGTCGTACAGTTTATGGTTGGAAAGGTGGGTGTAGCTGTAGCTGTTAGCTGGCTCACTAGGTAAGAGCAGAGAAGGGCACCGCGTACGCTGTCCTTTACCCGAACAGCTTAACAGTCAGGATTCTTCAAGTGACTTTTCTATATGAATGCGTACAAATATCCTTGTAAAAAGATTTCCCATCCAAGTTATTTGCACATCTGGTTGGTGCAACCCTATAGTAAAGTAACCTGTCCGGTGTCCTTCATAAACGATCTTGGCAGTAGTTTGAAGGGTCTGTAATGAAGAGGAACTTTTGGCATCCCCTTTTACTAAGCTAAGGCAGAAAGCAAGCACAGTGATTTTTGCTTTTTGGGTTTTTTTTTTCCCCCTCTTACAGTTTGTATCACGGGTGCACAGTTCTAATTTTAAGCAAACCTTGTGAAAACATGTCCTTGAGTGTTAAGGTACCTCTTCCTGGACAGTAAGTGAGGCTTGTGATTGGCCCAGATCAGAGACCACAGGCCCAGCTTCTGTATTAGCAGCATCTGCTTGTGTGGAGCTGGGTATGTGTGACGCCTGCCTGCCACCCTGTGCAGCTGATACGTGACCTTCACAGGTGCCGGAAAAGACACATTTGCCTCAGGCGTGCTGTGTGTGGTAGGATGTAGGTGGTACCAATCTCTGAGGAAGACTTGTTATGCAAAATGAAAATGTAACTAAACACTGGAATACGTAATGATTTCTTGAAGTCAGATGCCCTTTCATTAAGCGACAATAGGACGTATATAATATCCATATCTAGTTCTAAAGATACACATTTCATTGCATGCATATTTCTCTAATATGAAGCCGAGCAGCTGTTTCTCCAGATGCCACATCAGGCTCTGAAGGGAATTGTTGCTAAATCCTAAGCCACAGTTAGCTCGATATTGAAGGAACTACCACGCGATGTATCTGATCTAATCAGTAAGCCTCAGTGAGCTAAAATTTAAACACCCAGCATGGAATTAATGCGGGAACTTGGATTACATTCTAAACAAGGGAAATGTAATTGCTGTGCTTCTGAGCTTGCCACATTGTGATTTTTATTATTTAAAACCTATTAAGGACCCATCACACACGCAGAAAAACCCTCTTTGTGTTTTGCTACAATCAGTCGTCATTGTGAAAGCCAATTGTTCAGAGAGTCAAAGTACAACATTATCACTTATGAGAAAGAGCTGACACACATGATACATATTCTTAGCTGACTCCAATGTGCCTGGGCCAGCATATTCAATTAGAAGTATCCTGTGGGAACGAAGGGCCCAGCAAGTTGCAGGTAGTTCTTTGCAGAAACGTTCTATGCTGAAATGAAAACCTGCTCACCAACCATGTCAGAACATCTTGACCTTCGGCCCCACAGTGGCAAAATGGTGGGTGGGAGGAATTTATAGAAGAATTTTATCGGTTTAGAATGATATACTTGGAAATCATGTTAAAATAGAATTTAAAACATGCACACACACACACACACACACACACACACACACACACACACACACAGCTTGGCAATTTACCTTAATGGTTTATTAGTTAGGATAGAGAGGTGGCTTATTTGCTAAAGTGCTGGATGTTCATAATATAAAGACCTGGGTTCAGATCACCTAAAAATCTGCTTGCACCTCTAATCCCAGCTCTGGGAAGGCAGACACACAAACATCCCTGGGACTTGTTGACCAGTAGTCTAGCCAAACTAATGAGCTCCAGATTAAGTGAGAGACCGTGCTACAAAAGTAAGGTGGAGAGCAGTTCAGGAAGATACTCAGCATTTATCTCCTGCCTCTACAGACAGGCACTCCATACATGTGCACACAGATATGTACACACATATACACAAATTATCAGGGAAATGAGGACTTGATGTTTTGAAACACAACATAATTCTATTGAGTGTTCCTCCACTTCTAAAATATTCTAATATTCATTTATATTGCCAAGTTTTAAAATAAAGTTTTAAGATACTCTTATTTTAGAGAGTATTGATTTTACTATAGATATATATACAGTCAGAAAACACCGGGAAGTTAAGTGTGGGAGGCTAGTGACTCTTTTCTCTAATTGGTATCATGTAGCCATTATATTTTTATTTATTTTTAGTATGGAGGGTTGACACTGCTCAGGTATTATTTTCATGATCATAGAAACATAAGCCAGTAAGCAAACAACCCCTCAGCGCGGGGTTCATGCACATCCTTCAACTATTGAGCTGACTTTGGCGTTCACATAATATTATATTGATAAGGGAATTCCTTCACTGCTTTCCTGCGGTTTGAGCAACTCCCTGTAACTCATCTCCATGCACATTCCCTCACAAGATCCCCAGCCCTGGAGTCCTGGACAATGTCGTTCTGACGGCCTCTACCCATATCCTCTCCTGCTTCTGCATGTCCTTCCCTTGCTCGTCTGGAGCCAAGATTCCCTTGATTCTACACAGCCTTTCATAACTATGAATTAATTGTTCCATTAAAATTGTGTCAGTGTTTGGTTAGCATCATGAGGCTTCTTAGAAAAAGTAAACGGGGGAGGGCGTTCATTTTTCTTGAAAGTGTTTCAGGGAACTAATTGGTTTAGATTTGTGAGTATCTAGTGAGATGTACCTGTGCGTTATTCTTGGCAGATATGATATCAGCTATGAAAGCATTATCAGAAAATATGACTGGAAGTCAGGAAAACATGAGAGGAAAGTCACTGTGGCTTCACAAGAGCAACCGCGGTCAGAAATAGATGCAGCCGCCCAACCAACGGTTCTTAATATTTTAGAGTACGTGATTTTATGAGTTCACGAGACGGATTTGGAGGAAGGGAGTGAATCCAAGTCTTGGACCCAGTCCTGTTTACTATGCTTGCTCTCAACCCTCAAGTTTGCGGGAACTGGAGTGAGCCATTCTGATGCAGGAGATGTGTGCGGAGGCAGATGACAGACTGAGAATCTTTGATCGTGATGTGAAAACATGGAGCCCGTCACAGCTGTGCCTCGGTGGAAGATCTGTTATGGAGAGGGATGGGGGCCAGTGGAGGGTTTTTAAGCTTTAAAAGTTTCAAATGCAGAATTCTAGCTATAACTCCGAATGGTGCTGTGAGTATTTGCTGAGGGAGTAGAGGAGGGAAAGATGAGGCCAGTGGACCTAGAGCACAAACACCTTCCTGGTGACTGCCAAGTCAAAATCTGCCCCCCGAATCGATAATGAATCTTACCAAAGAGAGTTCTATTTTGCTCTTAAGAGCAGCAATGGGTCTCTGGTGAACTTTACATAATGTGCAGGAACTCGTAATGAGAAGCGACAAGGGCTCTTGCTCGGTAGCTGCGATGGTTGCCTCGTACCACCAGGAATTCACGTAATGAATTATAGCTGTAGCATGAGAAATCAAATCACTCCTAAGAGGCCCAAAGAAAGTGTTCCCAAGGAATAGCAATTTACTCTCTTCTTAGCCAGACCAGAAACTTCCTATGGGATGAAAACAATCTGCTCTTTCTTTATTAATGATAAAAGCATTCTTAGTGTGATTATTATTTCGGAAGACCTTTGGTTTTCTGAAGTCCTAATGCTATCTCTACTTGAGGTTGAGAATGTGTGTATTCATATGCATTCATTCACATTGCGCATGCGGAACACAGCCAGAGAAACCATAAAAATGTAGTGTCCATATAAATCTAGTCAAATGGACTGCAGGATAAATGAGTTGTGAATGAAATCAAAACTTCTTCATGTCTCCATTCTGAATAACACGGTCATGACAAAAAGAAATGGGTCATAATAAAGCATGGGAAGGCAGTGGGAGCTCAGATCGGAGTTAGCTGTCATCCTTAAAGATGGCTATCACAGGGCGCCATGATTAATTAAGGCATCTGCCAATCATGTGGCCTGGAATCATTGCTTTGAAAGGGCAGAGAGCCTGGATATTTACAGAGGGATCATCTTCTCGTATTCAGAGTGCAGCGCTGCTTCCCCTGGCAGCCTGTGGCTTGTTGGCAAAATGTCTTCAATTATGGGCAAACTGCCTAGTATCATATCATAACTAACCAATTTGTCAAGAGTGTGTATTTGGAAAGCTATGGAGACAGAAATATTTTACGTATTTCAAATGGGAAGGGAGAAAAATGTACTGTACATACATTCAAAAATACCAACTCTTATGAAACTATTAGGTAAATATTTATTAAAATACCCATGTCTTATACAAACAAAAACAAACAACAGTAAAAAAAAAATATAGAAGAAATGGCTGTGCCGTTGTTAATATAAATAAGATCTATAGGCATTAACGCAGAATTCCTACATGGAGAAGCTAAAAGTTTTCTGTCTGAACTCCACATGTAAACTAATCAACATGACCACCACGATTTCTACCTTATTTTATCTTTTTATTTCATTTTATTTTAGACAGGGTCTCATTCTAATGCCCAGCCTGGCCTCAAAATCATAATCCTCCTGCCTCACCCTTCCAAATGCTGGGGTTACAGGCCTGTGTCACCACCACTGGCTACAGCATTATCTTTCTTTAAGTCAAAATTGGCAAGAGTCTTTGTAAAGCTATCATCTCTTTCATATTCTGTAATGATCGCGAAGATTAAAGCACTGGTGGCTAGAATTATATCGAGGTATATAGATTGTATAAGAGAGCCTACAGCATCAAAAATAAAAGACAGTAAAGGCAAGCCAATGCAATAAAAATGAGACTGAAGACAAGCATTGGCATTCTTCCATTTTTCTTGCTCCTTGCCTATCTTTAAGAACAGAATTCAAAATAATCAGCGCTAGTAAATAGCGATTAGCAGCTAACTATAGTAACACAGATTCTGTTGCTATTATTCTGCATCATGTGTTATTTTGAGCTTTGAAAAATACCTACTTTCCCACAAAGTCAATTTTAAAGTCTGTAGCTAAAACCAGATGGCATTTCCTGTTCAGATTCACTATGGAGCTTTAGAGTAATTTTTTTACTTGTGTCATCGCAAGTAAAAAGTTTAACCCTTGTCTTCCCTACTTTATTAAAGACTCTAAGAGAGTGAGGGCCATGTCCTCTTCAATATTGTATTTCTAGTATCTACAGCAATTATAATCTCTAATGGTCAATAATGACCTGTAGATATTGACCAATATTGACCGATAATGGTCAGTAAGGTCTGTAGAATATCTAGTGGAGTAAATCTAAAATTTCACAAAATAAGTAGTATAAGGTTACCCGATATCATGTAATAGTGACTACGTTAACACGTGAATACTGTTACTACACGTGTCTTCTGTTACTAAACTCACCACAGAGTCAGTTTCTTACCTTTTTCTCCTTTAGTGTTTTCAAGATCTGACTCTTAGTCCATCTTGTATCACCATCACAGAATACCTGAGGCTGATAAAATAAAGACAAGAGGTTTGCTTGGCTCTCAATTCTACAAATCTAGCAGCACATGCTAGCATCTACTTGGCTTCTGATGAGACTCTCCCAAGAAAAACCATACGTGATGGTAAACTCACTTGATAGCCACTTGGTCTCTGATGTAAGAAATCCAGACCTGCAAGATCTAACGCACTCCCGTGAGACCTAATCCAGTTTCAAGAGACACAACACGGTTTTCAAACTGAAGCTTAGGACTCTGTACATGGACTTCTTAGAGTGAGAGATACCCCTGCCCCCTGCTGCCCCAGAAAGTTTACAAAACAGAAGCAAAGAAATTAAGAGGAATTGAGCAATAATCTGACTATCAAAGGCCATGGGGCAAATATATAAAGCCGCTTTCAGTCTGTGTTTATTCTTAACTGTAATCAGAAAATAGTAAACAACTCTTGGTGGGAACACAGATTTATGTCTAATTTATTTCCAAATATTTACACACATGCACACCGTGAATCACATTGTATGCTTTCAAAGACTCATTTCCATTTACTGAATGAATTTGTTTTCTTATTACCTGATGCCAGGTAGAAATAATTCATGGAGGTCTACTACTTGGACAGTCTGTGCAAGGATGTAGCATTTGAATTACTTAAGATCACTTAGTGTAGAGAAACTGGTATTATTGGGACTGAGTACTCCATTTTAGTACTTTCTCAGAGTACTTTGATTCACTGAAGTGTGGGCATGATTTTATGAAAGTCAGAGCTCCCTGACTTAAATCTGCATTTTTAGTTTATGTCTGTTGCCTTTGGGCCTCTGCTTTCGTCACAAAAGTTTGCATATTTATTTCAATGGTCTGTCTACCCATGGAGTTCAGAACACTGTCCATATAGTGTGAACTTCTCTTACTTCATTTCTCTCCAGTTTGCCCACCATTGCTTTTCTCAGATGCCAATAAATCGAACACAGCCACTATGAGACATGAAGAACTGGAAGCTGAGCCAGACGCTTTGGTCCAAATACCAGCTTGGGCGTTTGCTGGCTATGTGAGCATGGACAAGCTATCCAGCCTCTTCAAGCCCTGTGTCCTCTTCTGTCCCTGGCAGCGCTGGTAGTTCTTGGAAAGGCAATGGAGCAAGCCTATACTCTAGTGTCCAACTGTATGAGTAAGAATCCCAGTTCCGTTCTAACCATGGGCTCTGGAAAAAGCTCAGCACATGGAAAAAGATCAATAATTGTTAGCAACTATTATTAGAACTCTGGGGCTTAAAGAAAAGCATAAATGCCCATGCTTATCATGTCAGCACTCAGCAAATGAGATCTGGATACCTACCTGGCACATCTCTGGTTTGTGTCCCTTCTGAATGCCAGCAATAATGTGTACATCATGGGTGTTCTAAACCAGTGCATGCATATGTATGTCTGCATGAAATCAGAATTAGAAGCTCGGAGCCAACACTGCTTTCTATCTTCAGATAGACTTTTTAGGCTGCCAGACTGCATTGAAAGATCTAGCAAAGTGCCACCACATTTCAAATAAGATGCAAATATGAACTTCGTTTGTTCTTAGAGGGTGTATATAAAGGCTTTGCTAAATTAGGAACACAGAGAAGGCACAGTTTAGTTATCCAGTTTATTTGAAGTGAGAACCATAATTATGATGGTTTAATGGTTGCAAATATTGTATATTTTTTTTCAGAAGGGGAATATTTATCTTGAGAAGGGCCATGCTGTTTCCCCAGATGACTTGGGGGAATTTTGCTAACTTAAGAGCTGAAAGAGAAGGCATAATTCCTATGCAGTATGAGCTCTTTTAGCAGATAGCTCTCTGATTCTCCTAAGTCCCTCATGAGTCTCATGTGTAGACTTTCACTGTGAGAGCCAGGGAATGTGAGCTGAGTTGAGGTCAGCCCCACACAGGAGAGGTCAACCCAGGCTTGAATTCAGATTTTATACTCCCTCTCTCTCTCTCTCTCATTTGTTTTTGTTGTTGTTTGTTTTTGTTGTTGTATCAGGGTTTCTCTATTGTAACTCTGGCTGTCCTGGAACTCACTCTGTAGAGCTGGCTGGCCTCAAACTCACAGAGATCCACCTGCCTCTGCCTCTGCCTCTGCCTCCTGAGTGCTGGGATTAAAGGCGTGTGCCACCACTGTCTGCTCTCTGCTTGTGTACTAGAAAAAATTCAGCAGTAAGAAATATCCTTGCCACTTTGAGCATCTTTGCAAACATTTCTTTCTGATCACCTTGTATATGAACGTTTGTAACGTAAAGATGGACATTCTAGGCAAAATTCAGCTCAGCCATATATCTAGATAATGTGCTGCTCAGTTTTCCATTGAGATGGAAATTGTATTAATTTTAAAATAAGACATTCTTACTAATTCAACTTATTATGCTTAGAATAAGAATAGAAGGACTGCTGTGACATTTTTGGAAAATGACTTAAGATGCAATAAAAAAGGTCCCTGCCTACGCATAGATCTTTCTAACCTCCAGCAAGCACCTGCTCCAGGAGTGTGAAACTCAGAGTCCCTGGGCCACCTGTGAGCAGGTCTGCTCCCTCCTCAAACAGCAGTTCTGTTGCTTGAAAAACTTCTACATCAGTTAGGACCAGAATGTTGGAGTCCCGCTGTCTCTCCCTCTGTCTTTCTCTGTTTCTGTCTCTATGTCTCTATCTCTGTGTCTGACTGTCTCTGTCTCTGTCTGTCTCTCTCTCTCTCCCTCTCTCTTTTGGCCCTGGAACATCTCCCCCTTTATACTCAAAGTAACCAGATTATTCCCAAACTAAACCCCATGTACATGATCAGGACCTGCTCTTCCCCTCTGGCTCCTCTTAGGTCTTAATTAAACGGGTCTGTGTTTCCCTCCTGCAATATGATAAAGAGGTAGATCTAACTGGGAAGGAGAGATGTGGTAAAGGTCTACCATGCGGGTTTGGGAGAAGCAGCAGCTACATGACTTTGTCCGCAGAGCTCACTAGATGTTCTTTGAGGAGGAGGAACATAAGATAAGCTACAAACACCAAACAGGAAAACTGCTCTGATGGCTTGACGAAGTCCATATACTTGAACTCAACTCATTTCCCATCCACATTTCTATATCTGCTTCTCACTTGGCTCTACCCAGCCTCCCATACCAATCACATCTTCACACATTTCAGGGCCGCTTGATGTCTGCCTTCCCCTCCATTCTGACTCATAAAGTCCTTATGTTCAGTCAGGCTCCCAGCTGCAGCCCTACGTTCTTTTCACAAGGAGTAGGGCAAACAAGTAATCCCTTGTGTTCTCTAAGTTGCCAAAGCTTGGATGCAGGAGCTAGTGGTACCCAGCCATAAGATAATGGGGATAACAACTGCCCTAACTCTTCTGTGGGTATCTTGCCTGTATATCTGTGCTACAGAAAGAAATGCCAATACTGAGCAGTTGCTTAAGAAATAAGGGAGGATATGAGTAACGTTCCCAGCCCTGTATCGGGCACAAAATGGGCCACTACACATTCTGCTGTAGGTGTTTCTGTCACTCTCTTTCCTCGTACCGTACCCAGGATCCATCAGATCTGTCTATTGCTGAGATCTTAAACCTCCTTCAACCAGAGTTGATTTATAAAAGAAACTGTGTAGTAAAATCTTGGAGTACTGCAGAGGTAGTTAAAACTGTGTGCTGTTGGGCTTGAGTTCAAGTTGTAGAGGGCAGTAACTTCAAGGTCACACCAGAAGTTAACATCTGGGCCTGGAATCCAGTACTCTGTAATCATCTATCTGTCCGTCTGTCTGTCTGTGTATCTATCTATATGTCATCTATCTATCTTCTATCTATTCATCCATTTATCTATCCGTCCATCTGTCTGTCTATACAACTGCCTATTCACTCACCTATCCATTCATTTTATTGAACATTTAAAACCAACATTTACTCCATACCATGATCTAGGAAAATCCGTGGATTTACAGTGCCAAACAAATCAGACTTGGATCCTAGTCTCAACAAAGCTGCCCAGCCCAGCAGAGAGGCAGAAAACAAACCAATAACTATCCAAATTACTATGTCATCGATACACTGAAGCCAGAGGAGATGATTAAGGAAGAGGGGTGAGAATCTGCTTCAATCTGAAGGACCAAGAAGAGCTCCTTGCTACCAAAATTATCAATTCAGCAGATCTTTACCCATGCTGTAAAATGCTCGCTTAATACATTTGGTATGTTCTTTACAACAAATGTGTTCAAAATACCAACCAGTGCCCCGGAGCAGTGTAGCAGCAACAGCTACTCATCATTTGCGCTTGGCTGGGTGCAGTATTTTTCAGGCTGTCTTACCTGAAGGTCTTTCAGAGGCTGACAGAGCTCAAACACAGATTTCATAAGAATTAAACCCACAAAAGCGCGCATTCCACATTTGGCCGTGTTAGGCTCTTTTCATCAGCATCTCTTGCGCTCACATTCCTTCTGCGTCTGAAGGTTAGGGAAAGCATCCATTGCAGGAGGCCTGCTGACTCCCTCCGCAAACCCACCCCCGTGAGCACAAAACAAAAAGCAACAGGAGTGCAAGAGGAAAGGGCAACAGTGAGCACTTTCATTATAACTTAATTAGGCTGCGTGTGAATTATCTGAGCTCTTGGGTCTTGTCTCCCATCCCTCGCTCATCTCTTGATCATTTCTTTGCTTGTTAAGACTCGATCAGAGGTTAGGAAAGAGCAGAGAGAGGAGGATGCAGCAGCACCCACCTCTTTTTATTAACGTGTCTCGCCGAAGGTTTCGGTGGCGCGGAATAGCGAACGTAAGATGAGATTATAACAAAGTTTACAGATGTCACTTACTTTAATTATGCCAAGTTCCGAGTAGCAGAGCTAAATGAGACAAGGGTCTGTACGGCAACTTCTTATGGAATCCATTGGCTACAAAAGAATGTACTGGAAATATCTGTTTTTACTTCAAGGGGAATTATTAAGCAGACAGTAGACTTGTGATAATAGATGATTCTTTCCAGCAGTGAACAACATGGCCAGGGCTGTCGCTCTGTGGTAGGACGCTTGCCTATCCTGTGTGAAGCCCTGGGTTTGGTCCCCAGAACTACAAACAAACAAAAGAGAAAGAGGCAGGATGAGGAAGTGGAGAGCAAGCAAGAGTCCATCCAAGCAACAGCTGGCTCCAGGGAAAGAAAACTTGAACAGTCTTTACTGAAAACCAGTGGGGGTGGTCACTGGTTAATAACTCTCCAAACTTTGGTCATATGAAGGAAACCAGGGTCCATTCTGCTGGTTCTCCAGTGATTCCAATGAAAAGCTGAAGTGACTTCAGTGTTGGATGCTATTCTGTTAAGTATTTTATGCTTGGTTTCTCCAAAAGGCGGTGGTTTTCTATAACATTTACTCAGCTAGGACTTGCTTTTCCAGCCCCAAGTCTGACTTGACCTCACCGCCAATGTGAAGCTTAGAGAAGCTGTTAATTCTATATGGTAGAATAATTTTCATAAGCCGCCTTACACATACCTGCCCTACTGGTGACGACAGCTGTGGATTAGGTCACCATGGGAAATGAGCTAGCTCTGAGACTTGCTTCACCAAACAGCCCTTTAAAACACTTTCAATGTGTTTGAAATGCTCACCCCATCTATAAAATCTATTTTTCAAAATAATGACAAGAGTGAACATTGCTGATTTTAATACCATGTGGGAAATGTCACGCACCCTTTATTTTCTCCCTTTTGGAGTCTGAATCTTGGAGTTAATTTCCCAAGAATTAGTACCATTCAGGTTTGAACTTGGGCCTTCATTCCTGTCTTCATCAACTTGATCTGCCTCCCTCAGAATTAAGGTATTCTGGGACAGGAGTCCCTTGCTTACCACCTGTCAGAAGGAGTGACTGAAGTACAAAGTTTTATTTATAGGCAAGCCACCCATGTTCTTCAAACTTCAATTTTCTGACATGGAAAACAATAATATATACTCTATACACAGCTTAGTGTAGAGTTATTCTTAGATTTGTTTGTTTGACTTTTGTAATGACAAGGATCAGAACCATGACCTTGAACATGCTGGTCAAACACTCTAGCAATGAGCTGTCTCCCAAGCTCCTTAGGATTTATCAAGACACAAGTGAATGCATTGCTGTTGTCTAGCTAAGCATATTATACTGGCCAAAATTAGCAAAGAAAGACCTATTTGGAGTGTTCTGTTTCCATTATGTGTTTAGCTACAATGTCTCCGAAGTTTGCCAGGCTCACAGCTATGTATGGCACTCATGACCGCGTAAAAGTAATTGAAAATTGTCTAGAAAACAAGACTGTTTAGTATGTCTTTTATCCTCCTGAACTTTCGCTCTTGGGTAGGATTATGGTCTCTTATGTATATTTTTCTCCAAGGGTTTTTTTTTCTCTTCTTTTTATTAGCAGTTCCTATAACTTTTATCATGCAATATAGCATAGCATGGACAGACTTATGGCCATAACTGTGTCCTTATCCACTGTCAACACAGTAACCCTTATATAATAGTTCAAGTTTTGACTTAGGGATTAAAAGTTTATTTTCAATTTCAGATTTATTAAACCCATGAGTCTATGTGCAAGTCCTAATAGATACTCTAGCAAAGATTTGGCTTGTGTATATATGCACAGATACTAATGTTCGTTCTATACAAATATATTTTCTGGAAAAAAAAATAGGATTACCTACTTGCTCTATGAGTTTCATTTAAAAATATAGATTTAAATATTGAGTTATTAAACATCCTAACATCTCCCTTTCCCTGATCACTAATCAGTTGTTATCAAAGACTTTATAAAGGGTTAAGGATGGTTTATAGACAGTGTTCAGTTTAGTTTATTTGCCTTTCATTAGCAGGTTTTCTTTCTTTGTGTGTGTGTGTGTGTGTGGTGTGTACGTGGGTGGGCATGGTAGTGCATATGTCTGTACATGCATGCAGAGGCTGGAGGTGCCATTCAGTGCCTTCTTTGATTGAAGCAGGGTCTCTCGCTCAAACTCAGAGCTTGCGGCTTTGATGAGCCTAGCTAGCCAGCATCAGGAGTTCCTCTGTCTTCCCCTTCTACATGCTGTGACAACAAGAAGCCTCTGTGACACCTCACACGCATGTAAGAGGTGAGGATCTGAATGAACTCCATTCCTCATGCTCCTTGCATGACAAGCTCTTTACCCTGCTGTACCCGTGAACCATCAACCCCGGCAGCATTTCTCGTTACAACGATTTTAACTCGACAAACAGGTTCTTTACTCATGTCTGTGTATATCTCCATCACCTGCCAAGCAGGTGCTAGAGAAGAGGCTCTGTTCATGCTCTGACTTTGTTTCAGAGGTACTCATCGTATCAGCGGATGATTATAAACTTGCTTAGAAACTTTGCTCAAGGCTTCATTTTTGGTGCTTCGAGCTGCAGCTGAATGTTTGGGAACTCCGTGCTGAGTGTTCATGGTGCTGCTCATCATGGTAGGAGGTTAGGGGTCAAGATGCAGAAGTGCTGGGTGATCGTGGCCAGCTGGGACAGCACCTGATTCATGGCAGCCCCAGTGTCCTGGGCTCCAATTGCTGAGTCAGCCAGAGAGTGTTTTAGAAGGACATTCATCATACAGGTAACTGCTTTACAAAATCGACAGTTTCTCAACTGTAAGCCTGGTGAGTTTTTAGGATTAATTACTAGCGTTATTAATTCAAACAATTAAATGTTCTCCTAAGAGTTCAGCTGTATGGCTAATTAATTTATTAATTAATCAGTGGCTTCTCCAGATGTGTACTGGGATACTGTCCCTTAAGCCCTGCTAGGATATGTTTTCAGACCGTGAATTAATCCCTTTCATTTAGTCAACTTTATAGCAAAGAGACTATTTACTGAGTGCCCTGTTCTAAGTTTGCTGTGAGCAAAATCTATTTGTAATTATTTCAGATAATCCTTCTCACTCACATATGTGACATACTTCTTTGTCATGAATTGATAATGTTTGATAAAACCTTAATAGCTTTCTAGACAAATTTCTTCACTATCCTAGACTATGTACTTACAAAATTAAACATTGTAGCGGAAAAGAGAGGAGCCATCATGTGATAAATGATTTATTTATTGCAATAAGGCAGGAAAATTATAGCCATATTTTCATTCATGTAAATATCACTTCTTTGAGAGTCATTATTTTGTAGGACAAACCTTTAAGGGGTACGTGGAGTAATGATGCATGCCTATAACGCTAGCATTTGGAAGGCAGAGGCAGAAGGATTACCACCAGTTGGAGGCTAGCCTGATCTACATGAGGAATTCCCAAGTTACATAGAAGGCTCTGTTTCAGAACAAACTGAGGGCAGCCTACCTTTTCCTGGCTCTGATAGCTTCAAACCCACAGGAGCCTTGGGTCCCCTAGACAGTCCTTCTGTGACTATCTTCGGGAATCCCCAAGGTGTTGTTATTGAATACCTTGCAGGGTGACTTCCTCCTCTAAACATGGCTGAGTTGTTCTGTCCTTTGGTCACTCAGATGCTGCTGATGTGGGACCACTGTCTCTTTCCCATGGGACACTGATCCTGCTGCCTCCTAGGTACTATATTATTTTACCTGGAGTATGCCATATGTCCTCTCCTCCCTCAGATGCAATTTTATCCCACCACCGATATGGTAGAGTCCTGCAGGTGACTAAGCTGCCAGAAATTCTTTTCAAAATGTGTGTTTGTGTGTGTGTGTGTGTGTGTGTGTGTGTGTGTGTGTGTGTGTGAGAGAGAGAGAGAGAGAGAGAGAGAGAGAGAGAGAGAATATGTGAGGGGTGGGGTGGGGAGACATAGTATAGTGACAAACAACAGAGACATCGGGATTAGAAAAACTATGATTGAAGTATTAAATATCCAGTGTTTAAATACACCACAAAGATGATGGATAGCTGTGTGATACTGCATTTGAGAGATTTGCCACGACCCAAGCATTTTATCCTGACCCTAGAGCCCATTCCCTGGGTCCCCTGAAGAGTTAACAGTTTTCTCTTCTGCACATCTAACCGGAGCAGCTGTTCATTTTCTGATTAGCCTGGACCCACTGTATTTCTCTTACGCAAAACTGTGTTGGTTTATATCCTAAAGATGTGTCCTAGCTGTATCATGCGAGGGGATGATGCAAGGTCAAGGCAATAGTTGCATTTGAACTCCCAGAATGAATGGGTACAAATGAAGAGGACGCCTGAGGGAGACCTGTGCGGGCAAAGACAGTTCAAGGGAGGAAGAAGAAGAGCGCTGCCAGTCAACAATACAGAAGAGGAGATGTGGTCAGCAGAGAAGGAAGATCTTCAGTCATGGGGCAGAATCACAGAGAGCCAAGTGGAAGAAACATGGGCGAAATCCAAGAGGAATTTTGTCAAGGCGCTTCAAGTAGCTCTTTGATTGGGCAAGGAGAAGACGTTGGTGTTTTTGATGAAGCGGTGGCAAAAATTGCCCAGTTGCTATAGATTGAGAAGTGAGTACGAGGGAGACTATGGGGATGTCACAAAAGCAGCCTGATTCTGAAGGGAAGGTGCTGACAGTGGCAACAGGGTTAACAAAGTTCTTATTTTCAGATGGAGAAGGCTCGACATCTTGTGGTATGTTCTAGATGATTTTGCTTGGCACAGTAGTTAAGGATTAGCAATGCAATGGGTTTCTGAAATCATGTGATTGTTGATTGATTGCCTTGGTTTTAATTATTAAAGAAGATAGAAATTTAACCTAACGTAAATACAGAGTTCATCAGAGTTGGATGGGCAAATTCATTTTTCTCTCTTTTTCTAGATTAAGCCTGGTGTTTTAATTAGTGAAATACCTGGGAGGGCAGGAAGTACAAATTCAAACATTTTGCTCTGAACATCTTTGAGGCCTCAATGTTCAATTTAGAGATTTTTCTCCCGAGTTAGACCAGGCAGGAAGACGAGAGCCTGTTGTGGGCTCGTGGCTCAGTTTTGTTTGTTGTCACTGGAGATTTGCAAAAAAACAAGCCCAGCTTTGCCTGACTGATGGGCAAAGCCCAAGACTCCGTTGCATTCACCAAACTGGGTGTTGGCTGTTTCTTTCGTTTGTTCACTTAAACTCCGTGGTGACTCTTCCTCACTTATGAAGCCCCCACCTACTCTAGCCAGACCCCAGCATTGCTGGGTCTTTGAGAGTTCCTTAGACCAGACATCTTTGTCCTGTCCAGAGTTGCCACTCTATGCTCTCCACTACCTAATTTTTCTGGAACCTTCTGTTAGTAGAGTAAGAAACCTGCTGATCAGCAGAGAACAAAAGCCAGGTCAGCAGGTGTGTAGATATTCTTTGCACCGGGATAAGAATAGCAGTTGTATCTTTAGCTCTGGGCTGCAGAGAGGCTCTGGTGGGTGGGACAGGTGTGGAAGATGCTCCCTCGTGAGTGTGGATGGTATGCTTTGGTGATGGGCTGTAATGACTCCTGTAGTGTTCTTCTTGATCTCTCCTTTACCATATATCTCTGTTTGCACCTCAGCTCCATTCTAGAGAGCTCACTGGGAGTCAGCAGGTTTGTGGATAAAGACTGACCAGGTCCCCAAGTCTTGGGAGGCTCTATCTGCTTTGCTGGTGTAGCAGTGACCATAACAGCTTTGGAGAGTTTGAGGTTTCCTTTTAGTTTTGTTATTTTATTATTATTATTATTATTATTATTATTATTATTATTATTATTTTCAAACAAGTTCTCTGTTCTTGCTATATAAAGACAGATCGAAAAATAGAACTGAGCAATAACCAGTCTCCCATTTATTTCTCCCTTAGCATTGTGCTCTCTCCAGATCAGAGCCCTCTTCGCCCTCAGCTTGCCTTCTTTTCTCTTTAATTTCAAAATTAGGCAAAGAAACATTATCTATTCCCGGAGTGCGTCACTTTCTTCCCACTTTCCCCTTTCCTCGTTTAGAATCCTGTGTTTTGACATAATTTATCATGGGTTGTCACCCTTGATGATTAGAAAAGGCACTAATGAGATGAAGCTTGTCAAGGCTTGGTCGCAGCTCTCTGTGTTCTGTCGGATGGTAATAGGACATCGTTGAGAGACGTGGAGGAACCAAGACGTGTGAGAACAAATCACAGCTTCTTGTGGATGAGGGCAGAGGTGAGGAGAGCCTACCCAGGATGAGAATTCCCTAGGGAGATCAGATACCACCCAAGCAGTTCTACCCTGGACAGTGTGTTTGAATGGTGCCCTGGGCAGACAGGTTGTATGCTGCAGGAGAACCAGATGTTCACAGTAGTTGCATGTTAAAAAAAAAAAAAAAAAAAAAAAAAGCTTTTCTTGTGATAAGCCAGAAGTCAGATTGATTTGAGTGACAGAACACGAGAGTCTGCTGACGTGTTCTTTAGCCTTCCATGTGTTTCATGTGGAATAGACAAACGGACGCCACGTGGATGAGGCTGAGTTTATCCACTCTTCCATTGGGACGTCTTGCTTGGGATCTGTCTTTTGCTCCGGAGTGGTGTGTGTAACAGGCAATTTGGCACCCTTTCACCAGGAAATGAGAATTCAAAACTAAATAAATCACAGAATCCCTCCCATGTCTGCCATAAAACTTGCAGGTTATACATTTCCATTATTGTGTGTATCCTAAACATCGTAAATCATATGTTTGTTGGAGACTGGCAAGTTTTTCGTTCTGATTTTAGAGCGTCATGCTTCTCTGTGTTCAGAACAATGTTTTAATTTTATTTATTTGCTTATTGGCCTTTGAAACAAGATCTCATCATGTAGCTTAGACCAGAATGCTGTGTACACCAGGCTACTCTTGAACTCAAGGAGATCTGCCATTTTCTCCCTCTTAAGCATTGGGATTGAAGGCAAACACTACCAGGCCTGCCAGAACAGCTCCTTAACTTATGTTCAACGTATTTATTTTAGTGGAAGGCTAGTATGGAAGGGTTAGTTTAATCATATAGGTGTCTATTTAATGTTGCTGCAGAACAATAAACTTCATTGTTCTTGAGGACACGCGCTTCAAACCTTCACAAATGACCATATGCTCACGTTGCTCGAAGGCGAGCAGTCCTCCATTGTGCTCATGTGTTGGAACATGTGCTATTGAATGCATGAAATATGAAGAAAGTAAACAAGTGGGGGTATTATTTCTGTCTAAGATTACTGTTTTTCTTGTTTCAAGTGATCTAAAGGGTTAAAGTGGCTTGCTGCTGGCCAGTGGATACACTTGACACAGCTTACTTCTGCGTGAATGAGATTATGCGTCCGTTCCAGGGCTGTCCTGGAGAAGCAGCTGCCGGAAGGAATGTGTGCTGGGGAGCATTCATATTTTATGAAAACCATGTTGGTCCATTGCCTCATTCACTTGAATTAGCACTCAATTATCCTCGAGGAAGGGCTGTCGACCCAGCAGAACGGAACGGGTGCGCCATCTCCTTGGGATCGCAGCAGCAGCCCACTTTCCCCGTTCATTTTCGCCGTCTTACTTTGTCACAGTGTATTTTACATTTTGTAAATGTCTCAGTACAGATTGAGAACTGTGCAACAGCTTGAAAACTGGTAAAAATCTCTCACCTTAAATATCATCCGCTCCCATTAGAGATTGGACAGGCTAAAGATTGCAGACGCTTTTTTTTTTTTTTTAATCTATTCTCACATGAAACTATATCATTTTTGACATAATATTTTCAATTCTGAGCAGAATATCTAGAAAAGTCGATGACGTTAGATAGAGCCATTTATTCTTTCTTTAAAATTACATTAGGGCCTGGTGGTGGCAGCATACTTTTAATCCCAGCACTCGGGAGGCAGAGGCAGGTGGATAGCTGTAAGTGCAAGGTCTGCAGAGTGAGTTCCAGGACAGTGAGAGTTACAACAGAGAAACCCTGTCTTGAAAATAAAAAGTAAAATTACCTTAGGGGTCTGGGAGATTGCTCAGTAGGATAAAATGGTTACCACACAAGCATGAGGACCTGAGTTCGAATCCCCAACACCCAGGAGAAAGCCTGGTGTGGCAGTGATCATCTGTATTCCCAGTACTGTAGGGGTGAAGACAGTAGATTCCTGGAGGTTCCTGGCAGGCAGTCTAGGTGAAATATTGAGGTCCAGGTTTAGTGAGAGATCCTATCTCAAATGTAAGATATAGTGGTTAGAGAGAAGGCTCAGTGATTAAGAGCACTTGCTACTTTTGCAGAAATCTCAGGTCTCACTCCTATCACCCACATGGTGGTTCACAAGCATCTGTAACTCTAATTCTAGGGGAACTGATACCCACACTGGCATCCTTAGGCACCAGTATGCACATGGTGCACACACATACCTGCAGACACTCAGACTTACACATAAAAGAAAAATAAGTAAATCTTAAGAAAAAAAAATACAGAGCGAAACAGGAAAATCACTGGCTCCTTGCATTCACAAACACAGGTCAATACACACACACAAAATACAGTGATTTTTTTTTTAAGTTACCTATAATATATTGTATCATATTTTAGAAATGTCTGACAAGATACTGTGGAAACAAATACAGTTACAAAATCTTCTCATTCAATTAGTAGGAGTTACATAACTAAAAATGGAGTCAGAAGGGAGAAATGTTTAGGGCTAAAGTACAGTGTGTCAGTTAGGAGATGGAGGGCGCAATGCAAGAAGAGAACTTGCGGAAAGAGGGAGGCAATTGGAATAGCCTCGACTAGAACGGGTGGGATATAAACATCCGTCTGGACCCCACAAGTCGCTGTGCTCATTCAAAGCTGAGTGAGGGTTGAGATGAAACCAAGAAGATGAGACTTTGTTTTAAAAGGAAACCAATTATATGCATTGTCTCTCTTTGGAACGACATCATAAATAGCCACTGAAGTTATCGCTGGGTCGTCACAACAGAAATCAAGTTGACTTTTGAGGGTTTATTCAAAAAATGAAGTCTGCGGTCAGTAGTTAATTTGATATTTCAGTGCTTCAGATGTGTCTGGGTGACTGTCACGTTTTCAGTGTGATGATTTTTGTGAGCCTGGATATATCTGTAGGTGTTAATCTGGGTCTCTATTGACAAACAGATCTTTTTCATTGGATTTCTCATTTTGACCTGGCGTGGTTTTAGAGTCTTTCATTCTCCCAAGATGACCCTCACTTTAAGCTGTAGGGTTAGTGTTTAAATTTGCTCTCATTAGAACCTGACAGTAACACATTGGGTTGGGTTGGGGTGAACAGTTGGTGTGCTGTGTCTCACTGGCTGCGTCTTCCAGCTCCAGGGCCTGCCCTTGTCACACTGGCTGCTTGGGAGCCCAGTCAGGGAATGCCACATCCTCAGTGTCACATGGCTAGTTCAGGTGAATCCAGGTCTCAACCTGAGTCTTCCAATTCCTTGAACAGTACCTTTCCGTGAAGATGTCACTCCAAGTTCACGTAAATTGACATTTACTATACTTAGGAATGAAATAAACCCACTGGTTACAAAAATATCCCTTGTTGGAAGATGGAGGGGTGGTGAAGGAACTAGCGTCTTGGCAGGATGGGATTCCTTGTACGCATGTCTAATTTTGTTAATTCTATTATTTAGTAATTGTTCTAGAATACATTACCTTATGAGGATACACTAGTAGTTTTATGATGTGTGTATGTAGGTGCTATATGTGTTGGGGGATGGCTTTGCATGAACCTGTACATGTGTGTGTAGATGCCAGAGGTCACTAGTGAATGCCATTCTCTATCAGTCTTCACCTTTCTTTTTGAGACAGAATTTCTCACCAACCCTGAAGTTCACCGACTGAGTAGGCTTGCTGGCCACTGAGTCATCAGAGTCTGCCTGTGACTGTCTTCCAGAATTGGAGTGTAGCACCCCACTACGGTTTTGTTAGGTTGGGTACTTGGGATCCAAACTGGAGTCCTTATGCCTGCATAGCAAGTGCTTCACTTAGCCATTTCCCCAGCTTATGGTTTTATGTCCTAATTGGTCATAGTAGTTGATTTAAATACTGAATTTTAAAGTTAACAACCTTGGTTTTTAATCTAACATATTGACTTAGTATTATTAGAAAATAAAGTTTTAATGCTAGCCCAAACACTGACAACTGGAGAAATTGTATATTTGCAAAGCCACCAAAGTGGGTTGTGCCTCACTGACTTCTTTGTTATATAAACATATTCACCGCCCCCCTTGTGGTAGTTTGAGTAAGAATGACCTTTATGGGCTCATATATTTGAATCATTAGTCATCAGGGAGTAGAACTACTTTAGAAGGGTTTAGAGGTGTGGCCTTGTTGGAGTAGGTGTGGCCTTACTGTTCTGTCACCGGGGATGAACTTTGAGGTTTCAAAAACCCAAGCCACACCTCTCTTCCTATTGCCTGCAGATCCAGATGTAGAACTTTCAGCTACTTCTCCAGTACCGTGTCTGTCTGTGTTCCACCATGCCTCTTTCTATGATAATAATGGATTAAAACTCTGAAACTATAAGCAAGCCCCAAATAAACTCTTTCTATTATAAAAATTGCCATGGTCATGCTGTCTCTTCACAGCAATACAACACTGACTGGGACATTCTTCTTTCTTTAAAAAAAAAAAGAAGGAGGAGGAGGTGAAGGAGGAGGAGGAGGAGGAGGAGGAGAAGGCTGGAGAGATAGCTCAGTGATTAACAGCACTGGCTACTCTTTCAGAGGAGCAGGGTTCAATTCCCAGCACCTACAGCAGCTCACAACTGTCTGTAGCTCCAGTTTCAGGGGATCTGACACCCTCACACAGACATATGCACAGGCAAAACATATGCATTGGCACATAGAAATAAATAAATCTTTTTAAAAAAGACATTCTTCTTTTAAATAATACTTAAGCATCAGGACTTAGGGCTTGAGTTAGTGCTCAGATCAGTGAAAACACTTATTTTAGTGCTGCCTTTTATTTTCCCTAGTTGAGAGCTCCAGCAGTCCTGAAGAGTATGACTGGGAAGGATAGCAAATGCATTCTGCCATTGTTATGGGACCCTGAGGGAACTGTGCCCTTTCCCTCACCAGGCAAGCCCCAGCCAGGAGGCAGTTTCCCCGTTAGGTTAAATGCTATGCAATCGCAAAGTCACTTTCTAGACAGGAGAATTTTAGTTGGCAGTTCTGGAGAGTTCTCAACACCCAAGTCTGTGCCAGCAACATTAGAGGGAGATTCAATTTCAACTCTGGTTTTCAAGAGGGGAGTTAGCTTTGACTCATCTTTCCTTGAAATGCCAAAGATCTTTTTTCTCAGCTTGGTTGGAAGAATTCTTTGGATTCACTAATGCACTGATTTAATGAAGCTCCAGCTTCATGGAATCGGTGAGGCTGGGCTGGCAAATTCACCAAATGCATACATACACCTCCTATGTGATCATAGAGACAGCTCCCTTGGGAAGCCTCCAAAAACAGCAGCACTGATGTTAATAAAACTTCTGGTGTGCCTTACTAGGCAACTGGAACCCGGAGAATAGGGTAGCTGTTTTTCCTAATGAAATTTAAAAGGAGAATAAGGAACTTAAAATACTTGCCAGAAAGAACTCCTGAAGCCGAAAGGCTTGGCCACTGTCTTGTGTCCTTGTGAGGTAATGGAGACCCGTGTAGTGGTATTTCCAAGAGCTATCTCTGACTGTTTTCTATGTTGTGTTAATGCTAGATTCATGTCACGCTCACATTACTGTTCTTAGCAGCGTTTTAACTTTATAAAATGTGCTGGCAAGAAAGATGATGGAGAATCTGTAAGTAATCCTTGCGGTCTTAAAAGGATCATGCAATTTACTTGGAAAATAAGTATCTTAAGGCTTTCGTGTAAGCAAAGGACTGGAGTGGAAATGAGGTGGATGAAGAGAATCTCTCTTAAAATATTTATTTTTATTCTTCTGTCTCTGTGTATGCATGTGTTGTGTTCATGTGTGTGGATTTTCTTTATGTATGGGTGCATGACTAAACATATATGTGCATGCGTGTGTGTGTGTGCATATGTATATGTGTGTCTAATTGCGTGTATTTTTGTGCATATGTGTGTGTGTATGTGTGTGTTTATGTGCGTATACGTGCATGTGTGTGTTTATGTGCGTATACGTGCATGTGTGTATGTGTGTGTGTGTGTTGTTCCTCAGGTCCCTTTCCACTTTGAGACAGGGTCTCTCATTAGCCTAGAATTTGGGGTGAGGTTCTAGGGCTCTTCTGTCTCACTCAGCCTCTCATCAGAGTAATGTCTTTGTGTAAAGGACACCAGTTAATGGAGAAAGTCCTGACTAGCTAAAGTGCAGAGATTAAGTGCTGTGGAACACTCAACAAGTGGGGCACCTGTATGACACCCTTTCTCTCAAGGGTCTGGGACAATCACAGAGGAGAGAGTGCGCAGGATTATAAAAAAAGAGCCAGAAGCTGGGAAGATGTATTTTTTTGGGACTTGATAGGCCCGTGGCAGTCAAAAACTCACGGCAGCTGTGTCACCTGTACAAGATCTGCGCAAGATCCAGCCAGTTAACATTCTAGTATTGGGGGTGTGCCTTAAGAGCTCCCGGCTCCAGCTGAGGAGGTATCGACAGACAGTTGATGGCTTTTGGGAGAGGGAGAGTCAGTTTTCTTTTAAGGGTGGGGGTCCTGTTTGGTCGACTGAACTCACAAATGTATGAGCAGCACAAACTGGACTAAATGAGTTACATATAAAAAACGGTGCAGAGTTGAGAAAGGATGCGGAGTCAGAGGTAGATTTGGGAGGAATTATGGGGAGGAGTTGGGGTGTATGTTATCAAAACATATTGTATGCATATATGATTCTCAAAAAATAATGAAACTATTATTTAAAAGCGGCAATCCACTTTTTAAAATCTATTGAAATACCACCAGAACCAATAATCTTATATCTTCCTAAACTCAGTAGGATTTTCCACTGTTAGACTGTAGCATTTTGTAGGATTGTCATCCAGTCACCTAAGATGGGAAGAGGAGTTGAAACTCCCAAATCAGGAAATTGATCATGAAGATGATATGTGGCCCTGGGCAATGCATCTCAAAGGGAAGAATTTCCTGCTTGTAAGGAGGGAAGCCCCTATGACAGAGGGCAAGGCAATTCCCAGGGGGGATGTGTGCATGGTGAATGGAGCAGAGGGAAGACAAGGGTGCGTGGGAATGAGGGCGGGGTATGAGAAGGACGACGGACGCAGTGGGCCTGGATAGAGTCTGCCAGTCAGACGTGGGAGTACGCAGGTGATTTTGATAGCTGGAGGATAACCATTTGAAAGAGGAATCCGTGGTTCTGTTTGGTCCCACTGACAGAATCGTGTACTAAAAAGGAGAAGCCTCTGTCACTCAGCTCCCTGTAGGCTGATGGGCCTCTGCAGAAAGCTTTTGCTTCGGGACACAGATTGGATGGCCCCGGGGCCATGTGTACAGAAAACCGGGTCAGGTGACATTTGTGGCTCTTCTATTCTGACAGGCCTTATCTCCTCTTGATTTTATTCTTTAAATACCTCCTGGATTTCCTTTTACAGTTTTAGAATTTTGGAGCTTATAAAGGTTCCCTTGGACTTAAAACAAAATGAAATGAGCGCAGGCATGATGACACAACCCCCCGCTGGCTCCAGGGAAATGCGATCACGGTATTTACGGTGTGTGGATGGAACAAGACGCTCCTGTTCTCACAGCCCTTGTTTTTGGTTATTCATTTATGTTTTTAAGTGGCAGCTGACTTCCTAATAGATTAACTCATCGTTTTCAATAGTTAGTGGGTGACTGAGAAGAACCAAGAGTATAGACTAGCAATAGGTAAAATGTATAAAGTCTAGTAAGCTGGGCACTATTGTACAAAATGCACAGAATTGTATGTCTTTGACATAAATACACAGACCCACTGTCATTCAGTCCTCACATCATATGTGTTTCCCATTACAGATATTAGGAAACTTTTCCCAGGTGATAGAGGAATGAAACTCAGGTGGAATCCTTGTGGATAGCTCCCATAGGGTCATTTTGTGTCTATTGCATGTTTTCAAGGAAGAAAAACAGAAAGTCACGGTTTCCAAACACATTCATATTCATTCTTGCTTTATCTACAGAAAAGTCTGCTTGTGAGGTTCCCCACTATCCAGTTTGTATCTGGCAGGTGTAACTCCAGGTTGCAGGTGGTAGTTAACAGTTGTGGACAGATGTGGCTGTCACCTGATGAGGCTTTATAAATCCTACATTTCCAGAATTGTTTTCCTTACTCTGATGAATTCTGAAAATCTTTTGAAAGCAGAAAACAGCCACTCTCTAAAGGATATGTATTTTTCCTTTAGCAAATTGGTGAGAGCGACTTTTCCCACCTTGAGAGAGGATCTTACTATATAACTCTGGCTGGCCCAAAATTTGCTATATAGACTAAGCTAGCCTGGAATTCAGATAGCTCCATCTCCTTCTGCCTCCTAAAGTTCTGGAACTAAACCATGGAACTAAACAGCTCCTTCTAAAAGCTATTGTCTTTTAAATTTCTTGTTTAGGCTTTATCGGTGCCTCTCCCTACTGGGCATTTATATCCTGGACTCTGAACCCTCAGTACCTCAGATTATGGCATTACTTCAAGCTGGTCTTTCTGAAATTATCAAGTTAAAACAAGTTCATTTTCATCAAAATCATTTCATCAAAATGATTTGGGTCCAAATAAATCAAGGAAATTTGCTAATAAATCAGTTCACAAGGAGGACATTGAACAGGAAAGCACCAGCTCATGTTCTAACCATGGAGAGGGGCATGGAACATGTCCTTCCCTCACGTCTCTAAAAGGAGCCAGACCTGCTAACCTTGGTCTTAGACTTGGCATCCTCACAGTGAGCCAATCCATTTCTGTAGTTGGAGCTATCCTGCCTGTGGTTGGTATTCCATTACAACAGCGCTGGCAAACTCAGGAGACAGAACTCTGTATGTGTGCTGGACTGAATAGAAAAGAGTACGTTGAATGCATCACAATTGTGTGTGGGGGGGGCTTACTTCATATACAATAGTTATTTTCCTTAGATAACTTAGGGTGTTGTTTTTCTGACATTCTGGATTGAGTAACCACAACTGTGACTCTGCATTTTCCTTAAATGGTTGGAAAGGCTCTCCCACAAATGAGAGGGATACGCACTACACTGGAGGGTGTACTCTGTAAAGTAGGAGCATCATTTTCTCACTTATGAAATAGTTTCCATGCTGGACACGAATCTCTTGTTACACATCACGCATTGTGCATGTTCAGGTTCACATGAAAAGCATCTGGGCTGGCTGATAAACACATCGGAAGGAAACAGAGAGTTCACCTGAAGCCTTCAGTCTGTTGCAATTTCTACGATTCTTCACTGACTATCTCTTTGGAGGAAAATAACAGGGGAAGAAAAATCTTCTCTCAACAGAGACTGTGTTCAAGACACGACAGGCTTTGCTACAGTGGCTATGCTCTTGGGAGCGTTTGTCACACTGGGCAGTGTTGGGTGTGAGCTACGCTCTGGGGTACAATTCTGTAGCGTCCTTCCCTGTGGCTGTCTGTTCCATAGGATGTTTCCTGTAAAACTGGAATTGAAATCTGTATCCTTACCAATAGTTTTCTATCCCACACCATCTGGATATGCCAAAATTCCAATAGAACATGTTATAAATACAAACACCAGACAATTGTTTTTTAATCAGACCTCAGGCTCTCTTGGAGAACACGAGCAGCCTCAGTCCCGGGAGACAGACCAAATTCTGGAATCATACACTTTAGCAGAGTCTGCCTTCTATTCTCTGATGGTTATAGAAATTCTGATCAGGTTTTTGGGGAAATCTCAGAGGATGCCCAGGGATGAGAGCCACTGGTAAGAAGTGGATGAGAGAGTGTCTGGGGCCCACAACATCATGGCATTCACTCAGAAGCAGAGAGGCCTGGCTCTGGAGCGATATTTGTAAACCCTCAAAGGGAAGGTGCAAGACAAGGATATAAAAGAAGAGTAGGAATCAAAGGCAAGTGAACGCTGGTCAGAAGTCACCAAGGACTGCAAGGAGCAATGACCTCCAGCCTCTCCCTCGCTCCGTCCCTCTCTCTCTGTATGTGTATGTGTGGTGGCAGGTTCTCTGCAGCTTTGGTGCTGTTTGAACTTGTTAGTTAACAGAAACATACTCCCTGGGATCACCTGCAGAATTACAGCTTGGTTATTAAAATCTGTGGCTGAAATCTCTTCCACGGAGTTGGTCTTGAAACCTGGGGAATCAACGCTCAAAAACAAGAACCTGTGAGGGGCATTTCACATTCAAGTCACAGGCCCGTCAGCACCCAAAGTGCTCCTTTTCTACTGGCTGTGGAGTCCACCATCTTCTTCTCTCTGTATCTGCGCAGTCCACACCAGCCATATCACATGCTGTCTGGAGGTTAGGGTAAACTGAGGCTTAGGGAAAATAAGCAGCCTGGAATTCCATTAATCGCTTGTCAAGTGAATTAACTAACACAGAAAGAGGAAAATAGAACTCCCAGAAGAAGGAAGTAACATGAGGCTGAGAGATGCGGAGGATGAGAGGCGGCATCAGAATGTGGAAGGATGGGAGAAAACAGGAGGGAGGGAGTAGAAATAAGAAGGAGAAGGGAACTGTGAGGATGTCTTGTTTTCATTTTTTTCTAGATCCATCTTCCATAGCTGCTTCTCATTTGCACTCGTCCATCATGTGGCTCTGCTTCTGCTGTGTCCTGGCAGTCAGTGGCTCTGCAGGATGGAGGTGTCGCCGTCTGTGGCTCCCTCCACAGAACTAGCAGCACATTCAAGAGGCAGAGTGAAAACGGATTTAAACAGTTTGGTCAGGGGAGGCTCAGAAATGCTCGAAGGAGGGGATGGGGCTGGGTGTGCTTAGCAAGGTTTTTGAGGAGGGAGATGGGTTTGAGACAGGGAGACAGCTCTTAGAAGGCTGAGAAGGTACAAAACCTCAGTGAGCGTCAGAACAGGAGGTAACACAGAACCCCAGAAACTCTACTGAGTAGAAGTCAAAGAACAGCAGGCATTCCCATGATCCTCTGACTATGAAGACCAAAAAGTAGGTGGTATTAATCTAGGATGCTAGAAGCTGGGATGTGGTATTGTTGCTTGCAGAAGGGCCAGATAGAACTTTCTGGAATGCTGTATGTTTGCTATGTGTGGACTTGGATACTGAATGTATGGGTATGTGCACATCTAGAAGTTCATCGAACTGCATACTTAAGATTTTTATACTTTAATATATATATGTATATATATATATATATACATATATATGTACACACATATGTATACACACACACACACACACATATATATATATATTAATGCTAAGCAAGATGAAAACACACTTGTAAATCAGTATACTAAAATGCAGTTAAATAAAGCAGAGCAGACTCTGGTTCTGATTTTATAATTTATATTTCTGGATTTTAAATGCTGGTTGAGATTCAAAATTAGGTTTCACCCACACCATGGGAATACATTAGAGCTCTGATTTTTAAGATTAGATTCAACAAATGTGTGCCTTTAAATATTTATTAACTTAAAAATAGATCAATGATAATGTTCATCTCGTGTCTTTGGTTGCCTGTTTTCTAGGACTTGGGAGAAGGTGTTCATTCTATTTACATTGGAATAAAGTTGAGAAAGAAGTCAGACGGGGGGTAGTGGTGGTTATTTATTATTTTATCCATGAATGTAAACCTGTTCATCAAAGCCTTTCAGAAACAGGGGAAGTAGTTGCATGCATACGATGCTAGTGAAACCCAAATATTGATGACTGTTTAGTTCTTCCAAATATGCCAGAAATGTGTGTCAGTAGAGTGACATAAAAACATTGGCTATCATGCATAGTGTGTGTGTGTGTGTGTGTGTGTGTGTGAACTGAATGTGTCTGCAGTTGGATGATTTAAACATAGATAACTATTAAAATGCATCATAGCAGAACGCCCGGTTTCTCCAGCAGAACTCCACTATGGTAGATGAGGGGATATATATTTTGTCTTTGTTGATGTCGAGGGAAAATGTTGCAAAGGCTGGTGATGGAGGAGCCAGCTGAGCTCAAGCCCTGCAGCCTGGTAGGCTGTGTGGCGCTGAACTTTCACCTTAACCTGTCTGAGCTTAGTCTCTTCACTGGAGCTACTAGCGACTGTGGCAGTGTGCAGTCCCATGAGGACACAATGATCAAGGCTGGGAGTATGGGTCAGGTACATGACAGGTGCCCAAGCACCTTCCTCCTTCCCAGAATTCTCCTTGGCAGAAGAAACAACACACACACACTGTTGCTTTTAGGCTTGAACAATTCTGTTCGCATGCTGTCAGATCAAGGCAGAATATACAGTGGTAGACAAAGAGGAGGTGCCGTTTGTTTTCTTGGTTTTACTGTTAACAGATAAATCCCTATTGGATAGAGCAAGTTAGCAACAACAACAACAAACTCTGATTTATTTGTAGGAATCTACATCTTCTCACCTGGGGATTTCTTTTTTTTTTTTTCTTTTTTCTTTTTTGTGGGTCTAGAGATGGAGCCCAGAGCTTCAACTATGTTAGACTAACATTTGCACACCAAACCACACTCTGCCCCTCAAGTCTCTTTTCCTTAGCATTGGCCTATCCCAGTCACTAGAGCTGGTATCATTTGGACAGCTATTTGGTGGGAGAATCTTATTCCTTGTCTTAAAGGATGTCATCCCCTGAATAGGAGACTTTCACGGTCAATGGGATACTAGGAACGGTTATTTTCCCACAAGGTCGTACATCTTGACAAGCCAGTGGGAAACGCTCAGGAGCTTCCCTGGAAGCAAGAACTCTCCTGTGATTCTATGTTTGGCACTGGCTGTCATGAATAAGCTCCAAATAGCTTCAAGATCCAGCCTGTGGGGAGGGGGGTAGAAGGGGAGCAACTTTTCTGATTCATTGGCCTTTGGGATTGGTTGGTAACTTACAGACTCTCTTAGAACATAATGATAGCCTTTTCATCTTCACACACGTGGCCTAGTCTCCAATCTAAGATGCCGGGATGGCTTTATGAAATGAAATCACCCCACAGCGCTTTAAGTGGAAAGTGCAGCGTCAGCTCCAGGGTGGTATCCGTTCTGGAAGCTAATTGAAATCGCCCTGGCAGATGCTGGAAAAGATGCTGGCTTCCATGGGCTTCTGGGGCCACTTTCTCCACATCATTTACTAAGCTCAGTGCCACCCTGGGTTCTAGGAGGGAGCATGGGCCGGTGGGAGGATGGCTATTCCTGCCCTTTCATATATGACATATGCCCAGTGATGTCACAGGTCTGTCTATGACTGGTAGGTGCCTTATGCAATATGAGATGATGTCTGTTTTCCATACCTACCGCATGGACCTGTGGATATGGATTTAGTGTAAAACTATTTAAAATAAAAAACTCAACTAGCTAAGTGAGTCATTTAATTTTTAATACTGACTCTATCATTACACCAATGCTTATTTAGCCTATCAACAAACATCTCTTAAATTGTATCAAGTGCTTAGAATATTCGAGAATATTCTGTTCTATTATGTTTAAATCCTCCCAATAGCCCATAATCTCTACTTTATAGGTGAGTTACTGATATAACTAAGTCTAAAAGATTTAAAAAAAAAAACTTTCTAGACATTTGTTGGATGCTGGGAATATTCTAAGCCCTAGGCTGCAGGGTGGAACCTCACAGATTCCTCAGATACAGCCTGGTGCTCGGATGTCAGAGTGAAGTTAGAGCGAAGAAAAGGACAGAGCTGTCAACAGGCCTTTGTTTAAACTCAAAGATGAAGAAATGGGCTCAATGCTGGAGCCCTTAAGGAAGAGTGGCAGTGGGGCGAGGAGGAGGTACTCAGGAGGCAAGTGGAACTACTGGGGCTGGGGTTTTCCTAGGATGCTGCTTGGACCTGCAGGAGCCTTTGGAGCTGTGGTCCAGGGGTCTGGAGAGGTTGGCGCAGGGAGTCAGGGGCCTAATGTGGAAGGGTCCCACCCAGTGGTAATTACCCCAAGGCCTCATCCCAAGTCCTCTGTCTTCTATGGTCCCTCTCCCTGTGTCTGGGCCCCCTGGACCCTAGGTGGAATCCTGGTAGGCAGTGAGATTCTTGGTTTCTAGTTTAATGGCAAACATTTCTAACTTAATGGTCAAGAGATGCATTATTATCATTTGAATCGTTACATTTTCTACAGGGAGTTTAATGTATTAAGTCAAAATGTACTGAACGTTAGTGTTTGGCCTTGGAAACCATCTGTAGCTCTCGCTGGGAAGAGCATTCATACTGTTCTTTCTCAGCACCTTAGTATTCAGCCAGGGAAGCTCTGTGCATCCCTTCCAGGAAGTATCCCTTCCTCCACCATCATTACTTTTGTTCTACCTGTGCTGGTTGAAGGATGCCTTGCACAGCCTGTTCTCATTCTCTCCTGCCTCCCACCTCCCTGTCCATGGACCACCTCCCGTCTGCTCAATCTAGCTTCCCTCTCGTTCCTGAAGGATGCCTCAATAGGTTGACTGTGACCCCTCTACTGAGCTATGCTGTCAGAATGAGGACTGTACTTCCTAACAGTTCCTACAACTCCTGTTTACTTTATATACAAAGCCTGGGCAGGGATTGCCTGTAATATATAGAGGGAGGGATAAGAGCCACATACAAGCAACCCTGCTTTAAGATCACCATGTTAAATGCACAAGGTAAGTTATTGAGCCACACCTAGAACATGAGAAGGCTGCATGAAAGAGGCTGTTCTGAGCGCAGTTTTCTCCTCAGTGGCAGGGAACTGGATATGGGAGAATTTACATGGCTATCCCTCTGGCAAACAGCGTGCTGGAGGGGCTTGGCTAGCCTTGAACTTTATCTTGGTGGGTTGTGCTAGGAACAGCATTCCCTTTGTGGATAGGTCTGGTGTGAAGACAGTAAGCGCTTTCTTATAGAGGAATATGGCCATTGTGGCTGTGTGGGTGAAGTTGGAAGGGACCCCAAAGGACGAGATGGGGTGGTTTGATGGTCATAGTCCCAGCACTTAGGAGACAGAGGCAGGAGAACGGCTCCAAGTTCAAAGTCAGCCTTGGCTACCGAGTAAGATCCTCTCTTAAAAACAAAACAACAAAAAAGCAGAAGAAGTAGAAGACCAAAAGGCAGAGTAATGGCAAGATAGAGTAAGGAATCACGTCTCTTCCTCCCTCCCCCTTCCCTCCTCCTCTCCCTCCTCCTTCCCCATATGTGGAGAGCAATAGGAAATAAGGCCACTTGTCAGCACTAGGAAAGGTGGGCAGGTTTGTCATCACACGAGGTCTCTGATGTCAGGCTAATGAACATGAATTTAACTCCTGGAGTCACAGGAGCCAGTGAAAGTATCAGAAGCAAAACAGAATGACATCACCTCAGCAGAGCTGTATAGACACTCCTACATACTTCCCAGGCTCCAGGGAGAAGGGGGTGGCATGAGAAGACCTCAGGGAAAGTTTTAGCAGTTTCACAAGAAACAGACATGCAATAGGATAGCAACAATGAGATCACAGGGTTGGAGGATACAGGAGGGATTTTGGGGTTATCACGGGACTTGACACAAGGGGAAGGAAGCGATGTGTCAATCAAGGTGGAGGCAGGACAATAGGAAGAATGAGGTTGGGGCTGGTGGCATTGGAGCTTGGGCCTGGAAGCTGGGAGAATGCTCATAATGGTTAACCAGTATCTTCCCTCTGACTTGCTGAGTCAAAGCTATTCCTGGCTCCCTTGCATGACTTAGGATTGTCTTGAGCCCGTCAGTAACAGTCTGAAGATGGGAATGACTTAGGTCTCTTCAACAAGCTCTATAAGAGAAGTCAGCTGGGAGGTGGGGGTGTGTGTGTGTGGAGGATCACTAGTTTGGTAGTACTAACCACGCAAATACAAGAACCTGAGCTCTTATGACCACTCTTCTTCATACAAATCAAAGAGTACAATTTGTATTGACTTCAGATTCAAAGGGAACTCAAAGCAAGCCTCAGGACCAGGGTGTGAAGGCGGTGGATCCCAGGAAGGGCTGCACCCCAGGGTGGCAAAGGCTCAGAAAATGCTATACTGCCTCCTGTTGCTGGTAGCAATATTTTCTCCACATCTCAGGACATAGAGCAGGAAGAAGACTGTCCAGCCACACCTCTTGCTCAGGAAACCCAACCCAGCCCCAGGTTACTTGGATGTGGGCCCACATTCTTAAATAGGCAATCTGGCCTGCTTAATGAGCAGCCCAGGACTGTGAGGTACCAGTTTACAAACATGGAGCTGGGGAAGGGGAGGACAACAACTATGAGGGGTCCCCATGTGCTTCACAGGCACCTTAAAACATATCTCTTACCTTGATCGTTTACACAGCTCTTTCCCTTTTGACATAAGCTGGATTTTGCTGAATAACTAGCCACACATGACAAACACCTTCAATGCTAAAATCATTATTCAAATGTCAAAGGACTTTAATATAAACAGTGCATTTCCAGATTTGGGGACATATGGTGTGCTTTGAAGTGTAGTAAATACTACAGGGTCTTGCCCCTCCCCTGCAGAGCCTGCTCCAGGCAGCGGAGATGGAGAGGCCTGATATCATCTTTGCTGTTTCCATGACTGATCTTCCTGTTAGGCCACTTTCACTGGAGGAAATCACATAAGTCTGTACTTGCTTCCAACAATTCTTCTGAGGGGGAAAAAAAAGTACGAAGTGGGAAATAAGGCTTGGGTCTTGTAACTTTGATGGCATTGTGCCCGCAGTACCTGGAAACTGGAGATCTCAAAGGGCCTGTAAATTAAACTAAAATGGAATGCATTGGAAAAGTGAGGAAACAGTAAACAGAAGCTGTCCACTATGGTGTTCTAATTAGATTGAGAATTAATGGAGGCCTTGCTTACTTGGTTGATTTTTTAATTTTTTTTTTGCTGTTATTAACTTCTTAGCTAAATTTGTTTGTGTTCTCAGTTTGTTACTCTGAAAATCAAAATAAGAGTCTAAACTCTCCAAGCTAGGCTTACAAGTAACTTAGGAGTGGATCCAGCAGTATCAGGGTATCCAGCAGGCTTAGTGGGGCCCTTGCTCAGTGTGTTTGCACCCCGTCCTACACCCTGAGGTGTGGAAGGCCTCTCCCAGCGCACACGGAAGCCCCAGATCTTCACCGTCAGTGCTGCTTAATGTGAGGTAACGAAAACCATCACATTTATCTCAAAGCAAAGAGGGCTAAGCTACGGAGAGAGTGAGAGAAGAGATGGAGTGTTAAAATTGGCAAATCCACGTGTAGTAGAAGTAGTAACAGTAGTGTGTGTGTGTGTGTGTGTGTGTGTGTGTGTGTGGTGTAGGGTTGTGGGTGTGTGTGCTTGTGATGGTGTACCTATATAGGTCAGAGAACAATGTCAGGTGTTGGTCCTGGCCTTTGAAAACATAATTCTGCAGTTGGATCTCTTCGTTGTTCATCCCTGTGGAGATTCCTCTGTCTTAGCCCTGTTCTCCCTATAGGAACAGTGGATTTCAGGAGCTTGAGTTGTGCATCTGGCTTTTACATACTTTCTTGGGATTTGAACTTGGGTCTTCATGCTTGCATGGCAAGTGCCTCTCTCCATCCATCTCCACAACCCCAATTTGTCCACTTTTGTTGTGTTAGACTCACTGTTGTGTTGGTGTTAGAGGGACTCCAGTTCCCTCTGACATTGAGGCTGGGAAAATGACATCATGCCTGTTGCTGCTTTATTTAGTTATTGAGTCTTTTAGTGACTGGAGATCTGGGGGAAGACCCAGGCTCTCCTAATTTCTAGTGTCACTTCTGTTGAGAAAACGATGAATTTCATGAATACCTTCAGTGCCGCCTTAGTGACCGTAGCTGTGTCCTGTATCCTATAGGATGGCAAACTGGAACAGGGCCCACTCATGCCCTGCTTTAAGATAACTCACAAACCACTTTTAGAGGAAGTAGGTACTTGAACACTCCCCTCTTTCTTACATGCACATGCATACACACACACACACACATATACACACACACACAAACACACACACAAGCACACACATAAACACACATACACTGCACACACATATTCACACACACAAACACACACATACACACACACAGACACACACATACACACATATACACACATACACAAAAACACTCATATATACACACAAACACACACATATACACACATATACACACACACAACACACACACACACAACACGCATACACTGCACACACATATTCACACACACAATCACACACATACACACACACAGACACACACATACACACATACACACACATACACAAAAACACTCATATATACACACAAACACACACATATACACACACATACACACACACATAAACATACACACGTTCACACACACACATAATCACACACATTCACACAGGCAATCACACACACAATTACACACATACACATATACACACAAAAACACACAGACACACACACATACACACAAACACACATATACACACACAAAACACACACACATATACACACAGACACAGACACACACACAGACACACAAACATACACACACGTTCACACACACAGATGAATATATGATTGCTGACCTAAGGCCCCAAGGTAGCCATTGCAGCCCCCACATCTAGTTGTTGATTCACAGGATCCTGCCTCAGTTCCAGAGAGCAGGGACCCAGCTCCATCCACTCTGTGGGTCAGATCCAGTTCTGACCATGCTGCTGCATATTCCTTAGCCTGCTTTATTGTTAGTGGTAGCCTGTGACTGAGTTCTGACCTATGAGACCTAACTAGGTCTCTGAGAGGGGAAGTGGAGTGCTTTGGAGAAAACGTTGGCATTTTTGCTTATCCATTTGGCAGCTCTAGTCTCCCATCTTTATAGTATGATTTCTGGAGTCACTGCAGCTTTATTATCACCATGAGGCAAATAGCAAGAAGCTCGCCATGTCATCATTCCTAATAAATTATTGCTAGGAACCAGCTATCTCAAGATGTCCTGCTGTATGTAAGAAGATTAAATCCTACTTTATATAAGTCACTGTTTTTTATCTGCTTATTCTTTTATCTGTTATATTGATAACATATTTTCTGATATCTATAATATATGTGTGTGTGTGTGTGTATATATATATATATATATATATATATATATATATACATACACATACATACATATATGGAGGAGAAGGGGGGGAAGCACTCAAATATCTTCCTACCAATGGACCCTATTTAGTCCCCAAATCTAAACTGCTTCAAATTTCTTTTTCCTAGGAAATATCATCAGGTTGCTCAAAAGTCACTGAACAGTTTCTGAGCTAGATTTTTGTTTGTAATTGTTTTTATTCCTTGTTTTATGTGAACATAAGCTTAGATTTGTTATTAAACCATCTCTGTGTTTTTTTTGATAAGCTATATAACCTTTGGCATTTATGTAACCTTTCAGTTTATAGGTGTCTAAAGTGTGGATGTTATCAGTACACAGCTCAGACGGCTTTTGAAGCTGTACCAGGCCCGCTAGTTCCTTCCCAGCTCTTCCTCCTCATTGGCCCTTTCTGGTCTGCTCGATAAAGCAATAAGCTTTTGAGATTACATATGCTCTTTATCAATGGTGGGAATGCAATGACCTTGGAAGGACTTAGGAAGTATTTACTTAAGGAGAGAGGTTAGAGGTGGTTTTTTTAATGTTCCTTATTAGCATATATTAGTCATGCACAGTGATGAGTTTCATTCCATACGTGTAAATAATGTGTTTTGATCATGGTTACTGCACATTTTCCTTTCTTGTCCTCCCCTCACTTCCTATTACCCCTCCCTAATTCGTCCCCGTGTGTTTAATTATCCCCCCGTGTGTGTATGTGTGTGTAAACTTGGTGAACTAGTGAGTTTAGTTAGGGTTACTTACGGGACCATGTCTCCTCCCTGGGCTGCCATTACTGCCTATGGGTGCTCAGGGAAGGAAGGCATAACCTCAGATTCCGAGAGGGGAAACAATTGAAGACCCTTCCTCCTACGTAGAATTCAACCGAATACGGATAAAGGGAGACTTGATGTACAAAGAAAGCAGTGGAAGAATGTCCTTTCTTTCAGTGCTTCATGTTGCCCAGCAAAGTCACAAGGCCGTGGAGCAGAGCAGCACAGGGTCTGCTGAAGGTGCTGGCTTGTTTGAGGCAGGTGGTTGATTTAGAGTTTTTTTGTGCAGGAGGCACCTGAGAAAAATACATGTGGGGTAGGAATTTTTATCAAACCAATTTCATATTTCTCATAAAGAAACCTTAGGGATTTGACAGGCAAGAGAATCTATTTAGTGAAATTAGGAACTGGGGGAAAAGTGCCTCTTTTTATTTTTTTCAGACGATGCCTCAAAAGGAGGAATATTTCTATTGCAATAAATTATTTTTTGATTGCCTCTATTCCTCTTCCTGCTCCACATCCCCACGCTGAATGGCGTCATTAAACAGTGCCCGGTGTGAATATTAATGCGAAGCAGGAGAAGGCTGCCAGCCACACACACACAATGCATTCAAATGTTGGCTTTACATAATTATCCCTTTTCTCCCATGTTCTTTATGATGCCCAGTCTAGAGTTTGCAGGGCTACCTACTAAATCTGCAGGAAGATTTCTTCGTATTTGGATGACAGCCTAAAAGATTACCAGCCTTCAACCTGGATGAAATTTGTCTCAGAGTGATCATAGGCTACCGGCAAAGAAAGTGAAATTTTATAAGAGTTTTTTAAAAACACTATTCACAGTCTGCTGATATTTTACTTCACATTATAGATGTTCCCCACCACTGGCACTCATTGTTTTATATGTCTATGTGTAAAAGGATTAATAATGCTGCCCACTGTATCCCAGTGCCCAGGAGTTGCTCCACAGAGCTGCCAAATGCTGAGTGCAAGGTCTATTGCTAGTCTATAATAAATGCACAGCTCCTCATAGATAAAAACATGAGACCTGCGGACCACAGACACTGCTGGCAGGTTTGCTTGTTGCCTGCGGTGCTGTGTATTCTCTAAAGCTGGTAAAGTTTCTTCAATCTGGTCCTGGGCTTTAGGTAGAAAGAAAGTCCCAACAGAAAGAGATTACAGTAGTATTTGATTCAAGAACTTAATACAAATAAATTCGCATCTAATATCACAAAAGAATTTGAAAGTCATTTTTCTTGATTATTGAGCACTGTGACATATTTGTGCGTTAAAACAAATTTCCAAAAATTCCATTGTTTGGCAAATGCAGTCTCAAAAATGATAAACTTGGGGCCTGGAGAGATGACTTTAGCAGTTAAAAGCCTGTACTGCTCTTTCAGAGGACCTGAATTCGGTTCTCAGCTCCCAATTCGAGCAGCTCACGACTGCCCCTAACTCCAGCTCCAGGATGTGGGATGCCCTTTTCTAGCCTCTGCAAGCACCCGCCATCATGTGCATATGCCCACACCCAGGCATACACACAACTGAGAAGATTTATTAGAATAAATCTAAAAAGTGAAAAGTTTACTTCCATTCCAGATTGAAAGGGAGAATAGGAAGCGTATATTGAGAACTGGAATAAAACAAAGAAGCATCACCGAGGTTATGGGGCTTTGTTGAGATTATTTTACTTGTGGTTGTACCAGTTACTAGTTTCGTGGCTGACAAGACGCAGTTTAAGGGAAGAAAGAATTATCGGAGCTCATAATGTAGTAAATACAGTCTACCGTGGTCAGAGGCATGGCAGTGGCTACAGCTTAGACTGTGGCACTCACCAGGAATCGGGTAACATCAGTTCAGACTGGGACCCTGGCATGGAGGATGGTGCTGCCCACCCACATTCAGGGTGGGTCCTCCTTGCTCAGTTAAACCTCAGGGAAACACCCTCACAGGCATAGCACAGGGTGTGCCTCATTGGTGCCCTGTGTGGCTTTTAGCCAAATCAGGTTGACAATGAAATGAATAACTGAGGTACTGGTGAGAGGAAGGTCTATGTAATGGTCTGAATTTCCAAGGCATTTGTCAAAGGACTTTAGGATGGGTGCATATAAGGTAAAGAGACTTGGCTTTAGTCAACAGTTTGCAAAGGTTTGTCGACCACTCGGGAGCTTTTCTTTCCAAACAGAAGCCGATGAGGAAAGAGACTCTGAGTGATGTCTCCTCCCCTGTCAACATAAAGAAGAAAATAAAAAGACAAATCTATCCTACGAAGAGGAACACCCCACCCCCTTCTTCCATGGCTCTTTTTCTTGCCTTCTCCAGTCTTTGGAACTGTCCATGGCAATGAGTAGAAAAACACCAGCCCACGTGACAGCCTGTTAGACTATGCCTATACTCAACGAAGTGGCCGCACCCAAGACGAGAGCATTAATTACATGGAGGGCGATTCAGCATGTGTGCTCCGGAGAAAACCCCACATACCTTCCTTCACCTTCTATTTCTCTTGTTCCTTATTTTTCAAAGTGCATTGTGAGGATAATGATATTGGTAATCTAATTTCTGATAGAAAGCTGGGGGGGAGACATTAGTACACTGGAAGGCAAAATAAGGCTCAATGACACCTCCGAAGGGTAGAATGAATGACAGGGAAATCCAATAAGATGAAATTAAATGGGAACAGGCAGCTTCACCTTCAGGTCAATAAATCAAGTCATACATATTCAAGATGGGATGTAATTTAGCAGCCCAGGTAAGACAGGCTTGGCATTTCCAGGTGATTTTAAGAGGCATCCTAGTCGGGGATGAAGGAGACGGGGCATTGGAATAGAATAGCTTCATCCGTTGCTAGCCTGGACTATTGCGTTCAGCACACTGATTGGAGTCATGGAGTATTCACTCACAGGCTGCTTCTCCTCTGTTTTTACTCTCTGTGGCTCTGGCTCATCACCATCCTTGAGCCTCTCTCCTCTTCTCAGCACCTAAGAAATGAAGCCCAGAGTGAGATGCCCCCTGGAGGACAGAAGGGTTTGCAGTCACGATTGCTGGGTTTTCTTAAGACAAAATAGTTTTTTTTTTTTTAATTTTTTTATTTATTTAGTAAAATAAATGATTAAAGGGTTGGAGGTGGTTTGGACGGTGCGACTGGGGTGTCTAGTGATGGCAGTCTGCAGGGCCACTTGACAATTTTCAACATGGGATTAAGTGACCAAACTTGGAAGCAGTGTGGGTCAATTGTTTACCGCTCTGGTTTCGGGCATGAACCTGCATGAATGGGACCTAAAAATGAGGTAGACTAAAGTCTCGTGCAATAGCCAACTTTATTTAGAGCACCGAGCACCGGGCAGTTTATACTCTGAGCGTTAAGAAGAATCTCACGAGTAAGCTGTTTGATCACAAAGACAAGCCACATGTGGCAAAAACGTGTGTTTCCATACAGGCCTATGAGTAACCGCAGCTGAAGTAAACTCACTCCCATCTGGCACACCTGGGATGGGCGTGAAAGCGCAATCCGGGAGCGATTCCGTTTTAGAAGAAACTGAGGTCACAAGACTCCTGTCTGTTTCTCTCGGAGTTTTCTCACAAGCACTCAGAATTCTCACAGGACTCCATTCTTAGACCGTGTCCCGACAGTCAGTGTCCTTTTATAAATAATAAGCCCCACTATAATATTCTTTACAAATTGATATGACAGCTGTAGAGTAAGTTCCACTTACATCGTACATGTTAACAAGCTATCAAGACTGAATTTCTACGCAGAAATTCTCATTAATATACCTTATCACTAATATACGTACCACTCTTCTTCCCTTTACTCCCAATTCTGGTTCTCCCGCTTACATTATCTTTCAGCTTTCCTTTCTTCCTCCCTTATTTTCTTCGTCTGCTCATTTTCTCGCTCATTGAACACCTCCCATGCCAAAGGTACTGTAAAAGAAAAGCGTAATGACATTGTATTGACCTTTGCGTGAGGAGGCAGATCGAGTGAGCCTATAGTTGTCACCCAGTACGGTGGTGCAGGCTCACGATCCCAGCACTAAGAGCTGCAGGAGGAACACATGTCTGAGGTTAGCCCCGACCCGTAGCATATCCTACCTCAGCAAAACAAACCGAAAATAAAAGAAGGTGTATAGGTTAATTTTAGTCGGTGTTTCTTTTTTTATTATTTTATTTTTATTTTTTTAGGGAATACACAAAACTGAGGTGTACCCCATTCCACGCTGAGGGTCACATGCATTGACTACAGTAGTTTAGAGGCCAAGCTCCTGGCCCTTTAGCTGTAAAACTGCAGTAATTATCAGCAATAGACTTTACCATGGTTACCTGCAACTTGTGTTGAAAAGATGAGAAACTCCAGCTGGCAAGTCCTGCTGTCACTTGCATTTGGTGAGGTTTCCCGACCCGAGGGCTCCTTGGGGTTGTGATTTCTTATTCCTTCTGACACCGGGAGGGAAAGCAGCAAAGGCACTATTAACTCACTCGTTCGATAAGTAGACTGGGCATGACAAGGGCATCTTCTGTTCGCTCCTGTGCCCGCAGCCTGGCACGGTCTAGAGACGGCCTCAGGGAGGAAGCTTACACCCCGTGGGCTGACAACTGTTTTTCTGTGGAAAGGAAACTCTTGACATTAGTGTGGAGAGGGTTTCCCATGGGGGCCAGCACACAGTAGTTCCTGAGTAAGGGCTGAGCTCAACCTGGGGACTCTCACAGATGCTAAAACATTGTACAAAATTGTTTTTTTTTTTAATTGAAGGCATCAAATAAGTAATGTTGATTTTCTCTTTCCACATCTTTTGATTTATTTTTCATGTGATCAAAATATTAATGTGCTCCTTTTGCATTGGCCTAGGGTTTGAAGGTACAGTCCATCTTGGCAGGCAAGGAGGGTGAGGCCACAGGAGTGTCAGGTGACAGGGCATTCTGCCCCACGACAAGGAAGCAGAGAAAGCTGGGTCTCCCTTGTCCTTTGTATCTGGTTCAGAGTCTCAGCCCATGGAATAGTGCCACCCACATTCACCACCTCAGTTAACCTCATCCAGAAAATCCTTCCCAAACAGCTTAGGTAGGAAGAAGATGGAATGGAACATAGGAGAAGTGGTTAATTGCATTGGATCTAATGGTCATGACGCAGAACAAGAACAAACAAGGTCTCAAAGCTACTCTCTTTAGCTGGACACAGAGAAGCTGATGAATATCTTGAAAAGTAGGGTCACTTTAAGGCTGTGTGGGTAAGAGCCAGAATTTCAGGGTACCAATGACAGATTGTATAATCTGTGAATTGTTCAGGCAGACAGCTACGTATACAGTCTTGTTTCTTTAGTGTACATAGATATACTGAAATTAGTGAAATTTGACATAGAATCAGCAAAGTCATTGAAATTTTTGATCGTTGCTACCATCAGCATCCACCCCATCACAGGTGTCACCACTAGCAACCACAGCCATCATCCAGAACCTGAGTGTCATGAAAGACAGCCATGTCTCAGTACTTAGAGCACTGTGGGAAAACACTCATACATGTTATTGTGTTAACTTCCCCAAGCTTCATTTGTGAGAGAAATGAGACCATAGTGAGAATGAGGTTTGACTAGCTCTGATGTCCACATGCTCATCAAAAGTCAGGTGCACATCTCAGACTTTTCATCTTATTTCTGTTTCAGTCTGTTTGACTTCACGTTGATTTTACTGTTAGGATTATTTGAATAATGTTAGCAAATGATTGCATACGAAACATCTGCACTCTTCTTGTTACTACTGTGGGTACTTCCCACTCCATTAGTGTGGTCATATGTGAATAGCTTTAGCCAACAGAATAGTGGGGACCTGTAGGCAGAGACTTAATTTTATACACATTGGCTTGTCTTCCATGAGTTGATGAAACAGCATGAAAAGAGGATTCCAGACAACTACTGCTCTGCTATGGTATGAATATGAAATATCTCCCATAGGCTTCTATTTTAGAGGCTTAGAACCTTCAAAATGTAGGCCTATTTGGTGGGAGAAGGCCACTGTTGAAGGGGGGATTGGCTTTGAAAGGTTTAGCTCATCACTTGGTTCCAGCATCTCTCTGTTTCCTGGTCCGTCACACTCTAAGGTTCCTCTGCTGCACATTACGGACTCCACAAGCCAGATATGCACTGCAGGGATGGATGGAAACTTCTGAAACCGGGAGCCAAAATAAATCTCCTTTAAGTTGTTTGTGTCTGGTATCTGGGCAGAGTGATAAGGGTGCTAGAGTCGTGAGGTTGATGTCTATCACTGAGTCTGACCGTGTGGTCCTTAGGACTTTGGCCCTGGTTTGAGTGAGGGATGTGGAAGAGTTTGGAGATGTGAGCTAGAGACTCTCTCAAGTGCGGTGAACAGAGCATAGTGGGTAATTCTAGTAGGGGAAGTTACCTGCTTCTGCTCAGCTCAGTGGCACACAGGTTCCATAAACTGTGCATTTAATGGAATGGGCTATCTCAGCTCCAGAGCTGGAGAGAGTCTGTGTCTGTCAATCTCTGGTTTTGGTTTCTGGTCTGTAAAGTAGAAATAACAGTAGCGATTCATTGCCCTCAGGGTAGTTTCAGAGATGAATGAAGTAAGCAGACTTTAACCCTATTATGCTTATTTGAGACATAGGATAGAAGGCTGGAGAGCTGTAATTATCTTGTTACCCTCCAGATATACCCAAGTATTTGCAAGGCAGTCTGTCTTCTCTTAGAAAAACAGGCAACTCCACCAGCCAGACCTTTCTTTTTGAAAAAAAAAAAAAAGAAAAAAGAAACCCTTCATCTCATACACAATTTTAGCTTCTCTGAACCCACCTTTGTGCAAGGGAAACGGTTTTTGCCACGGTGGGGACGGGAGGGCTCACGTTCACTCCCCGTTCCTCTGCACAGCAGCTGCTTGAGGATAATAAACGCTAGTCTGTCAGTGCAGCCCTTTGCTGGGTGTGATTCAAGCATCTTCCTTTTCATAAGCAAGTTCCGCCTTTTCTCTTCCATTTTAAACCAATTTAATACTTTTGTTCGGGACCAGCCATTATTAATTTCTCTCATGCACATATTTCAAATTCCTCACATGACAGTTTTGAGAAACTAATGAAAATTAGAGTGTGTTAGCATATTGCATTCCTACAGAGACCCACTAATACATTCAATTACACTCCTTAATAGTAATGGAGGCTACAGAGGGACGCTTTGCCATTTATACCTGTGTGTTCCAGTGTGTGTGTGTGTGTGTGTGTGTGCGCTCTTCCTATCTCTGCCTCCCTCCCTCCTTTTCCCCTTAGCAGATATTTGGGGGAAATGTAGCATAATGCAAAGGAGAAGCCATTTGGGGTGCTATTTTATGAAGTGGCTCTTTCTGAAAATGTATCACTTCTTAATAGGAAGCAGGATGGAGGAAGTGCACATAACTCACTTATTATTTGTCAGCTAGGAACATTAGTCCATTTATCTGTACATCTGAAAATCTTCTTGCTCACCAAAGGCTTCAAAGAAATTATATAAAGATACTTCTCTCCCTAGATGCATACTTTAGCAATTTGATTTTGTTTTAAAGTAGCATAATTACATTGTCTCCATCCATTCTGTAAATCACAGCCCCTTTGGGAATTCCTTTGAAAACCATAATTAGGGAGGGAAGATGCTCCTACCTGGTATGTGATCATGGTTTGAGATTTGGCTCCTCTCTGTGGGGCTGGCCCTGGGCTTAATGATATCATTTTGAGACAGGTGAGCTTGAGTAACCACGCACACTGTGGTTGGCTGGTTAGCCAAGTCATTTTTCTACAAATGAACGTGGAGGACCTTAATTCCTCAGGCCAAATATTTTCATAGCATACTATGGAATAAATTAATTTCATGTGTATTCTTCCTAAATCTGTTTCAGTATTTTTATCCTTAGGACCCTGCCATTAAATTTATTCCAGACAATATGCACATCCATTTTGACAAAATAGTGATAATACATTTCTTTACTAGATAATGGTTCAGTAGCCTAGTGTTTTCAAATTCTTGTGTCAGATCACACCTGGCTTATTTTCCCATTAAGGAAGGCTAGTTAAGATGGATGTGTAATTATCAGCTCATCTGGGCAAGTTTTGAGCCAGGCCTGGCACTGTGTATTGTGGTTCTAAAGACAGATAAGGCAAAGGGCAATCTTTAATCTGTACATTGCAAGGACTTGGCAAATGAAATTATTCAGATTCTAAGCTTCTTTGAAATCTTTCTAATCTCACAAATTGTGGGGAGGGCGAGGGGGGAGTAAGCTAGATTGTCTATTTTTCATGCGGTTATAACTCCAGCCTGAAACCACTGCTGTCCCTGCACAAATTAGCGAAATGCAGGCCACGTGTAATGAAGTCACTCATTTTAAAAACATTCTGATTCTATTTGATCTTTGAAAATACCTGTATTCTTATGAGTTACTGCAGCTCTATCCACCAGCATCAGCGTCTTTCAAAGATAGCCAGCAGGGTCAAGAAGAATGCAGTTCTTGTTTGAAGTCCCCAAGGATCATGGCTCAGCTCACTCAGTGGGCCCGTGGATAGCATATGTCTACTCTCCCCCTGCATCAGAAGTATTCATGCCCTTTGTTAACCTTGCAAGAGCAGGGGAGGGACTGCCAGAGCAGATCACATGACTCTGTTTGCTCAGGTCTGCCACACTTTGGAATAGAAGGGTGAGGAAAGATTCTGGGAAATGCTCCCTTTGTGTCTTCCTGTGAGGATGTCTACGGTAAGTCACAGGATCAGTTGCTCACTCTGTCGTTTCAGCATCTCTTCTCCTTTGGTTGGCAACCTATATATAAATATCTTCAGCAAAGACTTTTTTTTTAAATAACACTGAGGCTAAGAAACAAGGCCTTGACCATGTTAGTCAAGGGCTCTACCACTGAGCAGTACTCCCAAGTACTGCAGACCAATTTAAAGTAATCTTATTTTTATTTGAAAACTAATTATATTCAAAATAGATAATTTATTTTTATTTTTTTGCACTGGGGATTGCATCTCAGATTGCCTTTTGCGCGCAAACGAAACCTCTCCTGCTGAGTTATGTCCTCAGCCTTTTAAATTATTTAATTAATTTGCTAGTTTATTAATTTTGCAGTACTGGTGATTAAATTCCAGGCCTTCTACATTCCAGCCAAGAACTCACCCATTCAGCTATAACCCTAACCCTTATTTTATTTTTGAGACAAGTTCTTGCCAGGTTATCCAACCTGGTCTCCAATTTATAATCCCATGAGTACCTGGGATGGCAGGCGACTGCCGCTACGTGCGGCCGCCGTAGGTAAGTTCCGACAGCCATGTAGACACAGTGGCGACCTCTAATTGAGATTTCCTTTGGTAAAGACTGGTGCCGAGTAAGAAGGGCAGGAGTCCGCAGGCTGTTTTGTAGGGACGGAGACGGGCCATGAGAAGAACTGACCACTCGGAACCTTTAGCTGACGCCACACTTGTTACGGTTCAAGGGCCAAAGGTCAAAGTTGGCATTAAAAATGAAGGCGAGCTCTGGATAATCTAGCCAAGTTCTGAAAGGAAACCCTAAAAGGTAGTTAAATGCTATGAAATTTCCCACGTATTTAATAAGGGTGTATTTATTTACCTAAATAAGCCGATGGTATTGTATCCAATCTCATTTAAAAGAGGATCACTTGGAAGTATCCTCTTTCAAAGAAGTAAGATTTTATGAGGCTATGTCCCTAAAAACAAATTTTTAAAAATCTCTTGAAATGTTGCTCTCCCCAAAGGCCACAGGCTTTGCAAGATGGTACATCAATGTTGCGACCCTCAGAGTCAGACCTGGGGCTCGGTGCTTATGAGCATGCCGATGTTTATCTTGTTGCTTAGCAGTTAAGTATTTTTTAATTTAATGTTGGCTTCCCTTGTTCTGTGTCCTGCCCTCCTCAGAATTCCCTTTGAAGACTGAAACTTTAAAGCTGAAATAGTATGTTTGGGTTCCTAATCCTCTGTAAATTTGCTTTAACGTCAGCAGGCGTTAATGTTGTCTGGATAGTGATGGTTGGTGATTACTTTGTCGGGTGAGGTAGGACGCAGGATCTTTGAAGCCAGGGTCCTTATCCCGAGTTGTGCTGCCTGTTGCAGCCTCCAACACTGCAAGAGCCGCCTTATGAATTTCCTTTCCCATTTCCTCCGCCCACATATGAGTTTCAGGAGCATATGGTGAGGCTCTGCGTTATCTATGGGCTAACAGGCACTGGCTGTAAGGATATCAAAGGTCCCTCATCACAATGTGTGTTAAAGAGCAAGTCACCTTTTTGCATATGGTAGAGCATCGTGTTCAGAGAGAGACTCAGGGGAAGCAGGGACACAGTTCAGAACTTCTAAGTGTCTTTGCCTTTTTCTGACAAAACTCACTAGTTCTTCCTTCTCTTATAAAATATTTTTTTCCCTCAAAGCTTTAGCAGTTGGATGACTAGACTCTCATCATAAAATGTCTACAAAAAGCCTCTGTTGAAATGATGATTCAGCTCCTAACTTCTGGAGAGTTTTACTTGATTAACTCCCAGCTGTCTGGAAATCCTGCTGTGAGCTTTCCTTTGGTATTCTGCCCTACCCACTCTTGTGAGATTTTCCATATATTTAGTGTTTGGAGAGAGGCAAGGAATGCAGAATCTGTTGGTTTTACCTAATAAATTTGGACTAACCTAACTTTTAAAGTTTTGGAAGTGAACTTCTTATATCTTTCACTGTAGTCTGAATGCATGATGTATTTATCTGAAATTATGTTCATTATAAAATAATTAGAAGAAAACCTTATTCTAAGAATGCTTGGTTTTTACTGTCTTATAACAATGACTCTCTGACATAAAGATGTCTGACTTGTTTTCCAATGTTACTGTTTTAATTCTTACTGATTCAGAAAAAAAAATGCATTTGCCTTTGTCAGAAACTTTCCCTTTTGTTTAATACAAAAGCGAACACAATGGTATTATTATACACATATTATACATTTTTTTCTTTTCCTTTGTAAAAAATAATGAGCTACATTGCAGACTGCAAGAATCTACATCACTTTTGTAATTGTTTCATAGTTAAAACTTTGACTCCCTTTGTAATATTTCCTTATTGAAAAATCTCTGAGTTTTTTGTTTAAGTTCCATCTCTCTTCTTTGAACTCAAGGAGCTTCATGCATTTAATTCAATATAGAAAGGGTTCTAAAAATAGCTTCAGTAATGTCCCCAGTGACAGAATTGGTGCCTTATAGTACCTCAGTTTCCTTGTCTGTATAGTGAGAATTTTATGTTAGGTGATCTCAGAGGTCTAGGTATGATAGCAATCAAGTTTAAACTGCAACAGTCCCTGAATTAAAGAATTACCGTGCTCATGAATCACAGGGTCAAAATGTGACCTTTACATTCAAACTGCACGATCTACTCTGTGTGCTCCCTGTAGTGACGCTCTTTCTTCCAGTTGTTCAGTACCAGTGGCCGTCTAGCCAAACCCTTTCATTTTACCGATAAGAAAAATAAGAGAGCATTTTGTTGAAACATCAATGTTAAGTACAAAGAAAAGGATTTTTTGTTCTTTTTCCAGTGACTGTGCAACCCAAGCATTAAATAATCTCCAACTGAACCTGTAACCTCAAAGCCAAGTCTATTGACATTCTTTTAAAAGATCTGTTTCTTTTTATTTTGTGTGTATGAAGGTTTTGTCTGGATGTGTATGTGTGTACCACGTGTATGCTGAGTGTGTTCAGATGCCAGAAGTTGTTGGATTTCCTGGAACAAGGGCTACAGACAGTTGTGAGACACCACGTGGGTGCTGGGAGTTGAACCCACGTCCTCTGTCTTCTGTAAATACAGCAAGTACTCCTGACTGCTGTGCCGTGTCTCCAGCCCCTTTGTAAATGTTCTCAAGCAAACTAGAAACTTATTCTTCTTGCCAGTATGGGCTGCAGGGCCTCAGTGTAATGTGACTGGGTTAGTTGTCTACATTATCATCATTCTAGAAGAAGAAAAGAAAGCAGAGGACATTTGGAGATGGTGAATTCTGCGATAGTAATTCTTCCTTCCCCAGATGCCAAAAAGTATTTAAAAAAAAAAAAGAAGAAGAAGAAAGAAACTCTTCTCACTGTATTTAAACACTCATATTCAATATTGGCCCTGCTGGAGGACACGTAGTTGAAGCATAACTATTTCGTGTGGATCACTAGCATACTTTACTTGGCATTGAGAACTCTCACGTGGAAGGGCATATGGGATTATCGGCAACTTGTAAAGACTGTTTCATTCCATTTACTAATGCTTCTGATAGAAGTTAGTAATTTGTAGAGGTGCCTTCTGCAGTCCTCTTAATCGTGGGAGCAGTTTGTTTTTTTTAATTAGCTGGAGTCTCAGACCAGCTTAACTAAAGCATACAGTAAAGAATTTTTTTTCAACTGTAGTAATTATATTTATTTTTTGATTTTGATTCAGGATGTTTGTAGATCACTGGTCTCATTCATGTTTGACTTCTTTTCCTGAAGAGTAGCTTTTGCAGGAAAGAAGCGTAATATCCACAATCAAGGTAAAAACTCATCCCCATTTCAGTAGAGTTGTCAGTCATTTACTGAAGTTAGAAGTCATGTTACATTGTTGTTTTCCTACACCAGTGAAGTGTGTGACATGAAGTATTTTGTTATACAAAATATAGTATTGTTTATGGAAAACTTTATTAGGGGAGTAGATGAATGGTTGTAGGGAAGGAGGGAGAGAGACAGAGACACAGAGAAAAGGAAGAGAAGAAAAGAGAAGAGAAGGGAAAAGAAGAAAAGGGGAGAGGAATGAAAATAAAATAAAATAATAAAACAAAGTCTCCAGTACTGATATGCTAGCAAGCTTTTGTTTGGGAACTTAATGTGCCAGGGCTTACCTGACACTCTGGTCCAAAGTCCAAAGTTTAAATGTCACATATAATGGCAAGTAGAAAAACTGGGGCATTATTTGTATGTGAATGGGGACAGAGGTGACTGGGTGTTCATTCATTGCCGATGAACGTTTGTCCTTGGTGAAATGTTTCAGCTTCCATGAAATTATGAATGACATTTCTTCCTGGCTGTAAGATGTGGATAGCAGACCTAAGAGTGTTTGGTCCTCAAGTATTTTCTACTTTACATAAAATAAGCCAAAAGGACATTCAGCCAGAGGTAAGGCATCAGTCCTATACCTGGGCTGTTAAAACATCAGTTGTAAGGGCTTGGGCTATAGTTCAGTGGCAGGGTGCTCACGAGGGGTGTTCTAGATTGTAGGTTCAGTCTTCAGTCCTGCTAAAGTAAAAAAACAAGTAAGTAAATAAATAATAAATGGATTTCACTTTCGGTGCCTCCTTATGGTTGGCGATGTGAGACAGGCTTGGTAGTACATTCCAAGCACGACTGCTGATTTGCAGACAAAGTCCTTTTTAAGTTCGTGCTTTGGTACATGTTTGATGAGTCTAGAAGATGATTCCCCTTCAAATGCTTTACATTATAGAAAGTTCCTCAGTGTTGATCTAATGTGCTTTTTCATTCTAATCTCAGGACTTTCATAGGAATAAACACAATCACAATCGTGAGGCTAATAAAGAAAAAAATTGTTTCTACACAACATGTCAGTGTCTAAGACGTAACCTGAGAATTTGATTTAAAAGTAGACACGTCTTTAATTGTCTTCATAGAAAATTGTCAAATACCTCTATTGATTGAAAATACTGATTTTTTTCCATGGTTACTTTGCTTTGTAATCCTTTCATTCAACTGGCTGATAGTTAAAGCATTTATAGGGTGTGCACTTATCAATCATTTTTGTGTGTGCATGTGTATGCAAGTGTGATATATATTTTAACTCAATAATTCTCCAAATCCTCACCAGCAGATTGGATTCAGGAAAGGTTTGACTAGCCCAGGGTCAAACAATAAATTAGGATCAAGATCAGAATTAGAGTTAACCAGCAATGCTGAATTCTGAGCTGTTATCGAAGCATGCTGGTTAGGGTTTGATCCGCATAGAACTGGAGGTCAGGATGCTCAGAGTTGGGTTTTTGTAGTCTGTGAAAAGATGCTGCAAAACAGAATTTCAGAGGCCCTGTGGGATGTCCCCTTCTTAGGATGGGGACATCAGTGAGCTGAGATTTTAACAAGGAATGAAATAATCAGAGGCCCCATGAGGCTTGAGGGCGAGGGCTCCCCACACAACAGGACACCTCACTGATTTGAAGAAATGTCACCAGTAGCTGATGGTATGTGCAAGGAGGGACAGTGATCCCCAGTTGGGGGGGTCTCTTATCCTGCCATCTTTTTCTTAAGAAATGGAGCACAGGCCTGCTCCCCTGGGCTATGTGAGGTAAATATTCACTCCTCAGACTCATGCTACATTTCTGGGGTGGGGATGGGGAGAGAACAGTGGCTGATCCTCTGCTTCAGGTGATGGTTTTTCTGTGGGTAAGAGATTTATAGTGATTTACTGAACATTCAATGGGCAGGTCCTCAGTGGGAAGATCAAGTCACACTGATTTCATACAATCTTGGACATGTGTGTCTCAAAAGGATTTCAGCAGTTTGGGGGCTAGAAGATACCTCAGCCAGTAGAGAACCCAAGTTCAACTCACAGGACTCATGTTAAGAAATCAGGTGTGGCGACACACAATTGTCAATCGGTACTCGAGAGGCAGAGCCAGATGGAGCCCTGTGGCTCACTGGTTAGCCAGCCTAACCTACCTGATGAGTCCCTGACTATTGGAAGATCCTATCTCTAAACTAAAAGAAAAGAAAAAAGAAAAAGTGGATGGTACATTAAAACCTGGAGTTAACCTTGAGCCTCCACGTGTATGTTGTGCATACCTCTGTTCTCATTTGCACACACATGCACGTGTGTGCGTGCACACATACACACAAACACACACACACACACACTTCCATAACTTTGTTCTAAATGAGGAGGGAGTGACAGGCTGGAAGGAACTTGAAACAGGTCAGAGCTAAAAGCATAAGGGCTGATGGTGTAATGAGATATGGGGTTTCTTGTTTCACCCAAGGGGAGTAGGTATTACTTGGCTTGGTATGTCGATTGTGTGAGAAATGCAGGCACAAAGTTAGCAGATTTTAAGACTTGTTTTCATAATAAATTTAAACTCGCAGGTCTGTAGGCGAAACTTCTCCATCTTAAATACAACCTTGAGCCAGATAAAACATGTTCACCGGCCAGAATTGGCCCTCGGGTGATAGTTTACAGTACGCTAGGGTCATTACCAATGGCTTACTACATGTCAAGCTCTGAGCCAAGTATTTCATCTGTATGTGCTTCTTTATATTCATCGTGGCTTTGTGGAACACTGTCCTTTTCCAGGGCAGTTGGGTAGCTCAACCAGGGATTAGTAACTGTATGGAGGAGAGAGAAGAGCTTAATACCAAACTTGCCATTTAAATATCAGGAACCTGTGAGACTCTGAAGCTCTAATGAAGAACCACAGAAATCCACCAAGTCTATGGTCTGTGCAGCTAAATACAACACACGAGTAAGGATAGGATGCTTTGTGGGGGCACAAGGGAAGAAGATTTCTAACATGTGCTTCTGATCTGGAATTTAAGGGGTGCACAGGGACGGGCCAAATGTGCAGGGCAGCACTGGGAGATGTGGTCTTTTAAATGGTAGGAATCAGAGAAATGGGAGAGGAAGGGCAGTACAGTGTTCGCGAAGAGTTTTTACCGGGGAATGACTTGCTGCTCTGAGATTTAGAACAATTATTCTGACCTTTTTCTGTTCCCCTCATTGGAGAGCTCAGTTAGGGGCGTGATCGTGCAGGCAGGGCAGTCATTCGGAAGCAAATGAGCATTCTGCAAGAGGTGGTAGGATCTGAAAAAAAATAAGACAGTGAAAAAATGTTGACAGTAAACGATGCAAGGAGCAGTCACATTCAAGAAAAGACCAGAAATGATGGCTAATGTAGGTGATGAGGAAGAGTGAGGATAATCGAAGGCGAGGGGTTGTAAAGAAACGCTTTAACGTAAACAAATGGCGTGCATCCAACTTGACTGAAAACTAAAATGAAAGTTAAAAGAACACTAGAGTCGTGTTTTCTCCTACTGACAAAGGCCTCTCAGACGTTTGACAGCTTTCTTGAAAAAATCTCGAGAAACAAGTCTCCAAACACTCTGGAGTGGGAGTTCAGAGGACAATGAACAGAAATTTGGCAACGCGCATTAAGGTTACCCATGTTCTCACCTCTGCCCCAGTGATTTCCCATCCAGGAATATAACTTTCAGGTGTGTAATTTTGTGCATGTGCAGACTTATGTCCATAGTTACTCACTAAAGCACTATGGGAACAAAAACTTCCACGCATAGAGGCCCGCTTAAATAAATTGTGGTGGATGCAAACAGCACATCTTCTAGGTGTGAGGAGAAATAGGAGGCCTGACATCAAGAATAATAAACGTCTAGGATGTACTGCTAAAGAAAAACAGAGCACACAACAAAATAGCACAGACACAGAACTGTCCAGAAGAAATAGAATGTTTGCTTTTAAGGTTTTTGAGGATTCCCCAGCCCTCATGGAAAATTGCTTCCCAGATAGTTTAGTTGGTTGTTGTCATTTATCTGTTTTCTTTTGACTTTATTTTTGATTGTGGTTGATGTGGGAATTTTTATAATGTAAAATTTTTATTTTATGCTTCTGAGGAGCATATTCAACCAAGATGAGATAAAAATTTCTGGTAGAAATTGATTGTGCAGATGGTAAAATCATTCCCAAAGACTGAAGCAGTGAAATAGGACATGGGTAAAGATATAAGGACTGCATGGGTTGAGTCTGAGTTTGAGATGCCAACAGGCTATTTGAGTAAAATAGCTTGGAAATCAGTTAGAGATTCCTGATTGTCTGTGGAGTGACCAAGACTGGACAGGTGGATTGTAAGAGACAGATGCTGACGAACAGTCTGCAAGAGGCTGAATTGCTATGTGCCGTGTATGTTAAGAGGAAGCATACTCTCTCACAGGAAATTCGTTTCCAGTATGATGAGTTGCTGACGGCGACCTTCACCAGGGATTCCTTGTGTCCTAGACGAATGTCACTTTGAAGAGTATCTGTTTCTGCCATCATCATCACGTATACTTCTCCCAAGAGGAAATGTTGAGGACTTGGGAAACATTCATTTTCCCCGTATAAGCTGCACCTCTTCTGAAAATGTCTTCTCTGAACTCATCTCAGTACGCTGTGATTCTTTGTGGTGTAGGTGATGAGACTTGACATTCACTGGAACCCTATCTTCTGTTGGAATGCATCAAGAGCTTAAGCAAATCAACCGAAGCCATAGGTCAGCATTTGAACTCAAATCTCTAGGTCGTGACGTCACTGCACAAGTCACTAGTTAGAGTTAGCCTGATCCTGGTTAGTGGACAGACTTCCCCCTCAAGCCAACTGTCATTTTTTTAGAGTGTATTCATGTACCTAGCTGGGGAATGGGGGCAGAGCCTCTGACTGCTTAAGTACACCCCACTGTCTCTTCCTTTAAGCTGTTGGTTCAAGACCCTGTAACTCATCCGATGTCAGAAATAGAAAACTCTGGATATATGAGCCACAGCCTCCAATCTGAATCCTCCGGCATGGAGATGATTTATTTTAAATATCCCCGTTCAGGCAGAACAGATGTGTTTGTTCTCTTTTGGATGCATCTGCAAAAATCAGCAAGAAAAACAGAAAGTAAGTAAACTAATTGGTCCGGAACTCTATTTGAAACTGTGACTCAATCACAAACGTACTTATAACTTCTGTATTTAAGGACAAGGAGTTAAAAGTGACTGGCCAAAGATGCTTCACTCCAGATATTTACTCACTGCAAAGACTTGATAGGAGACTTGATTGCTTTTCGTCTGCACCAACATTCCATTAGGCTGTAGCCGTTCGAACTCGTGAAAGGCATTAGCTTGCAGTGAGGGGCTGAGTGAGGAAGAGCTTTCACACACAAGAGGACATGTTTAGGATTACCTCCGCTGGATTCTGATTAGCAGTGTTTATGTTCCATCTAACATCTTCCATATGCCATTGCTGTGTGAAAGTTTGGTCTGCACATTCATTCTCCTCAGCAGCTGTGGAAGTCTAGACCTTTCAAAACAAATGTCTGCCTTGTCTGGTATCCTGTCCGCTAGAACTGTTTATTTTAGTTGAGTTTGGTATCATTTTTCACGGAATAAGGGTTTAGGGTGACATATCTGTGAATGTAACCACGCATTTGAGATGTCTTTTTATCTCCATGATGGAGTCATCCTGCCATTTACTTAGCTGACTTTCAATGTGGAGAATGTTGGCAAGTTCTATTGCTCTAAAGATAAAACCAAATATTCTAGAAAATTCACATGAAATGAATTATACTGTGACTTTTTCCAAAACAGCTTTACTTTGTAGAAGTGCCATATGTTTGATGAAAAGAAGGAAGTTGGTTAATTAAAGTTCAGACAGGACAGGAAGGGAACATCACTGGAGACTTTAGTAGTTGAGCAATATCATCCATCCCAAATCTCTCTGTGAACGTGTATCTGCAGGTTTTCAATGTTATATTATCAACCAAGCTATAAAGTCATCTTATACATTATCTCATAGACAATGACTATAAAAATGTTGTCCATACCTCTACACTTTGGAGAAGTAAGGTATGAATTGGTAATAATCAGATTAGGATAATATGTATGTACAACCAGACTGTCCCGGATCCTCAGACTAAGAGTTCCCTTCTCAAATACTCTTTATTGTACCGATGTTAATTTATTATATGTTGACTGAACACTCATTATATGCCAAGTGACAGTCATAAGGTAAATGAAGCCAAGGTTACTCTCAAGGGCTCACACAGTCCAACAGCAACCACAGTTACCTGCTGCAAGGACCATGGCGGAGGGGGGCTTAGCATATTGTGAGAAGACACATAAAGGTGAGAATGAGAAGCATCTCCCCTAAGAAAGAATGATGCATGCAAAGACTACATAGGAAAAAAGTGTATAGGATTCTAGGAAACTGGAAAGTGCTTAGGATGCTCCATGGAGGCATCCATGTGGGATGTCTACCTGAGCGATTCGGCAGGAACTCAGGAGAGAACTTCCTGAGACTGGCTGAGGCATTGGCCGTTTAGAGGTGGTATTTGAAGTCAGAGATTTGGAGGCCAGCTGGAGTTTTATTACTTATCATGAATTTCTATTAACTCTGGTTCAAGGTTATTGAATTTGTAATAGAGTAGAATAAATGGTTGCTAAAATTATGACATTTTGAAATTCATCCACCCCCACCCATTTTCATGAAAGAAACATTTGTCTGGGAGACATAAAATACCACTATTCAGAATTTATTGTTCAAAGGAATTGGTAAGGAGAGTTGTAGCCAAAAAATCAAATTTAGAAAAGTCCCCGTCTTTTCTCCCTTTAATAGCATAGAGACTTGACTAAAGCTCCCCTGTTGAACAACACAAATGCTTACAGTTCTGCCTGCCTCGTGGAAACAGGAAGCTATCCATGCATTGGTCTCCACGATCTCAATGCATTATAAATACCACATCTTTCTCCACTGCTAATGCTTCATACAGTTTCTCCTCCTGGCTACTTGTCTGCTTAGCTGTCATCTCCAAACTGATATATTAAAATCCTAATTCCCAAAGTGATAGCGTTAAGAGACGGAGCCTTTGGGTAAATGATTAGCAGGAAAGACAGACACCTTTTAGGAAGGTGACTAGTGCCCTCGTAGAATGGCCCAGGAGCCTTATTCACTGGTCCTTTCCACCACGGAAGGACATATCCAGAAGCAGACTCCTGGAGTCTTAAAGCAGGCTTTCAACACGGCACAACCCTGTTGGGACTCTGCTCTTAGACTTCTTGCTTTCAAGAGCTGTGAAAAGTAAATTTGGGGTGTTGTTTAAAAATCACCCCAATTGTAGAAACAGTAGTGTCCAACTATTGTGTAAAAAATCAAATTAGAAGGAGATTAGTGAATATGTGCCCTGTAACCTTAGAGTTTCTTTACCCAAATGTGTCTATTTTCAAACAAAACAACTGAATACCAGAGCAATTCAGTGTCTTTTGTAAGACCATACATGTGCCTGCACAGCCCCTTCTCAGCTCAGGACCCTGTTAAATTAAGGGATAATTTAACACGTTTATCATCTAATAAACTTCCATTTCCTTCTTCCCTCCCTCCTTTCTTCTCTGTCTCCTCCCTCCTTCCTCCTCCATCCTGTCTTTCCCCCTTTATGCTCCTTCATATTCTCTCCCTCCCTCCTTTCTCTCCTTCCTCTTCCTCCTTGCTCTTCCATTTCCTGTTTCCCTCCCTCCTTCCTCTCTCACTTCCTCCCTCCCATTCTCCCTTCTCTCTACCAATAACTCATTTGCTCATTGAAAATACTAATGAATGAATGAGTTAGCCAAAAGGTGAGGACAAAATAGTGGGAAATGAAGGTCATTTCCATTTTCTTCTTTGATTGCAAGCCTATGAAGTGTGTAAGACTTCTGGTCATGAGTCCTTGACTTGCTTGACCTTAAAGCCACTTGGTTTCATTAGAACATCCCAAGCTTAATATATAAGAGATTAAAAACAAAACAAACAAACAAACAAAACATTGCTTGTTGAAGTCTTTTCAAAGTGAGCTTTGAAATTTTATCAGTGTGTTGTAATTGCCATTGTCTCTATAACAAACACAAAGGCTTGCTGGTTTGCTTTTTTACAAATAGAGATCAGAAGGTCCTTTCTTATCTTCCTTTCATTTTCTATAATGCTTTCAACACAAGCTTAGGGAGAAAAAAACAAAAGACCAGGCATTGATTTCAGTATGGTTCAACAGAAGTTGTGGAGGAGGCAGGCCTGGGACTACCCAGCACCGTGTCTCTGGGACCCTAATGCAGTCACTATTGCCTCATGGCTGACTGCTGTTTGACTATTTTTACAGCCTCCCGCAGTACTTCCTGCCTATTACCCTATAGCCAGGACATCTATTTTCATGTTCTCACGGTTTTGACACCTCACACTTTTTCTTAGCCTAGCTAATGTGTTGCTGTATTCTGTCAGTTTATGCGGTCAACATTAATTTACTTTTCATTATTTATTTACTTGGTGCCAGCCACTGTCTTAGAGGATTTTTTTTTCTGTCTGTCATCTCTTACACTCATTAGACCCGCCTCCCCTGAGCACTGAGAATACCCAGTTCCAGCAACTTCCGTGTGTTTGGCTCCCAGACATTAAGTATCTCTTCTGAGTTCACGCATACAATGCATACGCTTTTAGACATATTCTACTAGGCTATTTCCTTAAGAATCAATACTGCTTCCAAGTCACCCAAGATAGCAATATGTTGCCATCTTGGTGGAATATCAGAAAGTGAGAAATAAATTGAATAATTATGACCTACATTTTAAAGTCCTCATTTTCTAGAAATGCATAAACATTTCACCTAAATGAAAAGTAAGACAGATCCATAAGTAAATAAATAGTCCTAGATACAATAAAATTGAATCGTCCCACAGTAAAAACATTCAAATAAGAAAGTCATCTAAACCTGTGTCATTTGTTCTAATTTAATTTCACTTGATGATCTCATCTATAAATGGGACCCAGGGACAGTTAGGACAGGGCCCACGTGTGTCTCAACCATACATAGCACGAATATAAAGTGTCTACATGTGGAGACATCACATGTCCATGTGCTTGTATCCACGGCTCCATGGACCAGTCCTCTTAATTATGTTTTATACATGCTTTGTGCAGCCAGGCATTGATCTTTCAAGTGCTGTTGTCTGGTTCAAAGACTTGTAATTAGGCAGAAAGATTGGAACAATGGATGCTACGGAAGTATCCCTGCTTTGTATGTATGAAATTGTCTCTCTAGAATTATTTCTCTGGGGGAAAAATATGACCAGTTTCAAAGATGCACTGAGACTGTTTTGAAATTTTTATTTCTTCTAATCATTTACTGATATTCCAAGAATTTCTTAGACAATCACAAATTGCAGGCCTTTCCTGTTTTGCTATGAAACTGCTTCATGCTTTCTTGCTGCTCTGCTAATTGGTGAGCTCTTCATCATTGAGACCAGAAGTCAGGGGCTCTTATTAACCCATCGTGAGCTCCATATAGTTCCAGGGGTGTGCAAAAGGAAAACAACTGTCTTTAAGCAAGATGCCCCTCCTACATTTTATGGCACTGGAAGGCACCATGGAGAAGACAAGAAGAATGAAACCAAACAGAATAGCATCCCCTGACATTGAGGATTCCCTAATGAGCCTTCTTGTTAGCGTTTGCCATTTCTTTCACTGTGTTCAGTCTTTCTCTTGCCGTGTAAAATTTTGCTAGGGATTTGAAAACACATAATTGACTTCTGCGTCGCAGTCCTGAAAACCATGAAAGGAACAATGTTTATTTCTCTGGAAGGCATTGTCCTTGTCTGTAGGTGGTGAAGTGAAAATTTCTAGAATTTCCTCCCGGGAAAATGGAGAGACTGAAAGATTCCTCTTTGCTCTTTTACACACAAATATGCCATGGTCACATTCTTTTCTATAAGAGCATGAGTTTTCCCTGTGTGCTAGACTGAGAAATCGTGTCTGCACAAAGAATTCCCTTGGAGACTCACTAGCAACAAGGAGGATAGACGGAGCCTCTCAGCAATTTCAGAGACCCTGAGGGATGGGAACCTTCCATTGCTATGTGACTTATTTTTGACCACAACATGTGCTATCATTTCCTGAGTCTCCATGCTGCCTCATTTCAGTGCTTGCAGAGCATTTTCCTCTACTGATTAGCCCCTGATTTCCACGCCCGCCTGCCGCTGCCCTGATGGCCGGGCCTGTGAATGAGCAGCGTGCTCCAGCATGCAGGGAGGTTTCTCCTTCCAGAACTCCCGACAGCTCTAATATCACAGGGAGTTTCTTCTGCCGAGCCAGCTGGATTATTTTCTTCTGAAGAAAAGAAAATGGTATGTGTGTTATTCTAAAACAAAATATAATACCATCCAGGAGACAAAAAAGCACCACTTCCCAACACTTTTGACATCTGATATTGTCAGTTTGCCATCCATTATCCTCCCCAAGTTAGTAGAGGCATCTGCGTCAGCCTGGGCCTGAGTGGCCATGACATCGGGGGTCCTTGAGGCTGCCAAGGACCACCCTGACCCCGAACACGTGTGCTTAGTCATCACTGTCCTGGACACCCACGTGTTTCTCTTTCTGGCACCGAAATGCCAGATGCCAGAGAGCGCCAGAATGTTTTTCCTTGTCTTTGTTGTTGTTAGTGGGTTTTTGTTTTTTTGTTTGTTTTCCTTTTGTTCTTGTTTTTTGGTTTCCCGAAGAGCCAATTGGTTCACTTTCATGTTGCTTTTCCTCTTATGAATGATCTGAAAATAATGATAAAATTAATGCATTGTGATTGAAACATGGTCACGGGCATGCAAATTTTCAGTTGCCCAAAGTATCTGCAAAATAAAGGGCATACTTTGGTTTCCACAGAATCACCTTGATAGGTAAGTGGGAAAGGACCACTTAATTAGTCGCCGAGTCACCCTCGCCAGAGGAGTGACTTTGCACTAACTCAGGGGAGTTTAATAAATCGCTTTATCTATTTGGGGCTCATTTCTGTCACAGGGATGCTGCTTTCACAGACCAAATTTTATTTTCGTTCGTATAAAATTTTCTCTCTTCTGAAACAGTAACTAAGCACTTGTACTCGTCTGATCCTGGTTCCCTGTGAGCTCTTTAAACTTCTCAAAGCTACAATACTGCTGAATGGACAGGAGGACATGTCTCTACCCAAAGACATCCTGAATGACTGAGTGAGGTCAGCATCTGTGCAGTCATAACCAGCACAAAAAGATGAAACAACGTGTGTATTTATTAATTTCATATCTGTTTGGTTTTCTGGAACTCATGTCAAGTAAATTCATGGGTTGTGAGCTGCTCTTTATGACACATCCAAGAAATGGCTTTTCATCATATTTCAGGGCAACTCCCAAACTGGGTCGCTCATAGAGCATAATGAATGTGACATTGGAATTTGTATAAATGCAAGTTTCATACAGCTTTTCAGAAAAAAAGTCGGCTCCATACCAAAAAGTATTAAAGATTAATAAAGATGTCCTTTGACCCTCTAAGCCTTAAAGTAATACTACAAGAAAGTAGAAGTGATGAATGTTTGTGCACAGCAACTCCTTGTTTGAGACAGAAAGGAAAGGAGTAGAGTACAAGCTCCAGAATGATTCAATTCCACATAAAATGTACTAAAAGTGGAATTATTATTTTTTTTTTAGCTTTTGGGGCTGTTAGTAACACTTTTTTTTTTCTTTTATGTGACACTAAGTTTAAACCGAGAGCTTTTGAGCATGCTGGACAGGCACTGTGCCGTTCAGCTGTATCTCCAGCCCATTTTGAATTTGTTACTGTGTGAAGAGTTTCAATAGATTTCCCAGGTTGGCCTTGAACTTGGGATATGCCTGCCTTTGCCTCCTAAGTATCTAGGATTGCAAGTCTACACCACCAATTTTGGCTTGAAGAACATCTTTTTAAGGACAAAATTAATTCATTCTTCACATCATACAGGAAAAACAAAACAAAATAAAACAAAAACCCTCCAAGTACATCATAGCTTTAAATGAAAAAAAAAAAAAAAAAAATATATATATATATATATATATATATATATATATATATATATATATACTAGGTAATATATCTAAATGCCTCAACATTGTGGGTTTAGAATATTTTATTATTTGTTTATTATTTAGAATAAAAACTAAATTTGGCTATCTAAAAATAAAATTTTTGTATGCACAATCCAAACCAACCAAATAAAGATTCCCTCAAAAAAAAAAATCACACACACACACACACACACACACACACACACACAAACAAAACCAAACAACCCCCTGGAAAACATAACAAGCAAAAGACCAAGAAGGTAAGCATCACAAGGAAAGAAATTGAAAGACAGTGGCTTGAGCCATGAAGAGAGAATGTTCCCAGTGAGCATCAGAAATAAAGAGCTACCTCCTTAATGTGCAAATATGTTTTCAAAATTAAGGGGAAAATGAGCACGATTCCTATAAAACTACAGTCAGAAGGCATGAAGGAGCAATTCACTGAAGGAGCATATGAAAGGTGTTTATATCCACAAACAATAAGAAAAATGCAAACTGAAACAACATTGATACTCTTTCTCATCCATCAGAATGGCAAGCTGTGAAGTTTTAGGCTGCAGTAAGTTGGAAAAGCTGTAGGGAAGGCTGTGCTCTCCTACCCTGCTGGCAGGACAGTAAAGAGCATCTTTCCTAATCAGGAGGAACTGGCAATACATAGCCAATTACAAGAGCACTTGCATGCTCACCTTATAATCTCACTGTAAGAATATACTCTGACTGTAAATTTTTATTATCTATCTATCCATCTACTCCCATCATATACGCAAAATGCATTTGTTAAAGCATTAACTGAAAAAAGAATTGGAAACTTCTTAAATGTCCAAACATTGATTGATTACATAAACTATACTAAAGAGTCTAATTAGACATAATACAACAATAAAATAGTTGTAAGAAAGCCTCTATAATGAAGTACTTTCCAGGACATATGCTTAAATGAAAACACTGAATATACAACAGAATATATTAGTGTGCTTTCTTATATGTATGAAATCAAAATTAGGAAACATGTATATGTCTGTGTATCTTTACTAAGAAGGATGTGTGATGACTAAACAAGAAAACAATTAAGTTGTTTGCTAATAAGTAGGTAGGGATAAAAGGCAAAGGAATGATACTTTGTTGAGTAAAGTCCTTTTGACTTTTAAAAGTATGTCGTTGTATACAATTTTAAAAAATATATATTTATGCCCGGTGGTGGTAGTAGTGGTGCATGCCTTTAATCCCAGCGCTCAGGAGGCAGAGGCAGGCAGATCTCTGTGAGTTTGAGGCCAGCCTGGTCTACAGATTGAGTTCCAGGACAGTCAGAGTTACAACAGAGAAACTCAGTCTCAAAGGAAAAAAAAACAAAATAAATAAATACATTTATATCAGTAAGAACCAGAAGCAAGCTTGAACAAGTAAGCTGTATTTCACAATGACTATTTTAACTACATTTAACATAAAGGAGGAAAAGGGAGGAAAGTTAGAAAGAAGGAGGGAAAGAAAGATCTGAGTAACTTTTGAACAGAATTCAACTGTGTCTCCTCAGTCTTAAGATTAGAGTGATGATTGTAAACCAATCCCAACTCTCTTCTTGTCTAGAATATGTGTGTGTCTAGAATATGAATAAAGCATTTCAATGCCAATTTAACTTAGATACAAGATTTGGACACATGACAAAAAAACTGAGCAAATGCATCGATATATTTGTTTTGTTGGAATCTGGGACGATGACTGGATTCAACATGGAATCACACCTAAATATGGAATAGTAGGAAACAGGAAAGACACATGGATTGAAAGGATCTTAGTGAGCTTATGATATGTAACACACACACATGCATACATACATGTGTATATGTCTGTATAATTTCACTTACAGGTGCCAATGTAAATATCTTTATATAATTCTGATCATTGTTTATAGGACACACCAAGAAGGAAAGACATCCGGTAGCAATGTCATTACCTTCTGTCTGTATCTTGATCTCTAATAACATTCATTATTCTTAAAAAGATTAGAGATATGGCCGAATTCAGAGTTCAAGCAAGACAGGTAAAATGTCCTGGACTTTCTTATTATGTTACAAAAGAAAGAGATATGACAAACGATGGATGGTATCATGCCTCAGGATGCAGAAGCTACAGAAAGGGTCAACCACTAGCCAAATCTTGACCAACTGGAGTGCCAGAATGATGTGTGGTAATTAATTTAATCCATCAAAACCATTAGGAATTCTTTGGCCATGCCAAAAAAAAAAAAAAAAAAGAAAGAAAAGAAAAAAGAAAAAAACAGAGTAATAAAAGTAATACATGAAGAGAAAGGCAGGTCCTACCTCCTGGAGAATGATGGAAGCTAAAGACAACACGAAGGGTTGGAGGGAGTGCAGGAGTTTAGAAAGAATAATAAATATGGGGCCAGGCAAGAACTATCAATTAATGCTAAACTCGGGGAGACGCTGTGAAGATAATGAGTAGTCAACCCGGATGTTCTTAAATTGTTTTTCTCGTACACTGCTTATTAATTGTGCAGTTAATTAGGCAATTCTTTGACCAGATGATCAAACTCAGCATCACTAATGAGGGCTAGAAAGGCATTGTACATCATTAACTTGGAGAAAGAAGCATCACTCGTGTAGGATTCTGGTCTCAATGGACACCTGGTTCTAATCCATCAACTTCTGTACAACCTGAAATGAGCAACGTCCTGTTAAAATAAATACTATATAAATGTGGGGAAAGTGTTTTCTTCCCACACGTCAGTCCTATAAAAGACACTGAAAGTTACTGTAACAGACAAGGGAATGGTCCAGATTACAGACTGTGTAGATATGAGATCTGAGGTATGAGGCGGGAACCACACCACATCTGTGCTAGAAAGTTAAGAAAATGGAATAAAACCACACTTGGGGCAACAGATAGAAGTTGGAATACTACTTATAGAGTAGATCAAATGACTGCCTTCGTTACTGGTTTATAACTACTGCTCAGTCATGTAAGACGATATCCCTATTCTTGGGAGGCAAAGTATAGGCAACTTATTTTAGGGACAGAGGGTTCAGGGGAGAAAAAAAAGAAAGAAAGATGAGGAGAGGCACCTCTCTTTGTATTTGCCAGCTCAGACTGCCATGATAAAATACCAAAATGCCGCAATCCAAGTAGTCTGCAGAGAACAGAGATTTATTTCCCACTGTCTGGAGTCTGGAAAGGTCTAGATCAAGGCACGAACTGATGGGGTAACTAGTAAGGGCTTGCTGGGTGATATATGTCTACCTTCTTCCTGGATCCTTACATGGTAGGAGAGAGAGGGCAATTCTTGAAGGTCTTTTCACAATCTCATTCATGATAGTCTCACTCTTATGACTCATTTACCACCCAAGGATCCCGTGTTTTAATATTACTTTGGAATAATGACTCTTAGGTATCAACATGAACTTGGGGAGAACATTCAGTCTTCACTACTGGCCAAAAGCCTCCCATGAGCCTCCTCCACGGTCCAAAGACAGATAAGCATCCTTCTCCTTCCTAAGGTGGATGAGCCTCATTTGTTCTGTATGTATTTTAGAAAACTGTAAATTATTTCCAAATAACAGGTATTTAATAATGAGGAAAAACAGCCCTCTCTCATATGTCCAAAGAAGGCTCCCACAACTGTTTAAGATAGTACCTGTCACTTTGTTCAAAGATATCACATAAATCTGACATTTTATGGTCCCAGTTCAGTGCAAGACCTAGAGGCTTCTCCAGTGTTCCAACCAGTTCAGAGAGGCTGTTCCAATAATCTAGAGCACACTACCATGAGATAGTCTGGAAACCAGCATTATGTATTTCATAGTTCTTTTTGTCACGCTACTTCAAGCCAACCAAACCAGAAGTGACCAAGATCTAAGACCACGTTAGATGTGGAATTACCTCTAGGAAATCTTTTCCTGCACTATCACGCTTGACTTCACAACTGAGACAATTGCTACTATTCATCTCAAAAATGTGGAAAAGCTCAACAGGAAAGCCAAAATTGTACTCGTGGGAGGACTCAGTGTTGATTTCTGCCACTTATATCCTTAAGAACTATTTTACTAACTGAGACGATAGGTGATTAAGGGCCAAATCGCTGTCTCCATTGGTTGTCCCCTGTCCCGTGAGCATGTGGCTGGGCAAGAGCTCTCTGTGACCATGCAGAATGAAATTCAAATTGCTTTAGGAATGAGTGAGGTGCAAGCTTCTTGTGTGAAGCCTGATCTCAGTCATCTGTGGATAGGGACCATGATGCAAACATTTATTAAGTGTTCTTGGGGGGCATGTTGTCTCGACCCTTGAATGGAACAGCTAATTCAGTACGTCGTCACCGGCTGCTCCATGACATTCCTCTCAATCGTGGTTTGTATTTACACAGGTGGTCCCACACGATTACAATCAGCTGAAAATTGCTGTTGCCTAATGACATCACAGACATCATGATGTTGCAATAGCTCATTGCAAATGTGTTTATGCTGAGGCCAATGGAAAGAATCCCACTGTGCTATCAGTACAAATAGTGTTTGATGATGCTGATCATCAAATGATCAGATCACTCCCTGGTTTATACATGCAATATACTTTCCTTTTTATCTTTATGCTAAGTCGAACCCTCTGCCTATAAGAAGGTTTACTGATAAACAGTCTTCTGGTAACTCTGGCTGGAGCCTAGTCCACCTCATGCTCATGCCTGCTTTGGCTGCATCAAGAGGCTGTATGCGCCTTGTATGCCTCAGTGCCGTCCGTGAAGCTCACACAGTAATGAAACTGCCTAGCCGCGCTTTTTGCAGAAGGCAGTACCATCGTTCAATGTTGCCTGGCTCCACCTTCATTTGTTTTAGAGATGAGGAATCTGGCACGGAGATAGATTTACTCAGCCTATGAGTGGTGATTTGCTCCTTAGCCCTGGCCACTAAGGCAGATCGACTCTAAGATGAAAGGTATCTGATGGAAAATAGATGATGGAGTTTAAAGATGCCCATCTTGAAGGCAAACATTTTTATGCAGACACTGTAGATGTTCTCAGACAGCACGAGCAGAAGAAATGTTGAGACAAGCGTGTTCCCAACTGCTTTATAATTGGCAGGTGGCAGTTGTGTGCTGAGAGTTGTTAGTGGGTTAATGGGCATTCTTTGGGGGAAGTGTGTCTCCTAATCAAATAAGATTGCGAAAGGAGATGTTTAAGAACTAATTTCTTCATCATCACTCCTGAGAACGTAACTGGAATTTTTTTTTTAAGTCTCTTCCGTTCTGTGAAATTTTTCGCCATTCGTTATTCTGCTTTGTTGTCAGCAAAGCTTATCAACGAAGTCCTGATAAATTCCTTAAAAGACCACAGACTCAGAAGGGAGCAAAAACAGCATGATTTGTGTTTGTATTGTTGGACACCAACTTTCACTTTCTGCAATGGCTTAGCTTCTGCCGGGTCTAGGTATGCTGTTCGGATGGGGAGAGTCTGTTCATAGACGCACAGCAGATTCTTGGATGTGATCAGGAAATGTATAAAGCATAATTTTGCCTATTATTTCCCCCAAAGCACTGGAAAGAATATATTCTGTGTGGAGATGTTCGTGAAATTGCTTTTTATTAAACAAAATGAGAGAAGGAGCAGCTACAGACTAAGTGTTGAGCTGTTCTTTGGAAATATCTAACAATACAGTATATATTTATAGCATTAAGCTAGATTTTACCATTCTAGACACCCCAGCCCCATTAAATTTTTCTTTTTTAAGCTGTAGCTGAATAGAGCGAGGGAAAGCTATGCCCTGGCTCCTGTAGGTCGCTGCCCTGTTGTGCCTGTGGGAAGAAAGCCTCTCTGTGGGGAGGAAGGGAGGTGGCTCCCAAGTCCTAATAGGCCATTTTCTGTCTTCTCCCTATGATTGTCTTCAATCACCTGGCAATCACGATGCTATTAGAAGCACCCTGGCCGAAGACACTCACATGCTTTGCTTTGCCATTATCAACTTTTGACAGAAAGCATTGAGGTTGCTGCAGAGCTGATGGGTCTTGAGAGCCTTGAATTAAACATCTGCCTGTCTTTGTGACATGCCAAAATGGTCCAGCGCCTTCTGAGGATGCTCATGCAAGGACTGGAACTGTACATGTGTGAATGAATTATTTTGTCTCCTATGTATCTCCTTCCCTATTTTACAATATGTCACTTGCAACAGTGATATGGTCACTGTTGTCTCTAATCGTGGCCATAGATTGTACTAAACCTGGAGTTGAGCACTTCCGGGGACATAGGATTTGTGGAATGTCATGCAGACATCCTCTGTCCCCAGATCTGCACCCTCTAGCACCTCTACCTTGTAAAAATATATTTACGAATTGGAGCATTGCTTGTAGTTCAGGAGTCCCTGTGGGGTGGGGTTTCATGATGTCATAGAAACTGTGAAGTCAGGCCCAGGTTTCTTTGGGACTGTATTTCAAGAGTGATCTCCTATGTTTCGTTTTTTAGATGACTCACTTTCTATCAAAGTACTTGAGACAGTTCTGCATAGATTTCTCTGTAATGGGGATAAGGAAATGAGAAAGTTTCAGATTGACTACAAATGCTAAAGTTCTGCGTGGCACTAGGCAGTTGTATGTGTATATTCCTTTTATGAACAAAGTTTAGCAATCCTTTTAAAAACTTCCCTCATAAAAGAACACCGAAGAAAGAAAGCTGGATTGAGATTTTAATAATCTGCACCATTAAGAAGCATTTCCAATTAATATCTGCATGATGGCATATAGACTTAAACCCTAGTACACAAGAAGCTGACACAGGAAGGTTGCATATTAAAGACAAGCTTGGTCTACATAGTGAGACCCTGTCTCCCAAACAAGCAAGAAAATCAACAAAGAAGCGACAGTAACAGTAACAACAAAGATCATTTGAGAACTTTACTTTCAGGAGCTTTTGTTAAAGAGTAAATTGGAGCAGGAAGGGTTTCTTTTGTTTTTTTTTTTTTGATGTGAAGGAATAGATCCATGAAATATTTTGGGGAGCATGCCTGCTATCATTATAGACTAAAATTACACATGGCATTGTGATGGTGAACAATATCTCTTAAATTTTAAGACAAATGTTCTCTTGAAAACAGTTCATAAACATCTTAGACATGTAGGGGCATCCTATGACCTTAGAAGACACTATTAGTCCCTAAATTAGTCACTATTCTCAAGTAATTCACACACATACACACACACACACACACACACACACACACACACACACACACACACACCCCAAGGACTGGCTGGAAGCTGCAAGGCTAAGATCACAGAGCACCTCTCCTTAGGCGGACTGGATTCTTGCCACGCATCAGCGTGCGTGGTTTCGCCATTTCTGTGGGCCATGAAAGGTATTCCAGGTTTCATCTCCTCCCTTATTTATTCTTCCCATGCTCACGAGAGGAGAGAGAAAGCATCAAATGGCAGATGGTGCACATACCACTGCAATGGGAGACAAAGGGGCTAAGGGGACTAATCATGCTCTAGTTGCATAGTGCGGATCTGACACCAGGAGTAAGTGAAGAGTAAAACAAGTTTAGTGCTTTATGAACATACACGTTTCTCCGTGAGCAAGTTGAAGTTCATCCAATGTGTAATTTATCAAGCTTTGGGGACAGAGAACAAAAGAGGTTGTAAGTATCTCTTTTCAGAGAAGGCTGCTCCTGGCAGAACAGGGGAACCCTATTTCTCTTGGCGATGGACAGCCTCATCCGAGCAGGGTAACTGGTTTATTCTATAAACTGACAATGAACAAGAAACCGAACACTTAGAAACAGAAGGAGGTGGATCCCTTCTAACTTGATAGGTGAATTACTGAAGGCCTTGAAATGTAAATATGAAACTGAGGAAAATCTAGAGACTGTGTTATTCAGTACACTGTACAATAAGTGCAACCCCTCTGGGGCTTTTGGTATCTATCCATCAACTAGTTGATGAGTGCACAGCGATGCCTTGCGACCCCTCCTGTCATGCTCTGCACCTGGGGTGAGACTCTCCGAGCAGAAAGGCCTTAGCTTGCCATCACTGATGGAGTACAATTTGGGGCCCATAGTTTTGCCTTTGATCATCCCAGAACACGAATTCCACGGAACTCTCCCCTTTTCTGCCTTACTCTTTTGCATGCATTTAATCATTTCAGTCTGCTGTCAGCTCGTCTCCCAGCCGTGTGCATAATTGGATACATGTACTACAACAAAAAGATCCACTTTGACACCTGCCACTTTAGAAAACAAGTGCAAGGAAAGAAAGGGGAATATTATAATAGACAAATGTATTTATTTTGACAAGTGTGGTTCGGTTTTAATTATTAATATTTCATAGGATAGCAGGAACTGTCTTGTAGGATATTTTGTAAAAGTGATGACATCTGATAATCTGTCATTACTAGATTAACATACCTCTATGCAATTAAGCCTTTAGTCAGAAGAGAGGCTGACTTTCATTTTTAGTGTGAATTACCATGCAGCTAGATAAAACTGCAAGTATTAGGATTCGTAATTCTATTGTTTTTTTAGGCCTTTCCTCGGTGATTGAAGACATTTCATTATTTACGCCACTGAGAAGTCCTGAAAACCTTAATATGGGAATTTTCCGTATCTTTGTAGATTGTGTGTGTGTGTGTGTGTGTGTGTGTGTGTGCAAAGTGCATGCCTATATGTGCTTGCATGTGTGTATAGAGGTATAGGTGGCCTTTGAGTATCTCCCCCAATTGCTCGTCACCTTAATTTTGGGACAGAGTCACTCACTGAACCCAGAGCTCTCCATTTTGGATCCGTGCAGAATCTGCTTGCTCCCCACCCACAGAATGCCTCACCTTTCTGTGGGTCTGAACTTCGGTCCTAGACCATGCTGTACCCACATTCAAAGGCTTTGCTCACTGAGCCACTTCCCTAGTCCCTGATGTAGAATTTTTAAATCATTACCATTGTTTGGTATTCTAGGGTGAAATATCTTTTGTCTTTTCTTTCTTCTCCATTTTTTTTTTAAAGAAATTTGCACATTTGGTCTTTTGGAAAATTCAAAACAGAACATCTCATTTATTTCTAATTAAGCTATGCGAACAAAGTCAAGCCAAAAAGGACCAGGATTCACCTTTGGTTTTGTCATGGTTGGCAAACTGAGATTTACATTTCTCATCAATAGTTTTCTCATTGTACCTTCGCTCAACAACAAAAATGCCCACCATCCATCTCTGTCTTCACCTTCATCATCATCTCTGTCTTGTGTCTTGTGGTATTGAGTTTGACTAAATCCAAACAGCGAGAACACAGCTCTAGGAGGGGCATTCTGCCCCTCCCCTATGACCACAACCCTTTCATAGCCTAAAAATCTGATTTGGCTTTAATTTGTACTCAGCAGTGTCTGCTCTGTCAGAGGAAAGGACACCCCTGCTGACAGCAATCATTACAACTCCAGGGGACCAGCAGAGATAAATATACTATACACTGTCTTCTGAGTGGGCCAAACTTGTCCTTACATTTTTAAGATACTTTACAGATAGATTGCCTGTATCCCAGTTTCTTACTGATGCCCAAATTGGGCTTGTATATGATCCGTTATAGAAAAATGTGTCTATTTCACACAGCCAAACAGGACAGATGTGTTTACCGATGGCTCTTTTTTTAAGGAAAAAAAAATGTATGCAAATACACAGGAAGTGTGATCCCCACAAAACACTAATAAATAAAAACAGAAGCCCAGAAGCATCAAACACCTAATTGGATTTTCATTCTAATCTCTCACGATTGTGTTGGATATTTGCACAATCGACTGAAAAATCAAAATTATTAAATATGTGTGTAACATTCATAAGCACGAAAGTCATGAGACACGTAGATTTTTATATGCTTGTCATTAAAAAGAAAATTCCTCAATCCCGTAAAAGGGAAAATAAATAGAGCGATGTAAGCGCTGACCGGCAGGATGGCATTGCATTGCTTTTCCCAGCCACTTGGAATAGTGCAATCCTTGGCTTCTTGTCTTCTTTGTTCTCTCGTTTGGCCTATTGTAGCCTGTATAAAATTTACTTAGGTAACAATTTCTTCATCATGTCCCAAGATTGCAGAGAAGCGAGTGGGGAATCAGTCAACCTTGTTTAACCAGAATGGATATCTGCGTTGTGAAGAGGGAACATGTTTTTGGTAATGAAGATTTTTTTCCCTTTAAAAAAATGCTTTCATTGTATTTGCTACAGTGTTGCCTTTATTACGTTTGCAGACGAATTTAGGCAACGGAATCAACAAGCACTGTTTAATGCAGTTTATGTGAATTGTGCAAGCATCCTTCTGTTTTCCTTTGCACGAATCAGATGCTTGCCTTTCTACGTACCTCTACCAGATAAAGCCTGTGAAGGGGGACTAGCTTGGGCGAGGGTGGGGGGTGAGGGGTGGGGGTGGTAAAATCAAAACAGAGAGTTGTTAGGAGCCACACTATAAGACTGTGTGGGTTTTATTTCCTTTTTGGGTGTTTTTGTACACTGACATTAACAGTTAAGCCCTTTTATAATTAGCAGGAAAAAAAGAACCTGGTTTAGACATCAGGTCAGTGAAGACCAGGATGCCATAAGTGTTCATGGAATCCCTGCCGTGTACTTTTCTCTAATTAACTCCACGGTCAAGATTCCTGTCTGATATAATTGCAGGGCGACTTCCCACAGCTTTCGAACCTGCCCCTCCCACCAGCCACAGTAACCATCTCCATCACAAGGGTCTCTGAAATGTCAACTGAATTTTTCTCCCCTCCTCCCCCACGGGAACCCTTGACGGGACATGGCATGCACTGGGGACAATGGCTCTGCGTTGGGAGTCTGTCCAGGGTCTACTGAAGTATCTGTTCCGCCTTTGGAGTTTCCTTTAAAACGAGTCCAATAGCATGTCTTTCCCTCTCTACTGCTTCGGTCCCTGGTGCTTGTGAGCTGAGGTTACAAAAGGATCACACATTGCTCAAGAACTACTTTATTGCCATGAGGTTTCACGAATGGGTACTGTTTTAGTCTGTTCTCCAGAGGAATAGAACCAATAGAACAAAGCTTTTAAAAATTATTAGCATATACATATATGTATATAAATATATGTAAATGCATCAGTATATGTATTTTGTGTATATATGTATATATGTATTATGTATATGTATATCCATATACATATTAGCATTATACATAAGAGCTTCCCTATGGCATTTTATGTATGTGTATATCATGTGTTTGATCATATTCAGCCCATTACTCTCTCATGCCCCACACACTCCTGCTAATCTGTCTCTTTCACACCTTGCTCCGTCCTTCCGTTCCTTACTCCTGCTTGCCTCCCGAGGTCCTTTCTTTCTTCCCTTCTTTCCTTCCCTCCACCCATTTCTGTTTCTTTCTTGTTTGGGACTACCCAGTAAGTTTCATTAGGGTTGCTTACAGACATGGGTGAGAGTTATTTACAGGACCAAGGGCTCCTTCCTGTTTGCTACACCACTGAAGAAAACACTCCCAGCACCCCCAGCACTAATTACCTATAGATCCTCAGGGAAGGGTGGGATCTGGTCAATCTCTCCCTTCTCCTTACCATTACCCCTTTATAGGTCCGTACGTGCAGCGGGGCTTCTCCCCATGACAGGACGTTGACAGGCCCAAACTTGCACAGGTTTTGTGGCATTAATCACAACTGCTGTAAGGTCAAGACTGTAAGGGGATGCCTCTCTTCGAACAGTGCTCTACCTCACCCTGACCTGCTTTGGCCCTCATAGTTTTTCTGCCCCCTCTCCAGAATGTCCCCTGTTCCTGAGGGGTGCGGGGGGCTGATATAGAAGTCTCACTTATGGAGGTGCCATTTATGGCTGTGCATTCATTCAGTGGTCCCTTACCTTCAGCAGGGTGAACAGTTGTTTGTCTGCACTTACCAGTGTCCATTGCAAAAGAAGCTTCTCTGACCAAGGTTGGAGGTGGTAGCAAATGGTGCCACAGTGACTTCTCTCAGAATCTAAACAGGCTTCACCCCCACCCCCATTACAGATTTCCCCATTGGCTCTTACAGCTTCGGGCCCCTCCTCTTCTGCTCCCTGATTGGAGCTTGCTTCAATTCTCCAGGCTTTAAATTGCTTTTAAATGTAGATGAGGACAGAACTACAATCTCCCAGGTGGCCTCAGCAAGCCACAGGCCACCTCTGTGTCCAAAATGTGAACAGCTTCTCTTTGTGGGATCCAGTTAAAAATGAAATGATATAACAAAATTGTGTGTTTGATTCCAAAGACCCAGTTTAGAAAAACACAAGGACGTCCTCATATTACAGGGCACTGAGAGACAAGAAATAAATCTGTTCAGTTGTCATCCGGAAGTGGAGCCTTTACCCCGGAAGTCCCGCGTTTCTCCCCACCTCCCCACCCCCACCCTCCAGAGGTATTCCTACAGATTAAATCTCTTCCTTCTTTCCTGTCCTGTCCTTTCCACTGAGCTTGCTGGTAGTTCTCACCCTTAAGCCTTTTGTGTCACGTGGGTGTTTCTGGAGGGCACCCTTCTCTGCTTTGTTCAGAAGCCAGATGAGTCATCATTTCCCATGTGACACTTCCTAGGGCCCACCCTGGCCAAATCAGTCTCCAAAAACAGACCTGTGATTAAAGCCTTTATCCCACCCACCCTGGAATGAAAGTGACTGTTGACATATCCGTCACCCTTACGTTATTAGGAATTTAGAGATAAGGACGAGGCCTGGGCCTTATTCATCTCTCATGTCCCTGCAGTGTACAGCATTACTGTTGTCATTTAATTTGAATTCCCAACATGTATTTATTTTTACGGTGAGGTGTTGATTGGAGAAAGAGAAGAAAGGCATTAAAAAGTAATTTGAGAGAATTGGTAATAATCACATCTAATAGCATACAGCGATTTGCAGTTTTGCAAAACGGCACTAGGATATATAACAGTAAGGGAGATGTATGGCAAACCCTGGGCTTGAGCGTGTTGAAGACACAATCTAAAAGACTAAGAGGAAGCCGAGTGAAGCAGCTTCCTTTCCCTGCCTGGGCTCCCTGCCATGTAGGTGCTGATGCTTCCTTCTGTTCACTGGTACCTGCACCAGCCTAGACCCCTGCCTGTGACAAAATGCTGCTTGCGACGCCCTAAGGTAGGTGACTAGCAGCTTCACACAGTAGGGAATACAGCTTGACTTCACATACCTTCTATGATATTCTTAGTTCATCTCCCTTTATCATTTTCCATTCTCCCCATCTCAACCCACATGCAAACAAAACAAATAAACAAACAAACAAAACCTTTTAAATAGCATAGCCATAAGCCTTTATTATTGAATAGGTTGGCCTAATGGATTTTAAATATTAAGTTATGAAACGTCTAATTACAAATCTGCGGGAATTTCTACCCAAAGCAACTTATGCTGGTGTATGTTGGGTAAAATGTTCACTTCCACTTTTATTCTTCAGCCACTCTAATTCTTTTAAAGAAGAAAGTTTTGTTGAACATTTTGTACATATTCCTGCAAACCTTTCTCTATGTGTACACGTATGTGTATCTGTAGGTTAAAATTTACATGTGCCACATTTACATATTGCTCTGTACTTTGTTCTTTCTACTCTCAGTGTCCCTTGAGAGATGTGTTTCCATGTGGATACACACCGTCTTTTATAGCTACAGAGTTTGCAATCCTTGCTGTGACAGGTGACTGGTGTGGGTTGGGGGTGATATTATTGTGCACATGAATATGCAGGTAGAATAGAATTCCAAAGTAAGATTGCTGGGAAAAGGTTCAGGACATAGAATTACTATCAAATCCTCTCCAGAATGCCCGAGACATGTAGTTGATCGCAGAGGTGCATATCAACAGGGTTCTCTCTGTCTCCCAGTGTCAGGTACCGTGGCTTCCTTTTCTTATATTGGGAAGCCGTGACATCATCTTATGTAGCTATTATATTTTTGAATGCACACGGCTTGTTTATCTTTCTTCCCACTTCCGTTCGCCTTCCTGTTTACCCGCACTCTAATGCCACACTTCAGAAATCGCTAGAAATGCGCAATGCATCTTCTATCTGATCAAGCCCCTCCTCAGGTTTCTGTTTTAGAATTTTCCTAGCTAATCTCGTACAGTCTTTCCTCCAGATGGATCGGCCTGAGAAATTCTCTTGGGGATTTTGTAGCAGCCTGCATTAAATCTACAAATTCAATTTAACCGAGTTTACATGTTTATAATATTGAGTTTTTCCAGTTAGGAACGTGGTTAACCTCTTCAGTAGCAAGTTTTTTATTTGTGGCTTTTTATACAGTATTATAGTGTAAGTACATTTGTCATTTGTTATATTTACCAGTGTTTTATTCTTTTGTAACCATGGTGAGAAAAATCTCACACTGTATGTCTTCAGGGTTATTTAGAATACATGGGAACTTCTGATTTTTGTGTATCTGTCCCATATATTTTATGGTATGTTTTATTTAATTTTACATTAGATTCATATAGACTTAGAAACTCTTTTTCAAATTGTAAAATTATACATGCTAGAGTAAAAATTTCAAAGTCTAAATTTATGAAATAAAAAAGAACAGACTTCTGCATCCCTTTTAACAATTCATCAGGAATGTGGTTTTCACTTGCAATGTGTTACATCCATTTCATGTTGATATGTGTGAATATATATACACATACATATATATATATATTGTGTGTGTGTATATATCTATCTATCTATATATATATATATATATATATATTGTGTGTGTGTATATTATTCTTTTGAGAAACCATATTTTTAATGAAAATTTATGACTTCATTTTGTAAAGGATATACTAATATCTATGATGGGTTTCAATAAAGAGCAAAGACAACTTTCTGAGATGGAAAACCTAGATGGCTAGGGCAGAAGGTCTCAGCTCACATGGCTGACTACAGACATCAGCCTCTCATGTCTCTGATCTGCTTCTCCTGGTGCCAACCTGAAGCACATGATGTCTATATATTTTATTGAAGGGAAGCACTGACTACTATTACACAGGCTTTATATGCATAATGAATAGAATTTCCACAGTGCACCAACCCCCAACTTCAGCTGGCTAACATGGTGCCATTTTACAGGCCAGTCAAGTACCTGGGCAAGGTCTTACCTGACTTAGTGCTTAGGCTGAGGGAGGACCCTGTAAAGTTCCTCCAACAGCATTAATTCAACCAGTGCTTTCAATACAACTATCTCCGTGGACAGAGTCAACATTGTGTAGACAATTGCTGGTGCTCCAAACTAGTGTGCAATTCCAGAGGCCATACTTGAGAAGCTGGTTCCAACAGCTAAGGAAGGTGACCTTCTGGCAGTGGCTCAGGCTGCTGGATAAGCAGCTGCTCACAATTCTTATTATTGCCCAGAAGTGCATGTAGCTTTATAATATTTGAGAATAAGTTCAAATATGCCGCAACATCTTTTTATCCATAAAATAAGTAGCTAAATAATCAAAAAATAATAATCTGATATTCACAATGAAGAAACCCACCCAGTCTTTCTGCATTGCTTTCCACCTCATCCCCAACCACAGAGGACACCATTTTAAGCATTTTATCTGCCAGCCCCTCGAGCATTCATCTTTGTATTTCTAACTGTCCTAGTTATACTATGCTGTTCTTCCTTTTCTAAATTTGCATTTTATCTGATACATATAAGCATGGATGTTGCAAGTATTAATCTCGTACCTTTTCTTGACACGTCAGCTCCTCTTAATTGTGTAGACGAAACTGGCTCTTTCCAACCTCTCTCTTTTTCTCCTTCATTTCCTCTCAGTTCATTTGTTTTAAGGCAATGACCACTACTGGTACTATAATAATTGTATAACATTGTTTATAATGCTGGGCAAAGTAGTATTCCATGATTTCGTTTTTGTCTTGGATTTTCTAGGTAAGTGACAGCCTTGCTTCCTCTCTTCCTAAAATTTCCCCCTTGTCATATTACTGACTGGGACTTTTAAAACAGAATTAAGTAGGAACAACAATTCTCATTATTGTTATCCATGGCTTTTACATAAATCCCTTGAATATTAATTGTTTAGAAATCTACACTTAAAAGTCGCAACCCTGAAGTGTATTTTTATGTGTGTGTACGTAGGCACTTGTCTGTGCAAGCATGTGAAGGCCACGGGTCTGCATCGTGATGTCCTCTTCATTGCTTCTTCATTTGTTTTATGAGGCAGGTCCTCTCACTGGCCTGGAGCTTGCTCCTTCGGCAGGGCTGTCTCGCTAGCAAGTCTGGGTTCCATCTGTCTCAGTGTTCCCCTCTTCTCCCGCCCACTGCTGAGGTTACAGCTGTGTGCTGCCATACCCAACTTTGATGTGGGTGCTGGTGATCTGAATTCGTGCCCTCATGCTCGCACTTTACCCACTGAGCCACGCGCCCCGGATCCAACCTAGATCATTTCAATAGTAAAGAACAAAAGGCTTTACTTATATAATGCTTTAGCTTATTTCTTTTGAAAAATATTACTTCAATGAAAACCTATTATTTTTTTATATCAAATTTATATAGCTCAACAAGAACAGGATTCAGTAACATAGCTATTGTTAAATTATTTTTTTTTCAAACGCAGATGTACTGAATCGATGGAAGCCAAAATTAAAAGAGGAAAATGGAAGTATTAACCATCATTCCTCAGCTTTATCCATGGTGCTACCAGTACAGCAATAAGAAGGGTGGAGGGAAGAGGACAGCTGGCTGGTTCTATACGGGAACAGGCTTTTAAAAGAAAGTGGAGGTTAATTTGTTAGGGGAAAAAAGGGGATAATGGGTAATGATCTACAGATTCTCGTGTAATGAGTAAAGCAATTGCATTGCACAAGGCAATGTTAAGCTCTGTAATTATTAGAAATGATTATCAGTAAGTACAACTTGGTATTTAATCACCATTGTTCAGTGCGTTCTCTAATGACATAATATTGTGCTGTAAATATTCACAGAAAGCTACTCTTTTGTGTCCTTTTCTTTCTTGTCTCTTCTGGCTAAAATAGAAAATGGGGACAATGACTGTGATAAAGTGTCAGTTTCTAAGTGCTGCATATCCCCGGAGAGCCTTGCAGAGTTTGGAAGGAAAGGCAAGACAATCTGAGATTCTCCTAGGTGATAGAGACAAAGTGAATTGGAGGAAGCAGAGAGCCGCTGACACCCGGGCTGTCTGTCAAAGCAAGGAGCATCTCTCAGAAGCTGGCCTGCAGAGCGGATGCTTATGTGGCCTCATCAATTCTCTCTCAAGCTTAAAACTGTTCCCCACTTCCTCAGCCGGCACGGCTAATTCAGTGCTGAAGGCCATTCTCATCTCTGCCTTCCTTTATCTCAGATCACATGGGCAATATCTGAGTCTTCTGCTTCACATTCCACCCAGGGTTTGGGGTAACAGACTGCTCCAACAGCACGTTCGTGATTTCATTTCTGTGTTCTGCTACAGAGCTCTGGATAAAATCTTTTCCTACTTGAAAGAGAGTGAATTCTGCTTCCTGTCCAATCCCCAACAGATGAAGGAAGCATCATTATCTTATTTTTTATGGTCCTGGGAGGTAACTAGTTCATACTCTTAAAAGATGTATATGTAAGTTTTTAGCAAAAAGAGAATCTGTAGAGAGGAACAGCTGAATACAGCAGCTGTCTATCTTCTCCCCACTGTTTCTCCTCCTTTCCAGATCTCAAGCTAGGTTTTCTCCTCCATCACATGTCTATTCCATGAAGCAAGGTGTCATCATCCTTTGAAGCCAAGAAGAGCATATGTGAAAACACTAACTCTTGCCCATGCAGACATCAATAATTGATCACTGCAGTCTCGCCTGCTGATAGCCGATTTGGCTCACCTTCTTCTCAGTACAGTGATCAATTAATTGATTGAAATTGGCATATTGAAAAAAACAATCTTGTGTTTTGATGCATAGTTTTTGTGGGGGGAGAGAAAATGAGAGTTAGTTCCCCAGACATAAAGACCACAATGTTTATTCAAAGACATTTTATTTAGAGAGTAACAGGGGATCATATATCAAACATTCTTTTTCTTTTCTGTTTTATTGATCAGCTATCTTCTAACAAGCAGACTAAATGCTTCAATGAAGACTAAAGTATAGTTCTGGCCTATATTCATGGATTTTCTTTAGAATTATAATCTCAGGTCTGAAAAATAAAAGATGCATTCTGAACTTGTTCCTTTGGGTCTGCTCTGGAGGTCACCATGCCAAGTGAGAGCTGCAAACACATCCACACCACAGCAGAACAAAGGTGACAGATGTGCCAGAAGTAACTTGACCCTTCAGTGATGAAATCTCAATGAGGTTAAGTTCGTCTTTGTTCTTTTCCTGATTCAGACTAACCCATTTTCTGAGGGGTCTAAATGTAGAAGCAGCTAGTTGGTTTGTAGCTTCAGATTTGGTTTGATTGAGACTTATACATAATATATTTCATGATGGTCCCTCTGAAATTGTTTCATTTAATATAGCATTTCTTGGCCCAGTAATATAATATAAGATTTCCACCACTCTTAGATTACCATTTTTTTTAACAAGGAGGAAGTTGCCATACCTTCAATGAATTCATTTCAAATGAAACTGACAGTAAACTTCCTTTAAGAGAGCTGTAGTGAATCACTATAGTTCTGATTATGGATTGCATGAAACTTCTGGTCATTTATTTTAATAAAATAATGTGCAAAAAAACTTCTTTGCATTTTATTAGACTCCTAACATACTGGAAAATGCTAAGAATTTAGCTTTGAGCCTCACTATATCAGAGCCAATGACAATTACCTTTTAACTATTTATTTTACAAGCTCTGAAAGCAGGAGCATGTTGCTTTTATGGTAATTGAAGTTTGTCATCTTTCACTCCGTTGCCTATTGGTAATGTTACCCCTGAGAAAAGTCATCTGAGAATGTGAAATGTACAGGGATAAGCAGAGCATGCTGAGAGCTTTAATTTCAATTCACACATTGTGTTTTGCCAACCTCTGGCAGGTGCTGGGAATCATTCTTGAAGCTGGAGGCACACACATATGCATTAAAGACGTTCTCACAGAATTTTCAGTCCAACCGGACACCGAGACATTAGCAGCGAGCACAGCCATACTGTTTCTCCTGTGCAGCTCTACTCAACTTCTTCAGACATTCACTCAAGGTCGTCTCATCAGTAGGGTTGTCTTAGTCAATACTGTGACTTCTCTTCTACCTTTAAATCCTTACTATTTTTCTGTACTCGCCTTTAGTACTTTAATTAATAGATAATTCTGCTCATTTTCTTGTTTGTTACCAGCATGTTCCCGTTAGAAGGGGAGTTCCACAAGGCAAGGGTTTTCAATCTCTTCTACTCACGGATTGATCTGTAGATCCTAAACCATGGCTGATACTCAGTAGGCAGTCAATGACACACATAGTGGTGAATGGTGAATCGTGCTAAGGCAGGTGGGAAATGCATTCAAAGAGAAAGAGACATTTGAACTAGACCTTGAAGAAAGAATACAAATGTGGAGGAGAGGTACATCTTCCTGTTAGGGAAGTCACTATGTGCAGACACATGTCCAGGGAGGCAAGATGGCCTGGGATTGTCTAAAGAACAAGGTGTGGGATTGGGGAGGGGGATTCAGGCTTGGGGGAGACATGGTAAAAGTCTGACGTGAAAGAATTGGGGCCATTTGATGATGGGACAGACGGAAGTGGAGAGTGGCATTCAAAACGGGCTTGCCTTACTAAATCAAAGGGGAAGACGTTTTTTATCCCATAAAGATATTATTTTCCTGACTTTTATGACTTCATCTCATAAAGCAAACCTTCAAAGCAACTAGAGTATTAACAGCTGAGAATTAACAGGAGAGGTGGTGAGCAGAGGTGAGTGGTGAGCAGTCCTCTGAGATTAGCAAGTTCTGAGAGTCTGCCAACCCTTGACCTCCCTGTGGGGGTCACTGGACCAGGCTCAGGAACAACTTAGGAAGTACCAGATGTTCGAGAAATTGTCATGCTGAATGATGAAGGTTCTAAGAATGATGACACAGCCAGCCCTGTGTTCTGAATTAGGCATAGGAAGGGGGGAAATTGGGGCCTTGGGTGCCATGATCTTCAGTAGAAGATCAAACCTGACAACTGGGAAGGCAATGGCTAGAGAACAAAGAGCGAGAGCCTCCTGCCTGTGGCCCTGGTGTTGGAAAAGAAAGGTTTTGGTCTTGAGAGAAATTAAGCTACATTTAGTGAAAGAAAAAATGAAGGCAAATTTTTGGCTTTATTGGTGTCTTTAGTTAGGGTTTCTATTGCGGCAATGAAACACCAAGACCAAAAAGCAAGTTGGGGAGGGAAGGGCTTATTTAGCTTATACTTCCACGTTCATCACTGAAGGAAGTCATGACAGGAACTCAGACAGAGCAGGAACCAGGAGGCAGGAGCTGATGCAGAGGCCATGGAGGGGTGCTACTTACTAGCTTGCTCCCCGTGGCTTGCTCAGTGTGCTTTCTTATAGTACCCAGGAGTACCAGCCTATGGATGACACCACCCACAATGAGCTGGGCACTCAAATATCAATCACTAATCAAGAAAACGCCTTATGGCTGGATCTTATGGAGGCTTTTTCTGTCGGTATTCTCTTCTTTCAGATATGTTAGCTTGTGTCAGGTTGACATAAGACTAACCAGCATAATGGGTAAGTATCCCAAATGCAAAGGGAATGAGATGGACAGGCCTGGAGCATATGGGATCTTCAGAGTGATGGAGATGCGTTGGGTGGCAAAGGGGCTCTGGGTCAGGATCAATGTCATAGAAGAAACAGGGAGGATGCTTAGCCATGGCAGATGGCTAAGGAGTGAGGCCAGGATGGTATCAGCACTGGAGAAGCTCTCAAAAGTCATAGGGGCTGTGGGGTGGGGTGGATCACATTCAGCAACAGGGCTTGTGGATTGCCACCTTATAGGCCCAGCCAAAAATTAAGCAAACAATCCACTTCCAAGTTAGGCTCCTCACTGATAATTGAAACACTTCTGGGTTGTCCCAAGTGTCATCTCATATTCCTCTGCAAATAGCTGCCCACTTAGGTTGCATTTACCAGAGCTTAAGCAGAGAAGATAAAGCACACCATTTCTTCCCAGCCTGTATCTTTGGTTAAGGGCATTTACTCCTCTATGAGGTGGAGGTGGGGCAGGATAATGTGTAATTTATGGAATATTATCACACATATTTATAGATGCATTTTACCCATAAGATTGTCTTATTGTTATTTTATATGGCTGAGCATGGAGGAAAAGCAATTCATATCTTTTCATATGCACATTAAAGCACACATATTCATTTATATTAAAATAACATTGATAGCATTTTGTGTCTTGTTACTATTAAAAATAAAACAGTAGAATTCATAAAGAATAACCAAATTTGTTATTGTAAGTGCCACAGTCCCTCATTGTTACACGGTTGCGGCGTTCGGATTTTAAGGAATTTGCAATCATGTAAAATGTATTGAATTTGATAGACTCCCACTATAAAACAGCCCAATGCTGTGTAACAACCGACAAAGGGGTTACATTTTTTCTGCTTGGCAGATTAACTGCTGGTTTTGTTTCCTGCCAGATCGCTCCCAGTAACATAAGTAATAAATCAGGATTATTTTCTTCCTTTTAGGGTCTTGTTGATATATATATTTTTTTAAGTCTACCAAAGCTCTCCTTTCCGGTGGGCAGAAAAACGGGGATCCAATCTGTTCCTGCCCTCTGCTCTCTTTACTAATCTTATTCAAATTCAAACACAAAAATAAAGTGATATGGATACTAAATGCTATGGAGAAACCTTGAAAGGACAGCTGGAGGTCATAGAAGAAGATGGGTATTCCAGTGATGCTATTTTGGTATGTTATTGGCATGATGGTATGGTATCTGGACTCTAATTTTTGAATACCTTTAAGTGAGCTACATTTAGTACATAGTACACTGCACATAGTTAAAGTATGTTTTGACCAGAATGCTCCCAGAGAACCATCATCACAGTCAGGGAAATATAGATGCCAGCTGCCTCCAAAAGTTCCTAGTGGCTTTCTATGGACGAGTGTATTTAGCACTGTGACTTGTGTACTAATGAGTAGTTATGTATATACTAAAATTTTGTGGCTATATATACTATAATTTTATGACTACACACACACACACACACTCACACACATATACACACATATACACACCATGCATGTAACACACAAAATATAAAAGATTTAAAATAATATGAATCTACATGTTTTTATTGCAAACATTTTCTCACCTTTCACAAGAATAAAATGTCTGGGCCAAGTAATGGGTCTATGCCACTTTAAGAAACATCTGTGCAGGTTTCCGTAGTAGCCATGTGTTTTTATGTTCAGCCTGGCAGTCTGTGAGAGTTCTATGTGTTCCCTATCCTAGCCAGAACTTGATATAGTCAGACTTTTTGATTTTCGAAACTCAAATAGATTTGCAGTAGAACTTTCTTAGAGTTTTAATTTCCCATGATTAATGATATCAAGCAACTCTTTGTGTGCTTGATTTTCATTTGTCTATGCTCTTGGAGGAGGAGTGTTCAAATATCTTCTCAACTTGCAGTTTAGAATTGTTTATATATTAAATATATGCATATTTGCATATTATTGGAGCAATCTTTATGTATTTAAATCAAAGTCTGTTTTCAACAAGATCTTATTATGTGTGGTGTGTGCATGTGTATGAAGGAAATTTTTCTGTGGTTTTCCTGTAATATATTTTTAAGGTTTTGGCATGAGAGTTATGGTTGCCTCATATGTAGAATGAATGTTGAGTTTGAAAATACAGATCTCTGAGTATCCCTTATTTTTAAAAAATGCCTGGGATTGATTTGGATTGCATGCCTTCTTCTACATGAACTAACTTGTTGTTAACTGTATTCAGTGTGATTCCATGTTAAATGTCATGATTTCATTTTAAGTTTTTTTGGGAGACTCTTCTATATCTTCCATATTTCAATCTAATAAACCCCTGTGTTCCCCAACCTTTTCAGATCTACTGAGGAAAGCTGGGTTATTTGCGGTGTCTTTTCTGCTAATTTAATCACCCATGTTATTTACATGTCTATTTTGCATAATTTTACTCCTTGTGATGAGCTTCGTTTTCTTCTTTGCATATCTGATAAATATTTCACCGGTTGTTAGACATTGTGCCATGACGCATGAATTGTAAGGTGTCCCCTTCTGATTGGTGACCCTGTGTGAGTCAATGACCTGTTCCTGCTCATATGCCCTTTTCCTGATTTTCTGGTCCTGTGTAATTCAGTTTCAGGCATGTGCTAATCGGTTCACAGCAGAAGAATATTCAGGCACCCTGGCAAATCTCCTGAGTTTGTTTTCCGTATAGATCTTCCCACTGAGGCACTGACTTGAAATCGCTATCTGTGGTGCCTCAGTAGATTCTCATCTGCACCACTTCCATTTATGTATGGTGGTCAGTGGGCTCTACCTAGTCTCCTTCTCTTTGAGTCATGGCTGAGAGAAGCCTTGTTTCCCTTTTTTATAGGGTAACTCTACTTAACCTCGTGTGTGTGTGTGTGTGTGTGTGTGTGTGTGTGTGTGTGTTCCACATGCATATATAATATAGACGTGTATGTGCGTGTGGATGTGGATATGTATAGCTGATGTATATGATGATGTATATGTGTATGTATGTGTATGTGTATACGTATATGATGTATACATCTATGGTAGTAGGTTTCTAAATGGCACTTTCAAATGTCTCTATTGCTAATCTATCCTCCCCGAACCTCCTCCTCTACCCTCCACTCCCATCCCCTACCCCACTAACCCAAACTATTCCATTATTCCCCCTTCTCCCTTCATACTGCTTTTATTCTATGTCCTTCTCTTCACATCCCCCTATGGCCCCTTAATGGTTTCCTGCTTTCCCTGGGCACTCCAATTAAACATACATAAAAAAAGACTCAAAGCTAGCATCCACACATGAGACAGACTACGTAGCGTCTGTTCTTTCTGAATCAAGGTCACCTCACTCAGAATGATTATTTACAGCTTCACCGAGTTACCTGCAGATTTTATTTTTATCTATACGTGAGTAGTATTCCACCGTGTACTCATATCCAATTTTCATTATCCATTCATCTACGATCTTTCCCCGGCTATTGTGAATTATGCCAGAAACGAACACGAATGAGCAAGTATCTGTTAGCAGGATATGGAACTTTTTGGTCATATGCCAGCAGTGCACGTTCCCTTGGCTGGGTCATGTGGTAGATCTATTTATAGCTTTTGGAAGAACTTCCACACTGATTTCTACAGTGGTTGCACCAGTTGGCCTTCCCATCAGCAGTGAGCAGGAGTTCTACTTTCTCCACATTAATACCAGCATTTTTTGTCAGATTTTTTTTTTTGTTTGTTTTAATCTTAGCCATTCCAATTAGGGTAAGATGGATTCTCCAAGTAGTTTTAATTTGCATTTCTATGGTGGCTACAGGTAATAACCTTATTTTTAATGAATATATGCATCCTTAAAAATCTGAATCAGGTTGTGCCTTCATATTTGGTCTAGAAAATTCCAATCTCATGAATTGAGCAATATGTTCTGAAATAGATAGGTACCGAGACCTATCAGAACCTTCGGGCTTTTAACCTATTTTATATTTTCACCAAGTCAAAGAATTGACAAAATAGTGACTGTGACTTCTTATTTGCATATATTTTGAGACATTAGATAAAGTCTTACTAAGTCCTGCATCCGTAAAGGTAGACCTTACTTTATGTAATACCCATGATAGAAAAGTACATATGAAATCCAATGAAAAATAAACAAATTTCTGGTTTTGTTCAACTTTGGAATTCTAGAATGATCAAAGATGTATTCTGAATTTAAAGCGCCCGCTTCCTGGCCCCTCTGCCTCCTTGAGCCATCTTCCACTCACTGAATACACTGGCAGCTGTAATCTTGCCTTCAGTCCCTCCTCTGCCTGGCCGCTGGGAGAAGGTCACTGATGCAGAGATGAAGCTTGAGCACTGCCTGTCACTGGAGGCGTCTGCCTGAGTGAATCAAACTTGCAAACAGAATTGATTGTGTGATGAATATTTTAACTACTTCCAAAGTTTTCAAATGCCAGCAAAGGGCTGATTTCCATGTAAGTGAGACAGTTGTAAAATAATTGGAGGCCCTACATTTTCTGAAAGAGATTCTCAAAACTTTTTGGTCTTAGAAGCGCTTTTTCCTCTTAAAACATTGTTGAGGGTTCTGAAGAGCTGTTCTTCCTGTCACTCAGGTGCGCTGCTGTTTACTGTACTGTACGAGAAATTAACACCCGGAAACATTTGTAATACGTATTTATTCATTTGAAAATAAATGTATTACATGTTAATTTTTGAGGCTTCATCAATTATTCTTAAGTGAAATTGATTCTTCCCCCCTTTCCCCCACGCCCCGCTCTCTCCCTTTCCTTCTCTAGTGAGGGGAGGTTGCATGACAGAGGAACAGACGCCATTAGCACAACGCCATGGCATGTCCCTACAGAGAAGGCTTCAGGCTTCTGGCCATTGCTTTTCTTTCATGAATCACAACCTAGTAGAAGAGGCACAGAGTGTTGAAATATTATTTTAAAGTTACATTTAACCTTACGGACACTCAGGAGAACTCCAGAGTTTCGGAGAGCATTTCTGAATTACTCCTTTGCTAATACTTCAACGAAATAATTACGAATCCTTATAGCATGCATTACAGCACTGTGCTTTACTCTCATTTCTAATTTTTTTTATTAAAGTGTAGCAACTATTCAGAAAAATGCACAGATATGAAGCATGCAGCTTGATCAGCTATTGCAGTGCAAATACCCTTAAATCCTTACTGTTCTGACTACACAGAGAACAGCCTGCATCACAGAAGCCCCAACTTAACCCTTTCATGCTTGCTACCTGTTCTCTCCCTGCCTGACTTGATTATTTGTTGACTATTGGTTCTTTCATGGATTCAAACCCTGTGTATTCTTTACTGCGTTATTCTTGCAAAATTCCTCTGTGTTACTCTTGGTCTGCTTTTTTGTTGGTCATGGCTATTTTATTTCTCTTGCGTATTTATGTTTGTGTATTTGTGATATGAATATGCTATACATCCATGTCATATTTACATACATACATTTCTATACATATGCTTTGCTAGGGATATGCCCTATATCTGTGGCTTCAGATGATCTTTATGTGTGTCTTCTTGTAGGCTTACGGGGAAGGACAATCTGCAAAGGTTTGTGCATAACTTTTGCTATTCTGCTCCTATGAATGTTTCTCTGTTAGGCATCTACTGAGGTAGATAGGTGAGTCATAGACTCACAGGTTATACATGGTGCTTATTAATGGATACTGCTAAATGATTATCATATTTTTTCCTTTTTAAATGGAAAGGCAAGTAATTTATGGGAGTAGCTTGGATGGAGGTCATTTAGAAACAAAATTTTGGACATAATGTGTCTTAGATTGTTTTTTACAGAATGTGTAACATGTTGTAGAAGTTTAATTTTAGTTGTGTTTAAAATAATTGTTTTGTGCACTGTTGGGTGAGGGGCTGCATATGTCTTAGCATTTTTGTATTGTCTGCAGGTATTGGATTCATGTGGGGGATGTTTGATTGCTAATGATCTGCATGTGCTATAGTAAAACCTAGGGAGTTCTGAATCAATAACAACACCTGAGCTCAGATGCTCAGGGTTCCACTGTCCAGTATGGTGCTGGCCAGGATGGTGGTTCCCTCTGCTGAAGTCTGGGAAGGTTTCCACCTGTCTTTAGTACTGAGCCACCACAGCAGTGTATTACTTCAGTAACATGCCAAAGTTCTCCATTCCTGGAGGTCTCTGGGCCTGGACAAGGATTGCCCCAAACAAGGGAGAGAATGACATCTTGGGGAACAGAATGGAGGAGGGCCAGAGTCAGTCATGAGGCAATATAGTTGGATTCCTCAATTTGATTTCTGTCAGGATCTCAGAAGTAGATGGATGTAATGTGCCCCTTTGCTCCTGCTCTGGAGACCAGGTGCTTCTTAGTGGGGACATCACAAGCTTTGAGGTACTTGACCACCTTTTCCAAAGGAGCTTCTGAGATTAGACATATGTCCCGGGAACTTGGAATGGGGTGAGCTGCTTTGGGATCAAATTCCTTTCCCACCTCCTGTAAGTTAAATATTTGGTCTAATCTCCATTGAAAGTAGGATCTTCCATGCCCAGGATCTTGGAATAGAACATGGTGGTGTCTTTACTGTCATTACGATGTGGCAAGTCTCTATATAAAACATGGGGAAGGCATCTGACTGCTGTTCCTCTATGAAGAGCAGTAGCTGCAGGGATATGGACAGAAGTCTGGTTATCAGAGATTTAAACCCATTTACAGGATCACCAGCAGCACCTGGCCATTCAAGTCTGTCCCTGAGGGCTAGGGTTTAGCATTGCCTTTCTTTCTTCCTTTAACCTTCTGACAATGTACAGTTGTACTTTCCTTGTCATTTCCACAAAGACTAATTACAATGGAACATCTTTTTCCTATACAATCCATCCCCACTTTGCACAGGGCTGCAAGCCTGTAAGGAATGATCCCCTAAGATGAAATTACACAAAGCTAACTCAGCAGTCGATGGGAAAAATCACAATGAAATCTTTAAATTTTTTTGTCAAAATATTTTTGAAAGTTCTCTTGTTGTGAGTTATAAATGTATAGAGAAGAAGAACAATAGTATAACTAAAACCAGCTTATCTCCCTGTGATGTAAAGCATTGGGACCATTGAGGACTAAAGTGTTTTACTTCGTTCTTCAACAAGTATCTAAGAGTATTTTGGATGGTGTTTCCATGGTATACCTTAGCTTCTTCTCTTTGTCTTGGAGAATTGCTGAAAGAACAGCCAAAACACGAGCTTGGGGTCATTCTAGATTCGAACCATAGCTGCACCTATGAGAACATTTCAGAGACATTTAAAAATAATCTTTGTTAAAAAAAAAAAAAAAAACTTAAAAATCATGATTTAAAAGCACAGCAATGATGCATGCATTAACCAAGATACTGTTGGGTGAATATTAAGATATAAATAAACACATTACATAAACAGGTAGCAGGAAGTGAAATCATCTGATAACAAGGAAAAAAAGTCACGGTTATCCAGATGCGTATCTGCAAGACGCTTCATTCTGTGGCACTTTCATGGTGCAATTATTACTTTTAAATTTTATCTATTTGTACCACTTTGTCTTATTTGAATTACAATCATGTCTGTTTAACACTTTATGAAACTAGTGTTGACCTGTGTCATAATCTGAGGCACACATATCCTCAGATTATTAAAAATATATTACTACAATTATACATAGTTGGTTTTTGGTTTGGGGAGGGTTTTTTTTTTACATTTATTTGTTTTGTGTGTGTGTGTGTGTGTGTGTGTGTGTGTGTGTGTGTGTGTGTGTGGTCTTAGATCAGGTTAGATAAACACTAAAAGTTGTTGTTTGTTTAATCTGTCTGACTGTAAAGATGGCTATCGAGCCACCATTATGATACAGGCAATCATTCTGATGGCTCCAGGAATTGATCTAACTGGAGCACCCAGGTAATAATGGAAAGACTGACACACAGACACATTGCAGTAAAGCTGGAATCCAGTTTTGGGGCTGTCAAGTGGAGAAGCCACAGTACCCTGGAAGCCGGGCACGATGGTTGCACACAGCCAGACAGGGAGACAGCTCTAGTTTACCTTGGTAGGAGCAGTATCTGCAGGGGAGCAGTCTTCAGGCTGTAACACGATTGGGGGTAGAAAGCCGCAGTGGACGTTTTTTGTACACAGTGTTGACTTTGGCTCTTGCCCCCAAGCAAGGCTTTGGCATCCCCCTGTCCCTAATCCTGGGAAGGTTATGCCACTCCCATAGGGCTGACACACTGGGGATCTTGACAAGGCTGTGTCTGTGTCAACCGCACACGTTCACTCGGAACTTCATTCCCACTCTGCACATCGTCTCCAAGTTCATTCTTGAAACAAGCAGTGCGCACTCAAATACACCTTGGCAGAGACAATCAGCCAAGCATTGGCCTGGAGGTTCCCACAGCGGACCCCATGGGGTTTTGGGGTGGCTGTCTATGCAACAGGTCGATTTTAGGAGCCATTTGCAATTCTGATTCACTAATAAGTATTCGCTTGTTGGCAAATAACTGGGGCCAGACGTTAGGGTCACAAAGATTCAGCTCAAATATTAGTTTAAAATGTGTTAAGATAGATCGGGAATGAACGCTTTTTCTTTTAGCACACAGTCTCCCGAAGTTCAGATAATCATTACGCTGAGGTGGGGGAGGGGAGACAACAGAAAAACCTGTCACCGCTTAGAAGAGCTTCATTTGGTTTTCAATCAATTGGAGGACTTTGTGGAAGATGGCACTTGTTAAATTGATCTCAATTAAAATCAGTCTTGAGAGTGTGCCCTGTCTCTCCACAATGGCTGCGCCAGAGCTGGGAGAAAGACCTGGCTGTTCTGCGCGGAGGAGCAGCAGCACCTGTCTGGATGGTATCGGCACTTTCCCTTTTCTTAATTTTCACCTCCGCCTTTTCTTCCGCGTGGGCTTTGACCTCCCCGGCATCCCTAACAAACCCCTCTCAATGCACTGCGTGTACTCCTTCCCTCCGTGTTGTAGTGGGAATGGGGGAGGGATTGAAGACAGCCTTGCAGTCTCTCACCTCTGACAGCCGGGCCTGCGAGCAGTGTGCAACTGTCAGGACACCGACAGGGCTGCTGGGGGCCAGATAATTGGATTCTAGAGGAAGATTCAGAGGCACTGGGCTGCAGAAACCCGTGTCCTGCCCTGGGGGCAACGAAGGGCACAGATCGAAAGAAAAGAAAGAGAACGCATCCACAGGGGATAGAAATACGATCTTGATAAATAATAATGTATTTATAACACGGCATGATGAAGACTTCTGTTCAGCACGGGCCATACATTCATGCTACTGGAAGAGTGGCTTTTAAGAACTTCCGTATTGGTGGGCTGGGAAGATGGTTCAGTTGGAAAAATCCTTGCCACTCTAGCAGAAGGACCTGAATTCAAGCCCCCGGCGCCCAGAAGTCATGTGGGAAAATAAAGCCACAAGGAATGGTGACACACACTTGTTATCCAAGCGTAGGGGAGCAAGATGGGCAGATGAGTGGGGCTTTCTGGCCCGCCCCCTCACCCCATTGGCCTGTTGCTTAGCATGAAAGGCTGCCCCAAGAGACCACAGCAATGTTAGGGGAGACACAGAAGCACTGAGGATCCCATCCCAGGGGCAGAGATGAATGTCACAGGAAACAAGTCTATTTCTACCGGGAAGTTTGTTGTTGTTTTTAATCAAAGCAAGCCATCTGACAGCTCATTATTGAGACAACAGGAAGGGACTTTATTAATATGGTGTGACAGTGGCTCCTGTGCAAATTGAAGTTCTTTGTTCACTTGTGACAGTCTGTGTAGGTAGCATCTGGTAAGGTGCGCCAGGCAGGATAGGGTTGTCAAAGTGCAGCGCGGTAACAATTAACCCACAGTGCGGCGCGTTCTCACACGGACCCCTTTCAATTTCCGCAGACAGACTTATCTTAAAAGGTGATGGATAAAAATCTTTTCATGTGATTTTTGTTGTGAAATAGCCCCTCACGACTGCCACAGTCTGTCTTAAACTTGTAGGATAAGTTGAACTTAAAAGATAAATGTTTTTCCCGATATTTATAATATGGCTTACACAAGGCAAGAGTTTGGTAGGTGTTTTTGCCTCTGTGACAGTGACAGGTAAGAATTCTCTATCAAACATAAAATTCTGGAAGTGGAATAGAATGACTTAGCTCAGATAGTACAATGTTTGCCTAGCATGTGAGAGGCTGGGTTAGACTCCCAGCACCACATAAATCTGTGAGGCCATGCGTTTGAAAGATCCTGTACTCCCAAAGTAGAGGTAAAAGAATCAGATGTTGGAGATCAACCTCACCTATGTAGTGAGTTCAAAACCAGCCCAGGATACACCAGACCCTGTCTCAGGAAGGGTTTTTATTATTTTTTCAGGGGTGGGCAGGTAGGGTTATTTAGTCAACATAAGCTGTGCCGTTTCATATGAAATAGAAAATCCATTTAATAATATATTATATCAGAACTATGAAATTAGACTTTAAATAGTGAATTCCTGGGAACCCTGTGGCGGTAGCAAAAAAAAAAGCATTTTAATTGTAAGAGATTCATAGTTGTAGCATGGGCAATGATTTTGAAAGACAGAAATCAGCAACAATAAATAGCAGTCCATGATACAGAAGCTCCTTACCAACATCAAAGACCTGTCACAGTTTAGTTGCAGAGGGCTAAGTGTCTCTCTTCTGTACCAGGCACTTCCCTCTTAGAACCAACCCTAGAAGAGTCACAAAATCCGGGCATTTAAATAAGGAAAGTGATCACCTTTCTCTTTGGACAATGAACAGACATTTCTATGATTCATTTGTTCAAGTACCTCTCTTCGTCATTGGTTAGTTGATATGATCAGAGATGAATTTATCAATTGGGATGTTTCAATTGATAAGATTGGCTTTGAGTTTCTATGTCGATCCCCATAAAAATTCTAAAAATAAAGTAAGTTTCAGTTGTTCTTATACCAATTGTACATATGTGTTTAGAGTGCTCCTCATTTCGGAATGACAATTTAGACATCAGCGTAGCTTTTCCTCTTTGCCAGCTATAGGATACAGGGCAGATCCTGTGGATCAGGGTATTAATTGGGTACGTGACATGAAATTGACCATTAAAGTTATTATGGTGGATGTAAATGATAGGATGATTCTTTTTTTTCAGTGTGTATCATATCTTTAACTATATGTGGTTGTCCATTCATTTATTCATTCAGAATTTACAAAGTATTTTATGTGGTAAATATTGTGCTCGGGAACGAATACAAAGTGAGGAAGGGAGGGACCTTTTATCAGGGAATCAAAGACTCATATGCTCTTCGGGTGCAAAGAGCGGCCAGGCAAGAAGTTTAAAGGGCAGAGCAGAGACATTAAGTATACTAACAAAGTGTGTACCTCTCTATGTGTTGTCTCTCTGTGTGTACACATTTTTTATAATTTTTCACATTTTATGAGCATTCCTAAAATAACTAGAACAGAGCAATTTTTATCTTCCCCTTAATTCTTTTCTTATCTTTTGGATCATCTGTGCATGATCAAATGAATATCTCCCAGTAGAGAGAAATTTGCTCGGGTATTTTCCTCCTGGCATATCCGCATCTAGCTATGGCTCGGATGGGATGACTTGGAGGATCATGGGAAGAGGCATAGACTGACTCTTATTCCTCCTGACCTTCACTGAGGAGTCTAGTTTTTCAATATTGTCTACACCAATGGCTTCCCTCACTCCATGCTACCTGGTATCCTATTTTTCATATGTTCCTTCCATGTTCGAACCTTATAATTACTTCTTTCTCCCCTCTCTATGTAACCTGTGGGCATGTGTCCTCTTCACTCCTGGAATACTCATTTTGTATGAGTTTAACAGGGAAGATCTTATCCAAGTTATTTTTTATACAAGATACTTAATGTCATTTGTGTCCATTATTTAATTCATGGTTGGATGAAATACCAAAAAGAAGTGACTCAGGAGAGGAAGCTTTCATTTTGGCTCATGGTTTACGAGGATAGAATCTGTCCTAGCAGGGAAGATATAACAGTGTCAGCCTGTTATGGCCAGTCATATCTTCTAGGCAGTATGTAGTCAGGAAATAGAAGGAGCTTGGCCAGAACCAGGGCCACACATAACCTATAAGGCCTGCTCTCAGTGACCCACTTTATCCAGTGAGACCCCCACATTCTGAAGGTCCCACAGCTTCCCAAAACCGTACCACCAGCTGGAGATCAAGTGTTCAAATGCATGAGTGGCGGGGGGGGGGGAGTGTTTTACATGCAAACGCAACACTAGTCCTTTTCACATTCTTCACAAAAGAGTTGATCTAGAAAATAGAAGGATTAGACTGGAGATGTCACTCAATGGTAACACTTTAAAAGAAAGAAGGGAGCCAGAAAGGGATGGAGGAAAAGTAGGAAGGAAGAAAGGGAAGGCAAGAGGGGGCAAGGAAATAGATTTGCTCAGGTACTGTGGTACACGCTGGGGTAATATCTAAGGCAATCCTTCATGATGCCACCAGGCAGGCCTCTACAGTGAGACCAATGAGTGAGTCAGGGCTCCTGTGACCTATGTCCCTGTATCCTGCTCCACCCCCACATTACAGTTTGGAATTCCAATCCTTATCTCTCTCTGTAACATTGTGTCTTTTTATCTGGAATTTTCCCCCAAGACAAAAAGAGGGGCTGCTTAGCTCCATAGCACAGAGCTGTGGATTGTGACTGTGTGGCTAATCTATATGGGAAATCTGTTTGCTGTGTGACATTAGGAATTTGTTTACATTTTTGTATCCCTGCCCCATTTCACGGAACTGTAAAATGGACTAGACTCCATGGGTGGATGCGCATGCAAGGCCTAGTATGTCATGTCATACAGCCTGTATACTACTTAGGAGTCCCACCACTGTTTGTATTTTAGGATATAGCAAGTCTGTCCCAGTAGGACAGAGATTGAGAAAGAGAGAAAAGTTCTCAGAATAAATAATTTAGCTCAAAGCACAGCACAAATAACCTGTGTGCCTTAATGCCTTTATGTGTAGATGAATTACAGATACATGCTTATCATTCATACATAGACTTGTCTCTGTGCAGGCCGCTGTAGCAAATCACCATAGATTGAGGAAGAGAACAACAACCATTCATTTCTTATGGTGTGAAGCCTGGGAAGTACAACACCAGGAAGCTGGTGTATCTGGTGTCTGATGGGACTCACCTCTTGGTTTTGAGATGGCCATTACCCATGATCACGGTATTCTCTCTGGGTCTTTTCTAGAAGGATGCCAAACCCACTCATGAACATTCCACGTCAGGATTTAACCATGCCTCTAGTCATTTTGCGAGTGATAATTCCAACATTCATTTTCTAGGGACACATTCAGTCCAGGACAGCAGTCTTCTCTGTTCTTTGTATTAGCCAAGCTTGTCACTGTGACATTTTCCTGGGGGGGGGAAAAAAAAAAAAAAACTTACGGAGAAAAGGTTTATCTTGGTTCATGGTGTCAGAGGTTTTGGTACAGATGGTCCCCTTGCTGTTTACCTGAGGTCAGGCTAAACATCCCAGAGGGCAGCATCGTCTGAGCCAAGCACCTCACTTCATGGCAGGCAGGAGGGCCAGGGCCCAGTGACTTCCTCCAGTTAGCCTCCATCTTCACCGGCTCTACCACCTCCGGGCGCCCTATTTAAATTTTGCATGAACCAATGGATTGAACCATAGATTAGATCAGCACTCTATTGTTCCAGTCACTTTCCAGATGGCAGTGAGTCTAGACGCCATTTCATAGTCAAAGCCCAATATTCATCTTTGACCCTCCTGGCCAAGTCCACTTTACCTTGTTCTTTTGGTAACACTCAAATGTCATGTACTCTGGAATGTTTAGTCCCAAGAGTCTAATATTAACATATACTTGTCATGGCCATGGTCATGGCCCTGGTCCGCTGTGGACACTTTTGCCACAGCAGTAATTGGAAAATCATTTCATTCCTTCATCCTTTCACTCCACAAATTCATATACACAAAGCATCCACCGTGTCATCAGTGCACACAAAGCAGAGGGCAGTTTCAAACTTTTAAACCTCCTTCATCCTCTCAAGTGCTGAGATTATAGGTTTGAGCTACCACGTTCAGCTTAGAGAAACAACTCGCCGGAGGAATCCTGCTTAGAGGACTGCTCTAGCCTGGCTCTTTCAGCCAGAGTTCCCTTCATCTGTGCGATTTGATGTCTTCAGAACCTACCATGATGCCTACCACAAAGCCAGGGCTCAGCTCATGTTTCCTGTATGTCTGTATGAGCTACATGTGTGATGGTCAGACCATGTGAGGAGATGATTCCTGCTGCAGGGGGAGGGCATTCTTCTTGCAGAAACCATGTTTATAGTCTCCTTTGCCCTACCCACTTATTTTGTATCTCTGGAAGGTTTTAGAAGTTGCTTGATAATTCTTGAATGCCAGTTAGCATTGAGTAAAATGGCTCCCCGCCCCCTTCTTGCTAATTATAATCATACTAGCAGTGAACTAAACAGTTGGGGGTGAAAGAAATTCTGATGATGTTAAAAATGCAAATAGTTTTCACACCAGATTAATTCACTTAACTAACAAGCCCCATCTTTAAACACTAAATGTTTGAGTGTGAAACGTTTTATTCACGAGGGAGAGAGTCAGCATGAATGGGGCTGTAACCCATTCTTCTGTCAGCAGTAATTCTAGACTACACAAGCTGTGCATTATTAAGTAGTTATTAACTAGCAAGTTGCAGAGTCTTTAAAGCATTTCAGGGTATAATTTATAGGACTGAAGATTAGCAAGACACAGGGCTCTCACAAGGTCTGAGGTCAGCAGAGAGAAGTCACACCCGGATCTCAACGGAAGTCTGTGTTATCTGTGTTTGACTTATATTTGAATTAAATGTTTTATATAGAATCAAAGCAAGATTGAAATTCGGTATTACTGCTGATAGGCAGTACTAATTACAGGAAATAACCAGCTCTTCCAAGATCGCTGCCAAACACCAAGAGTGTGGCAATCTATTATTCGGTGGGAGAAATTATGGGCCTTAGCTCTGGAAGACAGTTGAGTCATCTATTTGAAATCCGGGATTTCGTCTGATTTAAAAAAAAAAAAAAAAAAAAAAAACTTTGGTTTTATTTTTCTCAACCTTTATTTTCTTTATCATTGAAGCATAAGATTGTTCAAAATAAGGCCAGTGAGATGGCTCAGCAAGTCATAGCACTTGCTGCCAAGTCTCATTGAGTACCTGAGTCTGATTCCCTGGAACCCGGAGAACAGAAGGAACCGACTCCTCATTTCCGTAGGGACTTCCCACTCTGTGGCTTTGTGGAATCGCGTCTCTCCTTCACCTTTACGTGGGTTCTAGAGGTGGAAATCAAGTGGCCAAGCTTGGGTGGGAAGTGTCTTAACCCAAACTGTCGTCTTCTAGCCAGGAAGGTTTTGCTTGTTTTGTATTTTATTTTAATTTTTGTTCGTTGTTGTTGTTTTAAATCCAGAAATTCAGATCTATTTCTGTTTCTGTGAAATTCTGAACTACCGTGTTGCTATGTGTGTCGCCTCATTTGAGCGGACTCCCCAGGTTCCCACTTGCATCTTACCTACACTAAGCAAAAGTTCACCCTGAAAATGGCCACTGATGCCCATGTATGTGTTGATCAGTGGAGCTATCCATGAGTCTATATCCAAGTACGTGCCTCAGTCTTCAAGGAAAATAACAGTCTTAGCCCTATGATTTTCCGGAGCACAACTGACATATTTTATAAGTGTCATTAGGGAGGTGGATAATGGTAAATTGAGAGATGCTGGTGGGAAATTCAAATCACAGATTGAATTGTGTTCCTGCTTAATTCTTGGCTGATTTATTAGGAGAGCAGAACAGACCAAGTGGCAGCAGAATGTAGCCCTGAACATTAAATAAAAGCTATCTGATTGAAGAGGAGGCTGGATCAGGGTGGAAAGAAGAGTCTTGTTAGCATGTGCCTGGTTATGATTGTATTAGCTAGAAGAAAAGTATCTTGAACCTTACATGTTCAGCAAAAAACTCAGCTGTGTATTTCTTCTGTACAACACTGACGCCTATTTCCCAGGTCTCCTGCACGGGAAGGGCAGGGTCAAAGAATAATTATAGTTAAACATTAAGGGCCTTGGACACTAGTCTCAACATCCCCTCCAAGGGATATGATTAAAGAAAAGCAATGAGCTATTTATAAGCAGTAATACAGACATGATGTGTAATAGTTATAAACATTATATATGAATATATCTACCTACATTAGTGAAAACATAATTATATAGAGGATACAAAATATCTTAAAAGCAAAACAATATACTAAAATAGGAGTCATTTCTTTGGTTGTGATCATTTATGAAAGTTTTAGGCAATCAAACTGAGATGCTCTGGAATATAACTGATTAAAAATATGTTGGTCTACCATGCTGGCTTTGAATTAAACAGAACTTGAGAGTTAAAAGAGTAGAAATAGCTGTGTGGTGGTGGCACATACCTTTAATCTCAGTGCTCTGGAGGCAGAGCAGGTGGATCTCTGTGAGTTCGAGGCCAGCCTACTCTGCAGAGTGAGTTCCAGGATAGCCAGAGTTACAATAGAGAAATGCTGTCTCAAAACAATCAAAAAAACCAAAAAAAGTAGAAATAAATATATTTAAAGATTAAATGGTGGAAAACATATTATAAATATTTTTAAAACAGTTTTCCTTAGAAGCTTGTTTTAAAATTGTAACCAGACATTAGGATTTTAACTAAAGAATTGGAGGCAGGAAAGGGCTCATGCTAAGATTACACAGTGTAAAGCTTTGACACTGTAGATGGGATGGAATGGACCATTTTGTGGGGGCGGCATTTGTGCATGAGCAGAATTGCAGATGAAAGGTGACATGTCGGAACTGATTCATAGGGAGATGTGATGGTTACATGGCAACATGATGAGAGGTTTTTACAGAGTTAGGAGGCAAGGGTGCTAGTGAAAATTATGCTATGTGAAGGTCTTTGTTGAAGGATGTTGAGGTTAATAAGAATCTCAGAAGCTAGGGAACGTCATAGTTTATGTCCAAATAAGAGAAAGCTCCACCATTTTCTGGTCAGATGTTTAGTAGTTAATATTAGCTTTGGTTGGGTGAAAGCTGTCTTGGCAACCATTGTCCCGAGTGTCCCCGATTTGTTTCCAGTGAGTGCCCTTACGGTGGAGATGTTGGCCTTTGATATTTTCAAGGTCAGAAGCATCACAGCTCCTTTGTGTTTCTGCAAAGTGTTGAACAATGTTTGTGTTGTATGTGTGTGTCTGTTTCCCACAAAAATCTACATACAGCTGGTTCTCTTTCTCTTCTAATGACTAGGACCCCAGGAACCTGATTCCTGGGCCAAACACCCAGAAATAGAAGGCAAAGGACTCAGTATGGGTCTGATGGAAATGCCAATATTTGTGTTTTATATCTCTACCCAGATGTTCTATGGGCTGTCCTTCGACTCACTTGTGCTTGGGATGTTTCATTTTGAACCCAGTTTTGATAGTCTGTATCTCATGCTTTCTTAATTATTTGCAGAAGTAAATTAAGATCTTATTGTTAGAGATGTTTGTCAAACGAGGCCAGAAATATGGCTCAGAGAATAAAGGCACTTCCACCAAGCTTAACGACTTGAGCTCAACCCCAGGGCCACAGCTGTGGAAGGAAAGATCTGCAAGTTACCCTCTGACCTCCATATGCATGTTGCATGTCATAGCATGAGTGCCCATCCCCCTCCCCATATACACACAAAATAAAGAAGTGTAAAATAAAAAAGATGTTCTTCAGTGATGAAACATATTTCTATACACGTACTTGGTTAAAACCTCAAGGCATGGAAGATATTGGTTCACATGGTTATTCCAGCCTTGTTCGTGTATTTGAGAACTCTAAGTGGGCAGGGAATTTGAGTTACAAAGTCCAAATCCTAATATCCTTACTTGTAAGCACGCGTGCGTGCACGTGCACACGCACACAAACACACACACACACACACACACACACACACACACACACACACACCACATATTTCTAAGCAAATATTTCAAGTGTAGAGAGACTGGGGAAGTGAAGTTCATTCCAAGAGAGCACTCTGGCCTTCACTGTGCTGAGGCTGAAGTATCTCATAGGCAGTGCTAGATAGAAAGAACGAAATAGGCTTACCCACAGGCATGCACATATACATGGAAGTTTCGATGCTGCAAGAACAGTTTCGGTTTAATATTTTATGAGCAAACTCAAAGGGTAGCTGAGGCTCATGCCCACAAAAGAGTATGTAGAGAAACTGAACATTTCATTTTCTAGGAAAAAAAAAAAAACACTTCTAATTATTGCCCAAACCCTTCTCATTTTATTAGGCACAATTCCATTAAATTATGTTCTTCACTCATCATCTCTTTAATGAAAAAATTACATTTAAATACTCGTGTCAAATAGAAAGTGATGCAAAATAGATTGGACTACTCTAGTAATCCCGGAAGAGAAATTTAAACCCTATAGTTAATTTATAGGCAATTACAAATTATATTTCCAATGCAAATCAGAACAATGGGCTATGACAGGTTGTGGTGTGCGGATGGGGGGATGGGAAGAAGGATTGTCTTCTTGTATTATGATGGCTTTGGAAGAAAAGACAGCCAGGTCCCTTAAAAGTTAACAACAGTACCCAAAGACATGAGGTTTATACTTTCAAATAGCCGCTAACAGGGAAAGAATGGACTTGTGTTAAAAAGAAAGAAAGAAAGAAAGAAAGAAAGAAAGAAAGAAAGAAAGAAAGAAAGAAAGAAAGAAAGAAAACAAAACAAAACAAAAAAAACCACGCAAATGAAAAGTGTCACTAAGGTACTTGGTTGAACTTGTCCTGGGCCTCGGGGGATCCACTGACTGATCCCAGGTCACCTCTCAGTCACATGCCTGGGTCTGGCAGAGATGGCACTTCAGTTAAATGCAAACTTGTCATCCCTGTGAGGTACCCAGCATGAAACACGTTTTTGTCACCAGTAAGTATGTCTGTCAGCACTGAGCAAGCAAGAGGGGAATTGTGAAGAGTGATTTAGGGGAGAATTGGAACACTTGTATGTATACAGGTGTAAAAATCCTTCCCTGGCACCAGTGAGGCAGAGGTGAACCATGTGGGACAGGAAGGAATGGATTGGAAACAGAATTTTACCATTGCCCCATGAAATATATCTTATTTTCCTTATATATAAAAGACCCTCCTCCCAAAGTTAATATCGCATGTCCTATCTCAGTAGAGGAAATGTGATTTTCATGAATGCATATAGACACACTAACAATAATGGTATACTCTATAGTGTCAGATTTATATATTTCCAAGAATTCCCATTGACTGCTGCCTTTGATATTATAAAAGGAATAATTTACAGGCAACTTCCTGATGTGTCTATCTATTCAAACAGCCATCCTGCTTTAGGCTCTCATATCATTTATGGAATATTGAAATGAAGTCTTTTTAAGGCTACAGGAAGGACTTCAAATATCTGCTGTGTTTCTGAAAGATTAAAGCAAAATCCCATCAAGAAATTGCAGGAGAACCTAACTGCTTCCTCGCGTGTCCCTAGCATTTTGCATTGCAAGTAGAAAACATGCCAAGGTGCATTGTGTATTAATCAATCAAAATGCAGAAGTAACAGAGAAATTCACCATAACAACTGAGAATATTCCTTAGGGGAGCTTTCATTGAATTGCCTAGGTTTTGACACAGAGTAACCCAGCTGTCCAGCTATTGATTCGAGCATAATTATCCACCTCTTAGTAATTATTTACATATGCATTGGCATTGTGTCACTGTGCTTTTCAGTGGGATTAGGAGCAATGGTGAAAATATACTTCTGTCTAGGGCAGCACTATGGTTTCCAAAGATAAGAACCTATTGTTAAGCTTTTTGATGGGTCAAATTTTTCACTGGCTATCACCCCACTCATAGTCAAGGGAAAGACGGCTACTGGAAAATTTATTTCTCTGTTCCGTTTTGTAAATAGCCTGTGGTTATGTATTACACTGCTTTACATACTTGACCTTTCAGCCACTTCCTAGGTCTAAATACATTCAAGTATGCATTGGGAGGGGAAATGTGTTTTTTTACATGATAAAACTTATTTTTATCTGGTAATAATTGCAGCTTAGGTAAATGATGCTCTTTTTTATCAAATCGGGGTTTCCTAGAGAAACAGAATGATCAGAATGAATATATACTACAACACGATTTATTAGATTGTGTTACCAATATGGTCTGTGTGTTTATATGGTGGTTTGAGTAACAATGGTCCTCACTGGCTTACAGAATTGAACATCAGGGAGTGGCACTACTTAAGAAGGATTAGGAAGTGTGGCCTTGTTGGAGTAGGCGTGGCCTTGTTGGAGTAGGCGTGGCCTTGTTGGAGTAAGTGTGTCACTGGGAGTGGACTTTAAATTTCAAAAGTCCAAGTCAAACCCAGCGTCTCCTCCTTCCTGCTACCTAGGAATTCAGATGTAGAACACTCAGCTACTTCTCCATACCACATCTGCCTATAGGCTGCTATGCTCCCCACCATGATGATAATGGACTAAGCCTCTGAAACTGTAAGAACTGCTCCCCCCCCAGTTAAATGCTTTCTCTTGTAAGACTTGCCTGGTAATGATGTCTCTTCACAGCAATAGAACAGTGACGAAGACAGTGGTCCAGCAATGACTCTCTTAGACTGGAAAAACTAAGGACCAGGTAGCTTCACTGTCTATGAGGCTGAGTGTCTCAGCAGCCTCAGTCCGGCAATGAAGGCCTAAAGGCTTCTTGGAGAGCTGATGATTTTCAGTCTGCACTGGTACACTGATATTAACAAATGGAGAGAGCAGCAGCAGCCACCAGAAGGTGCTGCCTGCTCTGAGAGAGAACATTTCCTCTTAAGTTAGTTCTTCTAGGAAATAGCTTCACAGTCCAGACAATCGATCCCAGAGCCAATCAAGTCGGCAGTCAAGATTAATCATTACACCTTTGGACAAATCCTTATGTGAGGAAAGAGAGGACAAGTTTTAAATTCATTGTTTCTAAAACCAGAAGCTTTAATTAGGGAATAAGAGGTAACTCATTGGGACAATTCTGAAAGGTAACCTTCCTCTGGTTCTCATAGCTTAGGCACCATCTCCGTAAGAGGACCATGCATGTTGGCTGCTCTACACATTTCCTTACTGTGGCTGAGATATGTGTGGGATCCACTGACTTTTAATCCTGTCTGAAATAGTTTCTATTGGAAGTATGAATGAATGGTTTATACTTGATTATCTACAAAGGTTGGTTAGAGTCATCTCTTGGATAGTTGTAACTAATGTGTCCTTTGAGGAGAGAAGTTGTAAGCAGGACAAAGGGTTAATCACATACTTACAATGCCTATAATGATAGTTTTCTGGAATTTATATAACGTAAAAAGATTGCACATTTCTTCTGATTTTCTCTTGTGTTCTGACTTGCTCCTACATGACTGAAAAACTTGATAGTATGTCTCTTTAGTTAATCTTCGCATTTTATTCGGAACTAAACTTTCAAAGGAGTTGATCCTGGACTTTGTGACTTCAGTCATTAAAAATTCCTTTGAATATAAAATTTTGTTTGAACATCCGAATGCTTATGTTTGAATAGGGTCTGATTTAAATCAAAAGAGATGTCTCTGCATCTTCTTCATAGTTCCTTTCCAGATCTACTCAGGCCTTGAGAATACAAATATAATCTGAAGTTTTTTTTCCCACTTCAATCCTGAGAAGACAAGGCTGGCTCCATTTTGGGCTCCTAGAGCCTCCTAGTTTCCATCTTAGGCCTGACCTTGGGCCAACCTTGAGAGGCCATCAATTCCAGAAACAGGCCATAAAAATTCCCCCACCTGAAGGGCAACTACAGGGTAGCCACAGGAATGCAGGAAGGCCTACCTCAAGGCCAGCCGTACCTGGCAGGAGGTACACGAGTGCCTTATCTTAAGATTAAGTCATTGGTGATCCCACATGCCCAGAAATACGTGAGTGTCTTACCCTGAGGTTAAACAAGAATGTGAACTGTTGGCCATCCGAGTCCAAGCCCAAAAACCACCCATGTAACAGTCTCTCTACCCACTAATTACATTCCCAATTACCTCACCTTCACTGAAATCCCCCTTTTCAACCTGTAAAAATACCTGCGTGCCTTCACCCTGGGTCGCCATTTTGACAAGTGGCAGACCCCTACACATAGCTTTTTTTCCTTTTGTGAAATAAACGCAGCCTTGCTGAATGCATACGTGACTGGTGGTCTCTTGTGAGTCCATTTCTGACTTAACAGATCCTATCTCCTTTCTCTGATCGTTCCATTAAACTGCCCTTTCTTGAATGTCTACACATTTTGTTTATAGAAACATATTAGTAATACATTACTGAAAGTGGATGTGGACAAAATATTTAAAAGCCCTGGTGATCTGGAAATAATGATTTGATAATTACTGAGCGTGCCCCAAGGCTCCTGAAACTCCTCCCTGTTCTGCAATAACAGGAAGTTCCCTGCAGATTTCCTGCATATTAGGCCAGCCTGATCTAAATTCAAAACGCCCTCCACTTCCTTCCTGCATTTCTTATCTCCTTGCAAGTGTTTAATTGTAAAACCTCTCATTATCCAGTTAATGGAGACAGTCATTCAAAGTTTATCTTTTGTCTTTTGAACTTGTTTGCTGTGGTGTTTTCCAGCATTAATTGACAGCTCCTGGCATTCATAGTCAAGTTCTCTTGTCTTCTGTGCCTGAGACACTGATTACAATCCCGTATCATGGAGATATGGAACAAAAGCCTTCAGAATGCTGTGTTTGGGCTTCTCCTTGCCTCTGGTGCAAAAACAAATTTTGTATTTCTTCATCAGCTGATTCTTATTCCTTTGGCTGGTGAAATGAAGGCTGGTGTATGGGATAGGAGGAGGACAGGGCTGGGGAGCAATTTAAGGTGGTAAACAAGAGATCTTTCAAATCAGATGCATAAGGATATTCATTCCACAACTTGCTGTCTCTCTAGCCTTGCACTCTCCCATCTGTAAAATGGAATTATAATGTAGTCTATGCTGATGTTAAGTCAGAAATTGCCACACAGAGACCACCACTCACGAATGCAATCAGCAAGGGTGCGTTTATTTCCAGGAAAAAGAATCTATGCATAGGGTCAGCCACTTGTCAAGATGGCGACCCAGAAAGCTGGCCACATGGATATTTAAAGGATCTCTCTGAATGGTCAGAACCTGAATACTGGATTGGCTTGTTAAATGTCATGAGGAAACAAGGGTTTCTGGGACAGCGAGTACTTGACATTAAGCAGGGGGGCGGGGTCAGCGCCTCCACCACTAGGGGCGCTGGACCTGTCACTGATATGAATTGTCTCTCCTCCCCAATTCGTATTTTCAAGTTCTGATTTCTAGCACCTCAGCATGTGATTGTTTTGAACTAGTGTCTCCACGGAGAGTACCAAAGTGAGATCCTCAGAGTACCCGCTAGACCAATATGATGGGTGTCCTTATAAAAGGGACATTCAGATGGACGGAGGATAAACAAACGCCTTGAAAACACTGGGAAAGGGGAGCAGTGTACTAACCAAAGAGGGAAGATCTGAACAATGAATGAACCCCACAGCCGTCAGAAACAACCCTCATCTTAGTCCTGACACGTTAGTCTTGGAACGCCAACCTCCAGAGCCATGAAAAATTTCTGTTGTTTAAGCTATCCAGCCTGTGGTACTTTGTTACAGTAGCCCAACTAAACTCATACAACTGATCTCATAGGTTTGAGTTTTTGTTTTTTGTTTTTGTATCAAATTAGATTCTATTTATAAAGAGCTTGTGACATACAAAGACAGCCAGCATTTGAAAATGATAGAAGAGTAGAAATGTGTTTAGAAAGATGTTTCTATTCTTAAGACCTCTGTAGGGTGATGAAGAAGGTCTATGTGAGTTACAAACATATGAAGATTGATGTTTTTTCTTGTTTAAGCCCCATGCTAGATCAACTATGAATTCTCTTGTAATTGTTCCTTTAGGTTGATAAATGAGCCCAAATGGCAACAAATGAGCCTTACAAGAGGATTTAAGACATGGAAGCATAAAACTCACCTGGACTCTGCATACTAAATGTTTGGTTTAAAGCATACTAAGTGGTAGTACACACATGCATCTGGTTTTTCTGCATTAGATTCACAGTTCACTCCTTTCTGTCAAAATATATTGTGGTAAAATGATGCTTCTTGCTCTTCACTTGTGCCCTACTCTGAAAAATCAGCCAGGGTTTTATTTGTGGGCACCCAGGGTCTGTTTTTAAACATCAACTCTCCATGCTGAGCTACTACTTTTAATGTTAGAAAGTTCTTTTCTTTGTAAGATAGCACCTTAGTGACTTTTCTATTTCCGCAATTAGATACCATGACCAAGACAACTTATAGGAAGGAGAGTTTATTTGGGCTTACAGTTTTGGAGGATTAGAGTCTGAGATGGTAGAGTGGAGGGAGCAGGCAGTAGATGGCTGAAGCAGTAGCTGAGAGCCTCCATCTGAGCCACAAACAGCAGAGAGCTCACTGGGGATGGTAGGAGGCTCTTGAAACTTCAGAACCCACCCTATGTGGCACACATCCTCCAAGGACCCATTTCCTCATCATTCCCAGAACAATTCCACCAACAAGGGACCCAGTATTCAAACATACAGGTGCCATTCTCATTCAAAGCACCACAGATATGTTTTTAAGATAATTAACTGTAAGATTCCTTTTTCTTATTTTGTAACTTCAAAGAATAAAGCTTTACATTTCAAAGTTGGAAAAAATTACAATATAGAGTAATAACTTTTAAAATGCCTGAATATCTTATTAAAATGCCAGGGTTAGCAATTTTCTTGGTATTGGATATCGGAGTTCATTAGCCACTTAGCACATCGCCTGCTTTGATGGGGGCATATTCTATTAAGCATTCCTAGCACTCTCCAAATTATAGGGGCCAGCCTGGTGTGATGGTGCATGCCTCTTGTATCAGCACTGGTGGTGTCAGGAAGATCCAGAGTTCAAGAACATCCTCAGCTACATAGTGAGTTTGAGAGTTCTGAGACACATGAGACATCTCAAAAAGAACAGCAATTTAAAAAAAAAGGCACAAACAGAATTAATTATAAGATTAATTGTAGATTGTAGGGTCATCATTTAAGTATGCAGAAGTGGTTTTGTGCCACAATTTTGTGTAACAATTACTAAACATATATATATATATATATATATATATATATGTATATATATATATACACACACACACATATATATATATATATATAGTGTGTGTGTGTGTGTGTGAGAGAGAGAGAGAGAGAGAGGAGATTTTATTCAAGAATCTCAGGTTGGTTTGGTTGGTTTTTAAGGCAGTAAGGAAGGCTATCCTCTTGAAAAAAAGACAGTGGTCTCCACCATTGGGAGCTAAGTGGCTCTCTAACAATCACCAGTTTAATTCCACGAAACACAAAGAAATTATATATATATATATATATATATATATATATATATATATATATATATATCACACAGACACACAGACATATATATATGACTATAGCTGGCACATTTGCTTATACAATGTTAACGCCCATCATGGGGGAATATGTGGTATGCCTATTTGATGGGCCAGAAACTTCCCGAAGTCCCCAGGGGCGTTCTCAGGTTTAAGAAGAGGTAATGAAACTTTTAATGACTCCGAGTCTAGCTGCCACCATTCTTTCCCTGTCGAGCTTCAAAGTCCTCATAAATAATCTTACTGTTTTGACAAATTCCTACTCCCTGACCTACCTGTCCTTTCTTCTTTTTTTCCTAGAACACTATCGTTGCCCCTGATTGGCCTTCAGATAAATTTTAAACCTTCCTACTAAATCTTCAAAGGACTTCAGGATCTGGCCTCTGTCTACCTCCTACTTCATTTTCTGTAGCTCTCTTTGTGTCCTTCCTCCTGGCAGATAGAAGAGCTGTGTGCCAGGTTTTCTTGGACCTCTGGAGCTTTGCATGAGTTGCTGTACACAAGTTCTCCCATTCCTTCATTATCCTTTAACTAGCCACTGCTTGCTTGCCATCAGCTCAGCCTGGTCTCTTCCTGCTCTGGGAACTGATTCAGTGCTCCTTCTAAATGGTTTCCTTATCAACCCAGTTAACCACCCCCAAACTTATTATTGTGGGAATTATCTATTTCTTTCAGTGAACAGTAAGCAGTTTGTGGGTAAGAAGAGTGTTAGGGGTCAGCTATGGGAGATGAATAGATAGATGATAGATAGATAGATAGATAGATAGGTAGGTGTGGGATAGTGTCTGAAACATGAAAATATGAATATTAAGAGGAAGGAAGGAAGGAAGGAAGGAAGGAAGGAAGGAAGGAAGGAAGGAAGGAAGGAAGGAAGGGAGGGAGAAGGAGAAGAACTGATGAAGAGAAGTAAGAAAGGAAGGAAAGGGGAACAGGAGGTAGAAAGAGAGGAAGAAACACTGCAAAGTACTGGAAGAAGGAAAAGGAGAGAAGGGACCTGACATTGGTCATCTTACTCTCTCTTTCACTGCACCTCCATGACAACTCTTTGAAGCAGGAATTACTGCCCCTAACTTCAGATAAGGGAAGCAGGCCTCAGAGAGTCTTCTGCTGACAGAAGTATTCCAGCTAGGAACACATGGAAGTAGGGTGTGAAAGCAGATACCCCCTTCCACCACCACCCTTGTAGTCCTAAGTCTATGATCTTGTCCCCTCTCTCTATTTCCAGCCATCACTGGACGGGAGGGTGGCTTTGTGTATTTGCCACCGTCTTGAAGTCAAGCAGAGCTAATTCTCAACTCCTGCTCATTACCCAATGCTTCCTACACTCTAAGGCCGAAATAGCAATCAGACCTAACCAAACCCAATGGCTTATTTTTGTCAATCACTGCAAAGGAGTGGTTGAAGCAGAGCTGATTCATTTGATTGAGGATGAAGAAAATAGTTCAGAGAGTAGAGAAAAGACTAAGAATATCAAAATAAATATCTTGGAAAACCAGTGACTTGCATTCTTCAGAGGGAATCATTGCTGAATTAATAATCAGGCCACAATGAATTTCTGTCCTGGTGTTGGTTTTGCAGCACGCAGGAAGCAGGAAATGTGTGTGTGTGTGTTTGAGTCACTTGCATCATGGAGTGTCATGTGCATAAGTACACTTAATTAAATACTCTGATGGCATTTCTAACAGTGTCAAATGTCACATATGGCTAATTGCTTACCAATCGAAAGCCCTATTTATGTAAACACCAGGGGCTCACCCAGAGGACTACAGCAGCCCCCTTTTAAGCTAAGACATATATTTGATATCTTGGGACAATGAAGCATTTTCCTCCTGACATCCAAGGGGCATTACTGGAGCAGCAAGAACACTGTTTGAAGAAAGTAACTCTCATCTGATAATAGAGTCTGCAAACTGTAAGAGCTATGCTTTAAATGCCAGTTATTAAAATGCACAATAGAATTTCATGGTCATTGTATTTAGCTGAAGCACAGTACTATCTCCACATCTTGTATCTTCCAAGGGTCCTTTGATTTCTGAATGGAAGTTTAAAGCAGAGTAACTTCATAATGCTTTTAAATGTAGTTCAGGTCATCAGCTACCCAAAGTTTGGCTTTCACTTCTGAGTCCCTTGTTTGAACCCTTCTTGGTATCTTCTATCAATCCTTATAACTCATTGTAATGAAAGAATTATACCAAGAGCCTTTCAATATTTATGTGATTTCTTTTTCAGTAAATATTAGGAACTCTGTCATTTTCTAAACAGCATCCTACGTAAAAGTAAAGACGATCTTACTCTAAGATTTATGTTCCTGGGCTGGCTCTCAAGAGGAATTTCTCCTTTTAGAAGCCTGCTGGCTTTGATCCTATAACAAAATTACTCTCAAGAAGTAGATAGCTTTCTATATGAGGTGAATTAATTTTTACAGTGATGGAAATGAAGTCTTAGAGGGCACCAGGGTATCGTTTAGTACATGGGAAGAGGTAATTTGCTGGAGTGGTTTATTTATTGTCTACCGAGCCAAGCACTGAAGGGAAGACGCACACGTCCCCTGCTGAGTGTGTGCCGAAAACCGCCCAAGTCATGCACTGCATGTGAAAACCAGGCATGTCTCCGAAGGCTCCTTCACAGTCAAAGAAATTACTTCTGTGGTTTTGTGGTGTACTGAGTTAAACGCAAGTAAGTTAGTAGAAAGGAACAGGAAGGCTCCCAAAGTGTGTCCTGTAGGGATGTCTCTGAATGGTTATTTGTCTTTACCACCTCCTGAGAATTTCTATTTCAGGCTTAAAGAATCCCCACAATTTAATGAGATGGAAAAGAACAGAGCTTGTCCTCATCAGCATTTTGTTACTATGACAAAGTACCTGAGCTGATCCACTTATAAGAGAAGAAAGATATCTTTTGGCTCACAGTTTTAGACCGTGGTCATTTGGCCCTGTTGCTTTTGGATCTATGATGAGGCAGTTCATCTTGGTGACGAGTATTTGACAGATGGAGATGTTCACCTAATAGCATCAGGGACTAATTTCTCATGAGTTTGATGACAGCCATATTAAAATGAGAGCAACAGATTATCTGAAGTGTCTCATCACTCCCCATCTAGGCAAAGACTACAGATCCCAGAGGCAATTTCAACAGCTCCCCCATAGTGAACTCTCTGCATTCAACCCCGTGTGTGCTGAAATGCCACAGAGTTGACAGCCTCAAAAAAAGCGAGAAGAAAAGCAAAGATTAGTTATCCAGATTTACCCCATCTTCCTTGGTCCTCAGTTACACTCAATAAACAAACTGTGCTAATCACATACGGGAACTTACATTTCAAAATGAAAATCAATTTCAATCTCTGGGGAGTTTTATATGGTTGCAGATCTCCTGAATACATCTTATATGTCAGACGCCTGTCACCCAGCTTCGTTTCGGATGCTTTCCAAAAATTTATACCTTTTTAAATCTCATTAGAACACATATGTGAGTGTTTATGATGTGGTTCAAACACAGAAAATAATTAACATCAACAAGAAATGCTAACAAGCCTTAGTTTTTTATAATTTGCCTCTTCTGTAAGGCAAACAAAAGGAAATATATGTTTGATATTATTTCCTGCGAGTGGAGGCATGGGTGGAAATGTATGCCAGTGTTCTTTTTGGGATATGTGATAGGTGTCTTTGTATTACGGGTTTCTTTGAAGAGTACATCAGCAGTCACAGCATCATGAAAACACAGTCTTGCCAATGCTTGCTCATGACTAAGCGCCATGGTTCTGAGGAAGCATTCTTCCAGGGGCAACTACGGTAATGAGTCAATTTAACTCCAGCATGTAGTCAATGTTTTCCCTTTCATCTGAGAATAATTAGCATTGTATACTGATGCACATTCAAAGATATCATGGAAAAAGCACCAAACAATGAGAGAGCTGTTCACCCCCTAAGGCTCTATTGGCTTTACTGTAAATTTGTCAATATTTTGTGCCTTTTTCATCTATTCATGCATTTGTACCAGCAGTGCCTCTACTGCGATGCTTTCTCCACTTGTCCTCAGACTCACTCTTATTTAACAGCTCTTATTTGCTTTCCACGATGCTTCCCCCAGGCAGAAATGATTTCTTATTCTACTTATGCAATATTGCCATTACACGTCAAAATATTTCTACCGTAAGTCTTCATGATAGTCCGTTTTAGCCACGTATAACAGTTGATCTTCCTTCGGAGAAACTTAATAGAGACCCAGACTTGTTTAGAAATATCTTTTGCTTGCTTTTACATGTGCCTTGTTATTTTTGATTGAGTGTCAGACACTGTGTGTGAAAGAATAGAAAACACTGAATTAACTGTGATTTAACAACCAGAAATGGCGATGTGCGTCGTTCATGGAGGCCATTCTTGCAGGCGGTTGAGTCAGTCTAGCCTGTTGCTAAGCTGGATTCGGATATGTTTTAATTAACTTCTTCCAATTGTGCGCTGTTCTTGCCTTGCATGTAGTGTGGATCCGGGATGCTAAAAGATGACTCCTACTGTTCTTATTCTGTCTTTAGAGTTTAGCAGCACCTGCACACTTGTTTGGTTCTTATCTTTATTCTGGAATTTGATTGCTGGGCTGGTGAGACAGCTCAGTGTGGGTTAAAGTAATTGCCACACGAGTCTGACAGCCTGAGTTAGAGCCCCAAAACCCATAGAGTGGAGGGGAGAGCCAACTCCTAAAAGTTTTCCTCTGATCTCCACACAGGTGTCATGGCGTGCACATGGCTGCATGCGTATACCCACGCCATAGTGATAAATTCAAAATAATAGTATACACCTTCTTTGTAAAAATTGCTAGAAGTTTATTGCTATTGTTTAGTATTTCGTCCTAGGCTTATATTAGTTACTTTTCTCACTACTGCGTCAAACTACATGTGAAAGCAACCTAAAGGAGAAGTTTATATTGGCTTGTTTAGAAGGAACAGTCCATCATGGAGAGGAAGGAAGAGCACCCTCACTGTCTATGGCAGAGGGAACTTGAGTTGGTCACTTGGTGGCACTAGACAGAATATAGAGACCTTGAGTTAAAATCAGGGTGGGCTGCGTCTCTAAAAGGCCAGTACCTAACATCCTTTCTCCCACCTCAGAGATCCTGTAACAACCCAAAACATCACTGTCAGCTGAAGTCCAAGTATCCAAACACATAAGCTTATATAGGACCTTTCCTATTCAAACCAGAAGAGTTGGCCACTCCCGTGGAGAGTTCCTTAGTCCTCGTGGTCCAACTCTGGTCTTAGGAAGGTCCTGCAAGCCATAGCATTGCAGGTAGGGGTTTTCAATACTCTCATTCTTCTCTTCCTCCCCTTGATGTTGCCAGCAAATTTTGAGCAGACAAGCATTTCAAGCCCTCTTTCAAGCAATGCCATATGTGTTTTTGGTCTCTTTGCAGGACTATGGGCTCATGAGAGTTTCCTTCTCCCTCTGCTCTGGACGAAGGACTTTTATATCCTCTTCCCTCATAATCATCCCCCTTTCATTCTTCCATATGATGAGATGTTCTGCTTATCCCTCAGCAGCTCATGTCTTCTTGGGAAGTAGGAGAGCTTCAGTGTTGTCCCAAGTGACAATCCATCACCTGATAGACCCGTGTGCCACTACCCTGCACTTTTCTCATATTTCAATCTTGAGTATGATCATACTGCAGATGTCTGTCTTCTTTACGCCTCGAACTCCCAGTCATTCTAAACCGTCATGTATGCTAGCCATACCCAGTCTTTAAGAATTATAAAATTGGTGCTGGAGAGATGGTTCAGTGGTTAAGAGTACTTGTTCTTTTTTTAGAGGTCTTGAGTTCCCAGCACCCATGTTGGGAAGCTCACAACCACGTGTAACTCCTTCTCTGAGGGATTTGATTCCCTCTTCCAACTTCTGTGGGCACCCCTGCTCACATGACTTTCATTCATAGAAACATACACACACAAAGAAATTAAAAATAAAAACAAATATTAAAAAAATCATAAAATGTATGCTTCTTCCTCTTTCCAGAGCAGAACCACTAAGGGAAGTACTATTCATAAATCTATATCTGTGATGATTTCAGACTGGAGTGTCCCAACAGGCTTATGTTTTCAACATTTGGTTTCAAGCTTCTTGTGCTATTTTGAAGGTCGCAGAGCCTTTCTGAGGCAGATCTTGACTAGTGGAAGTAAGTCAGTACCTGCCCTTCACGTGTTTGAGCCATTTCCTTCAACATCTCCACCATTCCCCAATGAGAGTGAGGTGGTTAGTCAAAATACTTTTTATCTTTTTCTTTATTTTTCAGAACGCATTAAATATAGAGTATTTTAAGCTTTAATCAGCAATTAATCCTGTCCTTGTGGAGAAGAGATCAGAACATAAATCAACACATGAGGTTATTTTGAAGGCTCATTGAGCCAATCCTTTGTACTGTTGCCTGACACAAAATTAAGGTAAATGCTTAGATGGTTCATGACAAGAATACTATTAAACTCTCTTTTTCAGTCATTAATAAAGAGAAGAAAATTGCTGTGAACTGTTTAACATTGAGACAGTCGCCTTGTCCACCTCTCCTGTGTAGATGGGCCGTGCTGGTACTGCGTGTGGCAGCTGCAGTCATGGTCTGGGCTCACACATCGTCTTCCATTTATGCCTGGCTCTTCGCAGCAATGGGGATGAGGCTATTTGCAGTGCTGAGAAAAATCAATTTTCATCTTCAAAAGATGAAACTACCAAGCAAGATATTGACTTAGAAATAAAGTGTTTCTTAAAGACTTCCCATATCCTATAAATGTCAGACCCAAACCTAAGAGTTCGCTGATTTAAAGTTTATTGCTAATTTCAGACAAACATGCATAAAGCCCTGCTTCAAGAAAAGAGCTGGCTTAATCTAATTCCCTCCCAGAGCGTCCTGTTATATATACACAACTACCGTCAGAGCCTTCCAAACCCGCCATATTTTTATTGATAGATACAACTTGACCCTGGTTTCTTTCTAAGGTTTAGTTCTTCTTTGTCCCATTGATAAATCATTGCCAAAGCTTAGTGACAAATTGCACAGAAAGTTTAGCGTGGTTTTAAATGATGCTTTTGCCATGCACACTGGCCATAGGTATCTTGAATTCAATAAGGGGTATAGTATCAGCTGGTTGGGGGAGATCATTGGTTCTCTTCGGGCTTCAAAGACTCAGTGGAGGTTCATCAGGTATATCGCCTCTTATCCCAATATAAAAAGTAGAAGAACCAAGCATAGAGCTCAGAAGATTTGAACCTATCCCCAGATACTTGGGAGTGGACAGCAGCTACCTCGGTGGTTCCTGAGCAGAACTGCATGTGGGAGGAGGGGAAGGAGTGGGAAGAGTGGGAGGAAGGGGAGGAATGGAAGGAAGGGAAGGGGAGGACAGGGGGTGGAGGTAAGGAGGGGGTGGGGGAGTGAAGTAGACCTTACTATCTACTGGCTTTCCAGTGTCTTTGTCTTGACTGTCCTTTATCCTGACTGGAAGCATACACCTGGATGCTGATTTAGGGAGAAGAAAGAAAGGCAGAAAGAGAAAGAAAATGCTGCGAAAGACCATGATTAGTTTTTTAGTTAGTTTTTGTTAACAGAGATTGAGCATCAACTGAAATATAATCAGACTGAGCTACCAGCTGAGTGAGGATGTAAAATGTCATACACTGTTGACTTGTGGAGTAAAGCTAGGGGAGAAAATAGATTGGCAGCAGATAACATAAAGACCCTCTTTTCTCTGCATAGTATTATGTATTATGTGTGAGATTTACAACTCTGCTACACATATTGGAGAAGAAAAATTTCTGAAACCTGTAAGAAAAAAGAAATAGAATGACTTTTTACAAATGGAAAATAACCAGAAATAAGCATCATCTATCTCCTGAACTTGACCTACCCATGTTTCTTCCCAGCTTTCACCCCTGTTTCCTATGAAGCAGTCATTTCTTATATGGATTACCAAACGAATAGCTGATAAACTATAGTCACATAATTCCCAGTTTATGTAAGGGTTTCCTTTGTGCCACCCACTTCATTTCCAATTTATATTTATTTATTCCATATAATTACCCAGCAAAAATAATTTTAAGATTCCATTTCTTTTTTTCTCTCTTCCTTTCCTTTTGTTCTTCTTTTTTGTCTTTGTTTATTCTGAAGCTCATGGAGAGCTAGCAGCAATCCATTTCAGACAAAGCTGTGGCGCCCAGCTAGTCTCTTTGGCCTCTGAACTCCATCCACCCATTCTTCCTCCTTGCGTGTTTTATAGGCATTACCACCCTTGCATACTGAAATGGAATCTTGACAGTATTCCGGGAAAGTGTGTATTTCCATGAGCACTTCCTCAACTGCTGCTTACCTCGGAGCCCTCAACTAGAGCTGGGAAAATTGGGTTCCAATTCTTTGCTGTCATATCAAGGATGTCAAGAGATTGGTGGAGGGCAGAGCCCACAGATGGCTCCCTGTGGCCACTAAATAAGATCTCTGCTATTTTATAACTGGATATTCACAATTAATTTTCCAAACTACCTACTTTTCTCCTTATATCATTTCACTTGGACTTGTTTGCAATCTCGACCTGAGCTCATCTGTCTCCAGCTGTCCCTCGTCATAAGGACAGAGTAGCACTTCTAGAATTCAGAAGGGAATATGTTGTTCTCCTGCTCAAAAATGTCTTTCCTGTGTCTCTGTATTTGTGAATGTAAGTCTGTGCGTGTGTGTGTTTGTGTGTGTGCTCATGGCTCATGTGCCATGCATGTTTATGCATGTACATGTATCCACTTTTGGCTCCCTCGATTAATAGTCATCAGTGTTCCCACATCCAAATAATCAGGCACGAACTTGAAGAGAATAGGTAGTAATTAAAAACAACTCCAACAACTAATTGATTCAATCCAAATGTGTGACATGGAACTAATTCAGGCATTGGAAACTGGTAAATGGAAGAACCTGGCGTTTGCCTGAGCTTTTCTCTCTGAGCTGCACCAATGGGGAGTCAACTAGGAGAGTAAGGGGCTGCTTCTTTATATAAATACCCTACTCAGCTTACGAAGATTAATTGGTGGAATTGGCTCAGCATCATCTGCACTACGAAGGAGTTAATGATTCTGAGCATGCATAGCGACTGTGCTATTATCACCTTACCAGGGATAACCAGTCAATCATCCTGCATGATAGATACAAGGAGAATGAAATGCGCATTCATGTTGAGGGATGGCATAGTTTTCCGTTTGGTGTGGTGCACTGTACTTGTGTCTTGTTTAAAAACAAGTACAAAAGAATGTTCCTTAAAACAATGATCAAAGAAGACTGTAACAGCCTGCTAGTGTTGCGATAACAAAGCATCACAGACTAGGTAACTGGACCACTGTCATTTGTTTCTGAGTCCTGGAGTCTGAGCTAAAGATTCTAGGAGGTCTGATTTCTCTTGAGGCATCTCTCCGTTGGTTGCATATGGCATCTGTGTCCCACAGGGCCTTCTTTCTGTGTCCTACTTTCTATAAGATACACCATTATTCTTGAACTAAGGATACTCTCTTGGTGCATCATTTAACCGTAATTACCTTTTTAAAAGTCTACCTACAAACATAGTTACATTCAGCATTTGAATTTGGGGAAGATGTAAGTCAGTTCATATCAAGAATCAAATTTTCCTCCCTACTGTCCACCACCAACTGACCTTGATAAATATTCTGTTAAAAGTGTCCTGGTGTGCCTGTGGGATACCATGGTGCCTGCAGGAGGTTTTGGTGCCAGCAAAATGTCTGGATGCCTGTGGGAGGCCCTAGTCCCTGAGGGATGTCCTGGTACATGTGCAGTGTCCAGGTGCCTGTGTAATGCCCTGATGCCTCTGTGATGTCTGAGTATCTGCAGATTGTCCTAGTGCCTGCATGATACCTGGGTGTCTACAGGATGTCCGGAACCTGTGGGGTGTCCTGATACTTGTGGGATGTCCTTTGCCTGTAAGATTTCTGGGTACCTGTGCAGCCAGCATTCTAAAGGGTACCGGCAAGTTATCAGATGCGCGGAGCTCGCTGTGTTTAAGAAATAGCAAGGAAACCATCCTGACCAGGACAGAGTGGAGGAGCAGAGGAAAGGATATCAGAATAGGGTCTCCAACTCATGCCAAGGGATTTGGCTTTTCCTTTCAAGAATGTTTGTCTAACACATGACCCACAGATCACATGTAGCCCAGGACACCTGTGAATGTGGCCCAATGCAAAATTAAAACACACACAGGTGGGTTTATGTTTGTTTCTTTAGTATTTTTTAAAATTAAATTGTGTGGTTCTTAGGCATAGCTTTGTAGATTGGGTCTGCTGGAGCACTGTCATGTATTTTCTCACAGTTCTAGTGGCTGCTAGTCTGGGCTGACGGTGCCAAGGATGAATGCTTTCTCCTGAGGCTTCTATCTCCTTAGTATATGGTATCCTATTCTCTGTGTCCCTACTTGGCTTTTTGTCTGTGTCCTTCTCTTTATAAGACACCAGTCTTCATGTGTGTCTTGTCACAATATCAAATATCAAAACGTTGGACATGCCTGCAAGAGAACTCTGAGTATGTGATTCTTTGACTCGTGGCTGATGTACTTGGAATAAATCAAGAGGGACAAGGCTGAAAGTAGAGAGAACAGCAAGGGGTCTCCCAAACTAGCATTAGCAGGAACCAGAAATGGCTTCCTTCAGTAAAGCAGGTTGTGGATGCTTGGATTCTGGATAAGTTTTTAAGGTGAGGCTAAGTGGTGGAAATCAGGATACACTGAGGTTGTCTTAACCACTGCCCAGAGATATGGTTTCCAAGGCATTATGTATAGGAGGCATCTGCACTGGCTGATTTGCTTTGGAGTACAGTGGAGCCATCAAAGAGATACCTTCATGAGGATGATATGCAAACCATCCCCACGAGACAGGACAGAATTCTAGAGGACACACAGAGATAGCAAAGAGATGAGATGTAAGGACTGAGCCATCAGACATCCTAATGTCAGAAAGAACTGACAGGAGATAACAGTGATGCTAATATGGCCACCTGCCAAAGGGAGACAAGGGTTTTAAGGAGGGCAGGGAACCTCATATGCAGTGTCACATCAACAAACCAAAGGCTCACAATTCATCCTTGGTGCCAGCAATGTGTGGGCCTGGCGACTTTTGAGTTTCAATAAAGATGGTTGCAGAACACTAATTGGAATGGATTTGAGAGAGAGAGAAAGATAATCAACACTGAATATGTACTACATTGCCAAGTCATTTGATAGCAAAGCTGGAGAGGAAGCAACTGGGTTTATTATTTGGGAGTATTATTTGGTGAGCTCAGATTGCTTTTGGCTGTGTGTGGGTGCTGTCTGACTAGAAGGCTAGCAACAATCATAAGGGATAAATAACAAGCATCTAGCCTGTGGCAGACATGACTCTTTTGGGCATTTTCAAGACTCTTCCTACTCTACGAAGGACATCTATGTCATCATTTTAGAAATGCATAAACTGAGGCACAAGAAAGAAGAATTTGGTGTTCATCACACAGCCTACAAACAGTGGAACTAGGCTAGGATTCAGACCTAAGGTTCCAGCATCCAGACTCTGCTGTCTCCCTACATAGAACTCTGTTTTAAGTCATGTTTTTATGATAAAGATGCCACTGGAAAGTGAATGTCGTAGGTGAGTCAGGAGAAATTGGAACAGAGATGGTCTCAGAAGCTTAATTTGCAAAAACACTACTGTGATCATTCTACCCTAACCCAGAGAAGAATGGTCCTGAGAGGAGAGGCTGGGGTGGAAAGCACAAACCTTTGCTTTGGTGCTTAGTGGAACAATGATGCAAAATGGGCTGTAGGAACCTTGGGGAAATTTTTTCCTTTCTTTTTCATTCTATTTCCTTGGCCATCCTGAACTCTGCCTTAGTTAACCTCATGGAGAATAACACAGAATTTCTGCTTAATATTTTACTCTCCTTTTCTCATCTCTAACTATTGGAAAAAGTAAAAAAAAAAATACATACATATATACATACTATTACACACACACACATTTATTTCCTCCTTTCTTTCTTCCCCTCAGGTTCCCTCCTTCTTTCTCTTCTCCCCCTCCATCCCTCCCGTCCACTCTCTTTCTTTCTCTCTTTCTCTTTCTTTCCTTTCTTCCTTCCTTTCTTCCTTTCTTTCTTTCTTTCTTTCTTTCTTTCTTTCTTTCTTTCTTTCTTTCTTTCTTTCTTTCTTTCCTTCTTCTTTCTTTCTTCTTATAGTCCCAACAGTGTAACAATCAGAAGAATTTAGAGGGCCTTTTTCTCACTGGTTCATTTTCTGTGAATGGTCTTCCAAAGGGTAGCATGATAACAAGCAGACCTGGTACCCTGTACTTAAACATGTAACTACAAAGAGAACATCTGCCAGGGGGTTGTGATTTCCTTTTTAAGTTCTAAGGTCTTGGAGCTAGAAAACAAGACTTTCATCAGTGTGAAAACTCAGGCAGCCAAATGCTTTGTGGACAAAAGAGACTTTTCTCGATGAAGATGCAAAATCATAAAATATTACTATTAAATGTAGAACTGATGAAAAGCAATTATTGGCATGCAGTGTGTTTTAAAGAAGATTGGGACCATCAGCCGGCGTCCCTCATTTTGCTGTGTAATTGAGCTTTCTAGCTCTTCTGAGCGGGCCTGTGACCCTTGAGTTATTAGTGATTGCAATCACAGTCCCCTAATCAGACGTCTTAAAGGGAACAGTCTTGAAAGTCTCCCCTATGTGCAGGGCTTGCCAGACAGTTGGGCAATTTCTCTCATGTATGATTACTATGAGTTAGTGTTGCAGGTTTGTTAGTACTTCTCTAATGAAATTAAATCAAATATGAACGTTAAAGTAGAGGAGTCAGTAACCCTGTCCTCAGAAAGTGGCAGCAGTTCTTAAATTGTTGTCACTTTATATGAAGCTTGGATTCTTGCAGAAAGCAACCCGTAGAATTCCATTAAGGTGAGGGCTTGGCTGCTTACATAGTTTCAAATGATGAGACTGGGGCATTGTGTCTAACTCACTATGAGAAATGAATATGATATGATTTCAGATTTATTTCTGGTAGAATAGATCTTGTTTTTCCCACTATCATAATATTTTTTTTGCAAAGGTATTTGTTTGGGGAATCTTGTTAAGAGAGCTCTGGTTCTGACATAAAAAAAAAGCAAAATACCTTTCCATTCCCCTCTGCTTGCAATCAGCTTTTCTCCACAGAATCAGCGGAGTCATTTATATGGATATGCACCTGTTGTTGGAAACAGTGTTCTAAATCAGATAGATATAGAGCTGAAATTTAAGGTACAAATGAATTATTCACTTTAAATGAAACCCAGAGCTGGGTGTAATTTGTAATTTAACAGGGTGGTTTTCTTGAAACATGCTAGCCCTGTTAACTCTTTCATGTGTTTAGGAAGGCCATAGCATTCCTGGGTGCTTGCGTGCGGTCCTTTAGGTGTCAGCAGGTTGCACCTTCTTTGTGGCTAGACCTATGAGGCTATTCATATTCTAACGTTTCTAGGTTTGCTTTCCTTTGCCGCCAAAGTGAATCTACCTGAAAAGGAAAATACTTTATGTTTTAAAACTTTAACAAATGTATACTTTTCTTTGATGAAGTACACTGTGACAAAGGCATTAATTTATTACAATATTGTAGAGGTTAAAGGGGTGTCAGTGATTAAGCAGCCAAGGACTCCTCTCTCCCTCTCTCTCTCTCTCTCTCACTCTCTGGCTCTCTCTGGCTCTCTCTCTGTTTCTCTCTGTCTCTGTCTCTCTCAGTGTGTGTGTGTGTGTGTGTGTGTGTGTGTGTGTGTGTGATATGCACGTGTGTGTGTAAGTCAGAGCCTGCTCTCAGCTGCGTTTCCCTACTGCCTGCTGTCTCATTATTTTGAGACAGGATCACTCAATAAACCTCAAGCCAGACATTTTGGCTAGACTGGCTAGCCAGCAAGGTTATGGGATCTGCCTCTCTCTCTCCACCAACCCCAGCTCTGGGCGTACAGATATGCACCTCTATACCTGTCCATTCCGTGGGTGTTAGACATCTCAACACAGGTCCCCCATGGTTTCACAGCAAACCCTCTCACCGCTGGGATATCTCCCTAGCAGTATTTTAGTTGGAGTATGTATATGTGTAGTTCTTAAATTGTCAACATTAGTTTTTGTGTTGCTACCCTTCTCTTTTTGCCTAGAACCATGTGTTTTGAGTGACTCCTGTGCAGAGTGTGTGCATTCACTGGGGTGTGGGGAGAGGGGAGTTCAGTGCTGTAATAACTGGCCTGAGACAACCATTCTCATTTCACCTTGGCCTTTCTCACATCAGTGGTCAGAATGATTTTTCAGTCACTCCAGTCAGGACTCGAATCCAACAGTCTCGTGGGTGGCGAGTCAAAGGCTAATCCACTTAGCCAGCCGGGTCTCCAGGTAGGACGCTGGTAACTCCTGCAATGGTTGCGTGCGCCCTTCCTTTATCCAAGTTCATGTTATGTCACCACTCCCATTATGAGTCATGTTTTTCTAGGATTTAAAATTATGGAGATTCTTCAGGCAGAAAATAGGCACAAGTAGTTATTATGGGAAAGCTTTTTGAGAACCAGTTCTCAGGTGAGCCATTAAGATTTTGCACAGTTAGAATACCTCCCTGAAGCCTGTTTGCGTGTATGTGGGGGGGATTGGGGGTAATTCTCTTGGACAATAATTGAGTGAATTGAGCCAGTCTCTAGTTCCTTGACATTTGAACTTATTTACGCTCTATTTTCACCATCTAAAATGAAAAGGGTCAGAAATTGGCTAAGGTGAAGCATTGCAATCCTGGAGCATGGCTAACACCGTGCTGCTCCCTCTCTGAGATAAACATACGGATAGCCAGAACCCCAGTAGGCTCAGCGAGAGTTTCTTTTTGTAAGAGCCCAGTCACATGCTCATCCTTTTGGTTCATCTTTAACACAGCATGTGTTTTTTATATAAACATTATTATGAAGATTTTGCTTTTGAAGAAATGACTACCGGAAGGAGGGATGACAGAGTAAGGACGAGGTTTCAGATCCCAATAGAATTTGCTTTTTCCCTTTACTTTCCAAGCAGACCTTACATCGATGAAGGCAAATCAGGCAATGGCAATGATGGGTTTCTGGCTTTTTGTGTGACAATAACAACTTTAAGAATCTCTGCTTTGGATATTAAGATGTAGAAGACACAGTCAGCCATCTAAATAATTAAAATCAGAAATCCCATTAGAGACATCCTGTAACTGGTTTAAATGGATGAAAGATGAAAGTTAACTGGCATTATTCTACGGTAAGGTGTGTGTAGGTAGACAAACCTACTCTGTGCTTTCTGCAAAACATTAACTCTCTTAATTCCATCATGGCTTTGTATTGGCTGCCAAAATGATATATGTGCCTAATATGTTCCTACCAAATCACATGATTTAAAAAAAAAAAACACAAGCACAATTGAAAGAGAGACAATTATATGAAAAGCATTTATCGATGGAGAGGTAGGATTGAAGAGCTGATTAAGAATTTCTGAACCTAAAGCCTATTGTTTACTGAGGGGCTCCACTCTTCTTCTTCTGGCTTCAATTACTTCCAAGTTGACAACTTCTTCTGGCTTCAATAAGTTAAACTGGTGATCAATATTCTGTTATTGGTCTGATAATTAACAAATGATGGCCTGTCTGAATGAATAGTAAATGCTTGGTGCTAATTAACGCTTGTTTTGATTACTTGATATTTAGTTGTCAAAGGCAGCTGCTGTAATGGCATAGAAAGTGAGAGGGCTTTTTTTTTGTTGTTGTTGTTGTAGATTTTGATTGATATCAAAAATAACTTCTCTCCTCTGTGATGTGATGCCTGATTTCTATTAGTGTTCAGTGTCCTTGACTTCAGAAGCTGAGACCTCAGTGAGGATCCCTGAATATGTTCAATGGGGAGGGAGGGACGGAGGGAGAGAGAGAGAGAGAGAGAGAGAGAGGAGAGAGAGAGAGAGAGAGAGAGAGAGAGAAAGGAGAGAGAGAGGGAGAGAGAGGGAGAGAAGGAAGGAAAGAGAGGAGAGAGGGAGGGAGAGAGAAAGAGAGAGAGAGAGAGAAAGGGAGAGGGAGAGAGAGAGAGAGGGAGAGGGAGAGAGGGAGAGCGGGGAAGAGGGAGGGAGAGAGAGGCTGGCTATGTGATCCAGGTGGAGATCTTAAAGTTTTAAAATCTTAGTGCTAAAAAACTCAATGCTAAATGTGACCACAGGATGCATCAATTGGAATACATAAAGCTTTAAAACTATCAGATATATAATCTATTTTAACATTCATAGAAAAATATTATTATCCATTCAGGGGGAGCTTCTTTGGATTTTTAAGGTGTGTGATCATCTACAGGGTGGTCCAGAGGATTCCCTTTGTAGAGCTGTTGTATTTTTCTGGAAAGATCAGGTAGCAGCAGATTCTTTCCTTTACCCAGAAAGCCCCTGATCTGCTTTCCTATGTTCTTGTGTGTCCTACTGCAGAGTATAAAGTATGCAGATACTGGATTTAGCTAGGGCTGGCTTTGCATCCTGATTCTAAAGCCTGCTCCCTTTCAGCGCAACCTTGGGTCTCATACTGAAATTGATTCCCTCATCTGTAAAACTGTGATTATTGCATTTTAACAGATGGGTAGCTATGAGGGTTGAGGTCAGATTATGAAATTCCTATCACAAAACTGGCACCTAATTCTTTTAATTAGACCCTGAAATTGATTTATTCCCTTCAAATCCAGGCAGTGCCACCTAGAAGCAGGAGACATTGGAAAGTTATGTAATGACTTTATGTAATGTCTTTGAGACTCTTATATTCCTCTCCAGTTCATCAATAAAGTGAAGACACAATTGCTGTCATTTTTGTGCAGGGATGTGTATGAAGAGTTGATGTACACTGTTGATGAGAACAAGGTCTGGTGCATAGTACACGTTATATGTGAAGCCTTTGCTACTATTAATATGATTGGGAGTGCTAAATAAGGGACGGTCATTTTGCATGCTTTATTCATTAATTTCAATTATTGACAGATGGCATCAACACAATATCACCTTCTTAACTTGATCTGCCGTCAGTGAGGGGGAAGCATCTTGTTTCCATAGTGATAGAATCTACACAGTTTGCATTCATTGGACAGCCACTGAGTTCAGAGAAATTCAGACAAGGATTGGTGGGCACAGCAGAGGGAGAACTGATGTGTACTAGTATGAATTAGTGATAAGCCTTTTCTTAGCATTCAAGTCTTAAGGATAATAGCTTGCAGGGCTCTTTGAGACAGAAAACTGAAATTTTATTATTTTGACCAAAGTAAGCCTAAGAATATTGTATTTAAAATCTAATCTTTAGGTATGTGTCTTTGTTAAGGTTTAAAACTATTTTTCCCCTGTATCTCGTTTTTTTTTTTTTCTTGATTCATGATGTCTTCACTAAATATGCAAATTTTAATCTGGAACCTACTCATAAATAATTGTTTTTATATTGCTAATGAATTTAAATCCAGATGTATTTAAAGGTCTTTCTATTTATTACTTTTAAAATATATGCCAGATCTTTTTAAATTTTGAACTATTCTATAAAAATATTTCAATTTTTTTTTAAAGAAACAAGTATTTCAATAAACCTAAAAAAGAAACCTGATTTCTCAGTGGGTTAGCCTTGGAACACATATTTGCTACAGGTACTACATTCTGTTACAATGTTATATGTTGCGTATATATTGTCATGCTTAGGATACATTGTATTTTGGTAAAAACATACCCTTTAAAGTCACCGCTTTATACTTGGCAGCACATTCTCATCTTTGGAAGAGGGGGTGTTCTTCTTAGTCTCTCCTTTCATTGTGATTTTTCAGTATGATTTCAGTGGCATCACTTAATTAAACTTCATCTTCTCTTTTTACGCTTCAGGTATTATTATGTGGCTCCCTTCAAGAAGTAATCTGCACACTGCTTATTGGAGCTGTGAATTTAATCATCACAATCCCATGCCGTAGCAGGGTGACTGTGAGAAGATGTATTGACACTTCTCTGGAATACCTTGCTTCATCGTTTGTTGTTTTGCTGGAATGCTGATGGGGATGTTTATATGTCAGCCATCTAAAGAAAAAAAAAATAGTTCCTTCTTTTAGGACAATGATAAATTTAGGTTACCTGTTTCAAGCTAACATTTTAAAATAAAGGCCTTTCTGGAGAGGAGGTTAAATAACTACAAGGTATAGTTTGGGGTAGAAACAAAGGTGGTCTGGAGCTAAAGTAGAATCCTATGTGTGATGGGGTCAGATCCTTCAAACTCCTGTCACCTTGGTTTTTCCCAGCTGCCGAGGGGGCCTCTCTGGTGAGGCCTGGGATATGTATCAACCTATGAGCAGAGCATGATGTCATTAGAAATCGACTCTGGGTTATCCAGTCTCTAGGCCCTGGCTTCTCCTGCAGTTTCAGGCAGGGATTCCCTCTTTTGATGTGGATTTCTGCCTTTCCATTGCCAATGAAGATCTTGCAGAGTGGCCTGACCTACCCTTGGTGTAGGGATTGGTGCCTGGCCTCTTTCCATCCCACTGTGTCATGTGCTGATTATGCTGTAACCCTGGATGGGGGTGTGCGACAGTTCATTTCTGGGGAGAAGGGAGATGTTAGTGGATGCTGATGGGGGTAGATATAAGGAGATAGGAGGAGATAAGAGGTGAAAGGAGGGGAGGAGGGTGGTCAGGAAGTATTCTATAAGTTGTAGAAGAGAAGAAAAAATTAAATTAAAAAAAAAAAAGAAAAAGTCTACAGAGAAGCATGACAAACTAGCACTAAAGGCACCCGATGGCTGATGGCCAAGATTTGATAGACATTTTAATCTCAAAGGAAAACCATTGATCTAGATGTTTATACATGAAACAACTTGATTTTAAGTTTCTGGGACGTTATTCAAAACCTTTTGCGCACTACGATTAAGCACATCACACACCCCACCAGTGGACAGGCTGCAGCCAGTGGCCACCTGCCAGGGTAAGCCTCAAGAGAATGACAAACTCAACATGTAGGCAAGGAGAAAATACCACAGAGGAAGTTGGGATATGCAATGGGTTCTTTGGAACTTCACCTGATTATTAAAAAGCTCTGGATATTCAGATTCGTGCCCAGAGGAAAGGCATCATGGTTCTTTTCTTCTAAGGGATGGTGGAGTGTCTAGTCAGCTTTCCTTGTTTCTGGTACCACCATCCAGATATTACAGGTCACTGTCAAGTCTATGTGGTGGAGGTTTAATCCACATTCTTGGGAGGCTGAGGAAAGCAACTAGTAAAGCTCCTGGGAGCTTCCTTGGAGGTCTGGAGTTTTTAAAATTAGCTGTAAAGTGTGTTTGGTTTTTAAAATGAAAGATTTTCTTCTTCAGTTCCATATTCACCATAGAGTGATGTTTCTGGTGTTCAAGTCTGTTTTAAGAGAGAAGGCTGATCATGAGTTACTTTTATTGTAGGATATATGACCTTCACCAATTTTGAATTGTTTTAACTGGTATCTGGTGCTGGATACTTTATCAATGAAATGAGTTTATTTGGCTCACAGCGTTGGAGGTCCAGGAACACTACAGTGGACCTCATGGTCAACGGCACCACACAGCAGGAATATACACAGTAGAGCTTGTTAGAGGATTGAGGCAGGAAGGGCCTAAGAAAGACCCAATCGAATAAATGCATCTTGGGAGAACTACATTCATTTTTTCCAAGAAGAGTGTTCTCGTGAATTATTTTTCTCCCTTAAACTATACCTTACTCCAGTATCATCACATTGGGGGATGAAACCATAACATTATGGGGGTGCTACAAGCGACATTGGAAACATAGGACATATGGAGATTAGAGTTTGTAGAGGGCAAGAAATAGACAACTTGCTTTCAAGCCAAGAGATTCCTACTAAAAACATTTTTGTTTCGCCAGAAGTTGCCTAATTGTACAGGGTCCCTAAAGCTGGCCAGATATGTTGACTCCTTGGACCATTCACTCCCATTCCCAAAATATTTTCATTCGTTACTTCTTAGACATTGTGTCTGTCAGATTCCCACAACTATGACAACATATCTAAGTTAATCAACTTCTAAGATTTATTTTGGCTCAGTTTCAGAGATTTCGGGCCAGAGTCTTTTGGTCTTTTTGCTTTAAGCCCATGGCTGCTGCAACAGTACATCATGGTGGAGAACACTGCTTACCTCCAGCTTTAGGGGAGAAAGGAGGAGACAGACAGACAGACAGACAGACAGAGACAGAAACAAAGAAATAGAGACAGAGAGACAAAGACAGAGACAGACCAAAGCCCTGACATTCCTTTCAAGGCATGCCTCCCAGGAACTAACTTCCTTCCACAAAGCTCTACCTCCCAAAGGTTCTGCCACCTATCTGTAGCCCCTACAGGATGGTAACCAACCCTTGAACACATGGATCTTAAGTGAACATTTCAGACCCAATTGCAGGGGTCCTTAATAAGCTTAAAAAGTCTTTCATTAGATATGGTTTCACTGTGTTCTTGTGTTTTCTATTTGTGCTCAGAGATCTAAGTTTTACAGAACAGAGCACTTCCTTCAACATGAAACATACTGATGTTATCCATATTAATATATTCTGAGCTATCAAAACCTACCTACTTTCAAAATGCATTGGAAATGCATTTCCTACATTAGTAGGAAAAAGCAAACAGAATAGGACTGTTCTGTGTTCAGTAACACTCCTGTGTTATCGACAAGAATCCCATGTGTTGTGTCTGAGGGTCTGAGTGGCCCAGTGGTATCTAATACTGGATCTGAAGGAGAGGAATTATTTAGAACCTTGACCATGTGAAGATCATGCTTTCTTTGATCCAGGACTCTTATGGGGAGGAATACATGTATATCTCGGCTTTCTATTTCTATCTTCTTTTATGTATTCAGATCTCTTCATTCTAGCATTTCTTTGAGGAGACTGAATAGTTTTATGTTCAAAATAAAATCTTGCCTGTTCCTTCTGTGTATGAGTGTGTTTCTGTAAGAAACAAATAAAAGGCTTCCCAATTACCATTTTGCAGCCTACATTCAAATTATAGCCTGAAAACATTATTAAAATCTGTAACACATAAGCAAAGATTCTAGTTAATTACTATAGCCCTTTTATTTCCTAGATATCCCTTTAAAGAATATGATACTTTTTAATAGGCAACAAATTTAGTATCAGCATCCTAACACAAATGTTTAAGGAGATAGGAATGCTAATTACCTTGTTCTGATAATTACATGTTATATACCTGTATCAAGTTAATATATAGTATCCCATAAATAGGTACAATTATGTCAATAAAATATTTCTTGGTTAAATATAATAATAAAATTATTATGGCATTATGAAGCAGCCAATAGGTAGGTTTTGTCTAGCTTGTCATCCATCTCTGAGTTTGTTCCTGTGTGTGTGTGTGTGTGTGTGTATGTGTGTGTGTGTGTGTTTATATGTACTTTTTTCAACTTGAGCACAGTAGAATCTGCCTGCTGTAGACCCCTGGACACTTTAGGTGTTGAATTATGGGTCTACACATACGGATCATGTTACCTGTGTGTTTTCAGGAAAATATCCTAGGGTTCTTCATGTATGAGGTGCCTATTGTTCAGTTTTTATAATATAAAAAAATTACTATTAGATGAAGAACAGCTTACCCAGGGGTTGGGAAAGGTGAAGGCAGGACTTAACCCTATGGCACATCCCTGTACCAAAGGTCCCAGGGAATATTGTGGAAGAGAGGGTGAGAAGACCACAAGAGCCAGAAGATCAGGAAGTTTGCTATAAGATTGAATCTACTCGATATTACAGGGAAACCACACCAATGGAATCTCAACAGAATGGCTACCTAAATAAGACATGAGTAATGACCACACCAATTGACAGGCCAATGTGGATGAGATAAATCTCATGACTCTCCAATCCTAGATGAAGAGCTATAATTAGCAACAACTACTGAAAATAGGAGAATTAATTTTCCTAGGGGGGAACCCCCTAATCTGATACCAAGTGGTCACCCCTGAAATCACATATGTACAAACAGCACTAAATGTACCAGCCAGTTGTATTTATAGATTTATTTGTTTACACAAATACACACACACACACACACACACACACACACACACACATCAAAGAATAAAAGACTGTGAATTTGAGAAAAAGTTGGGGGTCGTGGGGAGGGTTGGAGGGAGGGAAGGGGGTAATGTAACTATAATTTAATTAAAACGTTTTTACTAGGAAAGCTTTTTGCATCTTAAGTTATTTTGACCTTTAACTTTTCTTGCTACTTAGTCTATTTATCTGAGAGAGCACTCAGGTTGGCTCTGAAGAAAGCTGCTTGCCTGTGCTTTCCAGGGTATGGATGAAGGAAGACTTTACCCAGTAGGTAAAACCTGACAGGACAGTTGCTTCTACAATGCAGTAGAGTAGGACAATCACCTCTGGAACACAACAGGAGATTCCAAAGGATCAAGATAGTGAGCTTTGTCCATGAACACCTCCATGGGGTCTTTATAAATGACAGATGTGCAGCTAAAAGTATTTCAATGTTTAAAAAAGAACATTTTGAAAGTGCAAACCAAATTTGATTTATTTGACGTGTTTTGAGTATAGGATGCCATACTGCTGATGTTTGCACATCTGTAAATGTATATTTGAAATAATTCCTAAAATGTGAAAATAAGAGGAGGCCATTGCAATCTAAATTTACTGTAAAACTTAATTTTAAAGGAATTGTGAAGAGTCTCACAGATTCTGTTTCTTGGCAATCTATGAATTTACAAGTGTAGTCTGAGCTCACGCTTCAATTTATTAGAGATAATTGTTCTGGGAACGCTAACACCCAGGCTCAATAAGATCAATTGTTGGTTTATACCTGAATTGGGGGTTATAGTTTAACTTTAATCTTGTCTTTTTAACTTACTCCTTTTCTATTCACAACTATAGGTGACTTTTATTAAATGCACTAAATTGAAAACCTATCTTTTAAGGTTCAATCATTTTATGACAAGCAAATCCATGTGATCATAACTGATATTGATTGCTTTTTCATCTCAACTACTTTGGTAGTGTGTTATGAATTTTAATTGGATGACAATTGCTTTTTTTAACAAAAAACTCATCCTTCAATTAATTCATGTTGAGCATTTAGTTATAATTCAGAGTCCCAACTTAGTAAATATTTGATGACTTATATTTTGGTATCTAATTCCTAGAGTAAAACTGCTCCTGAGATATGATACTTAGCACAGCCTATGTCCTACATTCATAACTGGTGGAGCTTATTACAAAGTAAATATTTTACTAATTTTTTATGTATATGGGTGTTTTACCTGCATGTGTATCTATGTACCACATACATATGTATCTACAGGGACCAGACAAAAACATCAGATCTCCTGAAATTATAGGAGATTATGAACTACCATGTGGGTGCTGGGAATAGAACCTGGATCCTCTGGAAGAGCAGACAGTGCTCCTAACTTCTGAGGAAACTCTCCAGCCTCCAAGGTGAATTCATTACAGGAGTTTTCCAAGTCCTTGTCATTCTTCTCTGGATGGGTTCCTCCTGTTAATGCCTCTCTGGTATACTGCTCAGAATCACAACTAATAAGTGAGATATATTGATATAAAGCCCAGGTCTAGAACCCTTTCAGCCGAGCAATACTAACTTAAAAATGGTTAGATTAACTCAACAAATAGTCTCCCAACCTGCATTTCTATATAGAACTCTCTACTTACTAGCTATGATCCAAAGTGAGTTACTTGGGCTCTCTCTTTACAGCTATAGATATCACATATGTAAATTCAATGATAACCATTATTACAATTAGATTAAATAATATTTGTGATGAATTCAGAGTAGTTCTTGACGCATAGTAACCGCTAGAGTAAATCAGTATTTAAGAAAAATAAAAATGTATTTCTGGAGTGAATTCTTTGGGCAAGCAGCGATGTGAGTGTTATAAATTATAACCCATGAGATGGACAGAGAAAAGTCGTGTTGATTATAGTGAAAAGTAAGTGGTGTTTTTACACATGATTCAAAGAATCCTTTGGGAAATTGTATCAAGTAAAACAATGACCTAGTTTCTTCAATAACAACAAAAAGACTACGAGGAGAAGAGAGGAACAGCCCAGAGTGAAAGCAGCTGAGAGCAGGAGCAGGAGCTCATTATGAACATTTGTGGCCTCCAACCTAAAATTCAGAGAAAATGGTCCCACAGAGAAAGAGAGACAGTTGTTGGTATGTTTGATCATCTTAAATAATTACTGTTGAAACTGTCGGCATGATAATGGCATTCTGGCTGTGACCCGTCACAGGTGCCTCTATTTGAGATATATATATACATGCTAGTATTTAGATATGACATGATACCTGGAATTATATTTAGAATAGCTCTAAGAGCAGTATATCTATAACTGTGACTGTAAGAAATGTTAATCATGACTTTTAAACGTGGACAAAGTTCTGGGTAAATGAAGATCATTATAGTCTTCTTTCTACCTTTATACATGTTTGTTTTTTATAATAAAAATGAGAACATCTTAGATGCAAAAGCTATCCTCATCATTATTACAGTGTATAAGAATGTCTGGTATTCTCAGAGTAAACAATCTCGTTGAATCTTTATGGCAACTCTGCGAAAAAGGCCTAAGACATAAGAAATAGGCCTAAGACTATCCACATAGGAGAGTCTTTGCTCATTCATCTCTGGGTTGTTCATTGGATGGTCAGTTACTATAAATCATGCAACCTTAAGAGAGGTCAGATGGAGAAGCACACTGCTCAGTATCTTCACAGGGTGAATTCTGAGCAATGAGTCCTTTCTGGTTGCCTCCCTCAAATTTTCAAATTTGTTAAAAACTTGGTAATGGTTTTCTTGATCTGTCTAATTCTCCAGACCCCAGGCTTTATTATTCAGGGAGAAGCAGTAGTGTGTAAGAAGTAGGCAAGACCACCTACTTTGTTCTCCCGTGTGTTTTGGGGACACACACACACACACACACACACACACACACACACACTCAGTAGATAGAGTTAAGGTCTTACGATCGTAACTTTCAGCTATGCTTTTATGAACTTTGTCAAAATTGTTAGTCTGGAAATACTGAAATAGTCTTGATTAAAGCAGAAGCCAAAGATATGATCACAATATGATAGGGAGCATAAGTTCAGTTGAATGAGACAGAAAGATATAAAAAATTATTTGGAGATATGTTTTCACTGTCACATGGGTCTTTTAGGAAGTGTAGCAGAAGGTCTTGAAGACTTTTGATGTTCAAAAGTCATTAAAGGTAAGGTTTGGGAACTGGGACAAATCCTTAACATCTTACATTAACCTAAAGCAAGGACTGGCACCTGTCACTAGGCTTTTGGAGAGAAAGTGGGGATTTCTAGGAGGCATCCTGCATCCACCAAGAGAAAGCAATCTGAAATTAGATGCATTGCCAGAGTAGGTGGTATTGCCAGGGTAGTCAGGGGGGCCACAACACATGTGTTATCCAGATTACAGTGGTTACGGTACCACTCTTTAGTCTGTCCATGTGGACCATGGGTAGTAACGTTTGCAGTTTGTTGACTGTTTCACCCAAAGAAACTTCTTCCTGCTCCAGGCACCAGTCTTTCAGAGAGATGCTCACTCTGGAATGATGTAAAGTGCAGACATTTTAACGCATGAAGTACAGCAAATCCATTTGTTCAGTGTAAAGAGAAGGCTGCTAGTATTCAAGACTAGATATGAGTTAGAAATGGAGTTCACACATGAGAGAGAAAAATTGTTATTATGGCAGAATCATTGTTCTGGGAGTCCTTGTACTTGTGTGATGAAGGCTAGATGTGCATTTAAGACTCAAAGGCACAGACAGTTGGGATTAGAATCATTTTCTACTATTAAGAAACCATGTGACCCGTCCCTCAGTCTCCTGACCTAAACACTGGCAATAGTAACAGAGACCCCTTTGGTCATGATGTTTGAATGACTTACATATGAAAATGCAGAGCATTGCTTGGGAGGCAGATGCTAATTAGTAAGCAGTTCTGAAAGAATTATTACTCATGAGGTTTCTAGATCAATAGAGTGTTTCCTTGGGGGAAATATAACAGACAGATAAAATCCTCCTTAACCTATTTGCTGAGTTGGCAGTGTAGCCTTATGCCAGTTGGTACATGAGAAAGGGAAAGAAAAGGGACAAGATGACAAGATGTGCTGAGTTTCATCTCTACAAAGACATCCAGACCTTACAGCAGCATCAATAGGCAATGATTCCCTTGAAAGAACAGCGCAAACACCCATTGATTCATCGTTGTAAATTTCACATCTGAAACATCCATCCAGGACAGAACCCGTGGGATGGTCCAGATAATCGGTAGTTTGATCTGCCAGGACAGTTAAGTCGGTGCATGGCTCTTAAGCTACTTTCCATTTATTGACTGCTGTTGATATAAAGGCTAAGGGTTTTCCATCTATCTAAGCTGTGTTTTAGTTAATGACAGTTAATGATATTTTTATGCTAATGATCTCAACTGGCTAACATCTTGAGAAGCATCTCTTTGGTGTTCTTGTGAGAACTGTCTGCAATTCAAGTTTTTGAGAGGAAATCATGTTTATTCATGAATAATTTGTGTTAGTTGAAAAAGTCTATAAGTGTGCTGAAGGATCTTGTTGGGAATGGAGAACATTGAGATGGTGTTTCGATAAATAAAAATTATTTCCTATAAGTTGATATCAAAGGATTTATTCATATGACCATATACAAAACATGAAAACCATTAATGTTGAAGAAATAAGAAGCAATTTATACTCTGTATAACTGTATGTATAGGCCCTGAGCATGAAACATAGGAAAGACCTGAGAGGGTATCATGGCCTTCATTTTTTAGTTATAATCTCAAAAAATAGTTATAATCTAAAAAAAAAGTGACTTTTATGTTTTTCTATTAAGCTAGTTTATGTGTGTGATTGCAAGTCTGTATAGACAAATCGCAATTCAATCACCTTTCTTTTACATAAAAGTTTGTAGCAGTATACCTTCTGTGGTGGCTCAGCAAGAAAGACATGGAAGCATATTCATAGGTGCAAACCCTGCCAGACCTCAGCAGAGGGAACCACTATCATGGCAAGCACCATGCTGGACAGTGGAACCCCAAGTAGCTCATCTCAGGGGTTTTTATTGATACCTAATCTCCTTAGGTGTTCTATGTATAGCACATGCTGATCATGAACAATCAAACATCTTTTACATAAAGACAACATCTACAGACACTAAAAAATGCCAAGACCTAGGTGTGCATATGTAACAATGTGCCAACAGCGCACAAAACAACTATTTTAAACACAATTAAAAATAAACTGCTACAACATTTCCCCCTTTCTGTATAAGACAATAAAAAATTGCTTTATCTCTACAACTCAATTTAATACTATACAGGTAAAACTATTTACAAGAGGAACAATCACGAGGGTTGCTAGGATGCACAAGACCAAAGATCTCTCAAGCTTTTTGCAATCTCTTTGGACAGCAGAAAAACATTATCAATGTCCAATTATCTGGAATTCACTCACGATCTTCTGGGGTCCTCCAAAGGACTTGGGTTACTTCTGTAGCTCTGCCCTCTGCAGCACACACAGCTTGTCCTTCAGCTTCTGGCTGGCTCTACTCCACTGCTGCTGGTGTTTTTGGTGGTCAGCCAATGGCACTGTCATCTTCAGAATTGCTGAGATCTCTTGGTGCAACTGGATTGCACTTTTACCAAAGTGAGAGCCTTTCCTGTGCTCTCTTCATGGTGCCAAGCCTCAACTTTTTCACATGACCCCTTCAATCTGGGCCTTCAATTGCTACTGAGGCTGCACCCTCAACAATAGCCTCTCATAGGCTCTTTTCATGGTGGCAAGCCTCAACTTCTCTGCATGACCCCTTCAATCTGGGCCTTCAACTGCTATTGAGGCTGCACTTTTACCAGTAGCATCTCCTGGCCTCTCACAATGACAAGCCTCAGCTGATCTCCAAAGATCCTTTCATGCCTTCAAAACTAGTAGCACCTGGGTGACTCTTACCCAATCAAGTAACCTTATCAAGTTCGGCTGCCAGCATGAGTGAGAAACTCAGCCAGTTCTGGGAGACAGCTTCTGTGTGCTAACCCTAAGGAAACACTTTCCAGATTTTAAGATAGAGTCTAGTTTGCAGGAAAAAACAACTGGTCACCTTGTTTGCAGGAAGAGTTCCCTCGTGGGGTGGAGATCTCATCACTGTAGCAGATGTGTCTTGTCAGGACCACCTTATCTGTATCTTTCTCTAGGCAGCTTTGCAGAAAAAAAAAAAATCCAAACCAAAGCAAACAAACAAAAAAACCTAATTTCTGTCCTCTGGGAACTACTCTGAGTGTACTTCACCCAATTTCATGAGGTCTGGAGTTTCTTTTTCTTCCTTGTCTCCACATTGGATGTTAGCTGGCGTGATGTCATGCCCTATGTTGCAGGGTCACTTGTAATTGTATACCTACTGTGGTGGTTCAGCAAGGATGACATGGAGGCATATTCATAGGAACAAACCATGCCAGACCTCAGTAGAGAGAACCACTATCATGGCAAGTGCCATCCTGGACAGTGGAACCCTGAGCATCTCATCTCAGTGGTTTTTGTTGATTCCTAAGCTCCTCGGGTCTTCTATCGGTAGCATGTGTCAATCATGAGCAATCAAACATCTTTTACATAAAGCCAACACCTGAAGACAACACAAAACACCAAGACCTAGGCAGCCCTTCACCCAACAGTGCACAAAACAAACATTTTATATACAACTAAAAATAAACTACAACGAAAGCTTATCACTGTATAAACTGCTTTAGACTTATCCTTTAGATTTTTGAGAAATGTATTCTTTTCTGTCTCTCACTCCTTATCTTACTGTACACACGCCTCCCACTGGATAGGAACTGCTTCATTACATGCTAAAAAACAACAAAAGTGCATGGAGTTTCCTGGCATATATATTGCTTTGTTGTAGGAGACATAAAATTATGCATTTTATAGAATATATAGAAAACAGGTCTTACCTGCTCAGTGTTAATTGGAACAAATTGAGGAGAACTGTTTTTAAATGCAAAATTGTTACTTGTTACAAGTCAAAATATAGACAAGAAGTAAAGGCAAATACATATGTGTAAATCATATGAAAACTCTGCTATGAATAACAGATGAGTATTTTAAAATGTGTTTGTTAGATGAACTCATATATGAACATAAATCTCATGAGAATAATGTGATTTGCTCATTTAGTTGGCTCCATATTCCCACTTCAGGTCTTAATTTTATAAATTTATCTTATGTATTTATTTATGTATTACTTTCTTATTTATTTTTGGTTCAGTGATATGTGTCTAATGACATCCATACTCACTCAGGAGAAGAACGCACGGATCCTTTTCTTCTCTAATGTCATCTCTGTCACCATTTCTCATGCTTACATCATAACAGACCAGGGTTCTCTTGGCTTGGTGAGGGTCAGAGTAGCAGGGGCAGAGGGAGCAGAGGGAGCAGAGGGAGCAGAGGGAGGAGAGGGAGCAGAGGGAGCAGAGGGAGCAGAGGGAGCAGAGGGAGCCAATAGAACACAGTGGGTGGACCCCGCCCCCCAGCCTGTTTGATGACAAAGTAGTATTATATTACTGGCAGCATTCGGATGTAGCTGCTGTTGGGTATGATGCCATCTCTCGGCCTGGGTGCACTGCCCCCTCTCTACATATAGCAAACAGACTACCCTGCCCCATGGCCTTTGGACTTACCATGTCCACTGCCTGGACAGTTGAGTTGTTTTCTTGAATGTTCTCCCAGGAAAATAATATGGTTTCTCTGACCATAAAATCGAGAATTACAACTCCTTTTTGACTGATAAGTAATATTTCCTGGTTTTCTTTGTATGTTTTGTTTCCATGATCCATGGAACATTTTATGTAGTTTAGTTATAGTACTATGCTTCTGCAACTTGCTTCTCTGCTAGAATGGGCGGCTTGTTTATATTTGGTGACTGGGTTCCTGTTGCAGCTGCAGCACATTGAGCAGTGTCCGGTGTACTGTCAGCTTCACCAAATATTTAAGTGAATAAATGACTGAGGCTAGCTAAATGGTTATAATAAGGTTGTAAAAGACATACACACACTCTCTCTCTCGATATATATATATATATATATATATATATATATATATAATTTTTATTATTCTTTCATACAATACATCCCCTACTGAGACTAGAAAACACAGGTGGCTACAGTAAGTACCTGCTGGATGGCCACAATGCTTGGATTTGGGAGGGAAGATCTATCTTTCAAAACTCTGCTGTGAAACAGCAGATGTTTAGTCTCCATAAAATAAATGGATCAGGGCACTAAATATAACCAAGTCCTGGCTCCCTATTAGAGATGAAACTGTTAAGTCATTGTTAATCAGAAGTTAACTCTCTCCTCAGAACTTTTTTCTTCTTTTTCCTTTGCTTCTATTAGGGTTCTCATCCCCCACCCCCCAAGAAGAGATCCGATCTAACTTACAGCAAATATAAGCGCATCAAATACACAGAAAATGGAGAATGAATAATAGCATGACTATCTGGTGATGTGACAGATTAGGAATGATAACTAGAGGCAGGATCTGCCACTGCATGCTAAAATCAGTTGCTTAGATGTTGTTAGAAGGGTGCAGCTCGACTTCAAAACCAGCTAACCCCTTTGTGCTGAGCTTTAACCTGCTGATAAAATAGAACGAACTATCAGTGGAGTGCAAAGATGTTTCAGGATTATTCCTCATTATTTCTGAAGTGAAACTAAAGATACGTATCCTACCCTTGTCTAGCTGTATAATCTCTCCAGTAATGCCCTTCTGACAAGTGTATCATCTCACTCCTTCTGCCTTTTAACTAATGTCTCCATTGAAAACACAAGAGATAACTGCCAAGTTTCCCATAATGCGATCTCCCTTTATTGCTACATTAGCGCTCAATCATTCTTAGTATTTCTTTAACTCCTGAAGTTTAAGCCTAATAATATGAAACTTTTTATCCCTGATCTATCGACTTACGAAGTTTTCCATATACCGCTGTGATAGAAAATTTTTGGAAAGCAGAAAGAAATGTTAATTTTCCCATCATCGTTGTGGTAATCTCTGGAATTGATAGAGATATTATTTCAAGCCTCACAAGTCATAATTATAGTATTGGGGAAAAAAAGTGACAGCTTGTGTGTGCTCACTGTGAGCTGTGTACCGTTATTGGAATCATGCAAATTAGGGCTTATAGAGAGATGTATAATAATAGCCTCTCATTATGTCAGATTTCCCAGAAACCGTATCGTATTTGCATATAGTGGCAGTGAGGGAGACACGACGGAGGGTCTTCCGGTGACACACTTGTGGGATCTGGCCTCACGGTGGTTCCATCAGGGCAGGCTGAGCGCAAGGAAGCTGTGCCAACCAGATGGGAGTTCAGCATTCCACACTTAAGACATTTCCCCAAAGAAATACATTAAGAGGCACTTGAAAGCGCGCTGGAGTCTGTTTGGAATCTAGATTTCTGCTTTTAGAATTACTTACTGTGTACTTAAGGAGTCCGCAGACAATTGGAAGCAATTTATGGGTTCCTGCATTTATTTTTGCCTCGCTGCCCTGTAGCAATGAACTGTCAGATGACAACAGAAGTGGAATGTGATGCGTGCACGTTTCGTTTGATTTTACAGGGGATCTGACTCATCTAGTTCTGAAAGAGAAACACAACACTCAGCGCATTTGCTTAACACCACTTTTACCGCTGTTGATTCCGACATTCGGAAAGCTAGCATTGTGCTCACCTGCTGTGGCATAGTTTAAATGTGCAGGAGAGAAGAAGGTCAGTGTTCATGGAGAGGATCCCTGGCTGGACAAGAGGGGTATATCTAGTCCTGCCACGGACTTATGCTAACATGGGGATGGAAAAGTCACATATGCTCTGACCTGTGACGGGAGCTGTTTTGCTCTCGTTGATACTCTTTGCTTAGTGGTCAAGAGTATGGTGAGGTGTGCAAAATCAATATTTAAAAGGAAAGAATTTGTGACCACCCCAGTTCACTAGTCACTAATGTATATCGTGTGTGTGTGTGTGTGTGTGTGTGTGTGTGTGCATCAATGACACATTTCTCTGTATGCATGTATATGTATACGTACATATGAATTTATGTCTGCATGTACATACATATGTCTATGTGCACTTGAGCATTATGTAATTAGAAAGTGATAAAGTATACAAAATTACTCTTCCAAAGAAGAACAAATTTCCTGCTACCACTGTGGAATTTACCATGCCATTCAGCCCTGGCCTCCCTATTCTTTATTCTGAAGGATGCCTCATGGGCCCAGGGTCATTTGAGCACTGACTTTCTTTCTCCTGGCATGCACCCTTTGAGGGTCTAGATATTTTGGAAATGACCTTTACCAACAGGAGCCTATGTATGAGTAACCCTAACCAGTTTCAGCCTGTGCATGGAATGTGGCATTATGCCAAGGACAGTGGGAACCACAAAAGCAAATACAGTGCTTCCATGTTTATAATTAACACGTAGAAATGGGACTAATATAAAGAAAGATAGAGATTTTATTACTGACTCTTGAAAGAAACTTTGCAAAGCTTCTCTAGAGAATGTTTTCCATTTCAACTTGGTCCCTTCTAGGCCATTTTTCAACTCTGTTTGGATGCTGAGTGTATGAAAATAAAAGAAATATTTTGTAATAAATAAAAGATATATTTTGTCAGGATTTTATGAACAAACAAAACAACACAGAGCCAAGTCTAGAGAGTAAGATCTGGAATCAAAGAGATTATTATCAGACTGAAATAAAACCAAGCACTTTTTATGAACTGATATCTTTTTGGGGGTTTCTTATAGGGGAATGGGTAAGAGGTTACCTATAAGAGCTTGATGTTTCAAAGGCAGCTGCTGTAAAGCCCACCCCATAGCAGGTGACAATTCACTAAAGCTGGTACCCTGGAGCTCTCTGCATGACTTACAGGCAGCTCCATAGGTTGGAGACTCTCCTCTCTTGAGCAGCCCTTACTGCTTATATAGCCTTGTGGATGGAGGAGCTTTGTGATGCTAGTAAATTTCAGGGATTTCCTGAGACTTCTGAGATATTTACTTTCCGAGACTTTTAAAATATATATTTTATTTTATATTTTAATAATATGCACATACCTAATATATTTTGATCACTTCTATTTTCTACCCTCTCTAGACCTACCCAGATTCCCCCATCTGTTTTCCCTTCCCATGCTCATGTCCTTGGCAAGGTATTTTTAGCCAAAGAATTAGTATGAGAAAGATGATACCACTAGTCTTGGCTGATGTTTTTGTGTCTCACAGATTTCTTTGCTGTTTGAGAAATGTTTTTGCATTTTGGTAGATAAAGCAGATAGGGGTGATATACCACAATATGCAAAATACACATAAATCATAATTTGCTGTCTTGATAAATCCAGATGCCATAAACAAATTTTGGATATTAGATTATAATTCTAAAACATATACTTTCTGTCTCTTCAGGATGTTGGCACTTTTTAGTAAAGCAGTTGATCATTTTTAGAATGATTTTTTATTATTTTAAATTATGTGTAGGGGTGTGTGTGTGTGTGTGTGTGTGTGTGCACGTGCACATGTGGGTATGTGTATGTGAGTGCAGGTGCCCTTGGTAAACAAAATCATTGGATCTCTGGAACTGGAATTTCAGATAGTTGTGAGCCACCAGGCAAGAAATCTGGGAGCCAAAATCAGGTCCTCCTGAAATGCAGGAAGTACTCTTAAGTGCTGAGCCATCTCACCAGTCCTGCCACTAACCAATTTTTATCTAGATCATATTAAAGGAAATACTTAAGTATTTTTAAAGTGAGTTTAACTTATTCTTTGGAGGTGAAGAAATGATCAATCTCAGTGGTTTTCATGTCACCCATATACAGAATAATCTATCCAGAACATTTTCTTGTGGAAGTTCATTTGAAATTTACTGTTTAGAAAGCCATGATTTGAGTCTTAGTGTCTTTACCTGTAAAAAGATCGGGTTGTATTGAATGGACATTAATGTCCTTTTCAAATGTATCATTTTGCATTTCCTTTTCTTTCCTTGAATAAAATTATTAGCTAGCGTTTGACTTTTAACTAAATAGTAGAAGTCTTTGGCACATTTAACATTTTTAATGAATGGTTCCCAGAGACTGACCAGATAGATAACTGCCTTCCATAATAAACATAAATATCTCACGGAAGCTTTCTGGAAAAATTTCATGAGAGCAAAATTGTGGCTGTTGGCTTACTTTTATTCTCAGCAGATGTAGGCAGATGTGGGGGGGGTTGCATATGCTAGAAAGTCACCTCTCAAATTCTGCATTAATATTTCTTTGCTACAAACTGTCACGCATTTTTGTTTAGACACCAAGCAGTCCCCGCGTCCAGCTGTTACTGTGCAGCAGTTGACTGGCTCGACCTGGGCACACTGCTCTTCACCGAAACATGTCGAATATAGTCCTGCCACCATGTGATCGCTCTTCTCTTTCACGGGTTATTCAAGAAGAAAATTAGCTTCATTTCTTCACAGAGATGCTTTGCATAAACATGCAGTCACCATTTATCTACAAATCACATGAAGTTAATGGAATCAATTACAGTTGTGTGTGAGTATTCAGGGACTTACTTTCAGGATGTCCTCGCTGTGGATGGCTGAGAGGGGTTGATAGCAGATCAGGGACCACCATTCATTTGCAGCTGGGATTCCTTGATGTAAGAATGTACTGGGTGTTTGTGTGGGTATAAATATGCACAGATGTCCTCATTCTCTCTGAGTGGTTGGGATGCCATTTTGAATCAGGTTGGATCCCTTCCCCCACTATTTGGTTAAGAGACAGAATTATGTGACATGGAAGCCAGCACCAGCACAATCCAAAGCTCATTTCTACATTTTCTACATTTGGCCAGGCTCTGGTGCTTCCGCTTTCTGCTGGTGTTTGTGTAACAGAAAGGGCTTCTGCTCAAGAGCCAGATATCTGCGGCCTTGTCTTTAGAGAAGTGGCATTTGAATGCATCTAGATAAATTGCATCCACTTGAAAGAAATGAAGCATTTGGGCTGGAACAGTGTTAGTTCTCAGGAGTCTGGAGAGATTGTATTTCCTTACGTATTAATTTTATCTCTATTTACTTAGCAAATTTTGGTAAGCTAATATAGCTGTATGATATCTCTCTCACCCACCTCAACATCAGTCCTATGAGTATGGGTTCCTTTTGTTAGTTATCATTAACCTTTAAAACAAGGCAGCACCAGTGTCAGTGAGGTTTTCATTCGACTGAGTGAAATTCTAGGTAAATGATTGGTTTAGACAGCATTTGGCTCTATGATTTGTTGTTGGGTTTGGGATGAATCGTATGCACTGCGGCATAGTGGCGGGCTGGATTGTGCGCACTTGGAGCCGCCTCGCAGGGTGGCAGAATGGGGCAACACAGCCATAATTTATAGTCACTTATATGAAGATGTTATATCAATTACCTAAGGAAAAATATCCCACTGGATTTATGTCCTTTAGTTATTAAAAAGTGGCAGCTATCTTAAATTAGTTATAGAAAAATAAAGAATTTAGAGGCAGAAATTAATCACCGTCAGGATCCACGCACAGGCTCTTGACTTGCGGCGCGTGGCAAAACATTTGTTTGGAAAGGAAAATTGCTATTATAGTCACCTTAATAGAAACAGACAATCAAACAAATCTTAATTTAAAAGATTTCATGTGGCCATAAATCATAATGGCATTGAGATTTAAGGCTCAAAAAGCAACTTCATAAAGAAACGGGGGTTGGGGGGAAGGGCTGGGCCTTCGCGGGGGGGGGGGGGGGGGGGGGTTAGGAGAGGGTGTGAGGAGGGGGGGCGCGAGGGGGGGCAGGGAAAGGCAACAACCAAGGCTGGTACCCTTCTGTCCATGCATCCTGTTAGTCACATTGCAAACGTTGTTCTATTTCAGGCTGTTCATTTCACAGGAAAGTACAACACTCTCCTAACCTGTTTTCCTCTGTAGTCTCTTCCAATCCATTCTCCACCCAGCAAGCAGAAGGACAGGCTAAGAATATAAACAGAGGCAGGACATTTCTCCTAATCAGAGCCCATCAGCCTTTTACAGTTGCATCTGAATGAAAGCCAGCCCCCCCCCACCACCTCCCGCAGTCCCTGGTGCATCTCTGTGCTAACCTTCCATCAGGTCTTTCCTTCTTCATCCGGTACCAGAGCCATAATAATATTTCATTCGCATTTGGTTCAACCCATTATTTCTAATACTTTTAGCCTCACTTGAGCTGAGTCCTGTAGCAAAAATTGAAACCAAAACAAACAGCATTGAGACACTCTTAAGAGAGTAATAAGGTAAGAACTCAGCCAATGGGATTGGAGGCTCTAATTATGTTATGAGATGCATATTGCTAATTGTATTAGCAGACTGTCGTGTTCCGTTTACATAGGGAGATATTTATGAACACCTTGACTGATATTTTGTGTTTAGCACCAATGTTCGCATGCCTGTGAGTGATCAATGCTCCATTATGGAGTGTTACTTGGTAGTCCTGACACCCTCTTGGAAAGAGAAATGCATTATCAACATACGCTAAATTTTCCTCATTACTGTATTGCTTTGCCATCTGTCTGCCTAGCTTTCCCAACCTTCTTTAAATTGGCTTCAGACTGTCCAGTGTCACTGAGCATCCAACCCTTACAGATGGGGCCTGGTTTCAGGGCCAACTAAGCTACAGCTGTGCCCAGTGCAGGCCTGGTCACATAGTTTTTTGGCCAGGGACTCTTGTTTGGTTTCGACAATGGTCTGACCACATTAACATATCAAAAGAAGAAGGCGATGTTATTGGTGAGCAGACAGATTGATGAAAAGTAAATGATAGCTGGATGATAGATAGGTAGGTACGTAGATGATAGACGGGTAGATAATTTTCTTAACCAAAAGTACAAACTGCCAACTCTCATCAAAAGCAACTTTTCCTCTCAGTCAGTTCTCAAGTTGGAAGCAATGGGAGAATTGTGCAGAGTCAATGAGGGGAAGTCAGCTTTTGGCAGTGCAATTTCCAAATGGATTCATCAGTGTATCTATAGGGATTATTTCCAAGGACTCGGTACCATCTTTCTTTAGGCTCAGAGCACAAATAGAGCTTAGAAAGAAAACAAATTCAAATGCAATTTAATTTTTTTTCAACATTGCATTATGCAGAACATGTGGATTTTTGAAGCATCATTCTTCCTGAATGGAGTATAACTTCATGAAAATTCCATTTCTGTACTCTTCTCCTATGAATAAATTGTGTAAATTATAGCTCAAAATTGGAGAAAAATCAACAGGACTATATCTAACCTTTCTGCATCGCTCAATTACAAATGCTACATTTGCTTTTCAGCTGAACACACAGAATTAGAAAGAGGAACCTATTTGTAGCTACATAGACTAAAAGATCATTTTTCATATCACAAGCCTGAAAGTAATGGTCAGAATGTAGCTCGATTTTCTTTGTAAACAATAAACCTATTGATAAAAGTGGTATCCTATTTAAATAACCGGTCTTCTACTTCTATCTTTCCAGTCACAAGAGGCAGTCAAGGTGTATGTTTGGATGTCTTTTGGCAATAGCTTTTTATGAGACATACTATGTAAAACTACTACACAAGTTCAAAACATTATTGGAGTTCTTTGGCCAGTGTTTTCTTTCTTCCTTTCTTTCTTCCTTCCTTCCTTCCTTCCTTCCTTTCTTTCTTTTTTTTTCTTTTTGTTGTCTTGAAAAATGACATGCTATCTAACATTTTTAAGACAGATTAAAGAGATGAATAACATACATTAGCCAACTTGAGACAGTGTCAATAAGAACTACTTAGCTGTCATTTTAAGTACTGTGCAAGTTACTTCCCAAAGCTCCTTTTAAGGCATTCTGTGGAATTGCCAATGGGGTTACAGAGCAGTGTAATATTTAAATATTGAACATACTAATGTTGAATCTAAGTAGCTGTTTCTCACTCCTTACCAGGTCTCAAAAATGTCAGTAAGTAGAGGTACATATCTTAATATCTAGAATGATCTACGATTACTGAGCTTTGCCAAAATGTCTGTCCAATTTATTTGAACTCCTTTGCTCTTTTCTTCTGTACATTTGTAAGAAAGAGGAAGAAAATTTTAAATAAATTGTATTGAGAAATTTTAGTTAACTTGACCCTTCATAACTTTATTCCCACAAACCCTTGAGTGAATACAGTATCCCCAAATTTATGATAAAGGTATGTCCCCATAAACCTATTGTCCATTGAATCAATTTTACATCAAAGAGGGATTAGATCACCTTCATCTCCTGAACAGTGGAGCTTGTCCAGCCTACGTTAAATGTTCTCAGAATGCTGACTTTCACCCATACTTGAGTGAACAATAAAGTATCGAGTTACTCGTGTGTTTTATTTAATTTTGGACCAAAAAATCAAAAACCTCTCTGACAAAGCAGGTCAGTGTAGAGTGTCAGTTGCTCCCTTTCCTGATCATATAGCTGGCTGAGAAGTGCGGCCGGCTGCCACTGCCTAACATCCAGAGGGTTAGCAAGAACTATACTACAACTCAGCATCCTGGGAAAGGATCAAAATACCAAGTAAGGTTCCTATAGACTGTCAATCACTTCTGAACTATCACAGAGCTGAAAGAAATGTAAGTTAATCTATTGTAAGAGCTACTGGCATGTATCCTACAAGAAACATATTACTGAACGTTGACTGTTTGATTCGCTTAGTATAAAGCTGTGAACTTGTTAGAAGTGATGGAAAATAAATTGTCATTTATATTTGTTTCCTTGTGAAATCCTGAAATGAGAATTGTTCCGGCCCAAAATGTCACTACTGGATAATTGTAAGTCAAGGAAAACTTAGTGTAGAAAACAAGCTATGGTCTTTGGCTGACTAAGTAGTTCTTGCCACATTTTACAACAATGTATAAAAATCTTTCTAGAAACTGCCTATTGTTAATTATAAAGTAATTACTTTAGAATAAAAGTAGCTTTTTTTCTGGAGATTTATCCTTACAAACACGTTCTATTCTGTAAATTCATATCAGATCAAACACAGTTTAAATGTGTTCTTTTGTGGACTGTTCAGAAATAAAATAACTACCTTTTATACTTTTGGACAGGGTTAGGATTGTACACAGGCTTTGCATGAGATCAACCAGTGCTCTACCAGCAAGCTACACCCAAGTTCCCATAATTTTAGATATTTTCATGGTAAATTCCATCTAGAGTATGAATTTAGCACTCTGGAATACTTTATATCTGTTCATTTCACTTAATGCTTGCTCCCTGAAGACCTTCCATCTGTGCATTCACGACTGAAAACGCACAGATTCTATGATAATCTACTCCACTTAATTCCTATTTTGTTCACTAATTTTAGTTTGTGTGTATGAGTGTTTTGCCTGCACTCCTGTCTTTGTACCACATAAGTGCCTTGTAGCAATGGAGGCCAGAGGAGAACATCAGAGCCACAGGGACTGGAGTTATGGATGGCTGTGGATCACTGTGTAGGAGCTGAAAATCCATCCCAGGTCCTCTGTGAGAGCAGTGATGCCTTTAGCCACTGAGCCATCTCTTTGATCCCTTATTTCCCTCTTTTGATAAGATCAAATAAATAATAGTGCAGAAGGCCAATTTTTAAAATTTTATGCTACAATGCTTTGTTTAATATGTTTTTAAAGTCATTACTAAGGCATAAAAGTATACTGAAAAAAATCACAAATCTGTAACTCTTAATAGTAGAGGGCATCGACAGGTCCCACAGGCAAGCCAACTTAACACATGCAAGCATACAGTTCAAAGGAGGTGAACTGTCTTTCCCAGGACAGGAGCCGTATCAGAAGCAGACATCAGGACTCCTATTTCTGGCCTCTACATATAAATCTACATATCCCTCTACATATCAATCAAAATACTTAGTAGCTCATGTAAAATACTGAAATCTTAGAGAAGATTGTGAGTATTATAAAATATAAACTATTTCCTGTGTCTAGAGTCTATGACCCCTAGCTGAGAAATCTGAAAATGACTTCGACAAATAATGATCTATCTTGGTAAGATTTAGTAACCTTTGTGTTACACAAGCATTAGTAATTGCGGCTACTTTTGTTTGTGGTTGTTTATTTTTCAAATGTGCAACAAACTAAAAAGAAAAGAAAGAAAAATAAATAAGCAAGCCCGAGTCAGTGCTGTGTCAAACCATACTGGCAATTTACAAAAGCAAACGTCAGTGACATCACGGTCCTGTTTTGAAATTTTCGATATTTTGTTCCTTGTGGATTTATTAACTGTCTGTACTAAACTGACGTTTCCTTATCTGATGTCTTTCTTCTGTTTCAAAATCTTGTCCAGAATGTAGTACCCTTATTTGTTGTTCCATAAAGTTTTTATACTACTAATTTAAAAAAAAATCATTAGAATATCATTTACTATAATGACATCTCTTTAGGTTTTCACTTCCAATCAGTGGTTTACCTGTCTCCCCTTAGACGTGACTTGGGTCCACACACACATGAACATCATACGTGGATCACTTTAATTTCTTTTTAAAGAGATGTTCATTTACCTGTTTTTGTCCCAAAGAAAAGTCCATCTAGGTAAAAATGTAATTCTAGGACATAATGCAGACTAGGAGCACATTTTATAATGGGTTATATTGACTGGTAGTTGTGGATGAAACTGAATATTCCTTACTATTAACATCCAGAGTTCTGTCATAGTGCATGTATTATCTGAGCTTTCCAATCAGACCTCATGCTAGTGTGATAATTTGAAGACATATACGAGACAAGCTAGAAATCACAGATGGGTCTAGCCTTCATCAAAGCACAGCTAGTACTGTCCTAATATATTTTAAGGATTATTCTTTGATTCTTGTAACAAGTAAGTATGAATGTTTTATTGTTTCTTCCAGAATACCTCATCATTTTGCAATTTAAATATGGATAATTCTTTTCACCAAATGTTACTTATTGAAATAATTTCTGGACCCGACAATAACCTTTAACACTCAGTATAATGTTTTAATATTCTCTTATGCCCCAATGCAATTGGACTTATTACCAAATCACTACTACAAGGCCAGAAGTTTCAATAATTTATAGAAGTCATTGTGCCAGGATGAGTAATTTGCTCTGCTAGAAATGGCTTGCATGTTCCACACACATGCCATATTCTTCCATCTTCTCATTTGAGTTTCTCTTATGCCCATTGTCCTTACATGTAAAAAATACAGCAGTGTTTTAAGTGAAATGTCAAAAGACTCTTTCGTCATACGGCATAATTCCCTGTACCTGTTTTAGATGACTCAATGTCACCATGTCTAGCACTTTGCTGTGTGCCTCTGATGTTGAGATTGGCCTTTTGCCTTCTCTTTGAATGCATAGTGATTTCATATCATCGTTCTAATTACTGGCACAGAGTTTGCATAGAGTGGCAGCATTCTGGAGTCTAGAAACAATGCACAATGAGATTCCTTGCCTAGTGCTGTCTATTCTAGACTAAATCCAAAATATATACTTTTACCTAAATGCTTCAGTAAATGGCTATGCAAAGAATGTGATATTGAAGAACTCATTAAAAAAAAAACTCACTTTATTTTACAATAGAGCTATGACTCTGTACCTTTGAAACATGCCTTCTTTTCCGTTTTGAAAGTATGAACTCTCCCTCATTGATTCTGCATAATAAATAAAAGATGGTCTTAAATGTAGTGAATGAAACATTTCATCTCACATTGAAGCCAAATTCCTGTTTCAAAAATTACTCTTAATTCATCACAATTCCTCAACTTTGATAAAGACATTTTTTTAAAAAGCAGGGCTTCTACTTAAAATGACAGTGTTTCCACATATGAAATTTCTCCTGCCTAAAACCCAATGAAATGGCACTAAGAGATCTAAAATGGTACTAATGGTACTTAGGGAAGAAGAGGAAGGCAGTAGCGGACAACATCTGTTACCACATTACCCAAGCAAGAAAACAGATGGTGATTGACTTTACAAGAAGAATTAACTTCCACAGAACCTTCAGAGGGTTCTACCAAGAAAGGAGTCAGCCTACTGTACGGCACCTACCTAAGGACACCAGAAACTAAGAAACTCTTAGAGGCTCAGGCAAGGCATGGGGCTGGAAGGAACCTGATGAAAAGGTTCTCCAATAGTTCTCCCAACCCAGACACCATGGAGGAAACTCTGACTCATCACTGAAGAAGCTCAGGGATATCTGTTGAAGGCTGAAGCCCAAACACAAATAAGCCAGCATTTATAAATATTAAGAAAAATATCAGGAGTCATCTAACATTTAGGAAAATCTCAAATTGGGAGAGATGTAGACACCTAGACAATGCAGAACGAGAGCCTAAGGTCTCCAGTGTAAGAGGGTAGATATCTTCTTGCCAGGTAGAAAGTTGCACCAGGAACTGAATGCATGGCACCTTGATCAAAGTCTGATGGTTGAGCTACCCACTCTATGATATTTCTTTGTGGCAGCTCCATCTAGATCAGGATGGACCATGCCCTTGTGCAAGGTGATTCCTTATGACTGAGGGATATCCTGAGGCTCAGCTGGTACTAATAACCACCATCACTCCCAGCAGTCGAGGAATGGCTGCATTAGTCCAAAAAGGGGAGCATGGATGACATATAGAGCATTTCCTACCTAAAACTGTTAAATAAAAAAATGGAGATAGTAGTATTTTATCTCATAAAGGGCTTATCCCCAAATAACTTCACATTAGGGATTAATGTCTTCAATGTAGGGATTTAGGAGGAAAGAAAACATTTGGTCCATAGAGTGTAGAGGAACACTTGGAAAAAGTTTTCGTTATTTTGGTTTCTTTAAAAACGCAAAATGGCTTTTGGATTAGGTCTGTGCTATAGTTGTTAACAAGTTGGATTTGGAATGCTTGATGCAGGTGGTTATAATTTGGTTGGGTGCAGTCGCTCTGGCACCTGGAGCTTGCTTAGGGGATTGCGTGCTGCATGGGTAGAAGGGAACTTTTGGATTAGATTATAAAAAAAGTCTGAAGCCCAGAGAGAGTCAGTGTGGGCGTTGGTTGGGTTGCTGTCATTACTTAATGTGATAATTCCTAAAAGACCAAAGATTAGAGACTGAATTTACCGTGAGCTGAGACGCTAGTCTGACTCATTGTCAGCTAGTCCTCTTCAAGCTTAGGACAGCCTACAAGAGGCTGTGAAGATTTCTACCTTTCTCTCTTTCTATATTAAGGTCGCTTGCAAAAGCAGTTCTATCTTTCCTTTCTCTACCCCTAAGTTGAGGGTAAAGGATGGTAGCACACTGCTACAACAGAGAGTCGCTCGAGGATGCTCAGATCCAGAAGAGTGGAGATAAATGACACAGACTATGGGTAAAATAGTTTTTACTTGGCAAAATACAAGAACAGTAGTCACGTGGAGAAGAGAGAGGCTGTTTTTATTTTTGGTTATGAGTTATTTAACATACAAATTGCAGCTACCTACACATACAGCAATGATAAAATTAATAATTAATTTTAAGGGTTAATTAGAGATAAAACAGGTCAGCTATGCACACAAAGTGTTAAGTATAGGACCACTTTTACTCATGGTGCATGATAATTAGATCAGACCTTACTAAATTCAACATTAGCAGATGTTAAAAGTGAGAGGCTGGGGAAAGGCTCAGCCAGCAAGGTGTTTGCCATGCAAGCTTAGAGATCTGATCCCCAACATCCAAGGAAAAATCTGGGGTATAACCATGAACACCCATGATCCTGGTGCTGGAGAGGCTGAGACAGGAGGATCCCTGTGGCTTTGTGGTCAGCCCATCTGACTGAATTGTTGAGTTCTAGGTTCAGTGAGAGACCACATCTCAAAAAATAAGGTGGCCTTATTATAAATATATAAATTCAGGAAGACAACTCAGTGTAGATGTGCCCTGCACAGGCACATGCATGCATACTCACACCTACACATGGACTGGGGTGTTCACACACATACGGAGTGGTCATAGCAATAAAGGAAACTGGACCAAGCCCCGTGCTCAGTGACTTCCAGACATGCTTTCAGTTTCTATGGCGTTCACCCAGTGACATGGGCACCACTACCCTCACTGGTATCTAGGGAAGTTGCATTGATCGCTCAAGGTCAAAGTGCTCAATGTGTGGCAAAGCTGATGTTTGATTTCAGGTCTGAAGCCAGAGCATGACTTCTTCACTGCTGTGTCTTCACAGAGCAGCATGCTTGAGTTCCTATACACAGTATCTCAAAAATTATTCCATGTGTATAATTCGGTAACTTACATGGTCTTCCCTCCAGCATAGAGTGTCTTTAAACTTGAATGTTGAACATTACCTGAGAACTGCAATTTTTAATCTTATCTTGCTTTATAGAATTCTGCGTGTATATTAGAGATTGATGGTGCTTTAATAAACATCTGACCTCAGACATTTATAGGAATGCTTCGTTTTATCCCAAGTGAGTCAGCTAAGGGGCTCTGGACATCAGTAAGAAGCCTTGGAGCCAGGCTGTTTTCTGATTCTCTTTTCCTAGTGAACATTGTTACTAATTATTGCTTTATTATATTGTATTGGCTTTTTGAGATAGGGCCCTGCTATGTATCCCTGGTTGCTCCGGCTGCCTTGAATTCACTTCATATCTCAGACTGACCTCATACTAGTGCATGATGGTCCTGACTCTGGTTCCTGAAGGTTGGCCTTGCAGGCACGTACCACCATACCCAGCTCTTAGAGTGAGACTTGTGAACACACTATGCCCATAGCTCACCTTTAGAATGAAGGTACTACAATACTTCATGCTCTACTGAGCCCTGGGAAGATGTGAATTCAGAGGCTGAAAGCAGAGTTGATGCCTGCCTTTGCAGGTGTCCAGGAAGTATTAGCCATCATCACATGGGAGTCTAGAAAACCTAGGTTGCAATGGATGGAGAGCTCTTCGTCTTCAAAAGAATGAAGCTCCATTGTTCTTGTTCAATGCTGGTATTTTCCTATGTTTCAATCCCTCAGTTGTGTGTGTGTGTGTGTGTGTGCATTTTGTCTTCCTCTTCCTTCTTGCATATTAGAAATCCAAGCTTTCATGTGGGCATCTAATTCAAGTATGAATTTTTGCTGTGCTCCGTGTTTCCTGCTCCACTCCCCCTACCCTCGACATGAACAATTTTCTTATTTCATGACATTAGAATCAGGTATAATAGTGCTGTCCTCTCCTGCCTTAATTTTTGGAAGAGAAAACAAGATTAATAAATTATGAGCATTTGTACATATTTGCTTTCTTTGGCAAGAAGAGAACATCTTCATAACCTTTTAAAGCTCATGATAGTGATGTGTTCTGATGCTCAGGTGATGATATTTGCACAGTTTGGTCCATTTATAGAGTACAGAGATGTTCATTTCTGTTTGCTGTGCTTAACCCTACATTTTCTGTGAAGGAGGTTAGAGGATCAGAAAGGGTTAGTCAGGTTTGGCCAGTATATGTTTGTTTTCTTGATATGTCACTATTTAAACGGCACATCCCTGACTTTGGTCTGAGACTTAATATGTCTCAGAGAAGTAAATTGTGCTGAGAATTTGAGAGAGTAGAGTGGAGGGGAATCCTGTGGCATGTGAGGACCAATGTCGCCAACACCTGGTGTCAGCTGGTGGCTCGCATCCTTCTTGTGTATAGATTAGGCTGAGCGTTTACTGGCTTTATTTCAGTTTCTTAGCTGGAACCAAGAGATGATTTTAAGATTGAAAAAGAAAAAGCTTGATTATGAAGCTGGGGATTATGATCGGATCAGCCCCCAGCTTATCCATTTTAAATCTCCATTTAGCCAACGCTGAATGCATTTTGGATTAGCAGACTTTTGGGGTTATCTTACTCTCTTACTGCTTCCTATTACCATGGACTGTATTTTGACACATCTTCAAATCCCTGCTCTCCATTTAGATTGAGGTCTTGAGGTAAAGGAGAATCACCTTCCCACATAGGGAAGGAGATTAAGGATCTGGAGCATAGAACTGTTCAAAGGAACAATTTCTGCTTAAGTCCTTAGGAATTTATGACTATCAGTGTGACTTAAGTCATGGCAGTGAGACTCAGGGTACCCCGAGATTTTTGACAATAATTGACTAATTGTGTTAACCAAAATTATTTTATTCTTCTTTCTCTAGGCCAATGTTAATCCCAAATCTGATGTGAAATGTGGCTGGCATGAGATTTTAGTTTGTTTAAAATCAATTCACTGAATATTTAAAGGATTTTGCCTTTTATTTTGCTTTGACAAATGGAGTTTAATAGTGGCGTCAACTGTAGGAAAAATCAAGAGACTTAATGTCAATTCTAAGATGATTTGCTGTTTTTCAGGGAGGGATTGGTTTTTGTTTGTTTGATAACTTTCATTTGTTTGTTTTGCTTTGAGAAACCATCACATATGTAACCCGGGCTGGCCTCGAATTAGTGATTCTCCTGACTCAGCTTCCCAAATGCTGGGATAAATGACATGAATCACCATGTCTGGCAGAAGATTTGCTTTAAGAAATAGGAATGTTAATGGTCATCTTGATACACACACACACACACACACACACACACACACACATACACACACATTTGAGAAATGAACGTCTTCCTCCACATCTATATTGATTTTAATGAATACCTTGTGTGATTTAGTCCACATTTTTACAGGTTGTTTTTTTTTTTTTTACTTGGTCTTAGTTTTAGATTGGCTTACAAAGTGGCATGTTTCCTGCTGCATCCGCATAGATATTTACTTTTGGTGGAACCCCCTTCCCTGCCTTTTCCTGTCCCATCCCTCATCCCAGTTCTCACTCAAACCCCCAATATTTTTGTTACTTCACACCACCTGTGAAGGAATGCCTTTTTAAAAGTTGATTTCCTACATTAAACAACTAGACTAGACTAGAAGGAAATGTACAAGCCTGAGAAGCTAGCTAGTGTATGTTACAAGAAAAAAAAAAAGATGTCTACAGTGGCTGCTGATGTAGCTAAGTTCATTCAACATGGGTTTAAAAAACACTGATTATAAACACCCAGGAGCCACAGACTTGTAGAATCGTAGAAAATTATCCTTTCTGAGATTCCCAAATCATCCAAAGTCAGCAGCTCTTTCCTGAGGGGGGAAATGTTGCTAAGCATATTTTCCTTATGACCTTCCTATCAGGTAAGCCTCTTGAGGATACATCAGGGCTTCACATGGTGCTTGCTGTCTCTAAAATGTCTAGAAAGTGGTAGGCTGGGGTTTGAAGGCTGTCATTTGTGGCAACTACCTGTAAAACACGTCTCTGAACATGACAGGGCTGGCTCTCCAGGATGGTTTCTGTGGTCTAAATGCTCTTCTGCCCATTTCTGGCCTCAGTATAAGGAGCGTGTATGGTGCCTGCCCAGGCTAACTCAGTCGTATGCTTCCCAGGGGTCCCAGGCTCCTTAGGTCTCTACACTGAACACTCCCACTTCTGAGAGACCCTCCCTCTACTCTGGTTGTAAAATGGAATGGATGCCCAGGTTATCATTGCTTGGAAATCACCCCTCATTCTCTGTCCCTTCTTTTCTGATTTCAATTAGAATGGTTTCGTTCCTGTCAGACGAGTGGATTCATACAGTGACAACATTTCTCCGATTCTTGGAGTCTTCGTGGCACTCACTGATGGCTCAGTTAACTTTCTCCCACTGTGACTAAACACTTGAGATAGTCAACTAGAAGAAAAGACCAGTGGTGCTGGCTTATGGTCTCAGAGGCACCATTATCATAGGCCTGTGATGAGGAAGTGCATCGTGACAGAAGGAAGATATGACAGAAAGCCTCTCAACTCATGGTGGCTGGGAGCAGAGTCAGAGAGAAGAAGAGGGTAAAGTCACTATATGTTATCACAGTATGATGTCAGAAAGCAACTCTTCCTCTAACCAGGCCCACCTCCCACAGACTCCACCAACTCTCAATAGCTCATTAAATCATGAACCTACCAATAGATCATCCATTAGGCCAGAGCCTTCATGCTCCATTCACCTCTAAACAGCACTGCTGGCAGCCATCATCACATGAGTCTTTGGGAGACACTTCTGATTCAAATTTTCAAATTGGGCTTAACTTCTTTGCATTATAAAATGGTACTAGATCTTAGTGGAGAGGTCCAACATGGGCTACTTTGTAAAAGCTGAGCCAGATGGTAAAGTTTCTTATCACCAATGCTCAAATGTAGCAAAACAGATCTGACTAGAATTGTGAACTGTACCCCACTTCTGACAAAGGCCCTGTACCCCTCACCTTCACTCCATTCCCAGGACGTTGATGATTCTTCATCTCTGTGTTTGCTGAAAAGTAAACACCAAGAGTAGAAAATATCCACGGCTAACATTATTGTGTTATTTTTAAAATGAAATCTTTTATTTCTAATAAAAATAACTTCGCCATAATTATAAATTTTCCTAATCCCAACACCCCAATTCCATAATGGGTACATAAACATATTTTATGCCTGCTTCTAGCATATGCTGAGTGGTCCATAACCATTTATTTTTAAAGACGACATTTGATTAGACATTTGAAAATTTCGTTCTGAAAGGGAGTTGAAGGGACAAACTGTCACAAAGACTCAAAGCTCCTTTCTCCTTTCACCAGTCAGAGGCATCCCGTGTTTTCTTCCCGCCTTCACAGGACAGTAATTGAGTTCTGAGACATGGGATCTGCTGCTAAATATTCGCTTGTAATTTGCATTGAAATGTCAAATGCATTATTTGGGAATCCTCCAGGTGATGTAGGAAAGGTACTTAATTTAAAAGCCTTCCTGGGGGGAAAGCTTAGTCTACAGCAAACGAAATGGGACACACTGGAGAACTTTTAGAAGTCAAGTGGACAAATAGAGTGTTCAGAACTTTAATGAAGGGCAGAGAAGATTCTCTGTCCTAAATGGCAATATGTCAAATAGTTTTCAAGATATTATTTCACACACTTAGCTTAAATGTGTAGGTTTTAGACAAATATCAAAAACAAACCTTGAGCTAGGCAGTAGTGACACGTGCCTTTAATCCCAGCACTCCGGAGGCAGAAGCAGGTGGATCTCTGTGAGTTCAAAGCCAGCCTGGTCTACAGAGTTGAGTTTCAGCCAGAGTTACAACAGAGAAACCCTATCTTGAAAAACCAAACTAAAACAACAACAATAGCAACAAGAAACCTTGAGACTGTTAAATTTGGTGTTTGTGTTGGTCTGTTTGTGGTGTCATGACAAAATGCCACAGCTTGGAGCCTTAAACAACAGAAACATATTCTCAGCATTCTAGAGGCTGGAAGTCCAAGGCCAACACATTTATGGTCCGGGGTTCTTCAAGCATCCACCATCTCCCTGGATCTGCACATGGTTTTCCTTCCATGTGCTTGTATCCTGCTGTCTATGTGGATCCAAAATCTCCTCTTCTTCTGAGGACACCAATAGGTTTTCTCAAAGCCCATCCTCGGGACCCTTTTTGACCTTAATGGTCTTTTAAAGGTACTATCTCCAAACACAGCCACATTCCCAGGTAACGGAGGTTAGGACTTCAGCATATTAATGTGGAGGAAAAGAATTCATTGAGCAACAGTGTCCAAGCCAAACGTCTTGGAAACAATTGATTTGAACAGTAGACAAACATGGAGTACTCCGCCCTGCTGTGTTTGGACCTGCCTTGATAGAAGGACATATGTTAGTGTAACTGTCACTAGGAGGACTCCTGTGACACATGGCAGGTGTTCCAGGTGAACGGCATGAATTATTTACGAGACAAGTGCTCTCACCTGCTAGTCATTTCTCCACCCAAAGCCCTACCCTCCTGTGACTTGTGAGTACCACCTACCCCACTGTGTTGAAGGTTCAGAGACGCATATCTGACAGATGGATGGTGAATCTTAGGGAGCATAATATACAAATGCCTGCAATTTCTAGTCACAGTGATTTATCTCTCAGTTTCCAGTAAACTCACTAGTTATATTCGAAAGTCCAGACAGAAAGGCTGAGTGAGAGCTAGCCCTATCGGGTGCAGTTGGAGTTCCTTGGGAAGAGTCCCCAATGTCTCTCAATCATGTGATCTCCTCTGTAAAGAGGAGAAAAGAGAATGACTGAGTGGTTCAGAAAGGTGTCTTATCCATTTAGGCCTCTTTCACAAAATACCACAGACTAGGTGATTTTCAAACAACAGACACTTATTTTCTGCAGTTTTAGAAGTTGGAAAGTCTACGATTAAGGATTAAGATTCAGCTGACCCTGCATCTGGTGAGGGCCCACATGATGTCTCTGACTCCTAGACGAAACTCCTGCTGTGTCCTCACAGGGCGGGAGAGTTGAGAGAATCTGCAGTTTCTTGTCTTTTGTTGTTGTCTGCGTGTGTGTGGTGTATGGTAGTGGTGTGTGTGTGTGTGTGTGTGTGTGTGTGTGTGTGTGTGTGTGTTTGTTTGTGTGTGGTGTAGACACACTGAAATTGGAGGTAGGCTGGCAGTCAGCAAGCCCAGGTGATCCTGCTGCTGACCCATCTCCAGCCCCTAGGTTTCTTCCTATAAAGAGCAATTATCCTAATTGCATGCCTTCTTCTCAGGAGTCAGCACCCCAGTAGGGTGTCAACAACAGACCACAGAAACAGTCCTATTGAAGTCTAGCTTGAAGAACCAATGAGTTTATTGTTGTTGCTTACAGAAGTATGGGTGAAGGCTTACTAATAGGAGCATGGCTGACTCGGAGGTAGCTCGATCGCTGTTCGCTGTTGCTGGAAAGCCCCAGCATGTGTGATGGCTCTCAAAATGTACAGCGCTGGTGCTCCCAGCTAAGTTTGCAGATAGACCCATCAACTCTTTACTTTTTACGTAACCTGCCCAGACACGGGCCTCACGGGTCTTGTACGTTTCCTGAGCTTTTGGATTTGTTTAGGTTTTCCGAGTTTCCTGAACCTTGTGTCTCTCCCCTCCCTCCAGGAGGGAATGCTTTCACTCAGAAGTAATAGTTATGCCGTACTCATTCATAAGAGCCTCACCTTCATTATATCATGGATTAGGATTTCAACACATGAATGGTGGCAGGGGGTGGGGCACACGACATAGCCAGGAACATTCAGTCTCCTGCAGCAAGCCTGAGGAAAGTAGTATGTATGAAGTAGTGCCTAGCATTCAAAAACCCGATAAAAGTTCAGTTTTTGTTGACACACTTTTTTGCAAATTTATTCTTGAATTTTTTTTTTTAATCAAAGTGTCCCTTATGTTAAAACACACATGGTTAAAATAACATTATCATAATTATAGAAACGACCGAGCAAGATTCTTTTTATTTCATGGATTCCTTGAGATTCTAGAGAGTTGATAACAATAATGTCTCTAAACAAAGTCAAGAAAGAGAGCTTTCTTACCCAGGAAGTCTTGACGTGCATCAGAAGTATATTTGGTAGTGGGAGTCTTTGGAAGGATGTTGGGTTAACAAGTCTTAGTGGGGCTGACTGGGCAGATGTAAGCCTTGACTAGGTTCCCAGTAGACCAGGTGTACATTGGTACAGACAGCAGACTCTGGAGTCTGACAACATGAGCTCAAATCCTGACTCTGCCCTCTTCTGGCTGGGAGAGTGGCAAGTTAATTAACCTTTCTAGGCCCCTATTTTCTCATCTGAAATGAGAATTTCAATAGCATCTTCTTGAAGGGGGTTGTCGTGAAAATTACCTGCTATTATCTGTCTGAGTAAAAAGTATTCATAAATATGCTGCCAGGGTTTGTCGAGGAAAGCTATACACATACACGATGTGAAACAATGTGTGTACAGTACAGTGTGTGTGTGTGTGTGTGTGTGTGGTGTGTGCATGTGTGTAGGGGGTAGATGCGTACTGTAGATGTTACCTGTGTACTGTAAATCTATATCCAGGAAGTTAGAACACTCATATTCTCTTTGTATTTGAGCAAGTGATGGTGTTTCTCCTTCCTAGGAGTCACTGAGGAAGCCTGGGGCTTTGACATTCTTGGGACCCTTGACCCAGCAACATCAAGATTGCTTCTTTGTTCAGAAAATATTGGTCCTTTGTTGCTCTGAAAACATAAGCCTGTTAGTGGAATTTCCATTTTGCAAGCTTAACCCTAGCGAGCTAACCCACTGCCAGGAGGATCAAGCGCCTGACTGAGCCAAGGCTTTCATCACATATTTCTATTACCATTGTCTGTATTTTTCTTTTCCTCTGTACTTTCATGAAGAGAAAGATCTAGAGTCATGAGCTCCTTCACGCTCTGGTTGGGAGATATATGAGAGTCTCGGAAGTTTAAAATCAAAACGTTTACTTTAAAATGAGTCCCAGTGAAGCATTCAGAGTGTCTTAACTCACAGTTTTCTCTCCCATAGGTTGCTGTCTATAATAGGGACTGAACTCAGAAAGAGCTTCGGGAGGTGGCCTTTGGAGCTTCTCTGCTTCCGCTAGTTTAAAGAAGCTATTGCTTTGAATTGTGTGGAACTGTCAGTAGAGTTTAATGGTTTTCCATTAAAGAAATATTTAAAGTCTTATTGTTAAATGTGGTGACAAGAGGCAGAGAAGTAGGAGTTCTCCAAAGAAACCTTCCTGGAAAAACTGAGCCAACTGGAGTCAATGTCTAGAGGTAATGGCCTCTCCCAGTGGGTCATTAATTCCCAGGAATTGGCCTGTGCTTCAATTGCTATTGCTTAAGTAAACAATAAATAACATCACCCAGATATGTAATGAACTATAAAACGACCACTTCTCAACCTGCATTGTAGATCTGCCTGCAGCACATGCAAGACTGCCTTCAATTAATCACCCCCTGCCTGATTGATTAGTTTCAATCAGCACCCTGTCCCCTATTTCTTCTAAAATAGATTAATTCCATACTTATAGTTCAGGGAATAAAAGCATGAATTTTAGGCCCAGGAGGGTGGTGGGAAAGCTGTCTGCCATAGGGTTTCTATCCCCCTGGCTCCTGTTTCCTCTTGCTCTGGTTTCTTTCAGTACTTCCTGGTTTCCCTAGGCAAGTTTTTAAAACTCATACCATGTCTCAGTAAACTAATATTTGGGCTGAGAATATTGGGGAAACTGAATGGATGTCCCAGAGAGAGGACTGTTTCAAGTATGTTGATATAATACAAGGTTTATGTCCTGCTCATCTCCATGGGCCTTCTCTTCCTCAACCTCTCCATGGTCTCTAACCCAAACACTCCCTTCCCCCTCTCACTCCCTCCCTTTCTTTCTTTGACTTGGGTCCCACCTCAGCCTCCCAAGTGCCACCAGGCGAGGTCAAAAGGATCATTTGTTTTCCATAATATGCTATTTGCTTGGCCCCTGTTCTCTCCAGCTTCTCTTTCGACCGTGTTAACCACTTCTTGGTCTCAACTGTTGGCCGTCTTTTAATTGTGTCAAAATATACACAGCATGAAGTGTTTCCATTTTCACTGTGTTTGATTGCGCGTTGTTGTGGCTTCAAATACACTCAGTATGCACAGGGTCTTGACACTCACATCTGGTGGCTCATAATAGTTTGTTCTCAAGCTCCAAGGGATTTGTTGTCTCCGGCTTGCACTCATACACACACACACACACACACACACACACACACACACACACACACACCCCTACACGTAATTTTAAAAAGAAAAGTAATAAAAAACAAAAAGTTTTAAATACACCCTCAGTGTTCCATGACCCTGCCATGGTTTATTTCCAAATCCTTTGATCATTCAAAACACAAGCTCTGTTCTATTTGGCAGTATCCCTATCTTTCTTCTTCCTTCCCCAAGTAAGCTGTTTAAGAAACCACAAAACTACCAGGCTGTGGTGGCCCACGCCTTTAATCCCAGTACTTGGGAGGCAGAGGCAGGTGGATCTCTGTGAGTTCAAGGCCGGCCTGGTCTACAAAGTGAGTTCCAGGACAGCCAGGGTTACAACAGAGAAACCTTGTCTTGAAAGAAAAGAAAGAAAGGAAGGAAGGAAGGAAACCACAAAACTGTTTCCACAGTGACTTCTGTACCATTTGACATTTTTATCATCAGAACAACAAAAGGATTCCAATTTCCCTTCATATTGACATTCTTATTTCTCAAATTTTTTATAGAAGCCACCCAGTGGGTACCAGTGAACATTTCATATCGCAGTCTTCCTGTCTTCTCTTCCTCATCAGCTTTCACTCTTGTGATGAACTCTTCTAACCTCTGACTTGAAAGCCAGGGATGTACTGCAGTGTATTGTCCCAAGCTTCTGCCCATAGGAAGCTCGCTGTAAATCATTGCCTGGTGGGCGGCTCAACAGCAAAATGTCCAAAGCTGAATTTGAGTGTCATATTCCTCCTTTTCTTCCCAACCACAGGCTTCTTTCTCCCAAACAAGTCTTTATCTGTCCATGGCACATAGAATGACTCCATTCTTCCATTTTTGCCAACGCCCCGGACCTTGGATCCATCTTTTGATGTTTCACTTGTCCTTGACATCCGCCAGAAAATGTTGTTGCTGTAATTGGGAACAAAGCCAGAAGCTTGGGTGGGCCTCAGTTCAAATGCTATCTGCACTGCTTGCATTTCATCTGAAATAGCCCCGTTCCTCATCCCCAGTCTCCTCAGTCACTGTATTCTCCAGAGCAGGACACCATGCACATTTGTCCGCGTTTCATCTCCTAATCTATAGCTAGATTTATCTATTTAGTCGTTTGTCTGCTTTCCTTGACTAGTACAGGACTCTTAGTTTCCCTTAATTAAGAAAGAGGGACATGCTGCTATTAAAACCTGACATGAATTGCATTGTGAACATGTTAATCGCAGGCGAATAATAAGTGATTACATTATTTACTATAGAATTATCTAAACTACATTCAAGGCTAGAGAGTCTGTGAAATTCCAACCCCTTTGAAAGCAGAGCAATGCCCTGGAAGCCCTTTATCCTAACCTTGTTTAACCTGCTGTAAGTACCTGCTGAGTAACGATAGCCATGCAGAAAGGAGAAAACAGATGTGCGTTCGCGGTCTGGCATTTACCAGCTGTGTGGCTTTTGCAGCATGGATCTCACGCTGCAAGTAATGAAGTAATGCAAGTAATGAAAATACCACGTTTCATTTCTTCCCCGCCCTGTGGAGGGGACCAGAGAGCATACGCAAGCAGGACTGTAATCGTCAGACAGACAATGGTGGTTACTGTTATGACTCTTAGGTTATTTCTATGTGAGTTATCATAGAAGAAAGAGTAATAGAGGTGGAAACATAGTTTAGGTCTTATACAATTTAAACTTAGCTTTTAAACTCCAACTGTTCATTCGCTGAGAATTATGAGCTCGTGGTATCGACAGCTCCTGGGGCCAATTCTAAACAAAGACATGCATATGCTTCTGCCATAACCCTAATTCCACTCCCATGGTATTATGCCCATTAGTCTCTGTGACACATTATCACTTCCCTGTGATGATAGAGAAAACAAGAACAAGATGCTCTTTTTCCTTGAACAGAAACTGAGCTGGACATCCAGCTAGGGCTCTGCAAGCCTTACCTGCTTTACCTTCGCCTCCTGTCAGATCATGATGTCTGCATGCATAGGTTCTGCATGCTAGTTCAGTATTTAATTCTCTTTACTACCTCCCTCCCTCCCTTCCTTCCTTCCTCCCTCTATTCTCTCTCTTTCTTTCTTTCTCTGAGCCTGGATCTCACTGTGTGGCTTTGGCTGGCCTGGAACTTGTATATAGGACAGATTGGCCTTAGACTTACAAAGATTCACCTGCTTCTGGCTTTCAGGTGCTGGGAATAAAGGTGTGAGCCAAGAAGGCTGGCTCTGATTCAACACTTGAATTATGCCTTTCATATTTAGACCCCCCCCTTATTGAAATATTCTCAAAGGCAGGTATGGGTTCACTTTTTATAACCAAGTATTTTAAATCAGTGACTTTTGAGGAATTATTAAAATATTCACACTAATAAAATGGAGAAACTTCATATCTAGATGGATTTAACTTTCTGTTTTCATAGCATATTATCTACTAAAATCTTAAAATAATTAAGCTATGCAAAAAATAGTAACTTCTCTTAAAAAGTGAAAACCATTCAGAGAAAAATTATGTTTTTTAAACTTTTAAAAAGTCACTGGCCTATTTTAATGAATCCTGTGATCTTCCGACCTTGCAAATCTGACATACAATTTCTGCTTTCAGATGCCCCTTCTTATATTCCATTGTTCTTCAGAAAATATTTTAGCCTTGTTAAATATAAGACAACATTCATGCTGTTCAATGAAAACATAACAAATGCAATTCACGTATGCTGGACAGTCAACAGAAACAGGACCACACACGGGTTCATAGTTTCCTGATTTGTAAATCACTTAGATTAATATAAGCAGCAAAATTACTAATATTAAGCAATGAAAAATATTTGTTTCATGTGCGCTGAATCATGTTGCCCCTGAGACCTTAAGAGCAAATTTTCTTGTTTAATTTCAGTCTGGACACACTGTGACACTGAAGCCTGTCTGGTGGCTTCAGATGATATATTTGTATTAGCATCCTCTTGCTCAGAAGCAAAGTCGCCAAGGTCTCGGCTTATATTACGACTGTTGACAGAGCTCTGTCAACTTCTGCCACTTGCTAGTTCTGCGACCTTGAAGAAAAGCCTGACTTCTCTGTGCTTCAGTTCACTCATCTATAAGTAAGGTAATGACAGAAACACTGTCACAGGATAGTTAGAATTGAAGTGATTCATGCATAAGATATTAATTACATTTCTACTTTAAAATTATAATTTATGCAAAATATATGTAAGTTGCATGCAAATGTATATATGTCATGGAGTAGGACCCGCCGTTCTTCCTGTGCTCATCAAAGTGCTAGTTATGACGTTGATGGTGTTGGTTGTGGTGGACGATGATCATGCTAACCTCCCATGATACCAGAAAGGACTGCAAAAGAATTTCCCATCCTTACTTTTCCATCTGTCATGATGACATGGAAGACAATAGGCAGTGTGAAATGGAAGTGAGGTTTGGTATTATTGCAATAACATATGTATGCACTTTTTTCAGAAACAGCCCTAAGAGCTGTTGATGGAATGCATTCAAGTCTAATAATTCTACTTTATAAAACCCCACTGAGCTCTTTGAGATAAGGTTAAAAAAATCAACTATAAAGAATAAACGGCCAGAAGTCACACATTGGGATAGGTCAAAGAAAATAAATACGTTCAGCACTGGGCCTAAAGGTTGGAAAAGATTAATTTTAATGGCTCCACTTAGGGAATATGACAAAGTCCCAACACTTTATGGCAGGCACAGTATTTCATGCTTAAAAGTTGTGTTCAGATGCAGTCTCTCTTCATTCCCGTGGAGCCATATAAATGGGGCCAGTTGTCTGCAGGCGGCCGTGGCTAGTGAGGAGATATGTGTGTATGGACATCCCACCCGAGTTAATGATGCCATGGATTATGATGCAATAAAGTCATAATCCATCTCTCCTCCTCTCATAGTGCCTTTTAATTCATCTCTGACATCCTATATGGAAGTGCTTACCACACACTCCTCCCTGGATGTGGAAATTATTCTCCTGGAATCAGCAGGGGACTATCTGATGTCTCACCAACAGGGTTGTATCAGCCTCGGTGATTAGAAGGATTACCTATTTGCTTACTCAAAAAGGATTAATGACATAGAGCAAAGGCTTTGTTTAAAAAAAAAAACAAAAAAAAAAAAACCCCAAAAACCATGTGCCCTGACCTCCAAGAGCTTAAAGAAGAGAGTCTGAAAGATATGAGGCCATTGATATGAAAGGGCTTTTTTATGCAAAATTTTAAATCTCCATCCACCAAATGGTCCCTTACTAACGAATTCTGAGCTCTCATTAAATTAACAATCATGTTCTGTTAACAGCTGCCATTGTGATATGACATTCCCTTAATCCAGGGTCTGCTGGAGTTGTTTTATGATAGATGATTACTTAGGGAGGAGTGTGTGTGTGTAGAACTGAAATATAAAATATAGAGTCCTTATACTCAATTGTATAAAAAAAAGAAGCAATAATTTTAAATAATATTTAATTTTTGCCATGACTTCCCAATACACATTGTTTCCATGATATTCCAGCTTACATGTAACATAGATCTTCAAACTATTGATTGTGTTTGAGCCCGTAAGTGAGTGGAATAGTAACTGTGATGTGTTGTGTGTCTCAAGCACTCCTTGGTGACAGTCACAAAACCACATACTCTGAATATGCAATTGAAAGTCTCGGGAGCTAGCCACTATTGCACCTACTGGTAATCAAAAAGTATCACAGATACTGACATGCAGGAATATGATACCAGAACGATACCAACATGGAACCTCAAAATACACCAAACACGAACCAACACACACTAACTTGTGAAGTCTTCAATTTTAAATATAATCATAGTATTCCCCCCATAACTGACAATGATACTAAATTAATTACAGGGAAATTTTATTGAGATATATTTTTCACATATTCTTTTAAGAAAATCTCAGGATTAGCAATCACTGCTCTATGTAGCCACTAAGTAACTGTTATTGGTAGCTTACTAATGGATTAAGAGATTAAATATGAAAAAAAATCTTATTGTATTCTCTTCTCCTTGCCTTGAGTCGTTGCTGAGTCCTTGGGGCAGAGCAGGGTCTGGGACCGAAATCCAGTCTCAGAATGCGGAAGGAAGTGGCATGGGCCCGATGGCATGACTGAGAACAGAGTTCCTTCTATTCTACTCTTCCTGTGTCTTGCTCGACTGTCCCTGAATACGTCTCCCATCTATGCTGCAAGCAATAGAAGAGAAAACTTATCTCAAAGTTATTTCCATATGAAACAAAATTAACTTTCTGAAATCGAAGGGATTTTAACTCTAAATTTTTTTTTTGACTGTGGGAAACACAAGGTAGTATCTTCTTTATCAACAAGTAACTGTGGCTCGGTAGGTGACGTGGCACTTTCCCTTTGCATAACCAGCTTCCCTTGCCGCTGTGATCATTCCACAAAACACACCTGGAAGGTTGCTCCGAGCCGTCTGTGGCTGCATTAGGTTATCTGCACAAACAATGCTATCTTCCCATTTGTTTGATTTCACATAAAAACTGAAAATTTTCTTATTAACCCCTGTGACATCTAAATGTATGTTTTGTTTACTGCTAGACCCACTAATTTCATCGGTATGTTTTATATTAAGCCGCCTAGAAAGTTTGCAAATGCAGTAATTATCACAGTGAGTTGAATTTCCCAGGCATGCCCTGAATTTTTCCTTCCAGACGATACAAATGATGCCATCGAATGCGGGGGATAACTATCCAGGAGTCAAGTTCTTTTCAGTAAGTGCAAAGTGTGCGAGATGGTAGCTTTTCTTTTACAGACTGAAGGGGATTGGTAATGCAGGTCTAGGTCTCCACCCTCTTGAAGTTCATTAAATTAAATGATCACAGTCTGATAATATCAAATCCGTAGCCCTTGCTAGCTAAAGCTAACTGCATTGTACATGTGATTACACACATCTTCTAAAATGAACAGTATAAAGATCGTATCAGCTTCCATATTTTTTCAATAGATTGTTCAATTACATTATAAAGTTACTGTCCCAAATTATTTGAGAATGAAGTATCTCTTGCTTCGTACATACGTTCTGATGATATCTACCTAATTCTTCAAAAAGGAAGTACAAACACATTGACTGTCCTTCTTCTCTTCCAAATATCCCCAAATATTTAAGCTCCATGCTGTCCCTCAGATCTATTTCTGGAGTTGTGCTACTTAGAGTATTAGAAGGTTGTGTTGGGCTCCCTGTGCCAAGCGTCTGTCTTCCTCACCCACTCACTTGTCTCAGAACTGAATTTCTGGTCCCAAAACTACTCCTTGTCACAAGCTCCGTTTCCAGCTCTGGATGTCCTAGGCGCCACACCTTGCCCAACACTGACCCCTGATAGACCACCTAGCTTGGATTTTCATTGGTAGGGACCGTTTCTTATCAGATTGAGAACAGACACCTGATTTCCTTTTTCTGCCCTTCAAAAGTCTGCCTGGTTTTCATATAGCCGAATCTCAGCTAGCTTTATTTGGACATTCTATGTTTCCCAACATTCTGGGGTCAGCACTTAAGATTTGATCATCCTTTAGTGTTAAGGATTTGATGGGACAGGGGTGGGGATTGCAAGTGTTGCATGCATGCTTTTTAATCTATGTGCAAACTCTTAGACGATGCTCAATATATAGCACAGTGGCATTCAAGGGAATGATGAATGGACATAATGAGCAAAAAGGTGTAAAAGACAGTGTTTAGGCATTCCTCAAGATATGAAGACACATGGTGAATGAAAAACATTGGTCACTAACAGTGTTCTCACTAGGGGTGGGGGGATTGGGAGTTGGGGGATGGGGGTGTGGGGGGGAGGGAGGCCCAGGAGATTGTTCATTTGATTTTTGTTAGATAAAGACTTTTGATAAATTCTTCATTTCTAAGTCAAGAACTTAAACTACCCACTTCTTGATTTAGCCACATAATTATGGTCTACAGGACGTGGAATTCTCCTGGTGATTCTGGCAATGAAAGTGATCAGCAGGTCTGTATCCTGGACACTTGCCATGTCTGCCTAATTCCCTCCAGCCCAACAAATTGACTCTGTGATTTCACTTGGAATGTAGACTCACTTTTAAAATTATAGTTCCAGTTTGCTTTGGACTCTCAAATTTTAGGAAATGAGGGCATTTGGGTTCTGTACAATGTCCCCCAAACCTGTTTATCTCAGCTTCCTTGATCGAGTATTTCTTTTCGTTTTTAGCCAGTTTCAATAGGCTTATAATATTTACAACTAAAAGTTGAAATACCTTATTGTGATGTAGAGTGCATGCTTTTGTTTATTTAATTGTAAACATTCCATAAGAATCTATTATCCTTGAAAAACACTAATTTTTTAAATTGGAAGCTTGTATTATGGTTATGTTATTTCCATATGGATGAATATAGTGATCTGCAGTCTAATTTATTCACGCAGAAACTCAAAACTTCATTGTGTGCCGCAAATATAAGCTCATATGCTCCCTTGTGGTAGATTTGAATGAATATTCTCTCTGCTTCAGAATAGATCATGCATACCTAGTTAAGAGGCCTTGAAGCAAGACTATTGTTTCTGAATTTCATCAGACAAGCTATGCATTTGCTTTGGCTTTAAAACTACTTAAAGGAGCCGGGAAGATGTGGGAACCTAATACATTTGCTCAAATCAGTTGGTTAGCATAAGGGTGACACAGTTCCATTTCCACATCCCAGATTCACCAACTGGACTCGTTTTGATGTAATCCATGTTGCTGCTACTGGATTTTAAATTTGTTTTGAAGTTAACTCCCTTTTTAAAATCTCATCCAAAACAAAAGGTAGAGTGAGGGAATCTTGCCTTTGAGCATCAACTGGGCTGAGACAGTCTACATATTTGACGTGATAGTTTAGCTACAAGACACGATAAACCATATTCTTCAGACACACACATTCTATGTTTTCCAGTTCCAACCATTTAAAATATTTGAAAGTTGGTGCTAGAGACTTAGCTAAGCAGCTAAGAGCCCTGGCTGCTCTTCCAGAAGACCTGGGTTTGATTCTCAGCTCCCACGTGGCAGCTCACTATTGTCTATAACTACAGAACCATGGGATCTGACGCCCTCTTCTGGCTGCCACGGGAACTGAATGCAAATGGTGCACACACATCATACAGTGAAAATACTCACACACATAAAGTAAAGATAAAGGTATATGTTTTAAAATAAAATATTTGCAAGGATGTTTTCCTCCGATCTTGGTATATCCCGTGCAGACAGAATTAAGTAATTTCCTGAAAGTATACTGGAGGGGAAAAGTAATTGATGACAGGAAACCTCCAAGCATAACAGTTTAGCCAGAAGTTATGATGTAATGTTAAGCAAATAACCTTGAAAATTATTCTGAAAAGTGTACTTTCACGTCCATTGAAAGGACCTGAGATTTGTGGCATGGGCAGAAGACACAGGAGTTTTGTTACAGAAATGTCTCAACGACATGACTAATTTATTTTTGTCAATTACCCATGAAAATGGAATTAAGCCTCATTTACTTGAAAAGGAATAGATATCTTCAATTCAGAAGGAGGACAGCCCTTCTAACTAGTAGGTACAAAGTCCTCAAGAATGGACTTTTCTTACCTAGGGTCAATGAAGAGGTTTCTAAAATTGACTTTATAAACGCGGGATTTTGATGATTCTGAAATTGATGCCCACAGAACTTGTCTTAGGCCGTGCTCTATTGCTATGAAGACACAGCGTGACCAAGGCAACTCTTCTAAGAGAAAACATTTAATTGGGGGCTTGCTTATAGTTTCAGAGGTTCAGGCAATTATCATCATGGTGGGGAGCATGGCGACATGCAGGCAAGTTCTGGAGCAGTAACTGAGAACTACCTCCTGATCCACAGGCAGAGAGAAAGACACTGGAGCTGACTTGGGCTTTGGAAACCTCAAAGCACACCCCTAGTGACACACTTTCTCCAACAAGTCACACCTACCCCAACAAGGACACAGCTCCTAATCCTTCTAATCATTTCAAAGAGTTCCACTCCCTGGTGATTAAGCATTCAAATATATAAGTCTACAGAGGTTATTCCTATTCAAACCACCACAGAGCTGAAGCCATGGTTGCATTGAATTTTCATGTGAGCCAAGGACTAGTGGATATGATTAAGTATTGATGAGAAGCACAAACAGAACTTTAAAAATAATCTACTTACACTCTACTTGTATGCTACAATTGAACTTAGTCTTAAATTGTCATTGGTCTCTCCATCTTGTCAGTAATCATAGTATCCCACTGGTGATAGCAAACAGAGAGAAATTCTCTGCAATAGCATTTGTGACCAATTTAAATGAATATGAACGTTTTCGTGAGCAAATATGTATATGTATATTTTTATATTTTCTCATGTATGTGAGGAAATTAATATATATAATAAATTAACATATATATATGATATATAATATATACATATATATAAGCCTTGTGATTGTTTCTGCTGACCCATGACTCAAGTGTACCCTTCCCTCTGCCTGGTCAAGCATAGAGAACCTTCTCTGAAGCAACAACTGGAACGAACACATAGGCATTGGATTTCGCTGTAGTCACCACACCCTTGCAGAGCACATTTTTACAGTGAAGGCAGAGTAAGTTGAGTGTCACTAGCTACATAGCTCATTTGGCCATTTAAAGGCTCCTTATGTGTTTCTTCCCCAGCTATCAAAGAGAAGCATGTTTGGCTTATATCAAGGGCTGCATTAGTATTCGATGAATGGCTAATAAGGCTTTTCTTTCAGTGTGAGGCAGTAATTTGAAAAAAGAAAAAAAAAGTATGCTTGGATGTCAACCCAAACAGCTGAGCTTCCTCTTTGATGAAGGAATCGGAGTTGCATGGATGAGTTTATTGGAAATGGCAGGCACTAAAGTGACAGATGTCTGCCCTAAAGGTTTACAATTCTAAATCCTTTGTTTTCAAAATATTTATGGTATAATGTTTATATTAAAACAGAACCCTGTGAATATTTAATACATTAACACTATGATTAAGGCTACTTAAATTATTTTGGAAGCTGATAACAACAATGGAGAGAGTTTATTTATGACACCAATAAAATGTAAAAAATATGCTACAAAGGGATATTCCTGAAGAGTTTGGTGTCTTCCTTTCTTGAGTAAAAATTAACACAAACAAACATAAAATCATGTCTTGAGAAAGAAATGAAAGTTGTCTATCAAATTAATGATGAAATTTTTGGAGTTATTTTTCTTATCCTAAGGCGACTATCAAATATGGGGATTTGTATTAATACAACATATGAGTGCTTAACCCATAGAATTTTATATCTTTTTGTTGGATAAAAGTCTCCATATATTTTCAGATAATACAGGTTTCAACTGAGTTACAAAGTTGGCATCTTAAAAAGATTTTTTTTCCAGTTCCACTGAAAATCACTATCTTATATACCAGATAGGTGGCAAGTTTATATCAGCTTGTGCCTGACCTTATATCTGATTTTTATCTTTTAAAGACTACCTAAAAAGTTTGGGGGTGATTTCTATAATGAGCTTTTTAAAGAAGAATACTTTTAGATTTATTGAGATTTTTATAAGGAGTGCTATTTTAGGTCTGGTGGCTCAGAATGCTTGCCACCAACCCTGGTAACCTGAATTTGATCTCAGGATCCATATAATGGAAGGAAAGAATTAACTCCCACCCTCAAGTTTTCCTCTGATCTGCATACATATTCCATACATGCATCTGCCCTGCACACATACACATAAGCAAATAAATGTATTTTAAAAGAGTGCTATTCTCTGTAACCTATACAGATTTACCCTATTGCTAATATCTTAATGGTTTTGGTATATTTATTATAATCAATCAATAATTATCAACATGTTATTATTACCGTTAAGGTCTAGATTTTATTCAGATAGTGTACCTTGGCTACTGGATATCTTTTTTAAGTCTCAATTTCTCATATAAGATACCACATTACCTCTAGTTGTCACGTCATCTTTGACTCCTTTTGACTGTTGCTCATATTTTTCTTGTCAATGATAATTCTGACAGTTTTGAGAACTGGCTAGCCATTCTGTTAAAGCACAATCCTTTAGCATGGACTTTGTTGTGTTTTCCTCATGGAGAAAATGGAAATTAAATCTAGAAGGGTGTGCTACTATATACAGATTATAAACAATAATGCCCCAAAAAATTGAGACAATACCAGACACTGGCATGAATGCAGGATGACAGGAACTTCCACTCATTACTGGTGAAAATTCAAAATGTAACATAACAGCCACTTGGAAAGGTAATTTGGCACTATCTTACAAAGTGAGTAGAGTTTAATCATGTAATCTAAAACTTGCATTCCTAAGTAAACACGCAACTCATCTGAAAATCCCATAAAGGGACACATAACAGTTTATGAAAGCCTTATTCACTACAATCAAAAGCTGGAAATGGCCTCTAATAGATGAATGTATATATAAACTATGGTGTGTCTATACGGTGGGATACGACAGTTGTAAAAGAAACATGCTAGAAGCTGTCGTAAGATATGGAGGAATCCCAATGCCGATTACTAAATAAAAGAAGCTGATCTGAAATGGCTTCATATTATCTGAATTCAAAAAGTATAAATTGTGAAAATGGTAAAAAGATTCATGGGTATTAAGGATTTGAAGAGAGAATAGATTTGAACAGTAGAATCGTAGATTTAGGTCAGTAAAACTATTATGTAGGGTACTGTACACGAATTTATGTTTGTCAGAACACAATGACTTAATGCATGCAAACTTAAAATTCATTTAAAAGATTAGGGAACCTCAGGATGAAATGCAGAAGGAGGAAGGATTTTTTTTTCTAATGTGTTATATAATCTTACTGATGTAGGCAGTAGGGGAAGTTGCCAGCCTACATAACTTTGGGATGAGTGGAGATTGTAAGACTAAATGCAATCCGAACAGTCTGTGAGCTTTAGGTTGCAGTTGAAACTACTATCCCTGAGTATTAAAATAGAACAATTATGCAAATGAATGGTGAATGGGAATGGTGAATGGCAGGGGCAGGCTAGCCAGATTTTTCTTGCCTGTTGGGGTGAGGGGTTACAGAGAAGCAAGAGGAGAAAGCTAGAATGCTCCATTTGCTCATGGGTTAGAATTGCAGACATCATGCTGGAGATCAGAATTGGCTCAGTATATCTACATGTGCATGGCCAATACGTCTTAACGCCGTGAAAGTCGTTAAGTGAAGGAAAGCCTGTTCCAGGAGCAACCCAAGGCACATGACAATCCAGTCGTTGAGTAAAATCCAATGGCATGTGAGTAAGGTTAATTTACAAATGTATTTACATATGTAAAAGTATATACGAGGATGTCACATGCCAGTCTGGGTGCTGGTAATTCATGTTCCGCTGCAGAGATGGACAGTAGTGGAGAGTATAAGAAAACAGACACTCCTACTCTCATTTCAGTCATCTCTGTACTCTGAGCCCATTAGACGATATTGATTCCACATATTTATACAAAAGTTGCCTTCCTCATGTTTTTGAAAGTCTGCGCTTGGACTCCCAGTTCCGCCCTGTGTTTCTTCCCTGTCCCTGTGCCACACTGCCTTGGGCCTCCGCCTTCACCGTGAGTCTTGAAATTGTGTAGGGTGAGTTCTCCACTGTGGCTTTCCTCAGTTTTGTGCTGGCTGCTATTATCCTTCGGTCTATGCAGGCAAATTTTAGAGTTTGTGGATATCTATGAAATTGCTCGTTAGCCAGGATTCCTTCTCAGTCATTATACTTGGCTCTCAATATTTGTTTTTTGTGCCAACAATCCAAATCCACTTTCTAAAATTGGCTTTCAAGGTAAAGTATTCATCTTCAAAATATTGGAACTATTATAGAGCTATTGAAAAAATGGTATTCCTCCTCCCAAAGTGTTTTCTTTAATGGCTAGCACTTATTTTAATATCAAGTTGAATATGTAAAGATTTAAATCGTATTATTCTTAAATAAACATTACACTACATAGTGGTCGTGACGCCTATACTCAGGATTGTTGGTATAAGTTAGAAAACTAGTAAGATTTGAATATGTTTAAAGATTTAAAAGTATTCAATAAATGATATTTATTCTTTTATTTAACCCAGTGATTCTCAATCTTCTTAATGCTGACCCTTTAATTCAGTTCCTCATGTTGTGGTGATTCCCAACCATAAATCTACTTTTGTTGCTACTCCATAACTGTAGTTTTGCTATTGTTATGAATCATAATGTAATATCTGATATGCAGATGGTCTTAGGCAACTCCTGTGAAAGGGTCATTCAACCCCCTTTGGGGGTTGGGAATCTCAGATTAAGAACTGTTGATTTAACCAATTTTGCTATTTAAAAAAACCATAAAAAAATACTTAACCTCACATAATAGCCTTCTCAAGATTTATCATTTCTGGAACTATTGTTTAATTTCACATATTTTTTAAAGCATATTGCAACACTATATAAAAGCTGCACTGCCATCTAAATGCATTTAATTCCACCCACAATACATTAAACATTTGTACTGTTAAAGTTAATGGATTGTGAGAACGTATTAAGTTCTTATTAAAAGCGCAACTAAGATTATGTAAACACTTTAAAATATGTTAGAATTATGAGTATTGAGAACTTTTTATAGATTTCTGCCTTGCTTGGCAATTTGGTCTTGCAGAATAGATAAACCATAGATGTAATCTGTATAATGTCAAAGCTTTCACTCTATGCTGCAATCCCTGGTGGTTTGACTTATGACTCAAAAAGAAGCACACATGTTATGCATCAGCTCCTTCTGTTTTTAAAATGGGATCTCAAAAGATTCTTGTCAGAGTAATAGTTGAACATAACTTTGTTAGTGGGTGGAAGTTTAATGTCAAAACTTCAGTTATTATTGTTTAAAACAGCACTTACTATAGTACTCCTCATAATGAATCAAATCAATAAATAGCATTTACAACCTACTGATAGGGAGTTACTGTGCCTAAATAAGATTTGTACATCATTGTAACAAGTATTTGTCTTTTTATAAGATGAAAGAAAAAAATTCTAAACCAATAATTTTATCAGATCAAGTTAAAATTTTATTAATGGGAAATGTAAAAATGTTTATAAGTAAATAGATTTGTGTTATTTTATTTGCATATTAAATAACATTAAAATAAATATTTGGAAGCTTAGAAAAATGGCTCAGCAGTTAAGAGCACTGGGATTGCTCTTGCAGAAAACCCAGAGCCAATTCTCAGCACCGACACGGTGTTTCACAAACCATTTGTGTCTCTAGTTCTAGGGAATCTGACTCCCTCTTCTGGCCTCTACAGATACCAGACATGCACATGCTACAATTGTATACATGTATATACTAACACATACAAAAAATAAACAAATAATTCTTTTAAAATATATATTTTATTGCTATTAATATTATGAAACTATTCCCCTATATTTAATATAATAGAAAGACGCTTATGCCCCTACATATGGTACTCTTCTACACAACATCTAAAATGAACCATGAAATAAGCACAGTTGTTCATATTCCCACACATATGTCATTATTAAAAGTTTGGTAAGCCATATATTTGAGGCAAATAGATGTTTTAGTGTCTGAAGTCTTAATTTTATGACTGTGAAATCATTTAAATGATTTTAATCATTTACACAACAGCCATATCTTTCATTTCTTCTACATGTGCCGCGCAGTCCGCTTGGTGCTATATAAACAAAGATAAATACTCTACGGGTTTGTGTTCAGTGGTGGGACAACAATTGAAACAGAGATTGAATGGTCTCTACTACCAACAATAACAGAGGTAAACATGAGCCAACTCAAGAACCAAGAGCCCTTCCTCTTGTGCTGTGTAATTGGGCAATACTAAAATGGATGGAGAGAAATGGAAAATTGGTGAGGTTGAAGGGGTTAGATGCCACCCCGGCTTTGAGGCCTGTGCCAGGGATCCAGCTGCTTTCCAATATGGGGCAACACATAGATAACATTCTCTCTGAGAAGGACAATTCCACATTCACCAAGGATCTCTATCTAGACTCTCTATCACATTCAGGGACATAGAGGCCAAAGAGAGGGGAGCCTGTGTTAGTGGCACCAGAGTAGTTAAACCAATCAATGGAACAGAACAGAACAGAAAAGACAGAATTAGACCCACACACATATGGTCAATTAATGTTTGGCAAGTTAACAAATAACTTCAATGAAGAAAGGAGAGAATCTTTTCAATCAGTGGTGCTGGCATTGCTAATATCCATATGGAAAAAAACAACCTTGATCCCATCTCATGCTGTATGTCAGCATTAATCTGAGATGAATCATATGCCTAAACATAAAAGCTGTAACTATAAAACATCTAGTAGAAAGAAAAGTAGAAAGAAAAGACTGTCCTCGTGACCTTGAAAACACAAAGACTTCCTAGGATATAGAATTGCTAAACATTACAGAGAAAACAAGGAAACTGAATTTTATTAAAATTGAATATTTCTGTTCATTAGGAGACCCAATTAGGAAATGAATAAGCAAGCCACACACTGAGATAAAAAGTTCATAATACACATATTTGTCAAGGGACTTGTAACTACAATGTATGAACAAATGTCTAGAACCTAGCTATTGAAAGATAAAATGACTATTTTTTAATATAAGCAGACAAAATATTAAACAGAAACCTAACAATCAGAAAGGATGCAAGTTCGGAGCAATTACACATAAAAATATTTAATATTATTGGTCATCTAAGTAATTCAAGATGAAACTAAATGAACACCACTGTAAAAACATTAAGCTCCCTAAAATTAGAACGATTGACAGCTTGAAATATTGGCAGGCACGTGGGCCAACTGAGTTTTTATAAGTTGGCTGTGTAAGTACAAAATGGTGTAGCCAATCTGGAAGGCATGTGAATTAGCAATTCAATCTCTCAGATTGAAAAGAAGGAACAGATGTTGACAAAAGGTTTGTACAGAAACCTGTATAGAAACATTCTTCATGTGAGCTTAAAATGGGAAGCAGTCTCTATTGCTGTGACAGCACACCGTGACCAGTGCAACTGACAGAAGGAAGAGTTTAACTTGGGCTTTCAGTTCTGAAGGGTGGCACGGTGGCAGGAAGAGGAAGCTGAAGGCTTATATCTTGAATCACAAGCAAGAAACAGAAAGAACTAAATCAAAATGGCAAGTCTTTAAACTCTTAAAGCCTGCCTTCATTGTCATAGTTCCTCAGCAGGGCCATGTCTCCCCAAACTCCCAAACGGCACTGCTAACCAGGGCCCAAGTAATAAAACGTCTGAGCATACATTCTCATCCAAAGCACCACACAGCATCAAATGGACCACCTGTGATATGATCATACAATACAATGTGTTATCTATCCACACATGCAGCACAAAGAAGAATCTCAAAAACAAGCTAAATAGAAGCTAGGCATTAAAGTCCTGTGTACTATACAATTTAATATACACAAAGTCCTAGAGAAAGCAAAACTTCTTGTTTTTTAAAATTTTATGTGAGTGGTTTCTCTTTGATAGGCATCATTGGACCATGAAAAGGTCTGAAAGAATTTTCTGGGGCCATCTATATCTTGACTGGGCATATATGATATGTGATACAAAATCAGCATTTTCTAAAATACACTGAATGTTTAAGATCTGCTCATTGAACTGTATATAACTTCCACTTTAAGAAAGAAATATTTAGCAAGCTGATAAATGAAATATTTGAAACAACCTCTCTCTATATAAGGCTTTTGGGCTTAGTGGTGTGTGTGTGTGTGTGTGTGTGCCATATGCATACTATACTAAATAAACTACTTCATACACTTTGAAGTAGATCATGATGCTTCTTTATCTGCGCTTGTATACATCTTTGATTTTCTTTTCATCAAATCAGTCAGTTTGCAGGTCCTGGTTATTACACTGGCTCAACATGTCCCTAAGCCATTCTTTCTCCGTTGCTCATACTATCCTTGGACATACTATTCTTATCCAACCATGGTCTGATCTGTTCTTTTGTTTGTTCATATGATTAATTGATATTTTGTTGTTATTGTTTGAGGCAGATTTTCAGTATGTAGCTCAGACTGGCCTCAAACTTGTAATCCTCCTGTATCTACCTCCTGAATGAGCCACCACGACCAATTAGTTCTTTCATCTGTGAATTCTCAGGCTGAACCCTATTCACTTTATTCAATCCCTTTAGTGGTTCCCACTGTCCACGTGGCACTTAATGACATTTAAAATAGAAGTAATTAAAAAACATGTTAGATAGTATATTTTATGTTCTTTGTTATAGCCCCCTGAAGTGGGGGCAGTTACCTACCTTGAGGACATGGATGAGACATTAATGGATTTATTGAACAACTCATTCAAACACATAACTTGGAAGTGACAGAGTCAGGATTAGGACATCTATTGTCTGCCTCCTCAGGACAGACACAAGCACTCATGTTTCAACAATTTAGATTCAGCTCCAGCCATCCTTTCATACACTTACCTCCAGAGCTAGCCCTGGCTTACCTCCATACCAGCCTTACCCACTAGCTAATATCCATATGTTCCTGGCTTCACAGTCCTTTTGTTCCAGTGGCTCCCTGCAAATCTCCTGCTCTTTGTGACCTTGCAGATTTCTCACTATTCCAATTCCCGTTCTAGTCTGCTTCTTTGGGGCCAGTTGTCCCAGGGTCCTCTGGAGTCATTCACTAACAGGTTTGGCCAGCTACCACATGTTAGTAATAGTACCTTCTTACCTCTGACATCCTTTTAAAGACATAGCTATATATTCTCCTTTGCTTTCTATGGTCCCTCTAGAACAAAGGCTGCCTTCCCATTTGTTTCCCCAGAGAAGCTTCAAAGCAATTGTTTGTTAACTTAATGAATGTTTATCTGCCAATGGAACTTCAACTTTCCTCTGCCTAATTTTGCTCTCCTGCTGTAAACAGTCTGTCATCCAGTAATCAAATGGTTTAAAGTTCATCTAAAAAGCTGAAATATCAAAAAATAACTTTGCAGGGGTATCTTGCTTCCCAGGCTCAGTAGCATTCTGAGGTCATGCTGTAGAATGCTGAATTTTTTAGAGCTTAAAATGATTGGCTAAGATATTAAGCTGCTCTGCCAGCTGTTGAGAAAACCGATTGCTTCCAGCATATAAATAAGTACTGTTATGTCTCTATAAAATGCAAGGCCTTGAATGGCATATCTGATTAGAGTAAAATGAAAAAGAAGGCATTGTCATAAACAAGAAGCTGAGATTAAAAAAGATGTATTTAGTAACTACCTACGGTGTGTTAAAATAGTCTCTCCATCAGTTAGCGTAGAAATTCAATAAAACACTGGCAATCCTAAAGGTACTAACACAGACCTTGGTGCTTTTTAATCACACTCTTGGTAATCACTCCTTTTTGTGGTTTTATTGCAAAGGAGAGGCGTTTGAATGTCAGCATCACAATTAATTTCTAGCCAGTAATATCAGAATAGTGTCTTTAATGTCTACTTGGATGATAATTGTTAAGATGAAATTTCTGTGCTCGTGGTCATATAAATTTCTGGCTAGAAGCATCAAGCGTGAACAGTGGCAGCTTATAAATGGCCATGCTCAGACAAGGGACCTTGCTTTTCCATTGTAAGTAACCGCAGTGGTAATCTTTCCCGATGGTGCCCGTTGGTTACCTGATCTCACATAGTCCATGTGACTCACTTCTGTTTATGATGCTTTCTTATAGTAGTGAAAGTCCAGCTTCCCTTACTGAAATTATAACTGTCTTAATTACCGTCCTATTGCTATGAAGAGACGCTATGGCCAGGGCAACGTATAAGTATAACATTTAATTGGAGGCTAGCTTACAGTTTCAGAGGCTTAGTCTATAGACATCATGGCAGGAAGCGTGATGACAGGCAGGCAGGCATGGCACCAGAACAAAAGCTGAGAGCTTACATCCTGATCCCCAGGCAGGAAGCAGAGAAAGAGAGCCAGACTTGGCCTGGCATGGGCTTTTGAAATTTGAAAGCCCAACCCCAGTGACCAACACCAAGACACAAGACCTCCTCCAACAAGGCCACACCTAATCCTCTCCAAAACTGTCCCGCCTACTAGGGACCAAGCATTTGGATATATGATATGGAAACCAGCACAAAACAATGATCTAAAATGAACAGACCTAGTAAAAGGAAAAGTTGAGCATTAGAACTAATTGCTGAGAGAAAAATAAAGAAAAGAAAAATTTTTTGAAAAAGGTACATTGTGTCAAACCAATAAGTATTTCCTGAATGTTGAACTTTATCTCCTATCTTTATGTTGGATCCTGAAGACTACTTAAGTACACAGGAAAACACAGGAGGGTCAGCCCGTGAACTCATTGAGATGGGAAAGTCTTCAGTGTGTGAAGACTGATGAGAGTACTGACTGCGGTCTCAGAACCTTCAGGAATTACTTCCCAGGTGAAGGACACAAAGAACAAAATTAAAGAAGAAAACCTCGGTTCACTGATCTGAGATAAATGACACCCTCAACATGAGCAAATGATAGACATGAACAAATAAACCCTCTTAGAGTCCTAGAATATACCAGAGAAAGAAGAGCCTTGCAAAACCCTTGGGGAATATCACTCAATCCTGGTTTCATCCTTCTGGTCTGCTACAACAGGATTCACCTGGAGACCAGGGGATGCAAGAAACCATCTGTGTGGTGGCTCTTAACAGCATCCACCAGAGAGGAGTCAGGAAGACCCACAAGTAGTGAGTGCTAGGCATCGAGGCATGGAGCCAGGATCACCAAGGAAGATGGAGTCATGGTGCCAATACACTGGCTTTTCACACGCCTCTCAGTGTGCTGTGTGAATCATTGTGGTATGCTTAAGCCTGTGAGAAATCCTTGGCAAAATCAATAATCTGTGCTGCTAGATCAACAGCTAGGGTCACCAAGGGAAATCCACTCCAGTAAATGTAGAAAGTAGCAGGCTCTTCCCTTAATTTTAATGAGAAAACATTTTTAATGAGCTCATATACACCTACGCATTCACACATACACACACACACACACACACACACACACACACACACACTCATTTCAATGCGTTTAGTGCCATTTAAATGAAACCCTTTAAACCCCATCACTGGTGCCTGCTGGAGGAACTGCCATTGTCCCATCTTCGTGGTGGGACCTTGGGTATATTTTGGCTCAGTTTGACTTTGGAGCCTACTCCTTCCAGCTTGCTGAATCTGCCTCCCCAGCATGCTCTGAACTCTACTGCATATAGATTTCACCCCTCAAAACATGTGCCCAACACACATCAAACATTGCTTAGCTGCTGATTATTCTAGACCACATTCTTTCCCATGTTTCTTTGGTCTTGGTGTTTTTATACCCCAACCTAGGTGAATTTTTAAAGTATTTTCATGTTAAACACCATGCAATACACTTGGCAAGTTCTACGGACTGAACTGTATCTCAGTAACATTCATATATTAAAGCCCCAATAACCAATCTGTTGGTATTTGGAATTGGGATGTTTAGGAGGTAATGATTAGGTTTAGGTGGGCTCAATAAAGTGAGATTAATGTTCTCAGAGCCTTCTGATTCTTCCCTCCACTTGAGTAAACAATCAGAATACAGCCTACTGCAAGCCAGGAAAGGGGTCCCTCCTGGGACCATTATCTTTGATTTCCCAACATCCGCAATTATGAAAAAGGAATTTGTGGTTTTAGCCACACAACCTATGGTATTTTGTTACAGTAACACAAGCACATTAGCGCAGGGAGCAATGGATAAATGAGGAGAACAAGACAAAACAAGATGTTTTAGCATCTAATTATGTCTGATACTCTGTTGTACTAAAAACTACTTGCTCTTGTTAATATACGTACTAATCCATTGAAAATTGGATATTTTCACCTCATTGCTATACTAACATCCCATTTCTTAAGTTGAAATAAGGTTTCAACTATTCATTTTTCCTGTGGATAGGATGATCAGGACTGCCACTGTAAGTATGACATGAATCCTATATTTAGAATAGTTTTGTATTTTAGGTACAACTCTAAGACTTATCTTTCTTATATGAGTAATTGTATTTGTATAAGAGGATGGTCATATAGCTACATTTCTATAGATACACTGTACAATTAAGTCTACTGAGTTTTATAATGAGACTCACAACTGTACACCAGACACAGGAGGACTTTAGTTAATAATATATATTATCATGTAACAACATTTCTGTTACATGGACCCCATGTATGACAGTAGTCTAATAAGGTTACATAACTAAAATATTTATTGCCTTGCCTAGTGTTTTTACCATAGTTTTTCTATATTTAGAAACATGAGTATTTCAGCATTGTCTGTATTGTCTGATACAGTAATTATATATATCACATGTGGCTATAGGCATAGGGTTATGTAGATGATAATTTCATCTACAGTAGGTTACTGTGGAGTATCTTAAACTTTTTCCACTCATGATCCCATTTTACCTGAGAAATTTTCACATAGCTCCAGTTATACAGGTAGATAAAACAAGTCAAACATTTACTGATAAGAAATCATAACAAACCTTGTTTAAAAGTAATACTTTGGTGTACGTATAATATTCATTAAAGATTAAACACAATTTTCACACTAATGAGATGGATGTGTTTATTTATTTTTACATAAAGAATTAAATCTCGGCTGACCTTTTGACACTAGAAGATTGTCAAGTGAGCACTTACATTATTTCTCTGTGTTGACAGTTATCTTAATTATTTTATTCTTTGAAATTTTCATTCATGTAGACAGTATTCTATGATCCTCTTCAGCCCCATTTCCCCTTGCCACCTCCCCACCTCCAGGCCCCTAGTGCACCCCTCTACCAATTTCATGTCTTTTCTTATTTTAAGACCACCGCACCTAATTAGTGATACCCCTAGGTCCTTGGATATGGAGCCATCCACTGGGTCTGAACAACCTATCAATGGCTACTACCTCAAAGAAACTTGATTATCCCTCCTGCAGCCACCATCTGTTGCCAATAGCTCCTCTGCGGGGGTTGGGGCTGATCAGTATTTTGATTTTATAATTGTGAATACTGAGAATACAGTCACAACACACAGTGGTAAAAGTATGTTTGAGGACATTCTGGAAGTTGTTGAAAACTCTGTCCTAATCCCAAGCCATGATTCATTTAAAGATCTTTTATGAAAATCCAAGTGAACAACTCAAACTGCAGTTTTTAAAATCAATCATTCTGATACTAATCAATGCAATCAAAGGATATATATATATATATCATATATACATACATATATAAATGATATATGTACATATTAGTATGAATATATATACATACATATGCATATGTATATGTATGTAAATATATATATATATATATATTCATACTAATATGGTACATGCTCAGTGATGATCCAAGACAAATGTTTTCTAAAGGAAAATCTCAAATGGTATTAGTCAAGAAAATGTCTCCTATGCATAAATCCAAACAGAACTAGAAAAATGAGATTGCATCAAATGCAAAAACATCTATGCAAAAACAAAAGTAATAACAAAGTGGAAAGATTACAGACAAGGAGAAATAATACACTTAATTGTTCATTTTTAAGATATAAATATTCAAAGTATGTGTAAAAATACATAGCAAGAAAACAAATAACTTGATTACACAACAAATACAACCAAATATTTGTATAATCACTTGTAAAGAGAAGACATACAAATGCCCAATAAGTATGCTTAAACTGCCCACCCTCACTAATCATCTGTGAGAGAGAAAATCAAAGCTTGAATGAGAGAGCCTTGCCTGTGAGTGCAGTGGCTTTACTAAAAATGTGAATGATACCATGTGTAAGATTTGTAAAAAACAGGCCGCTGGGAACTACCAAGGAGAGTGTAATTGGTGTAGCCATTAGGAAAAATCTATGGAGTTCCTCAAATAATTGAAAGTGGATGAAAGTGGATATCATATGATCCAAAATCCTTCCTGCATGTGCATCCAATGTATCTACAAATAGTGTGTGTGTGTGTGTGTGTGTGTGTGTGTGTGTGTGTGTGTACATATTCATGTGTTTGCATGTGCTATGTAGTTTTACATGCACCAGTGTATGTGATGGGCAGAGGTCAAGGTCCAATCATTCTAGAATCAATAACTGAACCTTGGTGATGTTGGTTTGCCTATATTTGCTGATTGATGAGCTCCAGGGGTCTTCCTGTCTCCACCCCTCAGTGCTGGGGTTACAGATATGGGCCACCATGCATGCCTTCTTGGGTCCTCATTCTTGCATGACAAGCACGTTTTCAACTGAGTCATTGCCCCAGCCCCTACAGTTGCTTCTTGAAAACAAACTTCGTTGGGTCAGGTTGTCTTTTGTTGTCAGGATTTGGCCAAATAAAATAAGATAGAAGAAAAATATCTGGTTTTTTTTGTAATTAAATCAGTATACCTCGAGGTATATGAGCAGAAAAACAGAAATTAAAATGTGATTATTATTTTCCCCTCAGCTACTTTGAATGTTTTCTCAAAAAACAGAGGTGGCTCTATTGAAAGAACTCAAGGGGGGAGGCAGCTAAGCTGTGATGTCATCATTTGGAGAACTGTGGTGGGAGAGGCACACCTCCACCCCTGGAGCCAGCTGCTCAGAACCATGGCTGTGGATTCACATCTGCACATCCTATATACTCTAGATATCTGAGTCTCAACTTACCGTGCCACTAAGGGTCAGAGGTTATCTTCCCAAGGGTTATAAGAATTAACTTTCTAGCTTTAAAACTGGATTTTGGGGGAATGGGTTATTTAAAATGTAGTTTTAAGTAAAATTCAGGCTATTTAATTTTCCCAGTTGTGTTGGTTAGTTTTTGTGAATGTGACACAAACCTAGGCATGTCTGGGAAGCGGGGAGTTTGAGTGAGAAAATAAGATTGCCCTATAGTCAAGTCTTTAGGGACTTTTCTTTATTAGTAGTGGGTATGGGAAGATCCAGCTCACTGTGAGTGGTGCCACTTAATTGAGTGAGCCATGGAGAGCAAGCCAGTAAGCAGACTCCTCCAAGACTTCCACTTTAGGTCCTTCATTGATTTCCTACTGTAGTAGTTCATTGCTGTGGTGGTTCAGCCAAGAAGACAAGGTGACATTTTCATAGGTGGAAGCCCTGCCAGACCTCAGCAGAGGGAACCACCATCCTGGACAGTGCCAGACTCCATAGTGGAACCCCAAGCATCTCAGCTCAGGTGTTTTTATTCTTTCAGAACACCTCAGGTATTTTACTAACAGCACATGCAGATCATTAGCAATTAAACAACCTCCACAGAAATCCGACACCTGCAAACAATACAGAACATCCTAGACTTAAGATAGTCCCTCACCCAACATTGAAAAACAATTTCAAACATTAACTAAAAAAAAACTTCCCCAACATCCCACCCTGGATTCCCCTTGTAGACATAGTGTGACCTGAAAGTTGTAAGTTGAAAAAAATCCTTTCCTCCCCAAGTGGCTTTGGTCACAACAATGGAAACCCTAAGTAAGAAGCCAGTTCAAATGCAAATTGAATATAAAATCATGTTAGTGATTTTAATGTTAGATCATCAGTTAGATCATAGAGTCCTCAGAATAAAAGATAAGATTGGTTTTGAGGAAACGGCATCCTGCAGTCCTCCAACCAAGGACATTGGACACTCTGAAAACATGACTAGGTTTTAACTGGAAGGTAAAAGTGCTTCTGGAAGATTTGCCTGCTGTTGATATGCAAAGTGGGCCTGAGAAGGAAAGATAGGCTTCCAGAAGCATCACAGATAATTTGCATCCAGATAAGATGCTTCCAGAAGCATCACAGGAGGGGAGTGATGACGTTCAGTTATGTGGGTGACCTAGAAGAGGAGAGAAAGCACCTGAATCCATGGAAGAGTATGAGGAAATCGCTGCTTTGAAGAAAGACACGAACAGCATAATGATGAGGACCCAGCACACGCAGCTACAAGCTGCAAGGATTGATAACCGGTCTCCTTTAGACCTCCGGAGCAGCAGTACCATCTGTTTGGGTACACGCAACAAACAGGTCTCCTTTCAGACAGAAATCTGGACTGGAGACAGAAGAAATTGTCTGCGCTCAGGTGGGAGGAGGAACTAGAGAAAGGCACCCAAGATGTTGAAGAGGATAAAGCAGAGCTACAGCAAGGATGAGATGGAGAGAGGCAGTAGAAGGGACAGGGAGAGGAGACCCAGAGGAGAGTCTAGCGAGGTCTGGAGGGTGAGTCCAGAAATCAGCTGGTCCCTATACCCAGGGATTTCAGAGAACCTGGGAAGGCACCATAGATGCTCATCATGGGATTTACCATTGGAACGACTTTCTTTGAAAGATGTTCCCCCCTCGAAGCACTGTGGGGGGTAAGGAACACAGTGAACAGAAGGCTTACAGTGGTGTGCCCGCCACAGGGGCAGCCAGAGCACGCGCTAGCCTTGGCGAATTCCACCCTAAGCAGTTAGTATTTGAAAAGTAACATGTCTTGTGAGTGTGTGAACATGTCAGCTTTCGTTGAGTTTTGCCATATGGAAATGTGAGCCCAAATTGCCAGCAGTTTAGATTTTTCAAAGGAAATCTATGTTCTGCTTTTATTTTTTTTTTTACTGTGAAATTTGCATATCCTAAACTCTTGACTCAAATTCTTTAAGACCTAGCTCAAATCAAATGAAATGTAGCTTCAGGTGGGCATAGCCTTGAGGCTACAGTTTGCCACACTGGTCTAGGGAGTGGGATTTCAAATGTTCTCCTTGAAGAGGAACAGAGAATATACCCAGAGCAGTATGTGGTTCTCTTGGTATTGGCTTACAGCTTATTGAGAGATAAGGTATGAGAGGGTTATTTTTAGGTTGGAAGAAATACTTGGCTCTAAGTTAATGCATCTACAATAATATATTATAAATATAAATATAGAGGGCACTTAAAAGAATGTCTATAAATTAAACTATGAAACATTTCCACTCAAATGGCCATTGCTCTTGTTCACCTGTTAATGTGGGCTTCTAATCACCTATTAGTGTGATTTTCTTCAGACCACTCATAATTGACCATGGCAGTAGAGCAAAGATCAATGTACAGTTGTTAGAAGCAATGTTGAAAATCAGCATGGATTAGAACCTCAAATCCCACAGGATGGGACAGTAAGTAAGCACACCACCTCAGTCCTCCACAATGCATTTTTCAATTAGCTAACTTCTCCACTTGTGTTGTTAAAAATTCAGCCTGGACTTCCCCTGAGCCAGAAGCCCATAGGGAAGGAGAGAAATGAAGACAAATGATATGATTATAGAGAGTATTTCTATATTCAGAGTATTCAGAGTTCTCTGTCACTTTGCCGTCTATGAATTATTCCCTACTATATCTCAGTATGCATTTTATCCTAAGGACATTTGTTGTGCTCGGACTCAACAGAATGGAAATCGCCATTTGTTTAACACTAGAAATCCAGGCTGTTTAATTACTAAAAGTGAATTCTGAGTCGCAAGAGTGGAAAGGCCTTCTGGGACCTTGTGTCCTCCTCCCCTTAAGATACAAGTGTCACATCAGGGCATCTGTCTTCATTATAATCATCACTGTGCATCGACTGGTGGGAAAACTGGACCACAGAACACTCGAGAGGGCAGTCTACGGCCCTTTACTCTGTGTGTCACAGTCTGACTCCGGCACCTGCATCGAGAGGCATCTCGGCCAATTGAAGTTCCAAGAGACTTGTTCCCCTGAGCCTCTGGAGAAACACTCATAGTTTCTTCCTTAACTAACCAGGGCATCTCTTTGGTTGCATATCTCTCCTGGTTGCAGCCAGGGCTTTCCACTTCTCTAGAAATTGTAGAAGAAATGCTCTGAACTCAATCCCAGTGATTTCCAAAGAGACGTGTGGATCTGGGCCTGAATTTTGATTGTGAAGGATGAGGCCTATTTCATTTCTCATCTGCCTTACCTTAAGTCGTTTTGTTCAGTTTTCATGTGGTCTTAACCATGACCTAGCCTTAACTATGTGGTGCAAAATCCTAGGGAGAGATGTCACCGGTGTGCTAGGAGCTAGGATTCGTTACCCATTGTTTATCAGCTCAGTGCCCACAGGTGGCACTGTGCAAGGTCTTTGCAATGGAAGGTGGGCTCTTCTGATTATAAATGATTAACCCGTCCTTTTCTAGAGTGATCCAAAAGATGCTACTAGTTGTGTCAGGAGTAGATTCCAAGGAAAAGCATTACTCTGCTTTATTTTTTTTCTCCAGAAGCTCACATGCGTCCATGCTCTTTGCTAAAGTTGAAAGAGACATGCTAGGTTTTGTCTTTTAACCGAATATACACACACATTTGAATGCACAGGTATAAATATTTAAATATGTAATGTATAAGTGTATTCACAGTCCGCCATGGCGATCTCTACATCCCTTGATGCAGATATTAATGAGTTGATAAATATGAACAGACTTTTAGGGGGAAAACCTTCATAAAACTATTTTCTGAAGTCAAAGTATGCTCCTCTGTAGCCACACCGCACGGGTTTAACATCTGTTTCAAAGCGTGTTAAAATCCAGCAACTCAATGTCAATTGGATGTGGCTTCACGGTAGGCTGGCTTGATTATGGCTCTCACTGGGGGAGGAGTGCTTTGCGATACCATCCAAACCTCGGGAGAACTATTCAAAGCAGCTGGTATTCTATATATTACATAATTATGAAGCACACAGTGTAGTTTAGAATACTTAAGAGGCACTAGGGGCCCACTTCTCAAAATATTTACAGCCTTTTATTCTTCTAAAAACAATAATTTGCATGCCTAAAATGATTTGTGTACCTTTGCCATGCAAATTTCCTTTGGCCTCTTTTATTCTGGTAAACCTTTCCCTGAGAACACCAGTGTTTAGCAGTGAGTAGGCCAGAGGGAGGTGTACTTGGCAAACAAGGAAGGCTTAATCGTTCTTCCCAAATCCTGAGTATCCGGGGGACATGGGAAAAGGCATAACAAGCAAAGGGCTGGCGTGAGGGTGGAGCTCAGGCACGATCTCTTGCTTCGTATTTGGGCCAAGGTTTGATCCCTAATGATTAAAAAAAAAAAATGATTTTAAGATGAAAGAGAGAGTAAGGGGTCCCCTGTGAGGAACAAGCCTAGTTTTCACCACGTATGCCATCGTGCATTGGAAAGTACTTTTAGGGGCTGGGTGCCTATCCACCAGGCCAATCCCTGGCTTGGTTACTGATTTAGAAGACCATGATGGGGGTTGTGCATAGCGTCATGACACACAGTGAGGCAGTGAGGCGAGATTGCAGCCCAAGGCTTCCAACTATGACCTTCTCTTGGATCAGTGAACCCAACCGGCAACACCCCGCCTCGCGTGCCTCACGAGCTGCTCTCACGCATGCTTGCCGTATAACTCATTGAAGCCATTCACTTGAGACGCATAAGTTGTACTTGCCGGGTGTGGGTGCTGCATTGGTCAAGGAGGGTTTAAAATCAAACAGAACGGTTCTTTAGAGACTGCTATCGTGTTGAAATGGAAAAGGAAGGCATAAAGCTAAACGAGTATATATCCACAGGTCCCCTCACGGGGACCTTAAAGCAAGTGTGTCAGTCAGTGGTGCAAACCTACACGGCAAATATGAATGAATCAACACAGCGTACTTATTTATTCTTTTAAAAAAAACTTATTAAGGAGGGTTATCATTGGGTAACACAGGCTGGCATCAAACTCCTGGGCTCAAGTGCCCACATGCAATCAGAAGACGTGGGAAATTGGAGATGAATGGGGCATAATGCTGTGTGCATAATACGTCAGGCTTTTTCTGTGAACTTGGTGCTTTCTGCAAGCAGGAATGTCCTCTGAAATTACAAATGAAAGTGTGATGTGGCAAGTGAATGATTCAGGAATAGTCCTTCGTCATCATCAACGTTCCACACTCGACACCTTTGAAGGCCAGAAGGTGGCTTCACACTGGCCCCACCACGAGTTTATGAGGGACGTACTGGGATGTTTTGGGGACGAAGGTGTCACAGAGCAATGAGAATTTTCCAGTTCTTTTATAATCTTACAGGACCACTGCCACTTCTGGGATTCAGCTCTGACAGAGAGGGCTGCCTAGGAATAGAGAGAGGGCACCAGGAAGGGAAGGCTCAATATACGTTCAGTAGAAGAAGCCATGAGGAGATGCCTGAGGCAGACTTGGCAGGAAAGCTGCTGTAGAGAGGGCCTGGAGGTGGGAAAGGCGTGGGAGGATTTATAGGGTAGCAGAGTGAGGACGTGCGAGTATTTTGTTTGTGTAATGACTGCATGTTTTGACAGAGCCCTCAAGCTTCCCTGGACTGCTTGACTTCTTCCTCGTGGCAAGTGTCTGTTAGTGGTTAGGACTGGGTGTTTAGGAGTCACTAAAAATACCAAATGGTGCGGGAGGGCAGTGTTGTTCTAGTTGTACAGACCACCTTTCAGGACCCAGGTGAGAGCTAAGATTGCTGGGACAGAGTCGCATGACTTCCCCCCCCCCCCCAAATAGAACCTGATAGAACATTCTATCCCATGCTGGAAGACAAGATTTAGAAAGCGAGTGGACCAACAGTGGATTGGAAAGGAACAAGACCTTTGTGGAGTTTAAGATGAGTATGTGCCTCTCGTTTACAAGTTAGGTTGGTACAGATGATATCAGAAGACGAACAAATAAGAGGGTCAGATTACTGATTAAACTTCTCTCGAGGCAACTTCCTCACAAGAGGCCTGTGCCCACTCTAGGGCCCGAACTGCTGTCTCCCTCTTATTTGCCGTCCTTAAATCTATGTTAAAGCCCTTTCTTAATAAACCACAACTGTGGTTCACACAAACGTTAAAAAATAAACTGTCTGTACGTAGTCACTTCTCTGTAGAGAAGCATCCATGTATATACGAAATGATCCAAGCCCAAAAAGAAAAAAAAAATTGCATAGTTTTACTTCTATGTCATTGATTTTACACAAAGTTAAAATATAAAGACATAGATGTTAAAATACATCTTCCTATGGTTAAAACCCTTCCTAGGGCAGAATTCAGGGAGAGGTACTTCAAATGACATAAAGTGGCAGATTTGTAGGCAGAGCTTGTCTAGTTGTGATGTCCCCCTTAAGGGTCAATGTTAATGAAAATACTGGAGATTTTTGTTAAATAAATAGATTCCCATTACTCTTAATGCACACGCACAATAATTATGTGAGGTGGTTGATTTGTTGATTCACTATATTTCACTGGCTATTTATGTCCCATAAGACTATGCTAGAAATCACAAATATACACATGGAATGTGTTTCAAAGAGTGCTGTAAATGCTGAATGTGAAACATACAGTGGCAACTCTAGTCAGGCTATTAATGTAATAATAATAACATTGTAATAATGTAATAATAAAAGTAATAATGTAATAAAGGTAATAAAATAGGCAAAAATCTTAGCGATGCTTATTTTGCACAAAGTTTGGCAAAAGACACTTTTTATACTTTTCTGCATGTTTGCAGAATTATGTATTTGTTTTGTAGTTCTTCCTATAAGGACCAAACTGGAGGCAGCAAACTAAAGTCGTCTCTGAAGGAAGGACAGAGGGGACCCTGTAACTCTCTCTGGAGGGCAAGGTTCTGTAAGCAGGCTTGCTCCAACTCATGCACTGAAGACAGAGTTTCTCCTCCACTCACTTAGCAGCAACGAGGCACCTCCTTCTTGCTAATATAAAAGATGGGTTTGTCTGTTGCTCCAAAGGGCCTCTGAGTAGTTCAAGAAAGGGATGAGTATATAATAATATGCTTCAATCACTTACAGGTATAACAAAGACTCTCTGAACAGGTTGTAAATGCTGGTAGTAAAATAGGAACCTAGCCTAAATCACTCCAAATTCCCTTGGCTCTCAATGCCTCTATTCCAGGCTTCTTAGCAATATCCCTATCCTTCATCTTTATGTATGGTATACTTTTCTGCCATAATGGAAGCCCCCTGAAGGCCATACGATATCATGTTGATATTTGTGAATGGCATAACTCCTTGAATAAACTATACAATCTTTATGTACTTGTAGTCCCAGTAATGGTCCAATGTTGTGTGAGACTATGACTAGAATCACACAAAAAATAATTCATGAGTGCTCAAGGAGATTGTCTCTTTTACAAATCTGACAAGAACATAATGAGGGAAAGTAGCTATATATCATCTCAGTGAGTACTGACTGGTTGGTTAATGGATTGATTGAACAACAATCCTTCCAGTTGCCACATGACAAGAGAAGATGTTCCTTATAAAATTAGTGGCCTCTGATATATGCTTACAGCATATATCAGTCTCTTTTTTAACATATAGCCTTATGTCTCAGCCAAGGATATACTATCTTTTATGCAGGGGAAATCACTTCAGTGGTATGAAAAGACAGAGAATCCTTCCCATTGTATCATAGTTGTATGCCTCCAAAAAGATAATTGACAGAAAGCAGAGGGTTCATTGAAATTATTAGTTTCCAAGGGAGCTTGGCTTTATGTAGTGTCCAGGAACTACATGGGTGGCAACATCCAGGCTCTCAGTTCACAGGGCTCTGTGCCCCTGGCAGGAGTGTTATCATTCAATTTTCACACAGCAAGAGTGACAAGAGCTGATTGTTTGGCGCTGGCTTGTGTCCTTCCAATTCCAAGCAGTTGACTCCTTTACATAATAATCACAAGACTAGTTGGAGTTCTAATCATAGAGTTTCCGTGCCCATGACTAGAATGTGCTGGAAAGGCTTGTTCCATCTGGTGAAAAGAAAATCCATTTCACTAAAAAGAAATCAGACCCCAAATTCATTCCAGTTAAACATGTAGCTTATTTTGTGGGAGAGAAAAAAAAAAAACCCTGCTCTTAGCATGCAACACGTGGAGGTACAGTGTGCATATGAAGACACACACACACACACACAGGGATTGGGGTGTAGTGGGACACTTGGAAGAAGTTTTGTGGTCAAGATGTATTGTATGAGAGAAGAATAAATAAAATTTTAAAAAGAGAGAGAATTTAACCGAAGCATAGACTGTGATATAAAGTAGATATCAAGCTTTACGCAATTTGTATCTTCAAAGTTAACATGACTGACCATAAAATACTGAACATTTAAAGAAGGATGATAATTTTCCAATGTGTTAAAAGACAGCTTTTAGAAGACAAGCATTCCTATCGTCAACAATTTATCACATTTGGATCCTTTTAGATTAGCTAAGTAGATAATAATATGTCTTCTCACATGTATGTGTGGTGGCATGTGTGTGTGTGGAGGCCGAAAGATACTATCAGGAGTCTCCCTCAGTTGGTTACCACCTCATATATTGAGACAGGGTCTCCCAACTTGAACTCTCTGTTAAGGCTTAGCCTACTTAGGCGGCCTGACCCCTGTCTCCACTAGACAACTCAAGCACTGGAATTCCAGGCAGGCTACCCGTGCCCAGTGGGCATTGAATGGATTCTAGGGCTCTGAACCCTCACATTTGCATAGCAAGCATTTTGTCTTCTTAGCCATTTCCCTAGCCCTGGATCCTCTTTCGCTCTGCACAGAACATATGACAATGAGCAAGCCAAATCAAGCTCATCATCATCCGCCACACCTGGGACAGGAACAAATGCCACTTTGCATTTTTAAAGAAACCAAAATAACAAAACTTCTTCCAAGTGTCCGGCTACATTGGGGGATGCTGGGTGGGAAGCAGGCATGTGCAATGCCTGCTTAAGAACTACATGGATAGGCAAAGCCATTTCGAATATTAGATAATTAGGAATTCGAGGTCTTCCCTGAGGACCTTCTAATAGAAGGTGGTGTCATTTGGAGAATGAAGTCAATATTTGTTCTTTTTTCCCCCCATTCAGCTAATGCTCAAAATATCCAGTGTCCTGGGCAAAGGGGCATGAGGAAATTGAGGAATGACACATGTGCTGTCTGCCTCAGCTATAGTGATGCTTTATAGGGACATACATAAGGAAACACTTAGAAAATTGCATACTTTAAATGCACGCACTTCTTGCCTGTGCCTTATTATGTCAGTAATAAGGAGCAGGTGTGGCGTTCTGGGCTCGCCTGCCTCTACATACACCTTTCGTGGTGAGTTGTGAGAAACAACTAACACCCATGCCAAGGTGCTGAATCCAGTGAATGACATTTTTCTCGCCAGCCACCACTCTTTCAGAAAGCTAGAAACATGAAAGATGTTGAGTGAGTGTGGGTCTCACCACGTGCGTACCCATTCATTACCCAGGAGAGCTCCCCGCTAGCTTAAACCTGTGGCTGGGCTGAAGAGAAATAGCCAGGATCCCATCACTGAGAGCTTTAGAAACTTGGATACGATCCAGAATCCTGATGGAGAAGACCAGCACATTGTGGTTATCCCTTAGGGAACCTCCATCCCACTCACCCCTCCCCCGTCTTGAATTCTGGTGTCTCCAAACACTTACAGGCCACGTTCAGTTACTGTTAGCTGTTTCTTCAATAGATCCTTCTCTTGCTATTCTAGAAAACACAGAAACATAACTGTAGGGACTGGGGAAAAAAAAAAGAAAGAAAAAGGGTGAATAAATCCTAGTGGATTTCAGTGGTGATCAGTGGTATCTGTGGAAAAGCCACAGGACAGAGAAATGTGATGGGGCAACAGTTACAGATCCCATTCTCAATCTTCCCAACTTAGGGAGCTCAAATAGAGTTCCCAATGCTTTGGCTCTGCCCTTTGGAGAAGGCCCGTGCCTGAGGGTAGGGTTGGGGTGAGGGCATCGAGAGTCATGGCAGGTGAGAAGAACGCCTGAGGCCCAGAGATGCATCAGTATACCCATCTCCATTATTCCCACAGTCACACGGAGGGGGAGACTTTCTTGTCCTCCGAAGGAGAGAAAGGAGATCCTGGATCCGAGGATATTTCTCAGATGGCCAAGTGCTTACCTAGTGTGACAGGGCGACTCCATGGCAGGTGGATCTTCAAAAGCCTTTCTTGTCTTTAAGGTGAATTTGAGGCCAACCAGGGAATCTTGAGACCCTGTTGAGAGACAGAGAAAGAGAGAGAGAGAAAGAGAGAGTGAGAGAGAGAGAGAAACTAAGAAGGCTGATGGCTAAGTGATCACAGTGTAGGGTTAGAACGTAGGCTGTGGATTAAGAGAAGTTCTAGTGTCTCAGGATATATTCAGGTAGGTAACAATGTCTTTGCAACTGTGAGCTGTGATGTGGGGTACAGAGAGTTTCCGGAACCCCTCCCTTTGCACTTAGCACTCTTATTCTCTTGCTGGAATACTGCTTCTGTTCTGATTAGAATCCACATCAAGCCCAGATTTATTTATTTTTTTCAGAAGTGCATGTTGGACAAACGAGCATCCCAATTCTCAAATGTTTAAAGGAACGTTAAAATTAAACCAGTCATATCTTCCTTCCTGAAGATCTGAAAAGGGAAAGCAGTTATTCTTTGTGAGTTGAAACATTCCATTATAATTAACGTTAAGCCATACTAAATGAGCTTTAAGTAATAGGCTATTCTCACCTCTGTTCTGTTTTCTTTCTTTATTCTTCCTTTTGGCTTTAATTGAGGTAGCTCCTGCTAATTTTTGTAAGTCATGCACAAATACAAATGGTAATGAGGCCTTTGTGTATTTGTGTGAAATTCAAAATCCATCCCTAGTCTATTAACTGGGGGGAAAAAAAGTTACTCTGTAGGAGTCCATAATAGAATAACAGGACTGCTCTTGTACAAAACCAATTTCCATGTGACCAAGATAGGCAGCAGTGAGTTTGGTCTTGGGTGATATGGAGTCAGGGTGGGGAAGTCACCTTGTTAACCTGGATGTAAAGATGCAAGAACTGCGTCCTTCCTCAATTGTGCTGAACTGCGAAGCTTCCTAACAGGTCTCTCCCGACTCCCTCAGTCCCTACTGTCTAAAGCCGAAGAAGTTTATTTACTCTTTGCTGATTTATTTGAAAAACAGCCAGAGATTTCTGAGGACTCCTCTTCTTTTACAATGTATTTAGAATGTATTTTAAAAGACACTTTTGCATTTACTTATTATGTGTTTGTACGGATATGTGTGGATGTATGCATGCCGGGGTATATGTGTGGAAGTCATGTGACCACATTCAAGAGTTTGATTTTTTCCTTCCGCTATGTGGATTCAGAAGAGCAAACTCAGGTAGTCACGCTTGGCTGCAAGTGCCTTCACCCACTGAGCCATCATGCCTGCCCTATCTTACTTTCCAATTAGCACATGCCATAATGTTTTCCTTTATGGCACTCTGAACACATTTGTAGTTTTGGCGGATTCCCCCAACCAGTTTCTCTCCATCCTCCTCTGTCCTGCCTTTCTCCCCACAGGATCCCACTTTCATATGGCACATACTCTGTTATATATTATTCTCCCTCACCTTAAGGTCTCTCTTTCCTCTCTCCTGGTCCTGTTGCTATGAGAACATACACAGGCAAAAGCAATTTAAGAAAGGAACAGTTTATTTTGGGAAGATAGAGAAACAAGAGCCCCAAACAGCTGGTCACAGTGTCTCCGCAGACGGAAGGAGTTGATGTGCGCATTCTCGGCATCCTTCCCCACTTACACGGTCCCTATCATTGTGTGTGTGACACACAAATTAACATCTTCTTCTATGAGTGAGATAAAACATTAGGGTTTGACGAGATACCGTTCATAATGTTAGAAAGAAAATTTTGCATCGTAGGCAATTGTTGGATGCATTTCTGAGGAAGCCTAGTATTCTACAAGTCCCTTGTTCCGTGGTTTTGAAGAATTCTCTGAAGGTTCCAAACAGCAACTGGATTTTCCCGACGGCACTTGCAGCGGCTCTCCTGGGATCACCTGGACTCGGATACAGACACTGCCTGCTACAAACCAGCGCCACAATGGCATGCTGCGGGTTCTGCCTTATAAATCGATGCTGATACAATTCTGCAATCTGTAATCAGTTTGAGATCATGCTCCCCTGTGTTCTACAGCAGACAGATTGCAATTTTCACTACAGTTCTCTAGTAAAACAGAAGACAATTGGGAAACTTACCTCGCAGTATTCTAGTCAAAACCTTTTAAGGGAACTTATTATCTTTTGTCCTCTTGGAGGCTACAAAAGGGAAAGAGGAGGGTGTTTCCCTTCCCCCTTGATGGCTCCAATACCCCCTCCCGCAGACGGTATTATACATTAGATGCCCCACTCTGTCCCCAGACTGTCTGTCCAGAAGAAGTCTACACAGACGTTTTAGGCTTTGTCTTTCTGGGACCCAGTGCAACTTCTAATTTTCAAAATGAAGTAATAGAGATGTGCTTTTAAAATTAAAAAAGAAGAAGAAAAATAAGTTGAAGGTCTTCAGGGTCAGATCAGAGTACATTTTCTAGTTCTACTGGTTCACATTCACATCTAGACCCAAATACCTGCTGCTGCCTGAAGTCCTGTATGCGAATCTCTTACACAGGAAGGCCAACCGAAGCACACCTGTTAAATGGGCACCAATTTACTTTGCACCAAATGTCCTAACTTCATGTGTCAGGTGATACTGTTTCATCAAAACTGGTTTAATATTATGAATTTGTTACATTATATTTCCATTGAAGCTGGAGAGGTGGACTAACAGTTAAGAGAGTGGATTGCTCTTACAGAGGACCTGAGTTTGGTTCTAAGCACCCATGTTAAATTACTCTCAACTTCCTGTAACTCCTGCTCCAAGAGGATCTAGTGTCTCTGGCTCTGGCAGGCACCTACACACATGTATGCATTACCTCTCCCAGTCACATGCAGGTGCACATAATTAAAATAATAAACGTAAATCTTTTTAAAGTAGAAAAGAATAAAGTTTCCATTTTCTTCTTGCTAATTTTTATCTGACAGTTCTGAATACGATGAACAATTTTAATTATCTTGTTGGTTCATATTCCTTTGAGCTTTTTTATTGTGTTTATGTAGCCTCTGTGTGTGTGTTCATGTGCGGAGATCAAGTGCACAACTGGGAGTCAGTTCTTTCCTTTCACCATGTGAATTTCAGGGCTCAAACCCAAATCATCAGACTGTTTTCAATCACCTTTACTTGCTGAGCCATTCACTGGCCCTGAACATAAACTTAAATGGTCATTTGTTTAGATAAGTTGATTGACTTAATCAAGCACCTCAATATAAAACATTCATTAAGATATGATACAAGGAAAATTTCCAATTGCATATTTATTGCAGTTACTCTTCCTGTGGATGAAATATATGAAGCGTGTATCTGGGGCCCATCTAGGATATGGTGCTCATACCCACTGCAGAGTTTTCCAAGTTCTTATGTTCTGTCCACCTTGAGAGGTTTCAACTCTCTCACGAATTTCCATCCATCCTGGGAAAACTGGAGAATCGTGTAACACCTTGGTTATGAGCAGTCATTCGCATGCCACAGGATTATTTTCTTCCCCAAAGTTTGTAAACTAGCATTCCTGTCTCCATGCTTCCTTCAAAGTGTAAGAAACCACAGCAAACATGCTTGAGCGGCCCAGTAAGACAGCCAGATGTGGCCTCTCAAGAAGTTGTTTAGTATTCAACTTTTCAGGTGTCTCCTGTGCTAGACATTTCTATGCTTCAATTTCCCCCTCTGTTTGGATGGAAATACTAAGATGGTAACATGTCTGAAGTACCTGTTTCCTTGGAGGACTTCTGGAAAAAAAAAAAAAAAAACAGACTCATTTACCTGTACTAAGCTTTGACATACTTAAACTTTTTTTCAAGTTTCATATTTTTATTCCAATTTGGATTTTCCCAGGACCTTAGAGATCCTTAAACTCAGGAATCTTTGGATTCCCTAACCCTGATGATACTATTGGACTTTAGTTCTTGTGCCAAAGAAAGAAGGAAAAGAAGGAAGGAAGAGAGGAGGAGGAAGGAAGGAAGGAAGAGAGAGAGAGAGAGAGGAAGGAAGGAACGAAGAGAGAGAGAAAGGAAGGAAGGGTAAAGGGTGGAAGGAAGGAAGGAAGGAAGGAAGGAAGGAAGGAAGGAAGGAAGGAAGGGAGGGAGGAAGAAGGAAGGAAGGAAGAGAGAGAGAAAAAGGGAAAGAAAAGGAAGGAAGGAAGAGGGAGGGGGAGGAAGGAAGGGTGAAGGGTGGAAGGAAGGAAGGAAGGAGGGAGGGAAGGAAGGAAGGAAGGAAGGAAGGAAGGAAGGAAGGAAGGAAGGAAGAAAAGGGAGAAAGAAAGGCACAAGTCTTTACATAGACATCACAGCTCAGCTCTTCAGGATTTGAGAGGTGAGTGGCGGTTGTATAAACTGCCATCCCATACCCGGGTTCTGCCTTCTAGAAGATGATGAGGCCCTGGAACTGGATGCTGTAGAGAAGCAGATGTAGGCTGGCTGCTAAAAGCATTTCCCACCTTCCTCTCTCTTTTTCCAAATTCTGAGAAGGATGGTTACTCTTACTTTATGTAATTCTGAGAGACTTTAAATAAAATACCAGAACAATGATAGCTTACATGTATATATTTGCATATGTTCACAGGTAAATACCATAATGCGATGGTGCAATTAACATTCCGTCTCATTTCACACTCACAAAATCCATCTGTATGAAGACTCTAGGATTGCCATTTGAAAGAGAATGAAGGCAAGCTGAGTCCCAAGAAGGAGCCTGACTTGGCACACCTTCAACAGAGGAGGGATGCTGGGGCGGGGTATAGGTATCATCAGAGCTGCACAGATTTCTTCACTGCTCAGACAGAGCTCTTGTCATCTTCAACACACGGGCAATCTAAACTATCGGTCCCTCTGAATTATCTTCTCATTTTACAATTTTGTACCTTGAAGCCTTAGCTGGCATATTGCTTTGGAAAGTTGAGATAAATTGGTATCTCTTAAGAATCTACTTGTAGCGGATGAAACTTTTGGAAATGAGTTTGATAACTGTGGTCCCATTCTTAGGCTTTAAGAAATTCTATAAAATTTGCCTTAATATTTTTTTAAAGTTAAGATTAGAATTCAATATACAAAGATTTCCCGGCACAGCATTCTGGCAAATAAAACCTAATGTTGAAAAAAAAAACTCACAAAACAGATAAATTAGCAACTGACTAATTGCCTTTTTTAAAATGGGATCTTTACTTTATAAAATTAGGTCCCCAGGGTTCCTTTATGCGCTCAGCTCTCCTGGTGCATTTAATATTTGATCGTAGATCATTAACTACTTGATTAAATGTCTGGGGACAAAAAGAAGAGGGAAAATGCAAAAGCTTTGGGAATCAATACTAATTATGAAACAATCAAAAAGAGTGATATGCATATCTGAATTCAAAATAGAATTAGAAAATTTCTCCTGCAGTGCCCTAGTCAACCGTACGTAATTCTGTAAAAGATGGTATTGGAAACATAAGGCTTTTTCTTACCAAAATAGCTAATGTACTTGATTCATCCACCCATTTGTTCATTCATTCGTTCACTCATTTATTCAACGCATATCTATCAAATCTCCTGTATCTAGAATACATCTCCTGTGTATTCTAGACACTGCAAAACAGAGCTTCTGACCTCTTAGAAAATATATTAGTGTTTATTAGTGTTATTGTGGAGTTGTAATGGGAATGAATAAGGCAGTAATCTTTTTAGAAATGAATATTTGCTTTGGGAGTGCATCTAACTACATGTTCTGAAGGGCATCATTATGATGGATGGTTATTATTTTCTGAATTATTTGTAAGGGATAAAGGGAAGGGCTTTTCTTAACTTGTTCTTGTCTATCTGTGTGGATATTTTGTGGCTATAGAAATGGCAATTATCATAAATATCTCAACTGGCATTTTTTATTAATATGAGGTTCCATAACACAGATTAATCAACCTGACACTTTTTTGCCTTTAGCTCTTTGGTCACTATAATAATTGGTTCTATTGAAGGTGGACAGTATGCACTTCATTTCCCTGACTGAGTATGAGTGATTTAATATCATCAATGAATTATGAGTTGAAAATCTATTCCAAAGTTTAAAGGTCTCATAATTTTCCTGACGATTTCCCTGCCTTATGAATTTCATGAAAGAAAGTAATCTATTCATACTTTACATATATTTACTTATTCGTGTGGAGTGGTGTTACAACTCTAAGTTCTGTTTATATAAGCTATCCATAGGAACTAGTTTTAATTCATTTATTTTTACCATGATTACAACTTTTAGTTGAGCAAATATTGAACTTTATTAATCCCACCTGTGTATCCTGCTGGGTAATAATATGTATTGGCACATGTATTTAAGATTCTTCAGGCTTTGAACAAAAATGTTGCCATGGGAACCTGCTTTCACAGCCCACAGTCCTTTGCAGAACTACACCTGCCTTATGGTAGAGGTTTCCATGGCAACATTTTTGTTCAGAGAACATAGAACTTGAGCAGAATATGCCAGGAGTCTCTTTTAAATCTGTGCATTGATAGTTGTGACGCTGCTGTACTTAATATGCGTATTAGAAATGCAGGTGGCCCCATGGTGGGCAGCAATGCCTTTCTTGTTTCCACTGAATAGGCTCCTATTGAGTTCAGTAGCTCCCATGCATTGGACCAGGAAATTAGAGCAATATTTAGTCTCTTTTCCCTCTTACCACCCTCCCTTCATGAGACCCTCCCCCTAGACTATGGAGAGGTCTCCTCAATGGCTGGCCTTAGCAGAATGATAATTTGTAATCATGCAAAATTGATAGGAAAACCCGTGTAACAAATGTCTGGTCCAGTCCAATTGGCTGCCTTTTAATGGACAGCATCAATATTGGGGCCTCTGATGCTGCAGAATATCCAGCCAATGGTTCCTGAGCTCTCTCACATATGCTTCCTCTAAGGAGGGTTACAGCCTCCAATAACCAAGCATCATGAAGATAAGGTGAGAATTAAGTTTTTATATTTTTTGATTCAGTGTCTAGTCTCTTTATCTCTTAAATTAACTTTGGGTGTAAAAAATGTTGACAACTCTTAAATTAAAATGACCCAAGCTCTTTCCTTGCTCATCATTCATATGTGTCATATTATAACTAGCATCACACTGGAAGAATGTGCCATTGTTCCTCAGTAGATAGTCCAGGCTCATCATTATCCTACGATTATGGCTTTATTGGCTGTTGCATGCTTTCTCATTCATCAGGACCCTGCTTTACATGCTGGCACATAGCTGTTTCTTGGCGTGTCTCAAAAGAGACAACAGTGGTGTGTGCATTGGTCTCAGTGGCTGCTTCCCATCCAGACAGCGATTGGATAGTGACTATTACTGATACCAGTCATTCTCCACATACAAGGGCATCAGAGGGACTTGGAAAGATTTTGAGTCTGCTTTCAGCACAAAACCCTCATCAGATCTTCTCTCTTAACTGGGAAAAGGGATGTAGCAATATGGGGTGGGCTAAGGGAATTAGAACAAGAGAATGCATTTATGACAGGTGATGCCTGAGAGCGAATAGGGATAGATTCGCTTGATGGAGTGGAAGCATCTCTGAGGAGCCTAAGGCCATGTTTCTGCCAACTGGAGGGTTTAGGAAGTTAAACAAATATAAGATGGCATGAAAAAGTCACGTCTTTTATGCTTATATGGAAGGAAAGAAAGGAGGGAAGATAAATAGAGGTGAGTGGATTGACATATTCAGTAAGTCAGTCTGGAATGTCATTAAAAGGAGGGCCACATATTGTTAATAATTTTCAACAAGAGGAGATTAGAGGAATGTAATGACATCTGCACTGCACTGCATCTGCACAATGGGACCATCTCAAGCTTCAAACTCAGCTGCAGTCATGGTTTATCTCTTCTGTTGCCTTTCTGTAATTCAATGTGTCTAAGCTGGTTTTAAAATCTCTTTATTCCATGAACATGTTTGTAAATGAAAGCTCACAGGAATGGTTTCATCTCCAGAAAAACTTACTTTGACTTGAGCCACTCAACCTTCACCTGTTGAATAATCTAAGGAGGAGCTTCAGTGGAAGCAAATGCTTCTTGGATTCTAGAAAGTTTTGAAACTATGGAAACAACTGATTTCCCACATTCTTCTCAGTCTAATAATACTCCAGCCTGTGCCCTGGTCTTTGTTAAGTTTATGGGATGACATCTTTGAATTGTTTTTCAAACATAATTATAAGATCTTATGGCCAACGCCCTGCTGATAAAAGTTTGGAATTTAGACATACCTGGATGTTTTGGCAACTGAAACGTAAATTCAAAAGAGGACGAAGCAACTAAAACCCAAGGAAGCTATGAAAGGAAAAAATAGAATGTCCCATTGAACTGATGATCACCAGACATTGCAAAAAAGGACATTGTTAAAATAGCAAGTTTCTAGATCTTCAACATGAAGGTTGAGATCAGAACCCCATGTGGACAATGAGTATGGTGAACATCGATGTTTCCATTAGTTCTAGGATGAAAGTTTTTACAAAGGCACCAACTTCCCCTGCAAGTTTAGGGAAGTGAACGAAGACCAAAGGAAGAACTGCTTTCTATAGGAAGCAGACCATTAAAGGTGTCCCCGACACTCAGAACCCAAATGAACCTGCAGGGGTGAATGTGGTGGGTTGATTGGGCTCATGCTCTGCTCAGTTTTCACGTGTAACTTGGCATCTGTGTCTGAAAAGGGGACGGAGCCCTCTGCAGTCCGGATTCATGCCATCTGGCTAGTGTGTCATCCCGCAACTTGGATAGATTAGAGGTCCCCTAGTCCACACATGGTGGGCTTGATGCACAGCCTGACCCCAGGTTTGCTTCTGATCTTACCTTTCCTCCTAGGAAGGGAAAAGACACTCGCACATATATGAGTATATACATACATGCAAATATATGACAACATACGTTCACACGCATTCTAAATATGGCAACACACCCTGGTGGCCTGCTTTTCTCTCCATATGCTTTTAGCTCTTTAGGACAAGAAAGGCCAATATGAATGAATGAATGCCCATGGCTATGAAACCTGGGAGGTGTTCATCCTAAACACTTTGTCTGGGTAGAGTGAGTATTGGTGGTGGGGAGGGCTGTGCCAAGGAGATGCAGATGTACAGTTGTCCCTGCCACACAGTGAGGGCCCTTGCTTTCTGCATTACATATATGTTCATTATTTCAGAAGTGCTGGGGCACCATGGATGAGTTCTAAACGTAAGAAGAAGACTATGAACTTGTACTTGAGGGGACACAGGCTGGAAGCTGTGTGGCATACAGACTATGTACAAGAATGCAGCCAAAGAGCTATGTTTGTTTAGAGGAGACTTAGCCTCAGAGAGAGGGCAGACAAGGAGAGCCTCACTTCCCAAGAGTAGCAACAGGACTGAGAGAAGGACGCAAGACCTTTTGCACTATTTTTCTATTATTCCCTTTCCCAATAAACTGGGAAGGGGAAGAATTTATATTTTGGTCTCATTAAGTATGGACGACAGGACAATTGATAGATCTCACCTATCGTCTGCCACCTTACTTCATCTGCTTCTCTTCCACTACTTGTAAAACTCGTTTCTTGTTTCCTTGATGTAGGAAAAGAAAAGGGGAAAAATCACTCCAGTTCCTTAAAAGTGGGATAACTAATAGGTTATGAATGAGCTGGGTTTATTATTTCTTCACTAAGCCAGGATTTTCTATAATGAATTTTGTCAGGAGGATCTAATTAACTGTAATAGCAGGCACTGAGAGTAGCAACAGGAAACATGTTAAATCGGTTCTTGCTAGGCAATTTTTTTCTCCTACTGTTACTCATAACCTTTACAATACACTTGACTCAACATACAGTCTATATATATAGTCTATGTGGTATGTTCTATATAGGAACATACCGTCTATATAGCAGAGAGTTATTGAAGTTATACACATCTGCTGGACACAGTAGCTTTACCTCCTGGCACATGTGAAAGGAATACAGGCTCCCGCGGAAATGTAAGAAATTCCCTCTTTTGATATGGTGTGAGTAGGATGTTAAGACTACGTAGTTCTGGCTAGAACACCTTGCCTCTAAAAGAACAACTGTAAGGCACAAGAGATGCTGGAAGGGGGAAGAACAAATTATTTTTGTATTAAAAATATCTATCGTGGAAGCATGGAGGGAATGGAGGGGAAATGAGGAGTAAATATAATCCCATTTTCATATGTACAAGATGGAATTCTCAAGACATTAAAAATAACAATACTTATCATGAAAGAAATACATCAGTGTTGCCGTCCAGTGGAATAAGTTGTTAAACTCAGGTGATTCTTCCCACCTCTGCCCATACCACACTTGCTCATGTTAAACTCTCATTGGTGAATTTGGGTATCTGTGACTGGCTAGGAGCAAGAAAAAGAAGAGCTCTCCTGCAAACCTGCTCAGGTTATTAGCATTCCCTCCACTCTCCCTTTCCCTTTTTCCTCCCCACATAACACCGCACAGCTTAAGATGAAAAGACTTATTGGATTCTCTGCTGTCAATTGGACAAGTCCTCTCTGGGGTGCCTTCTGTCAAGATCCTCGGATTCCATTTGAATTTAAAACAGAACTGGAAGCTTGGGAGAGGCAACTGACTGGAGTTCTAAGAAACAAGAAAGAGTTGTGTTGAAAATACCCTACAAGATCTTCATTCCCCAGGCCAGATAGGAGGAATACAGTGGCATCCGCAGCTAGCTACGAAGTCAAGAAAGGAACAGAGTGTTGACGGCAGCTTTTACTTAATGAGACCACTGGACTTCCTTATGAGTTTGTTCATTCATTCAATCTTTCTTTTTATTTCAATGAGCCAAGGTGTCTGAGGAATCACATCACCAGTGATGTTGGGCTGTTGGGAAAACCTCTTTTCTTTGGGTAGAAGGATCATATCTGGACAGTCCTTATGTCAAAGACTAGGCTATTAATCCCCTTTGTATTAAGACCTAGAAGCAATTACACACCATATTTGTTCAAGAAGTTTTAATTTGAGCTTAAAAAAATCTTTCAATATTTTAGTAAAATCATGATTGTCAGATTGTGTGATACAGTAGACAAAGCAGAGAAAAAGTAATTAGAGCAAAGCTGTAGTTGATAAAAAAAAAAAATAACTGTGAGACTTATAAAACATACTTTAGAGAAGAAAGTAAGTTTGCCCTGTGAGTTAGAGGCAGGAGGAGAGGGAGTTCAAGGTCATCCTCGGTTATATAGGGAGGAGCTATCTAGAATGGCCTACATGAGACCCAATCAAAAACAAGCCACACAAACCAAAAAAGAACTTAACTTTCTTATAAATATTTTCCCTCACTTTCTTGAGTGTATTTCAACTTTAATTTTAATGTTTATCATATTCGCTGTTATTACGAACAGCAGTTGATGGCTAACTTTCCTTGTATAATGATATAGACAGAAAAGTATTTCTCTTTAAGGACAGAGATGCTTATAAAATAAAAAAAAGGACAAATGGATTTCCTTGTCTTTTTACATGTTCCTAACTCCGATTGATTTTAGTGACAAGAGTGCATTTAGGAGAATCTCCTCAATATTCCACAATATAAAGCTGTCCTGGCCACCAGTCCCATTCTGTGCCTGTGGTATTCATCTCCACTCTCAGAGCTTCCTTCTACCACATAGCTCCAGAACATGGCCCTCAGCTAAGCCGCAGCCATTCCAGACTAGAACCCTGTGCCTTCTTGACAATTCAAGCTCAATGAATTATTTTCCATATATATATGTATATACATATATATATATATACTCACTGAGTTGAATATATATGTACATGTGTGTGTGTGATATGAGTGAGACCTCTCCCTTTAAGTTCTTGTAAGAGCTGCCTTGACTCATTCCTTCCCTGGAGAAAGCACTTCACACGGAACATTAACATCGCACTCCCAAATCCTCACCCATTAAAGAATTTTCCTCCCATTGTAAAGAAACAGGGATACTACTGTAGGAAGCTAGCCACCGGGCTCACGGAACTTGACAACGTTTACTCTCAGACAGTAGCCGCTCAAATGTTAAGTGTGAAGAATGTCATTTTTAGAAAAAAAGTCATAGCGATCTTTAAGTTGCAGAATTATTTCTTAATTTTCTGGATGAAATAGCACACTTTGTGTTCACCCTTCAAACTCTTTGAAACTAAGATCCCACATCTGGATGGCACTTGTCGACAGTCCCCGGACAGGCCTTGGTGCTTGTGTCCTCTCACCTCTCCTGAATCTCTGTGCCTCTCTTCCTCTCACCTCTCCTGAGTCTCTGTGCCTCTCCTCCTCTCACCCCTCCTGAGTCTCTGAGGTCTCTTCCTCTCACCTCTCCTGAGTCTCTGTGCCTCTCCTCCTCTCACCCCTCCTGAGTCTCTGTGTCTCTCCCCCACTCCACTATACTGTGCTCCCTTTTACTCTTTTGTATGCTTTCCTGTCTCTGCAGCCAATTTATAGGAAAGCCTCATTTAATCCCTAATTTGTGATGCCTAATTATAATTAAACGCTGACAGCAAATCTCAAAAGTGGGTTTGTTGCATAATTAATTATGCAGAATCATTGTAAGTTTGGGAAATGAAGAGAAATCCTGAATTTGGGCAACGTAAGCGAGTTCACCACGAGTATTTTAGACAATCAGATCAGTGATGACCATGATAAACTCTTCCGAGTTTACATCGCACCATGATTTATGAGAAGGTGATAGGAAGTCCTATCGATTTTTACAAGTCTTAGCTGTGTACTCAGTGCTGGGGGTTGTGGGGGGGCGCGGTGGAGCATTTGCTGGTAAATTCCGTTCCTGTAAACCTTGTGGTTCCGGTACAATTTTATTATTGTTCTAGCAGACTGACTAAAAAAATCACACCATTCTGTGTTTACAAACACCACTTTAACATAATTTTTAAAATCGAAAGTACATTTCTATTTTTCCGAAGTTGAATCTTGTGATCAGTCGCACTCTTCCAAATATTCTCGGTCCAGAGAACATATTTTCTGCTGAGCACTGTGAAATTTAATTCAGAAGTGCTTTATTGATGCTTCGTTTTTCTGACCTTTCCAGTCCTGTGTTGGTGACATATTGGTCCTCTGTCTCCAGTGCTTTGAGAATCTAATAGATAGGACGGAATGGGTCAGATAATGAAAGTCCCTGGTACATTAACTTTCAATTTCATGAGTGTCTGAATATTGCAGAGAAGATGAATAGTGAGACTTCCTTTGCTTTTACATTTTAACATTTATAAGCTAGTTAAATTTCCCTTGTATTATCAGCAGCTGAGTCCTACTCTACAATATTAACACACATTTGTATTTTTGAACGGCGGCGTAAGAGTTTAAAATAATTTATAAACCCCAGAGCAGAGGACTTACAAACGCACGTTCCTGAAAGAGATGAATAAATAGGGCTTTCGCTTCTTGTGAGTGGCGGCATATGCCTTGTACGTCGGATAGACTCCTTCTGCGTTTCTCTTTATTTTACTGAGACACAAGGTGAGTTAGGGTGTGTAGTCAGTCCTATGACTGATCTGTTACTAGGTAGTTAAGAATCATCCCTGTGAGTTGTGTTATTGTTCAGAAGACACAGCAGAACCCTTCCTGGAAACATTAGAGGAAGTGTAGTGAATTGAAAGAATCGGTGGAAACAGAAGACTCTTTTGAATGAAGCTAAAAGTCACCCGAGTGCTAAGAGGCTGAGAGATTGGGCAGGAGTGGGAATAGCAGGCATACAGCTGTTCAGACTCTGCTCCGTGAACTCGTTCGGATTCCCTGAGGCTGTTTCCTAGGCATTGCATCATCTGCTCTCCTTATTCCATCCCCACCACTGTGTTTACAGCATCCATTTTCATAAAATATGGCCAGAATTAGACAGTCCTGTGTGGCCTTTCAGATTACGATATTCCAGCTGTCTTGAAAGACTTGTGCTGCGTCGCCGGGTTGGGAGCCGTAGTTGAGATCTGTGATTAGGACCTAAGCCAGAAACGTAGTCATTGGCTTGAATCCATTGGAAAGTGACACGTACACTGGAAATGCCACCTCACCGGTGTGCCTCAACCATGGAGTTAACCGCATCAGTATCACACAGATGTCGGTATATTTTGACACACGTGAAAAATGATTCGACTGACCTTGAGGTAGGGAGTATAGAGGAGCATGTACTGTCTGGACCAGTTTTATTGTCTGGGTTTTTGAGAAGCTGTCAGCCTCCTGGCTCTGACTGCAGGCTGTCTCACCGCAACTGTCTTCCCTCAGATGGGGCATCTGTTCGCTCAGGTGCTAGCTAGTTCATCTCAGCCCATCATGGAGGATGCCTTTTCTTTAGATCAGCCTACTTCATTCCAACTCACAACTAATTCGAATGCCCCATTTCTGCCTTTAATCTCTTCATAATCACCAGGTGGCCACTGTCACCCGTTACAGAAGATTCTATGGACAGGGTTGTCATGGCATTTCTCTATATGTTGTATTAGTTATGGCTCTCTAAAGAAAGTGATAGCAATTTGTGATTGGTTGATAAGATGCAGTCTGGGTAGTCCAACAGCAGCTGTCTTAAACTGGACAGGATGTTGCTCATTCTGTGAGACTGGACATCTCCCAGTCTGGCACTAGAAGCCTGAAGAAGTAGATTCTGGTATCAGGAAGGAATGCTGAACCAACAGAACAGGTGAACTTGCCAGCAAGAGTGCAGGCAGGCAGGCAAAAGGCCAAGTTTCCTTCCTCCATGTCCTCTCATTTAGACTGCCATCAGGTGTGACCCAGATACAGCATGGGTCTTCCTACTTCAAATAATCTGATCAAGAAAATCTCTCGCAGAGACCTTGGAACACGCAGTTCTAAAAGGAATGTCTCCATCAAACCCTTTCCCTTAGAGCTCAGAGAGAACTTGTGGAAGAGGAGGCAGAAAGACTGGGAAAGCCAGAGGGGATGGAGGATCCCAGGGATTCAAGGCCTTCTACACACAACAGGGTTGGTGTACATAGGAACTACAGACTGAGGCAGCGTGCACAGGACCTGTACGGGTCTGCACCAGGTGGGTTCCTAGAGCTGAAAAGAGAATTGGGTACCTGGCCCTATCCCTAACCCAGAAGCTACATCCAACTGATAGCCACTTGCAAATGAAAAATTAGTTTTGTCCAAAGGAGTATCACTGCAAAATCAAACCACTCTTAAGGGCCCACAAATAGATACCAATAGAAACAAACCCAAGGGCATCTTGGGAGGTTCTTTATCTCATGATATTAAGTCAGGGCTTTGTTTTCCCCCTCTTACTTTACTGGTCCTTTGTGTATATATTGTGTATATATTATGGCTTTTGTTTGGGGGGTTTTATGTGTGTAAACACGTGTGTCTCTGCATCTCTATTCAAGTCTTGTGCTTTGCCTTTGGCATTTTTTTGTTTGTTTTGTCATATTCTGATTTGTTTGTTTTTATTTATCTTATTTTATTATAATTGCTTAGATGCCTATTTGTTTTCTAGTGAGAGACAGGGAGTGGATATGGAAAGGAGAGGAGGTGGGGGGGGAACTGGGAGGAGTAGGGGGAGGGGCAACTCTATTCAGAATATATTGTGTGAAAAATATCTATTTTCAATAAAAGAAAAAGAAAAGAAAAGAAAAGAAAAGAAAAGAAAAGAAAAGAAAAGAAAAGAAAAGAAAAGAAAAGAAAAGAAAATCCCACATAGGAGCACCCAGCAACTTGAGCCTTAGTTGATTTCAGATGCAGTCAAGTTGACAACTAAGACCAGCCATCGCGTTTGACTTTCTTAGATATACCTCCTCTGTGATCTTGTTTTGACTTTACTTTTCTCCATGGAAACTTGATCTCTGCTTCTTTCTTTCTTTGTGTTTCTTGGGTTGTGATACAGCAGCTTACCCTTCTATAGGCTCCTGCCAGCCTGTGCTTCCCTCCCCAGAGGCCCAAAGCAATAAGGCCACTTAAACCTGAATTGGAATCTCTGGAATTACGAGCCCAGGTAGCCCTTTATTCTGTATAAATTGATGGCCTTCAGAATGTGGCTATTTCAACATAGTGACCAAGGGAACACTGATTAGCACACCTACATCTGCCCTTTCTCCCTCTTTCTGAAAGGTCATAGTGGCCTGTTATGATCCCTGCAGCTAGCATTGCTGCATGTGTTTGACTTCTGGGTTCTTCCATTATCTGTGTAAACAAGTCTTTGCTTTGAACTCACTCTTTTTTAAATGCAGAGTGGTTTCTGTTTCCCTAGTTGAAGCCTTACATACAGGCTCACCATGACTGCTACTGCACCATAAACACTCCCTCCACACAGCTCTCAGCGCAGGATAATACCACAATTTCTCATCAAGCCCTAGCTGGCTATCTCATTTCCCAGGGAATATAATATGCCCAATTTTTAATTGGTTAGTTTGCAGATGCACAGAAATTACTATCTCAATTTTTTCCTGTCTAGTGAACAGGCCAGAGATTATTTATCTACTTGCATACTTTTATAATTCTTTGTTCTTAAAATAAGATGTGTGACAATTTGCTTTAAATCTAATATTTCGAAACACAACCTACCAAATTACTAAATAATAAACCCCATCTTTTCTCTCCCACGCTCTTTCTCCTGAACTGAGCAAAAATCATGTATGTGTGTGTGTATATATATATATATATATCCCTCCCCTTGCCCCAGGCAGAATCGTCAGAAGTTGCTTCTTGTCCTCGTTGACTCCAGTTCCTCCTGGATAGACTTTCAAACTCAAAATACAGTTTGTATAAAAAGCACTTCCGGGCCAGGCGGGATGGCTCAGTGAATGGAGGCACTTGTCACAGAACCTGACCCCCTGAATCCAATACCCGAACCAACATGTTTAAAAGAGCAAAACAACTCCTGAAAGTTGTTTTCTGACCTCCACATGTGAGTCATTTCAGCAAGTGTATGTAAGACAAACACACACACACACACACACACACACACACCTGAGCACACATACACTAAATAAATAAATACAAAGCTATTTAAAATGCTCTTCTCTTAATGATATTGTTATCATTGTGGAGAATTGAAGAAAGAAACAGAGAGGAGGGAAAAGAGGAGAGGAGAGGAGAGGAGAGGAGAGGAGAGGAGAGGAGAGGAGAGGAGAGGAGAGGAGAGGAGAGGAGAGGAGAAGAGAAGAGAGGAGAGGAGAGAGCACAGGGAATTTGAATTCTTAGAACCTTGAGAGAATTGGACTACGTTTATAAGCAAGCATATCCCAAATGTACATTCATGTTGAGAGTTCGTTGTATGTGTCTCCTACAGTTACTCATATTTCAGCTACTAAGAGTATTGACTCAGTGGTCCTTGTTCACCTGTTTGTGGAGGAGTTCTTGTGGTTGCTGTGTGTGCATGTGGGTGTACACATGTGTAGACTTGCGTGTGGAGGCCTCGAGTCAACCTCAGGTGTCTTTCCTTAGGTGCTGTCCATCTGTTTTCAAGTTGGGGTCCTCCATTGGCCTGAGGTTCACCAAGCGGGGTAGGCAGGCTGGCCAGAATGCCTATTTTCATATCCCCTGCACCAGTGTTATAACGCACGCCACCATGTCAAGATTTTGTTACATAAATCCTCGTGCTAGAGTACCAAACATTTTAAACTCTGAGATGAATTTTCCAACACTCTGTTTTCACGTTCTTAAGGATAATTTAATTTTTCTGAAATGAGTGGCCTCACTGATTTTTGATAGTCTACCTACTGTCTGTTTCCTCTTAGCCATTCCCAAGGGCCTCTGTGTCAAGCTCATATATTCTAGGATAAAACAGCCTATCATCATCTCAGGAATGGGCATGCTCCTGTCTAAGCAAATCAGAAGTTAGATTACCCAAACATAAGCCAATCAACTCGCGGCATTTCTCCACTAATCTGAAAAGAAATTGGCTTCCGAAAAGATCATCTGTCCCAATTGAATCAGTGAGATATCAGAGGAGAGATCGAAGGGCGTATAAAGAAGCTGTTGGGAAATACTGTGTCACCTTTGGAATGTGACATGGAGCTGCGAAGTGTTGCAACCTTCACCCCCTCCATGATGGAGGGCGGCCTTAGGATGAAGCCAACTCTGTGGATGGCAAAGCAGAGAGATTGGGCCCGGATATCATCAAGGAGAGCCTGACTCAGAATTGTTCCTACCTGTCAGACTTTCCTGTTTTATGAGCCAAACCCTTTGGCAGAGGTTTTCCTTTAAATGCATTTTTAAGCTTCTCGACTGATATCCTGCTCAAATTGATGAAATGAATGTCTATTCAAATGCTCAGTCACCGAAGGCTCTCAACGCAAGCAGCAAATTAGACTGTCAGCAGATAAAAGGAAGAAACAGAGACCCCATGCCTCCTGGGAGAGAGTGCCTTCCTTCTTTCTGCCCTTATTCCTAGCCACAGCCTCAGTTGCTCACAGTATATAATATTTCCTGACCAATATATACACATATAGGTATATCTATATATCTCTCTATATAGAGATATTTAAAGGAGTCTGTAGGTAGGTAATACTTGCATCACTCCATAGACTAACAAAAAGTTTAGGGTCCTTGCAGATAGGAATCTGGAAGAGAAACATGAATGATCATGAGCAGCAATAGAAGAGAAGAGCATTATAGGTATGGAATGACAAAGACAGACAAGTGTTGAGCATGGAGATGTTCTGACAGATGTGAAAGGAAAAGCACAGCAGGGCTTGCAGGTTAGCTGAGGACCCGGCTGAGATCTAAGTACGTGGGCTTTGGAATCAGGTACACTTTTGTGTCCGGGTCTCGGTCCTACTTCTTACCCATTGCTTCGCCATCTGAAAATATGGTGCTATGGTTTGTGTTCGGAATGCTCTACAGGTTGGTGTGTTAAACTCTTCGTCCACAGCTGGTAGTGGGTGCTACTTTGGAAGGCTGTGAAAACTATAGGAGGTAGGACCTACCTGCATGGAATAGGTTGCCGGCATGTTCCTCTGAAGGGCATTGTATCTCTGGACCCTTCCTAATGTTCCCTGGATGCCACAAGGTGACTTTGCCCTTTGCCCTTCCCTAGCAATGCTTCTGTTGTATCATGAATCAAACAGCAAAGTCCCAGCAGACCACAGACTGAAACCTCTACACCAGTGAGCCAAAATATACCTCCTCATACGCTTAAGTTGTTTCTCTCAGGTGTTTGTCTTGGAAATGTACAGCTAAGCACGGTAGCACATCTGGTGACATGGTAAGAATCCGCTGAGACTATGCATGTACGTTTTTACTGACTGTTGCCACAACACGGTAGAAAATGACAGTAGCTTGTGGCTTGCGATGCATCATTACTGCATATATGGTGTTATCATTAAGCAATATGCATTCCGTTTTTGTCCCGTGTTGCTCTTTTTCTAAGTTAGTTCAGTTGACCTGACTCTGAGGCATGAGGCTGCTTTAATCAAAGATTTATGCTAATGCCTCAGACTTGATACATCCGGAAGACAGGTGAGAGGGGATGAGATTTACCTTGGGCCAGGCTTGAACAACCATTCTCACTAAACTATGGAGATTTGTAGGCCATACTGCTATTGGTATGTGAAGCGGGAAGCAACTCTTCAGAAATCAGTGGAAACGGTGTCTGAGTAGAGACGCCATCCAGGACAGCAGCCAGGGCAACAAGCTGTCAAAGCCAAAAGCAAGACCTGGTGTAACTCTCAGGGATGTGTCACCTCCTGCAACATTTTTATGCCGGTGGCAAAAAGCTCAAACATTTCTCTGTTCTAATTCACATGGTACAACCTCTGAGATGCCATTGGCAGCTCTTTCAACCTTAGAGTTCCCACCAATGAAGCCTTTCCACCCAGGCCTTCGGTCTACACAAGTGCTTGTCTGCTCAGTTGGGTGTGCACCCAGCACCTCCCCAAGCTGAACTTGGATGAGAGGAATCACGCTCTAGAGTTATTCTGCATTATCTTAAGGGCCAACCTTGGAATTTAATATAAAAAAAATTGCCAAAGGTTTCTAACTAGAGAGAACCTTATCTCTGGCAGATCGGTGTTTAAAATACAGCAGTGTAGTGAAATACACCTTTTAAAACAGCATTTTTAGTGCTGTTTTTTATTTTACCACATAACTAAGTCATAAAGCATTTGCCTGGTGTCTGCAAGACCCTGAATTCAGTCCCTGGCAACCAAAAGAACAATAAAAAGAAAAATGTGTTTTTTAGTTTTCAAATTTGTAATCGGCTTACAGAGACTTTCATATCTGGATCAATTCAGTGACTTATCAATTCTTAAAAAGGAAACCTTGGACATTTTCCTCCTATTTTTAAAAAGAATTATCTTCTACAATACATTATGATTTCTGGAAAGACAAAGACCAACATATACTCCAGAATGACACTGGAGTGATGTATTTTACCTTGTGGTTCTAGGGACGTGTAAGCTCTGCCCCCATGTTTTACTAGGAGGAAAAGAAGACAAAAGTAAACTATATGAAGTACCTACTGTGTGCCCACAGGCACTTGGCAGATGTGATCACATTTGACCCTCTCAGATTTCAAATGAGGAAGGTATCATTCAGCTTGCTTTACAAAAAAGAGAAACCAGAGTTCGGATTTATTCACTGACCACCTGCCTAAGACAGATGACAGAGCAGAGAGGGGAGCCAAGCCTTTGATGTGAAGCCCACACGTTTTCACTATATGAGTTCTGATGTTTAATTTTTCAAATATGAGCTTTAACACTCATCAAAGGAAATGTCTGTATATGTAAATTCCCTGCACTGATAGACAGAGTGATTATTTATAGCCTGTTGACATTTGCTGAGTTTTCCGTTCACATTTACATTAGCCTGACATCCCCATGAGAAGGCTCGGAAATGTTTTGATGGCATGTCAGAAATTTCTAAATGTATATTCACTGATTCATTCCACAAACATCTTTTGAATGTTTTCTATGTTCGAGGCATGATGTTGGGGTGAAACAGAAGATCTGCTGGCGCAGCCCCTTAGGCCACCATCCACTGCTGGGTGACCAACCATTCTTAAGAAATTCTTCTAGCAGAGGTTCAAAGTCACATATAGCTATGTGGTAGGATTTACCTGTGAGCATCGTGTATATTGCTGGGGACCCAAACAGAGAGGTTAGAATTTGGGAAAGAGAACTCAAGGGAGAATAAAAATGGAATTAAATAAATTGGGGAAACACAGTAACAACAAGAACAAAAACAACATCTTCAAATAGTCCTTTGTCTGTGTAGTGAAATAGTAGGAGATATGGAGCAGAAACAGGCCAGCTGTTTCAGAAACGTTTAATCCTGAATCCATAACTTACAACCGGTTCTTACAGCACTGGCCAGTTAACCTAGGGCTTTGCCCATACCAGGCCCATACCAAGCAAGGGCTCTGTTACTGAACTATGTTCCAACTTTTATTTTACTTTTCAATTTTGACACAAGGTTTTGCTGAATTGCTCTTGCTGGCCTTGAGCACTCTTGCCCAGACTGGCCTTGAATTTCCAATGTTCCTGCCTCAGCCTCCTGGTTAGTCAGGATTGCAAGCTTGTGCCCCTAGCTCCAGATATAATTTAATTCTTTAAAGCTCTGTTTCTTTACTGGTAAAATACAGATGTTGATATTTCTCTCAAATGGGATAACAAGAATCTTGATATATATATGGAGAGAGAGAGAGAGAGAGAGAAAGATTTACAAATGGCAGAATGATACAATTATTAGTACTTTGTATAAACTTTCTTTGATGTTCTAACAACGTTGGAAATGAAGGAGGAAATGCACAGAGAAATTGAGAGAATGCCTGGCAGATGCTGGTCTGGAATGCAGTGCAGGAGCTAGGAGACTAGGGAACTTGGCTGGGACATCTCCATCAAAGAGGAGTAATGGCTGGAAGGGGGATGAAGAGTCTGGTTTCTGAACGAGAAAAGTAAGAAGTGTTTCCTCGACTCTCACAGCACAATTAAAGAGAAGGGGAAAGTCGCCTTCATCAGAACTTAAGAGACCCCCAAACAGGACAGAGATGCTTGGTGCTTTTTTCTGTCTTCTGCCTCGCTGGCTGCCTCCATTATCAGCCAGATAGCCATTTTCTTGGCATGAGGAACTATTTCATCTGACTTTATTTAAGGTTTGATTATCCTGATTCAGTACTCACCTTTCAAAGTTCCCTAACTCACTTTTAATAAACTGAGAGCATCAAAGACCGTTTCTCCACCTGAGCCGGCCAGCAAAAACAAACTAACTAAATAAAGACATAAAACCGTGGAAGGTGTTTTATTTTGGTTTCTGAAGATCAAGTTTAAAGCGGGCTTGAGGAATATTAAATCCAGCTAGATGTCGAGCCTGCGTTTAATAGAACGAGAGCTCGGCTCCCTGTCCACATTAGTTTAGACCCAGAGGATATTTATTAAACAAAGAGCTGCAGAAGAAACTAATGTTAAGGGAGGAAATTAGTTTCCCCCTGCACTGCAGTCCAACCTGTTTTTAAATTAGCAGAAGCAAGTGTTAATATGAAACCCTCTGACCAGTAATCACATTTTCCTTTTGCTTTGTTGGAAAGTCACAGCAATCCATATTAGCATTTCACACTAGTTAGGAGTACAGGTAAAGTGGTCCAGAGAGACTGTCCAGGGTGAGCGCTGGGGAGGGAGAGGTGATGCGGGCAGGAAGCTTCCCTGGGAAAAGCAGCTCAGTAGGCAATTTCATGTGGAAGCTAAAAAGGTTTTCTTTTTCCCCCTTTGACAGCAATCCAAAAATAAAGCAGAAAAGACAATGAACAGGGCTCCACACCAAAGCCGGTTATAGTTTACTTAGGTGCTGACACAAAATCAATGTCGCCACCACCTATTGATGATTTATTTCAGTAATTACTCTTGAACCCATAACTAAAATGCTGTCAAAACAAGACAACCTTGTGCTGCTAAACACCTGTGCTTTCTTCTTTCAGTAGATTAATTTACATGTAATAGGGAAAACACAGCACAGTTCCCTGATACTGGCCAGTCAGCAATCTATTGCGTTGTTTGGAGAACAGGGAGGGGGGGAAAAAATCAACAACCACTTTGCAACACCTTTCACTGGGTGGCTCAGGAGCAGACAGCAGAGGAAGTGATTTCTGATTGGTCCTGGTTGCTGCGAGGTCTCTGAGCAAAGTCAGGAAGTGGAGGACTTGGCATCCTTTCTCCTCTACTGGGAACCCAGTGGCCCATGGAAGGGTCTTAGCCATTGTCTGCCACAACCCTCCCCATCGTGCTCCTGGGGAAGGCTTTCAAACATTTGCAGAATTTTCTAGATAAGGAGAAGTATTTACTTAGTAGGCAGCAGAGGAACATTTATAAACAGCTAATATTTAATGCACATTTATGATTTATGTGGAGGTCTAAACCGTGTGTTACGGAGATGCTGGGTAGTATCTGGCGGTTGATCGTGACTTTCCTATCTCTGAAACCATATGGAAGAAACCCAGTCCTACTTCTAAATCAGGGATTCTTAACATGGGATCTTGAATGGGGACGATGTTTCTTTATCTTCAGTCACATTTTTCAAAACCTTAGAATGTGCTTTGATTACGAATGTAACCGGATACAATAGTGATGCTGACCTACCCGGGGCTTTGAGAGCAATAGCAATCACATCTTTTTTCAATCAAATTTTTTTATGTTTTGCGTATCTTGAAAGAGGATTTTGTACACATCCCTTTGTGATTGATCCTAGTTATTATTACACTGCTATGTATTATTTAATGTGTTGAAATGTCATAATGTTTATTTTGTATGTGTGAGTATATATGTGTGTGTGTGTGTGTGTGTGTGTGTGTGTGTGTGTGTGTGTGTGTATATGCATGTTCATGTGGGTGTGTACAGGTGTGTACAGGTGTGTAACACATGCATGTTGAAACCAGAGATTGGTACCAAGTGTCTTCTTCAATTGTTTTCCACCCTATTTTTTGAGATGGAGACTCTCACTGAATATGGAGCGCAATGATTCAGTTACACTGACTGGCCAGAGCTCCAAGGATCCACCTGACTCCAGGCACTGGGGCTACAGGTAGATCCTGCCACATGGAACTTTTAAACAGCTGTTGAAGATATGAACTCAAGACATCATGCTTGCACAGGAAACGGTTATCATTTGAGCCGCCTCTCCAACTGGGAAAGGGTTTTTTTTTTTTTTTTTTTTTTTTTTAAAGAAGAATGATAACAGCTCTAATAAAATCAGTTTTGTTTCTAATCTTATTTCATGCTTCAAAAGTATTTTTAATAACTTTGTACAGAATTAATTCAAACACTTAAATGTAAAACCTGAAACTATAAAATATTAAGGGAAAAAATAGAGCCAGTGTCTAGGGTTTGGTGAGGTTATTAAAAATGACACTAAAGTATTCTATAAAAAGGAACAATTAAGTTGGACTGCTTTGAAATTAAAAATCTTTGCTCTATGTGACATTCAGTAAGAGGATAAAAAAGATAATCATAAAATAGAGAAATCATTCGCTAAATTAATATCTGGAAAAATAAAACACTCATTTCTAGACTACGTAAGAAACTCTAAAATTTCAATTATTGAAGAAAACAGCAAAAATACACAATAAATTTCACAAAAAGTAGATATAGATGGCAAACAAGCGCTTTAAATGGTTTCAACATCACCATTCATAAGGAACTGTAAATTAAAGCTACAGTGTCATCTAATACACACTGATCAAAATGATGGAAAACATGTGACAGTGAGTGCTGGTGGGAAAGAGAGAGGAGAGAGCACCCCTACAGGGCTTGTGGGAAGGGCTAATGTCAACAACTCCACAATTAATTCAGTCCCTTGCATAACTAGACAGGCAATTGTTTAACTCAGCAACAGACCTTTTATGCATTTCCCTGGCTTTCCTATTACAGAAGTCAACACTGGGAAAGCCTGGAAAATGGTTTATAAACTTTATTCTTGATGTATAGATGGATGGATGGATGGATGGATGGATGGATGGATGGATGGCTATATGGATGGGTGGGTGAACATATGGATGGATGGATAGATTTGCATGCAACAGAGGGGGCTGCTGACTTCTTGCTGTGGATGAAGAAAACTCTTCAAAGATGGGTCTCCTGGGACCTACTGCCTCCAAATGGGCCCCATTTCCTAGAACCCATTCCATTGTGAACTGTTCAAAGGATTTCTATAGATGAAGTTAATGGCCTCATGGTCCAATTACTTCCCAATAGTTCTAACATCAGCACATGAGTTTGAAAGACGTTTCATCTCCAAACCACAACCGTGAATCCTTTTTCGATATAAATAATTTTAGCTTTTTAAGCTCTTTGGTTGTTGATCATTTAGACATGAACACCCACATTAGCTTAGGCCAGCTCAAGGTCAGGATCATCTTTGTCAGCTGTCTTCCATTTCCACACCTCGTCCCTTTGCACGGTCCTCAGTGGTAGTCACGCACTGGAGCTGTGGTCTCCTGTGATCACAGTGTCTTCTCTGCCTCTTTTAGACTCTTTGAATTGTTCTTCCACATGTGTACACTCACAATAAAAACTGTAGTTACATAAGCACATAAACCATTTGTGGTCATTATTAATTACTGTTGAATATTACATTACTATATACCGTTATATACTGTAACAGATGTGTCTAACGCCTGTGAATTTGCAACATAATGTTGTTTCACACATGTAAACTTACTTATTCCTTGAAGCAACTCTTTGAGGAAGGCACTGTGATTTACAATATCTTCACTTTAAATCCATGGAGAAACTAAGGTTCAAAGGTCAGCAAATCCACCTACTGTGTACAGCTAATGAATGGTAGAGATAGGACTTGAGGTGTTCAACTCTCAAGTCCTTAACCACTAATGTCTGTTGGCCTATCAGGTTTCAAAGTTTGCTCCCGAGTACTGTGATCAGTCAGCCCCCACTGCCCGCTTAGGGATCTGTAGGAAGTGTTTCATACATTGTGAGGAAACAAAACAGCCTTTGACCATACATTGGTCACAACTCATACTAGCTAAAGCACATTAAGATGACTGATCCATATTTTTTTGTGTTTTGGGTTGTTTTATTTCTAAATAGCATGCATAAATCTTTTTAAGTGCTTAGCTTTAATTTGATTTTTTAGTATTCATTTATTTTATATTTGTAGTGTTTCCATGTATGTTTGGCACCACATGTATATGCCTGGTGCCCTGCAGGGTTAACAAGAGACAACATATCCCATAGACATGAAGTTACAGTATACCACTGTGTGGGTACTGGGAATCAAACCTGTGTCCTCTGTACAAACTCTTAACCACTGTGCCATCTCTCCATTCCCTGAATGTTATGTGTGTGTTATATAATATAATATATATATAAAAAATATATAACATATATGTGTGTGTGTGTGTGTGTATATGTATATATATATATATATATATATATATATAGAGAGAGAGAGAGAGAGAGAGAGAGAGAGAGAGAGAGAGAATCAGAAGTCTTCCTTATTTCTGAATTCTTTACATCAAGGATTGGCAAAATATGCCTAAAGGGCCAGCTAATAATTATTTTATGCTTTGCAAGCCAAAACGTAGTCTGTTTTCATTGCTTGAATAGTTAAAATATTCCTATCTTTCATATAACTTGAATTTTCCATGATGGTTTATGTTGATAAGTCAAAGATGTGTTCCGCTTAATACATTTTTGTATGCTGTATCCTAGTGATCAACTAAAAGCAAATCATTTCTTAATATATTTTTTAAAAACAACTTATTCACATTGAAAAGTAAGTTTTAAAATCTTGGAAAGAAGTCCTAGGAGCAGTTTATGTGTTAGATATAGATGGAAAGAAATAAAATATTGTCGAATACAGCAGGTATTGTATCAAAATTCCTTTCTTTTATTTCATTTCCCTAGGATGTTGTTTTATATTAGCAAATGTCAGAAAGGCCCATTTGCTCATTGCTTTTTCTAAGATTTATTTTCTCCTGACAAACACAGACACAGATATATATGTGTGTGTGTGTGTGTGTGTGTGTGTGTGTGTGTGTGTGTGTGTATATATATATATATATATATATATATATATATATATATATTCTCCTAAGGATGGCTTATGTGCAAAGGTTTTGATTTACTCAGAAGTAACATTATTCAAGGTCATATTTTAGTACTATTAGTATTGTATTATGTCGGTACTAAAGTGCTTAATGGATATTGAGTATTATTTTTTTTTATCCAGATTTAGCACTTACAGTGGGTTAATGCTGATCTATGCAACTTTAGGATTAATTGTGCAAATTAGATCAAGGCAAGCCTATGTGTGTGAGAAAAAAAAAAAAAAAAGATGACACTATATGTTAACTTGGTGCTAAAAGCATGCTCCCAGCCACTGTCTCTGGGAAAGAACACAGCCCATCACTGGAGGCTTTTGTCCAGGCAAGGACTGGACCCAGGCTGAAGGCAAGGGTCAATCTAGGCTGAGTTCAATATTTCCTATGCTGCACAGCATTTAAAAACAATATCTGCAGGCAGGTGTCAAATTTTAGTAATGTAACACACAGTGACAAAGGCATTTATTGGAAAATAACAGTGATGTGTCTTGGGTAACAAGATGTGTTGAGAAGAAGGTGAGGGGAAGAAAACAGCGTGGCATGAGACAGTCTAATCTGCTTGGCGTCTCTTGTGAAACGGCATTAGTGGGTTTGCTTAAACTTGACTTGGCATTTCTCCATTTCATGCCAAACCAGAGTGCCTTAGAGTGTCAGGAGTGCCACCGGAGGAACCTAGAACCTTGAAAACATGAGGGCCAGCCCAACAAGCTGTTTCCTAGCTTTGAATGGACAATGTGACATAGAATGTACATATTACAAGTTAATTAAATAATACCATACTGAAGCAGTTTATTATAGATACAAATACAACGCAGCTTAACACACACACACATACATACACACATGCAGACATATATATGTATATATATGTGTATATATATATGCACATATATATGTATGCATGTACAGTCCCTATACACACATTTATGTATACACACAGGCACACACACTCTGTGACAAATGTACAAAACCTAGGTCTTGCTAGAGATGAAAACTGTTGTAAGTTTTGTTTTTCAAATTAGGCAGTCGATGTCTATATTTAAAATTAAACTTGTTTTTACTAGATTAAAGAAAATCACACATGATACTTTTTTAAAATGAACTTAAAAAAAAACACTTTCAGTTTTATTATTTATCCATGTGTACATGTGTGTTGTATGTGCATGTGAATGCAGTGTTTGAGAAGGTCAGCAGAGGGCGTCAGATCCCCTGGAACTGGAGTTACAGGCGGTTGTGAGCCACCATGTGGGCACTGGGACCCAAACTCTGGTCAGCAGGAAGAGCTCCCAGCACTCTTAACTGCTGAGCCATTTCCTCAGCCCTCTTGAAAGAAATTTTAATTATAGAAAGTTAATATTTCAATACTAACATCAAAAATACTGCAGCAATACATTTTTAGCAAGTAGGCACCCTTGTGATAAGGAAAGAAAGATAGCGTGTTCATGACTTAATCCTGGATTCAGTTTGCATTTAGTTTTTAGAAAGTTGTTCTGTAGGCTGAATTTTAGACCATTCCACTGAATTGTCTTGAGAGACAATTATTATCTGGAAAGCAGCGCTTCAAGTTGTGGGCTTTTTAAGGACCAATCTAGCGTATACATAATGAGAAATAGCAGTGTTCTGTGTCCCAAGATCAACTCACCTTGCCTCGTAACTGAGGTCTCGATGTTTGTTTCTCATCTGCTCTTGATATAAGATTTCTGGGCAGACATTTTTCCAAATATGTCTAGTCACAATCAACGAATGATTTAGCTTTACATTTATTTTTTCTTAAGTATTTATTTATTATTATTACTAACTTTTGGAAGCTGGTCTTTTCTTTCTAGCTTGGGATCTGAAGATAAAATTTGGATTGCCAGGTTTTCATTGAAAAGCAATTTTAACCACTAAGCCATCCGGTTGGCCCTGATATTTAGGGCTGGGCGAGGATAGTCACTATCCTGAAACTCCTAATAATTAAATAGCATCAGCTCTACCTACTCTTCCCTGATCCAACAAGTCATATGAGTTTGAATATCAATACAGTGTATAACAAAAAGAAAACTCAGACTTTTGCATTGCAAAAGCTTCACCTAAGTTGAGTCAGGAAAGAGATAACCTTGTCAACATGTATGTATTTCTCCAAATCAGAGTGATTCTACAAATCATCGTTTCATGTGTATGCATTTATTCTTCTGGATAAAATCAACAGTCGCTTATAATCCAAACTGCAACTGAAAGGACAAGACCAAAGCAGCCAAACTTTAGTCAGGCTTGTAGAGGCACCAAAACTGTGTAGGCCCAAGTCAGGGGCAAGGTGACTCAGAACAGTTCCCAGAACTAGAGTAAGAAAAACAATTTCTAAGACAAACAAAATAATAGACCTCTGACTAATGGCCTTGGGCTAAGGATCTCCCCCCACCCACATCGACTAAGATCCTGAAGTTTACATTTTCTAGTGCCCAGACCTTGCTATATGCCAGCACCAATCAGTTTAAAGGTTAATACTCACATCACTATAGACTCATGCCTGATAATCTGTTGCTATGCTCTGCCTTTGAAAAACATATATAAATCATACTCAGTATGTACTAAATGGTCACTCCCACCTGCCTCGCTTGAGGAATCTGTGGGAGTGGACCCCAACGCGTCGGAAATAAACCTCCTGCTTTTGCTTCGATCTCGAGTCCTGGTGATTTCTCGGGGGTCTCCTTCTGTCTGCCCCTAACACAACTACCAGTCAAATGACATTTGTCTAATATTATAAAACTCCTAAAGTGGTTATGCTTTCATAAAAAGAACTGTACTTTCATATCTACCAGCGTTCACCTTGAAAAGGCCTGAAATTTATCGAGAAATAGAATGCCCATTTTTACGGTTCATAAATATAGTCATTGTTCATGATATACAATATTTGTTTATTTGGCACACAGAGATACAGTGCTCCATTGTATCTGCCTTTACATCCTACAAGTACAGATTTACTGTACATGTGCACGTCATACATCACACTTTGGGGTAACTTATGGTGTCTGCGGAACTTACATGTCAGCACTATAAATAATAATACCAGGGAATCTTTAAAAATGTGACTAATTAAGAACATTAGTCTCTTCCTATTTAGATATAATGTGAGGAATACTTGAAAACCTGAGAATAATTATGTGGTGCTTTTGAATGCGCATTGCATATTATATTTATGAACACATGCTTAGTATTTCCAATAAATTCTTGGTATCCCAATTCCAAAACCGTAATATTCCATCCAAAAGGTATGAGTTATCTAGGAGCTGTACCTTTAAGGCTGAATTGATATATGTAAATCGGTATATGTAAATTGATGCAAGCTGCAAGTAATGGCACTTCACAGTAAGTCGAGACCTGCATTTTAATTGAAAACTGCCCACAGAACTAGCTTCATAGTCTGTCCATTTTTCCAGTGGTTGTATCACTACGACACATAACAGAAGATCAGTACTCACTATGAGCAATGAAGACAACCAATCGCTTCCATTAAAATTGCTGACAAGATGACTAGGAAAAAAACAAAAACAAAAAACTAACTCTAGTCCTGAATCAACACATTTGCTGTCTCTGTTGATGCAGACCCACCCCCAAGCTGTCATTAATCTGCATCACGTTATGGCTAATGTAAATAATTTTATGGAATATTTTGAAACATAGGAGTCATAGCATCTACTCTTCTTGTGTGGATGTGTGCAAGTAAACTCACTTGTGCATGTGTCCACGGAAGCCAGAATTGGACTTTCTCTTGCTTTCTACCTTATACTTTCTGTACAGGTCTCTCACTGAACCTGGAGCTCACTAGCGTGGCCAGATGGACCTACCTGTCTCCCTACGCACTCTGTCCTCTTCACGACTTTTGCAAGCGGCCTTAATATAGAAAGAGAGAAAGGTAGAAATCTTCACAGCCTCTTTCTAGGCTGTCCTAAGCTCAAATCTCTCCAACCTTTGTTGGGTTGTTGTTGTTGCTGTTGTTGCTGTTGTTTTTGGTTTTTTGTTTGTTTGTTTTTTAGGAATTATCACACTAAGATAGCAACACAACAAACAAACCACCAACCAACACCCACTCCGACTCTCAGACCTTTTATATCCTAAGTTATGCGGCACACAATCCCAAAGACAAGCTACAGGTGCCGAGAATGATTGCACTTAACCCAGTTACAGCCACCTGCATCAAGCATTCCAAATCCAACTCATGAACATCTGCCACACCTGGGGCGGGAACGAACACGAATCTAATCCAAGCACTATTTTGGGTTTTTAAAAGAACCAAAATAACAAAAACTTCTTCCAAGTGTTACTCTACACCTGAGTGCTGGGGATCTGAACTCAGATCTTCATGTTCGGGCTGCAAGCACTTTACCTGTTGAGCCATCTTGCTGGCCTAGCATCTACATTTCTTGTGAGCCCTTAAAACACCCTTTCATCTTTCTTGTCTCTTCTTTATGGAGAAAAATGACTCACTTGTGGTTCACCGGTCAAGAATCTACAAAACAAAAAGGACATCCACCCTATAGCTTAACTCAAAGGTTTTTAGAGGGTACCGGCTGTGATGTCTCTTTTGGCTATTTTCTAAAGCGTGGTCAGATTTGAAGCAATGTTCTCTGACAGCTCAAAGCCACTCAAGCCAGTGGGAAACATCATTGCCTTATGCAGCAAATTTCTCTCCTGGCCTCTTTGCTCCCAGTCTCTTAATAGGGCTGCTGCCCACCCTGACACGGGACTCTAAGAAGCAACTGCTTTTCAATCTGGTAGGAATTAGGGGAGAGGGGATGAATATGATCAAATGCATTGTACGAGATTCTCAAAGAACTTAAGTATTTTTTTTTTAAAAAAAGAGAAGTAGAAAAATCCAAACTACATTAGTTGTATCATTTGTATGTGGATGCATGTCTGTGTGATCATGCATGTGGACGCCAGAGTTCAATGCTGAATGTCTTTCTCAAACTCTCTCCACCTTTTTTAATTTTTTTTTGGACACGGTTTCTCACTGAACCTAGAACTCATAGTTTTGGCTAGACGAGCTGGCCAGGAAGCCCCAGGGATGTTGCCATCTCTGTCTCCTCAGCACTGGGATTCCAGGTGTATGGCACTGTGCACGTGGGAGTGTTGGGACCCAAGCCCAGGCCTTCGTGGTTTCCTGTCAAGTGCTCTACTGACTGGGCCATTCCCCTAGCCCCTATGTTTTCATAAAATAAATTACCTTTTGAAGATCATGAGAATTATTTTATATATTAGTTAATGTTAGTTAATGTTTCCTTCCATCAGTCTCATTCATTAATTTTCTACGAAAGAAAAACTTTGCTCTCTCAGATAGCTATCTAATGACTCTGACCTTTCAAGTTACTGCTGTATATTTGTGACGATTAGGAAATTTTTCCATGTAACAATCCTTTTAAGTTGAACAAAAGTAAAATGTTACCTGGCTGTTGTTAATAGCCTTTACTATGAGGAACAAAAATTACAGGTCCATATCAAAATGATTCTACAAGTTCTTAAGATGCATTCCATTATTGGCTTTTTTTTTAATCAATTCTCATTTCTACTGAATAGGTTAATTGCTTAAAAATACTCATTAAGATCCTGTTCTGCACCATGCATTGTTTTGACTGAGAATAATGAGTCTAAGTATTGGTATATTTTTAAGCCTCTCTGGTGACTCTAACGTGTGGCTCAAGTTGAGAAATCACTGCTCAGGAGATGTGAGGCCGGGAGGCACTCACAGGGTAGCAGGCTTTTGAGAGGACTACAGCCATAGCTCACAGAATGTGCCTGGCCCCAGTGATCTCAGGAGCCAAATAGCATTGATCCTGTTTATTCCTTGGAAGGAAAATAGACCTGGAAAGAGTAGACATTTCCTGGGGGTTGAAGAGTGGGAAGAGAGGAATATGGGAAGTAATAAGAAACCCAGACTTATAACCAACCATGCTAGGAGTAGACATCCAATCCCTGGCAGGTTACAAAAAAGGAATGAGGGGAGTCAAGAAGCTTTGGCCAGAAGCTTTGGGTTTCCCTCATCTGGCCTGGGAGAAACACTCTGTCTTAGTACTCTAAGGTGGTAAATAGCATATGAAGGGACCTGTATTTTAAAAGGGAAAGTGTGCATAGTGGGTGTGTATTCAAGAGTAAGAACCTATTGGTTGTCTTAGTGTTACCAATGTGCCCAATGAAGACATATTATCATGGCCCTGGACCCAATTTCTTCATTGCACCCAACACCTCTGAATACACATCATGGCATCTCATACATACTTATTTGTTCATTCATTTTCTCCCATACTAGATCAAATTACATAACCCAGGCTGGTCTCTCTAACTCGTGACCCTCATGCTAGGCCTTCTAAGTGCTGCAGATACGTGCTACCATGCCTAGCTTGAACATATTTTTAAATGTTGTCAACAATGTTTATAAATGTCATGATAATTTTATGTCCAGAAAGTAAAAATTAAAAAATAATATCCTTGATTCATAAACATTTAAACAACTAAATTCTTAGTACTAAGAACTATAGATGAAAAATCATGATGGTAACATCGGACTATTTGTCTTTAAAGAATATACTCGCTCAATAGATCTGAATCCATGAACTCGTCAGTGGATGGTCTTATTCTTTTCACTCTCAATGAAAATGAAGTAGGAGCATACCAAGAGACTGAGAAAACCCAACTGAATTAATAATGTACAGGTTTTTTTACTAACATATAATACAGAGCAGAATACAAGTAGCATTCAGAAAGTAAAAATTTTAAATATAAATAAGTAATGAAGACTTCAGGGAGATGAAGGAAGCATTTTTTTTTTCTTTTTTGCTTCTAAAGTTTTTTCAATAATATTTGGTGAGTACTTTACTTTGTAGATACTCTGGCTATTCATTATTTAAGGAATAAATAAATGAAATACATTATAAAATTTGTGTGGAAGATGGGTAAAGTAAGGACATACATACATAACAAACACGCACGCACACACACATACACACACACACACACACACACACACACACACACACACGTAAATGTCTCTGGCACCAGACTAAGGACTTTAACTTTGATGCTGGAAGAACCAGTGAAGAGATGTAAAGCAAGAAATTATCTTCAAATATCTGATAAGGTCTTGCATCAGAAAATTATATGACATTCCAGGACGGTGAACTAAATCCAAGAGCACCTGCAAAGGAATGACTGACTGCCAACTGAAATGGAATCCTTCGTTACCATGTTTTTTCCTGCACTTTTGGTTTTTGGTTAGAGACTTAACTTGATGAGCGTGTTATAGGGAGGGCTTCAGGAATCAAAGTATTTCACTAGCAAAATCTATTTCAATTCTTCTTTCTCGTGAGCCAGGATCTTACATATTCTAGCACCCTTCCCCATTCTCCCCCACTTCTCTTCTCCCTCCATCTCTTTTTCTTCTCCACTTCCTTATTAATATAGATGTATATGAGGTGTGTATGCATCTGTACATGCACATTTGCATGTCCATGGGCACACACATGTGTATGCATGCACAGGTGTGTGTGCACATGGAGGCCAGTGGTTGCACCTCCACTATAAATATTGAGATAGGATCTCTCACTTGAGCCCAGCTCACCAATTTGGTAGGTTCAGTTAGCCAGCTTGCCCTTTGAAGCAGCAGTTATGTGGGTGCTGAGGATTCTAACTCTGACCCTCGTGCTTGAGGGGCAATAATTTACCCAGAGCCATCTTCTCTGTCTTTATTCCAAATCTTAAACTTAAAGGAACGAATGTTGGAATATGCATAGGCATGCATGGGTAAGTCTAAACATAGATTCAGAATGCTTCTACTTAGTCTTTCAATCATCAGAATAAATACAAGTGGTATCAATATTCAAAGTATACTGAGACAAAAATTCTTAGATTAGATTAAAGAGCACATCCATCTTAAATTCTGCCTATAAAAGGGGGGCAATTAACAGTGGAAAAATAAATTGAGAAACTTAAGAATGGAAAAAGATGCTTAATATTAAACTAAATAAAAAAACCTGGAATGGCTACATTAGTACCAAACAGTGTAGATTTCAGGGCAAAAAAAGCCCCAAAACAACATATTACTAGCACTAAAAAGCAAAATTTATAATGATAAAGGGGTCAATTCACAAAGAGCCTATAGAAATGACCCTTGTTGAGAATCTTGACTGATGTCAATGATAGGCGAACTTCATAAAAGCAATAACTACTAAAGCATACCAGTGAAAATAGATAGCCCAACATCAATGAAAGAAATAGCTTGTGGTTTAAAATACACACACACACACACACACACACACACACAGCCTTCACTTACCACTGATCTCAGAGATGAACTAGACCAGATGTTTATGAAGAAATAATGCTGATTCTGCATAGACATTTTCAGAAAATTGATCACCGGGGCTACTTCCCAACTCATACTGAGAGGCCATAATAACCCTAACACCCAACAAACACACAGAAAGCTTTTTCAATTGTTAGAAGTAAGTTGGAAGAGACCAGCACTCCAGTTACAGTGCTCATCAAGGCAAAGCTTTACTCCTGATCCAGGAGGTGTACCACTCACAAAAGTGCAAAGCACACTGGGACAGGAAGTGTCCTAGGATTTTATTCTAATACAGATGATAACTGTGTCTTTTCCCCATTGACTGGGGTCCAACCTTGGTCTTTCACAATTGGCTAGTTTTTAAAGAATCTGGGCCAAAGAAATGAAGAAAGCTTGGAAGGGGCTGGCCACTTAAATTCTGAGCAGGGCCTTTGTGTAAGTAAATGTTTTAAGGGTAGGGATGATTAAAACATTAGCATAAAGGTTGTACAATGTGGGAGAGATAAAAAGATTCAAATTCATTGTCTTAAAAATGTTTTACAGTGTTTGAGATAAAATACTAGTATTTAATGTTTCTTACACAACATTCCCAACACAACTGATAAATGTTTGATTGCTAGACGTAGCAGTTACCCTTCCATTATTCTTCCTCTCTATCCATTGAAGTGAGCCCCATAAACATGTTATGGCTACTTTGTGTAAGTTAAAAATAAAAACATATGCTTTGTACAAAGCCAGATACAGTAAAAGACACCTGTAAGCTAATCTACTTCATGAGTCCCTATGAAAAAAAATTTCTGAACAAAATTTTAGCAAATGAATTTTAACAATATTTTTTAAATACAGATACATCACAGCCCATGGCCTTTATCTGGGGGAATGCAAGGCTTATTCAACTTCTGAAAACTAATTTCTGTAAGTCACCAGAGTAGTAACCTAAAATAAAATAAAGTAATACAATCATCTTAATGTAGGCAGAAAAAGCGGTTGCTAAACTTTAAATCAGTCTCTAATTTTAAAAAGCTCTTGAGCAAACTAGAAGAATAGAATGATCTCCACCTAACAGCCAGTAAGATAAAAACCTACAGCTAACCTTATATTTAAAGGTAAATAAAACTAAAAGACTTTTTACTCCAAAGATGAGGAAGTCAGCATCTCCTGTCTCAAGTTTCTTGTCCATTCCACCTTCTGCTACAGGTTCCACTGAGCACAATAAAACAAGCTATAAATAGACAGAATCTAGACTAGAGAGGAACTAGTATAACTGTCTTTCTTCATGAACAGCCAATCAACTACCAAGAATTTAATAGAATCAACAGAATAACTGTTTGAAATACTAAGTGAGTCTAACAATATTGTAGGGTAGGTGATCAACACAAAATATTCCATTATTTGTCTGCATGTTGGTACTGAACAACTGAATTTGAAAATACCAAGGTAGACAGTGTGTAAATGTAAATTATTTAAGCATAATCTAAAACTTGCGCAAATTTAAAATATTTTTTAAAAATATTTAAAGGGGGGAAGTTTGCTCGGCACTTACGAGCCCCCACTGCTCTTGCAGAGGGCCCAGGTTCAACCTCCAGCACCCAAATCGGGGAGCTCACAGATACCTTAACTCCCGTTCTTCAGTACCCAATGTCTCTTCTGGCCTTTGCAGTCAAGCAGGCACACATACATGTACACATGAATAAAAACAAATTTAAATTTTTTGAAGTGTACAAATTTTAAAAACGACAGGCTGTTGCTAAATACAAGCAGATGGATTCCTGGGTCAGACATCGCTAAGATGCCAGCTCTTTTCAAGTTGACAGATAAAATGCAATACAACCACTTTGGAAAATAGTCTGGCAATTTCTTCAAAAACGTAAACACGCCTATCATCTGACCTAGCCATTCTCCTGTAAAAGACTCATCCTGGATGTGGTCCCTGAACCACAGAAGGCAAAGCTGGACTTCTGAAGCTTGGTTTACGAAATCATCTTTCTCCCTCTGGCTTCTTTGAACAACCACACTGTCTGAGATTAAAGTGTGGTCCTCTCCGTGATGTTTATCAAAACCCACCCCTACTGCACAACCAAGTTAGTAACCAAGGCTTCTACAGCATTCTATACTAGTGAAAATTAAAAACTAGTGACTAGCTTCTTGTTTCCCACGCAGTCCCACTCTGATTTCTACACAACGGAAGAAAGGAAGGGAGATAAATGGGTGTCACCAGAGTACATATTAGCAGGAGATTCCAACTGCTGATAATTAAAGCAGAGCAAGTGGTTGCTACTCAGTGGTTCCATCCCCTGCAGTGATGTAACAGACTTGGGTCAAGATGGCAGAATCCCAGAATTCCCACTCACCAGCTATACAGGCCCACATCAACCACTCTGTTCAGCTAGTAGTAATTCAACTGTGGCGTTCACCCGTTCAGTTTCTTAGACTCGACTTCTACGTTGCAGACAAGTTTCTTGTATTTAAGTTATGTCACGTGTGTGCATGTGAATTGACTTTAAACCTCAAAGTAGCTTGGTTTCTGTTTTTAGTGTTTGAGGTAAATTTAGTAGGAATTAATTCTATAGGCAGGACTGATTATACATTTTGTTATACTGATTATACATATTGTTTTCACAATACATACTAAAGGCTAATTATATACAATGTTAATTTTATTACAATATATTTGTATTTATTATTATGACAGAATTACTAATATATCTTGCTACATATTTTGTGTTATTTATATATAATATATTGTATATTATAATATTAAATTCCTTTGACGTGCACAACACAGTAGATTATAATGCCACAACCATTTTAGGTCAAGCAAGCTTCAAGCCAAATACCTGTGATGTAGCTTTTGTAGTGTAGAGTTCTCTAGACTCATCTGAACGTCTTCCTCAGCTCTATTCGGCTGATTAAGAGCTGGTTCCTCCCTCCCTAAGACTTAGACTCTTCCACATAGTATACTCTCAGCCTTTCTGTTCCTGTTGGCTAATACAGCAATGACCCGTTAGCAGCATTCAGACGTAGGCTTGCTTGAGTTGCAGAATAGCGGTTGGAGAGTGGAGGGGATACACAGACCCCACCTGCTTCAGACAGGGGTGTTGACCATATGGGTATTTCAGAAATGAGTCGGATCCAAGTTGCCTGGCCAAGTGGCCCCTGGTCAGTTGGCAACACTCTGCTAACAGATCAGATTCAGATTTTTAATTCACTCTCCTAGTGGTTATTGTAGCGCTTGGCCCTCTTCAAACATTTATCTCTGTTGCTATGCATCTTCTTAGGTTGCTATGTTTAAAGCTTTTAGTAAGTGTTGTATGATTTGAGCTCTATTATTTTTTTTTTTTTTAGCAATTTATTGTGTTGATTTAGGGGCACTGGGGGCACCTAATCCTCCTCTAGTAGATTTATGAAGCTCCCAGATTTCATGTACTTGTAAAGTCATTACGGAAACAGTAACGCTTTAGCAGTGGGAGATAATCAATTCTCAAAAATAACACATTGCTTTTCATGTAGAGTTCATGATAGATTCCAGATTCAGATACCTAGAGAAGCAACTCTACTACATACTTACTCAATCCTCCATGATGCCTTGGAAATATTTAAGCTCAAATATGAGCTAAGCTTATTAATTGGTCAGAACTTATGGTTAGGTATGTTGTAGGGGGAGGATGTTCTGAGGAGGTATTTGTGATTGGATTGAGGCCATTCAGTTCCAGTCTGCCCATATCATGGGATCAGTGGCTTTGTAAAAGGCGAAGAGACCTGGATTAGCACATGTACTGTCTCCTTGTACTGTCTCACTCCTTCTTCCTGCTCTAATATAGCAAAAAGACCCTCCCCGAAGCCACACGGGTACCAGCACCATTCTCTTAGATTTCCCAGCTTCTTCTTGTGAAAACTACACATTTTTCTCTAGCTTCAGAAGATAAAATAAGATAGTCATAACAAAAGGCAATCTAAAAAGAGAATCCGAACAAAGAATAAAAACAAATTTCTCTTGAATAACCTCTAGTTACTTATGGTGAAGTGATAGCTAAAAATGTCTGACACAGTTGAAATACTGACACCTAGTGGCAGTGGTGGCACACGCCTTTAATCCCAACACTTAGGAGGCAGAGGCAGGTGGATCTCTGTGACTTTGAGGCCAGCATGGTCTACAGAGTGAATTCCAGGGCAGCCAGAGTTACAACAGAGAAACCCTGTTTTCAAATAGATAGATAGATAGATAGATAGATAGATAGATAGATAGATAGATAGATAGATAGATAGATAGATAGGTAGATAGATAGATAGATAAATAGACAGATAGATCTTTTAAAAATATATATATATATTTTTGGCACAAGGCTGTTTATGAGGAAACACAACATAGAAATGATGAACCTGGTTGACTTCCATATGTTTATGAAAGAATAGACAGAATATCAGTGACTAAAAGAGAACACAGTTATCAGATTTTGAAATAAAGTTTATAAATATTCATTTACCTTTGGCTTTCACTAATAGTTGTCCAGCAAGAGAACCAGTGTTGATAATTAATCAATAACACAGCACACCGGAAAGTATGTTTTCCATTAGGGCTGTGTCTATACCCCAGAGTCTGTTCTCAAAGCTTCTTGCCACATTCTAATTAGTTCTAATTTTGTTGTTTGTTTTTCTCACAAAACTGTTAAAAGTTTGTCTCCAGAATTCAGTTACTGAAATTAAATATAATTACATAGGAAGAGGAAAACGACTGTGTCTATTTAACTTTATATACAGTTGACATTATTTATCTAATAAAAACTAATAAAAAAAAGTTTTCTATGAAAATGAAAATCAACTACTATATTTGTTTTAAATTGTGTGTGCATGTTTGTGTGTGTGTGTGTGTGTGTGTGTGTGTGTGTGTGTGTGTGTGTGTGTAATGGGATAGCATGTGTGCATGTGTATGTGGAAGTCAGAAGCCAATGCGGGTATCTTCCCCTAACCCTCCCCTGTTGTTTTTCTTTCTCTCTTGATTCCGTCCCTGGAGCATGGGCTTCCCTCCTTGAGCCTGGCTGAGCTATCAGCATCCAGCTCAGCCCTGGAAGGAAAGCACAGGGCATGGGTCAATGCATCCTGGCGGATCCCAGATTGGAGGACTAAGAGTCAACTAGAGCAAATCAGACTCTGGAGAGACTCTCAGAAGAGCATGTCTCTCATTTATTAAAGCAAGGGTAGCTACATTTATAGGGTACAGGCAGAGGAGGAACTTTGGTACCCAGGGTTGTGGTCCATTGGTTGAGACAAGGATATTGGAGTAGCCTCATTTGCCTGTGGGGCTCAAGTCTAAGTACCAAGGTCCTGCAAGGGCACCTTCTGCATGAGGTGTGGTCTCACAGGGAAAAAGAGGAAGACACACCTTGTCAGTAAATGAACTCATCCCTATGCTTCCAGCTATAGCTCAGATAAGCACCAACCAAGCCACCTTCCTTTGCTAATGACCTTCTGTGAAGCAGGCAATATTTAATAATCTAGCTGGGTTCTGACCTGGGCTAAAGCAGGGAGCAGTCAAATGCCTGCCGTTCTCATCTCCGGGGTGATGCGGGGTTCCAAGCCAGCTGCGACTCACTCCTAGCTCTATGACAGTCCCACACTCCCCACTATATTTTTCCATGCAGAATCTCTCACTCAATCTTGAACTTGCTGATTAAGCAAGAGTAGCTGGCTGGTGACCTCCAGGAATCCTCTTGTCTCTGCCTTCCCTGGGCTGAGGATTGAAGACCTTCACAACCTCATCTGGCTTTTTGCTGGATGCTGTGTCAAACTCAGATTCCCATGATTGCACAGCAAACACTTAACCACCTGAGCCATCTCTCGAGACATTTAATCTAACATTTTGCTTTCGTAGAGATGCCCTAGCAGAAAACTACATACTGCATGATTTAAAGCAATACTATCTTGTTGTCTCATTAATTTTGGACCCTAGAAATATGAAAACCAAGACCAGGGGCCATGTCAGCTGAGGCTCTGGGCAGAGGATCCTTCTCTGCTTTTTCCTTTTTTCTGGTAGTTGCTCGAAGTATTTTGCATTGTTTGACTTCTAGATGCACCCATCCAACCTCTGCATACCTCCATCCAGTCTCTGCTTACTGTGTTCATGGCATCCTCCCTAGATGCTCTGCCTTCTCCCTACCTTGTAAATATACCTGTAACGTTAAATTAGACCCAACCCTAATCCTGCATGGATTCGTTTTAGTTAAAATTCATCTGCAAGAATTGTACTTGCATTAAGGGCATATTCATAGGTACTAGATATTAGGGATACAACATACCTTTTGTGGGGACACAATTCAGTTCAAAACAACTAGCATCTTAGATAATAATCTTACCTATCACAAAATTGTTGCAAGGATTTGGTTAGTTAGAATTACTTCATTATACTGGATCACAGAATGCCATTTTTCATGAAAGTACGTAATGTGCTTTGAGCATACTCCCTTTATATCCTGCTACCTTGTCTAAAGTTCTTGAAGGCCCAAATGTTTAGCTACCCATTTATAAAGATGATTTGTTCCTTTGAAGCCCTTCAGATCTGAGGAAAGCCTGTACATCTTTGAATGGTCAAGAATTCACAATTCCATAGACTTCAGAGCAATAATTCCTATAGTTGGTCTTACCACTACTTATGCTTTGGACAAACTGGACAAGAAGGTAGCTCTGTAAATACCAGAAGCTGAACCAGTGTCTGCTTCTAAAAGAGACGGAAATGTTAAGATGATTGTGAGATAGCTTCTCTCAATAAGCCATCCATAGTGTTTTATTGTCTTGCTTTACCAAATCTTAAACTTTTAAAATGGATATATGATTTCAAAATGAATAAAAATTAATTATTTGAATGAGTTGATTCAGATCTTTACTTCTCAATGTGATACAATAATTAAGAGGAAACGAGAAAATGAAGGTGATAGTGGAGATCTTGAGAACTTCTCTGTGATTATGTAAAAGTTGACATTTCTCTTTCCAACATTATAGTCAATACTTACAGAAGTAAAGCAGGAATCAGGCCGCTGACTCTCGGGTGACAGTATTAATCATATCTCCTTCCTTCATTTTTGCTCCAGCAAGATGTGGCATGACTGCAGCATGCTCTGGGGCTGGGAATACAGATCCGAGGTAGATCACTCCGGGAGCATGTGGGAAGCTCCAGGGTTAGGGGGATAAAGGGAAGTTGCAGCTTATATGGGCTTACTGTACACACATAAGGAAATACTGCACCAAACCCCACTGATACCTACAATTAACACAACTTACCAAAGGCAAAACATATATATTTAGAAAAAAATAAAGACACCCTCTCCATTTCTGTCAATGGCTCTCATTACTTCTGGAAGTTGTCTGGCAGGTCACAACCTCAGCTTTCTCAGCCTCTCACTCCACCATATTGCCTATACTCTAGCCAAATCAACTGGGAATGAGAGACTTTTTGCACTAACTCCGGATTTGTGAATAGCAGAGACATTTACAAGATGTTACAACCAAAAAGAAACAAAGAGTCTCATGGGACTCTGAGGAGTTTCTGCAGAAAATACTGAGGCGGTATCTTGAATTACAGCCTGAACTCCTTTCCTAGGGTTCGCACTTAAGCCTTAACTGTCTGTCCAGAATCTACCTTTTAGACCCAAAGGAAAATAGGCTAAAATAAATCCTGTGAAGCACACCCTCTCAAGAGTGCCTGCTGTGTGAACTTGAGGACGTTCCTTCCTCGTTCCGTGACAGCAGCTGTTCCTCAATAACAGTTGAGGCAGAATAGCCCAACCAAGCATGTATCCCTGCATACAGACACACCCAAGCTCAAGAGAGAGGGCTCTAGTGCAGATATTCAAAGCATCCTTGCTAGGAGTTCTCAGAGCAGCTTTTTGCCTGCCCTAGGTTTTACTTTCCTTGATACAGAATAGCTTACAAAAGACACCCTAAAGCCATTACATTTTACATACAAATCAGATACGAAATAGCCATTTGTTGTTCATACATGTAAAAACAATTTTACAATACCCTGGTGCTCTGGAGAATTGGAGTATTAGAAATGGGTCCTTATCACTATTTTCTCTTGAAAATGTGTTTCTTACACCTGCCAGAGGAGTGGATGAAAACTGAATTCACGCTGGTATTTCGCTTCTGGTCTTCAGCATTGCCAAAGAATCCTGTTCTTGCACAACTTCTAGTTTTCTAGAAATGAGCACTTCTCTCCATTGCATCTCTTCCTGTCTGTTTTCCCCTAGTTTCTTGAGTGTTACAAAAATGTATACTTTCTAACAAGATAAAAGATCTTGGCAAGGCATTGGAATCTCTACCCGCCTCCCTGTTTCTAGCATCTCAGAAATCTCATTTACACCCTGGAAGCTGGGGTGGGGTTTACAGACCTAGATACGAGGAGGGAACAGTTGCTCGCTATTCAGAATTTATTTTCTGATATCAAATATAGCCATATAACAAATTTATCCTAAAATAAATGTAGCATTTTTATGTTATCAAATTGAGCTCACATGTGAAGGTAAACATTAAACAACATTTTATGATAAGCAAAATTCATAACTCTCTTTTATTGTCGCTTTTTAGAACAGCCTCTTTGAGACTGCAAATGTGAAATTGCCTGGTTGTGTATTTCTACTTAAAGTGGGCTATGTTACCTAAAAAAGAACTCTTTCTGGTCAGTTCTCTTCCGGCTTAAAGGAGGAAGTAGCCATGCAGAAGTTTCCCATTGGATTGACTGTCCTAATGACCATTCTTCTGAACTGTGAAGAGCATTCCCCTAAGGGCTCTGAATCTTAGAGACCACAGCAAGCAGGAGAAGTGAGAGAATGAGAAAACTGAACTCATGATCTCTAGAAGAACAGTCAGTGCCCTTCTCTTAAACACAGAACCATCTCCCCTGCCCCCAAAAGGACTTCGTTAGAATGAACCACTGAATTTTAGAAGTGTTTCTTATGGTGTGCGCTTACCTTCAACTTCTTTCCAAATACCTAAATTCACTATCTTTCTCTCTTCCTTTTCTTTCCCTCCTCATCCCCCCGCCCTCCTCCTCCTCCTCCTCCTCCTCCTCCTCCTCCTCCTCCTCCTCCTCCTCCTCCTCCTCCTCCTCCTCCTTCTCCTCTTCTTTCTTCTTATATTAGGAATTGAACCCAGTGCCTTTAAAAGACTATTGGGGGCCAGTGAGGTGGCTTAAGGAGTGACGGCCATAGCAAGTCTCAGCCTATTTTAAGAGACTTCTCTGTGCAACCTGATCTTATAAAAGGGCGTGATTCTATAATTCTAGAAATACTACTGGAAATCCATATGGACTGAACATGCTTCAAACTTTCGCCACATTCTCTGAACTAAGTTTGAGCATTAGCAACCCGAGTTTGTGCAGCCCTTTACAAGTGTCACTTTAAAATTTATTCATATTAATAAAGACGAACTACCAGGGGTTATGCCTGTCCCAGAGAAAAAGTCCTTTCAGGTATATTACAGCTGCCTTGATCTGTACTTGTCCATTTTCTCATTACTATGGCAAAGGCAACTGAAGGAATGAAGCTCATACTTTGGAAGGATACAGTCCATCATGGTGGGAAGCCATGGAGTGTAAGCTTGCAGCAGCTTGTCACATTGATCCACAGCAAAGGTGCTGAGAGAGATGAATGTTGCCGTTCAACTCATTCTCTCCTTTTTTTTTTTTTTCTTTTTATCTATCTTGGGCCTTGGTTAATGAGTAAGTGGAAACCACATTCATGTTGAGTCTTCCTTTCTCAGTGAAACCTCTCTGGAAACTTCCTCTAAGAGAAAACTCGAAGTGTGTCTCCTAAGTGACCCCAAATTTAGTTCAAATTGACAATAAAGATTGATTATTACAATTCAACCCACTACCAAATTGTTGAGGAAGTTTATTTTTGGTTACATATCAAATAATTGTTTTGTGCACTGTTGGGAAAAGGGCTGCCTAGGCCTTGGCATTTTGCATTGTCTGTCCGTGTTGAATTTACGTGGGGGATGTTTGATTGCTAATGATCTGCATGTGCTATCAGTAGAACACCTGAGGAGTTCTGCATCAGTAAAAAACACCTGAGCTCAAACGCTTAGGGTGCCATTATCCAGTATGGTGCTGGCCAGGACAGTGGTCCCTTCTGATGAGGTCTGACAGGGTTTGCATGTATGAAATATGCCTCTTTGCTGTTTGCTGAGCCACTACAGTAGGTGTACTGCTACACCAACTTGACACCCAGACATATAATTTTTGAGCCATAACATTCCACCCTTGATTTTTAAAAATCTTATGTTCAACTCACAGTGTAAAATATATACATTTTGTATATGTAAAATATATACATAATACACAAAAGTGCCCATAGTTTTAATACTGTCAACACAATTTAAAAACCAAGTCTCTCCTAATGCCCAAGGCAATCTCTTAACTCTGAGTTTCTGTAAAATCAAAAACTAAATTACAGGCTTCCAATTTTTCAATATACAATGACTTAAACATTCACATTTGGAAAAGACAGACCAAAATAAGAATGAAAACCAGGAAGTGCTGGTTGAAGAAAACGTGGAGTCCTGGGGCTCCATGTCTGCTATCTGTGGCTGGTGATGGGATCATCTGGGCTCCAGTGACTTCGGATAGTGTCTAGCTCTTGGAGATCTCTAGCTCAGGTGCCTACAGCACATGTGAACCCTTGAGAAAACTCTACTTGGTACCTGCAGCATTCTTTGATGGACATCTCAAGGTCTTGGTGCCTCCAACATCCAACAGTCCCTGCTGAAATGTGTACTCACATTTGTAACTTCACACAGTAGCCTCTAAGGGTCTCCTTGCAAATAAATTTTACTCTGATACACATTCCCAGGCCTCAGTGGCTCTGAAATTTCAGAATAAGCCTTTGTGACTCTCAGTTTTACACACCTAAGAAACAACTACCATGTGAACAATGCTTACAAGTTCTGCTCCTGTTTTGAAAATGTAGTCAGACCCCATCTTCTTCAGCTATAGTTGCCTCTGTGCATCTTGACATCTGAACCTAAGAAAACGCATCCCTGCTCACTTGATTCTGAGCAGGAAAACTTCTAAGCAACATTCTCAGTTCAGGGTCTTCCAAACGAATTTGCATTTTCACAGGCTGGAACTTTTGTTCTGTAAGGTCTCACCATCAAGGTACCATTCCTCTGGTCCAGTGCAGAACACAAGGCCGTTCTTCAACGACACTAAGGTCAAACTGCTATGACTTCTTTCTTCTTACCTTCTATTTCAACTTGATTGGGGTCCTTTCACTAAACTGCACATTTTCTTTATCTTCCTGCTCCCTGTCTCATTGTAGATCTAAGGGCAGTGAACAGTAGCTGGACCGGGCGGGGTTTTATTCTGTCATGACTTTCCCTCTGCTAAACAATTCAGTCACTTACTTTTGAACTCATCTTGGAGACAGCATTCTGCTTTTCATATTGTTTTAGCCAGAGCACAGTGTGAATGGCCTCCTAGTCCAGTTCCCAGTGAAGTCCCCTTTCTCCTCTGCAATCTCGAGAGGCCAGTCCTTACCATCTTCTCTACCGTCCACATTCTGATTATCTACACTCTGGCCACAATTACCCATGAAGCTCTGCCCTCAGTGTTCTACAGCTTCCTTAGCCCACAGGCTCACACTGTTCCAAATCATTCCCACAAACCACTTCCAAAAACCCACAGACTGCAGGGCCAGATAGTCACAACAGCTCTTCACTTCTTGGCACCAATTTTTATATAGTAATTGCTTTTCTGGTTGCTTCGACAAAAACAGCTAAGAGAAGGTGACAGTGGATGTACAAGGTGGCTGCTCCCATTATGTCTCCATTCAAGATGGAGAGAGGGGATGTGAGGGAGAGAGAGAGAGGGAGAGAAATGCTAATTAATAATATTCAACTCATCTTCTCCTCTTTCCCTGTCTATTCAACCTGGGACCCCAGCCCATGGGATGTGGGGGCCTCATACAAGATGCATTTTCTTTCCTCCATTCAACCCACCATATTCCAAACCCAGCCAATGGAGATTGCCGGTCACAATATAAATAGATAAGACCAGAAATCACAGCAGAATCACCAAAACACCTAAAATCTACTTAGAGAGCACATCACATTACCTTAGATGATGACGTGAAGCAGAAGATTTTATCACCTATTATAAAAACTACTGAAGCAAAAGCCTAAGAAGCCAGTTGTTTTATTAGGGAGTTGTAAAATGGAGTTAAGCATAAAGTTGAGTACTCTCTTTCCCACCCTCTTTTGTTTCCTTTTGATAGCATTTTTTCTTCTGTATGGAGAATATAGGTACCACATACGTCACCATGCCAAATAGGACCCCAGGTCTTCCCTTTGACTGTTTACTTGTCACTATATCTGAGCTTCCCAAACTGTCTCCCAGCCAGTAGGTTCATCTGTCGTTACAGGTAGACAAGTAGCAACCTTCTTGTTTCCTTTCCATGTCTCCCTTTGATTTCTCTCTTATTTTAAAGGGTTTTGCACAAAGATCTGCCACCTAGCAGCATAAACATCATTGTCACCCAGGCGTGCTGAGTTCCTTGAATTCCTCTGCCTGAGGGAACATCCTCTTGTCTTTCATGCTAAAGAACTTGGAGAAAAAGAAAGTCAATTTCACTGTTGAAGAATTCTTAACAGGAAAAAAAAAATGGCCCCTATGTGTTCTTGAAGTGGATGGCATTAGCTTTAACAAAGCGTTTTCTATTTTCCTTTAAGACAATTCTAAATATTAAGGGATGGTCTTGTTAATAAATAAACTCAGCTGTTGAGCCTGGTGCTACGTATCTGAATGAGGATTTATTCAGTAATACCCAGAGAAGCATTAGAAATGGGGTGTGTTTTCCCATGAAGTATTTTTATAAGATCACAGAATCCCATGTTTAAAAGAAAACAAAGACTGTGAAATCAGAGATCTGTAAAGGAATCTTGTTGCAACAGAAGAAGGACTAAGGTTAATTTTACTTGATTTAATCAATTTACTTATTTTACTATGTGAACACATGGCTTTATATTGAAACTTATCAGATGATATAATTCTTTACAAAACAGACTGGAGGAGTCCTGGGAGAAAGATAGATACTTTCCGAATCCCATTGCATCCTGTGTGTCTAATGCAAGTATTCCGAGCTGATGAACCTAAGGTGTGGTATTTTCCCTGTGGCTAAGAATGTACAGTTGGGAAACAAATGCTTCCAAGCTAAAGCATTTGAGGCAAACAACTTTGAAACAGGTTTCTTTATTGCAGGAGTGCTTTCAGAGCCTTTACTATGCTAATACGCGTCATAATACTGCATGGAGCAGGTAGGGGGAGGAGGGAGAAAAATCTAATTTTTTTCTAACCTTACTTCACTAGGCAACCATTTGTGGGGCTGACATCCGGGGTCAGTGCTCCGTGCATCGCATTTCCTTCTTGTTTAGATCAGTGGTTCTCAACCTTCCCAACGCTGCGACCCTTTGATAGAGTTCCTCATGTTGTGGTGACCGCCAACCATAAAATCATTTTCGTTGCTACTTCATAACTGCAGTTTGGCTACTTTGATGACTCATAATGTAAATACCTGACGTGTAGATGGCCTTAGGCGACCCCTGTGAAGAGGTCATTCTACCCCAAAGGGGTCTCGACCCACAGGTTGAGAACCGCTGCTTAAGCGTAAACTGAGGATTGGTTAGTAGGTGTGATGTGACTTATTTACCTTAACTGTTTTGTCACAATGTACTCTAGATGCAAACTCAGACATGTGTGTGCGCATGTGTGCATATGTGTGGTATGAAATAGATGGAAAGAGAAAGAAAGAGAAGCGAGAAGACCATATGACATAAGACTGAGCTGCCCCGGTCAGATCACGTGATCATTTGAACCTAGGAGTGATGCAATGCCTGGACGGCCCTGATAGAATACAGCTTGCACCGTCCTCTCCCGATTACTTTATTAAGTTAACTGCTTCTGCATTCCAGAGCCTGATATTAATCATTGCTGAGTGAATTAATGTATGCATGATGGATGCCTAAAAGATTCTCTTTTCGTGTGTATATTTTCCTGATTCTTTTTTGAAGTGGCTTCAATTGAGAATTTATCTTCCGGTGCCACAGATGCCAGCTAAGGATAATTAGTTTGAATATTTGTGAGGCTAAGACTTCAGTTTCGCTCTCTGGGGGGTTATTCTAACACAAAAGGACAAGAAATTATTTCATTATGTTTTGCTACAACCTAATATGTTTTTAGTTTAAAATCAATTTTAAATAAATGAGTAAATAAGAGATTGGCTGCTCTAAGCAGCCCATTCATTTGTACCTGCCGATAACATAGGCATCTAATAATAATAAAAAATCTCCAAACCACTTTTGAAAAAGCTGGAGAGATGCCCTAGCAGTTAAGAAAACTTACTACTCTCCTTGAGGACCTGAGTGCAGTTCCCAGCACCCATGGAAGTGGCTGGGAACCACCTGGACCTCCAGCTCCAGAGGACCAGACCTCCTGTTCTGGCCACAGGCTCAAGCGGTCATATGCACGTAACCCCTGCAAACCTGCACACGTGCAGGTAATGCAAAATAACATCAGTCTTTTAAAAAACATATTTGAATATGTGTGATAGAATAAAGCGTTTTAAAGTTTTATCTAGGTGAGGCAGACATCTGATTTCTTTCATTAAAATTATAAAATCGTTTATGCCCATCCATGTGGCTGTAAAATTAAATGAAGTGGGTATGATTTATAAAATATATCATTTGATCTATCATCATATCTTAGCTTGGGTTTCTTTCCTAATAAATATATTTCCATAATATGCACACATGCATCTGTGTAAGCAGACACGGATCTGTCTCCTGTGGATTGGCGTGTAACTCACCAGCGCTGAACAGAAGTGTCCATGAGTCGGTTCACATGCCTTTCTTGAGTTACCAGCACTGAGAAGTTTGGGAATTGATTGTGCAGGAAGAGCACAGTTCTACAGCCTCAGGCCAACAACTCGATGATTTCAGAGGGGAGGGGCATCTCTCCAAGGAGAGTTTTGCTGTGTGAGGACCAGTGAGAAGTTCTCACCATCAGTGGGAGTAGTTGGACAAGAGATGAAAGACTCTGGGAAACAACTCAAGTGTACAGTAAGCAGCTCGGAATAAAAGAAGGTAGGACAAAATGCTGAGCTCACCTTTGCCTTTCTGGGGCTACAGACAATTTTAAGTGTTTGCTATACTTTGCTTATGGATCAGATTCCTACAATGCAGAAATGTTTTTGAAAGAATACACGGTGCCATTTCTCCTCACACATTTCACTACTTCCCTTTTCTAAAGAGGCAAGAATGCCTTGGAGGCATTCTTCACACCTTGCTCAGGACGTAGACCCTCACAAAAGTCATTGAAAAAAACCACCAAATACTCTGTAGGTACACAAGAGGAAAAAGGGGACATTCTATCAATTTGCTGCTATTGGACTTATTTCCTATAAAAGTATAGGACCCCAAATTTCTGTTGAAATATATAGTTTATGTGGGGCCGTTAAAGAAGAGATTGAGTTATTTATCCTATGTGAGAAAGTCTGTATGGAAAGGAAAGTTGGGTGGAAGAAATGTCTCATGGCTTTGACTTTATGAATGCTCTGATCCAAAGTGGGGGATGGAAAACTTTTAACTGTTAGCATCCTGTGTACATGAGAGTGAATTATAATTTATAAATAAACTTCTGTTGTACTCAGGACACTAAAAAACTTTGCTAAACATTTCTTTCAAATACAATACATATAGCTGCATCCTACTGTTGTACATATATTTATAATGTATATGTAGCATTTCCATATATAATATATGTACATATTTTAATATAAAACACATGTATGTGTATATATGTTCATTTATATGTTTTATGTATTTCTCATGATTGTGGCTAATTGGCCATATTTTAAAATATTTGTCAATTTTTTTTTTTACTTAACACTGATATTTTTAGACTGTAAAATTTGGACACCAATATGTAGGTGTGTATGTGTGTTTGTGTGTGTGTATGGAGAGAGAAAGAAATCTTCAGAATCACTGAAAATTTTGAAAATCTCTTTGTGACTCTTTCTCAGGCAAAAAGAGTTGTTTTTTTTTAAAGCTTTAGATATAATATCAAAATGTTCTCTAAAGAGGTTTATAGGAAGGGCAGTGCCTTTGAGATGAGAGGGAAATTTTTTTCACTTTTAAAATGAGAATATGGTTGGGTATGGTAGTACATGCCTTTAATCCTAGCACTTGGGAGGTAGAGGCAGGCAGATCTCTGAGTTTGAAGCCAGCTTGGTCTATAGAGGGAGTTCCAGAACAGCCAGGGCTACACAGAGAAAACCTGTCTCAAAAAAATAAAATGAGAATAGGTCATGGGTATAGTCCACACAGGCCAAGGTAGCCCTCTGTTGTTGCCTATCAGACATAAACCGTTGCCACTGATGTTTACAGAAATGTTATTACATGTGATGCACATTAGGTCTGTAATGGCCAAGGAGGATCAGTCCCTCTAGCTTGCTTTTTACATTGAAATGATCTCAGTTGCATCATTCTGTGGAATCCCCTGAGATTTAGCCCTTCAGAAGAGTGTCCTAAAGGTATTGTTGGCTGAATATTTCGTGTTGCTCCTATTGTGAAAAAATAATTACATTTCCTTTAGAGTAACCTTGTAAGCCTACAACTTGAATTATGAAAAGAAAAGGAAGGAAAAGAAGAAAAGGAAAGGAAAGGAAAGGAAAGGAAAGGAAAGGAAAGGAAAGGAAAGGAAAGGAAAGGAAAGGAAAGGAAAGGAAAGGAAAGGAAAGGAGAGGAAAGGAAAGGAAAGGAAAGGAAATATACAGTACTGGCAATGCTGTTAGGGTTAGGAATTGGAGTTTGGCTGTGAAATGTCACCCATAAGTTCATGTGTATGAACACCTGGTCCCCAATTGGTGTTGTTCTTTTGGGCAATTATGGAACCTTTAGGAGGAGGAGCCCTTCTAGGAAGTATGTCCTTTGGAGCAGAACTGGTAGGGGTAGGGTGTGTGTGTGTGTGTGTGTGTGTTATAGCCTGACCCCAATTGTTACCCATTTCCTGTTTCCTGATGATGACCTGCCACCTCACATTCCTGCATAGTACTTTCCTCCTCATGATGGACTGTATCCTTTTTGAAACTGTAACTCAAAATACAGCCTTCCTCTATTAATTTGTTTCTCAGTAGTTACTTGGTCACAACAGTGAGAAAAGTAGCTAATACAGAATCGACCTGTATTTGTCCTGAGTGCAAACTCTTATGGTGGGTACAGCGTGGAGGTTGGGGGTTAGGAAAGTCCTTAGAAAACTGATTTTGGATCAGATCAATGTGCATTACACCTTCAGAGCTGGAAGACCATGAGGCAGATGAAAGTAAATACACAGAGGGAAAAATCCTTCTATTGAAGCGTGCTTGTTAAGTTTTTTTCTGATGGCTTCTTGGGTTATATAAATTTAGTTTGAGGTCATTATATGGTTAATTTGTTACTAAGTAAAATAGTTTGTCAGGTTACGAGACATTAATCTTCCAATAGGCCTTTAGGCCATAGGACAGATGCACTAAATAGTTCATAGCAAGACTTGGGCTGAAAACATTTATAATACTCAATTATACTATTTTACAGGCAATAGCAAATTGTTTTTGTGTAGTCTGGAAATTGTGGGACTTAATTAATTACCTTCGATGTTTTAGACATCTGCTCTGTACTCTTTTAGATGCATTAAATTGGCAACTCATGAAATGGCTAAAAATAGAGTTCAAATTCCCCAGATGGGAAAGGGTGAAGATCAACTATGACGGAAAGAAAAGCCATTCTGCGTGCGCTGGAAATTCGAAACCAAATTATGCATCCAGCAACATTTGGTGTGGCAGGCTCTCAAGTGTGTGGTAATTACTTTTTAAAGAATGAGAATTTTACATGGTTCTTAAAAAAAAAACAAACTTCAACTTCCTGTTAAATACATTTCTCCCCTGTTTCCCGAAGATAGGCTGCAGTAAACAAATTGAAGAAAGAGGCAGAGCGCACATGCAGACCACATATCAATCTCTGTCATGTAAACATCTCTGAGTGAAATTTATTTCCACACAAACAAATAACTTTGCCCCTATAAGTTGTTTTGAAGACGTGACGGAAATAAGGAGCCCTGCTGTACGCGCAGCCGTTTTCGTGTCATAGATGTGCAGATGATGAAAAGGGGAATTAAGAGCTTATTCCATTTGTAATTAGATCACAGAAAACAGATGGTGACGGCGTCGTAGTGGGCTCAGGAAGTGACCGTTTCAGTAAACAGAGGAAGCTGAGTGCTCACATCATTTTTCATCCTTCAGCTTAAGAATGCTGTGCGAACCAATTATAAAGGAACTGAGCACATTCTGAACGATCTAAATGGGGGTCAAGTCGGCTGATCGTGGGGTCTCTTCTTACCGTGACAGTCAACATCAGACCATGGGCCCAGCAGGGAGCACCTGTGCTCTGGGAACCCAAAGTCCTACGTCTCCATAGTAAGACATTCCCTCCGATGTATGATCACTGCCTCCACACTGTGGGAAGGTATTCTGTCAGTGTGGACACAGGATCCAGGTTTTGGCCCACCCAAAGCCTCCGTGGTCATGCTGGGTTAGCATATGTTTCCCATTTGAGGAGCCCCTGAAGAGAACGGGAGGGGGGGGGGAGCTAACCTGTATAATGCAAAGAGAGTCATATAAAGAGCGAGCTTCATGTGACATTTTCTTGCAACCACATTTTTGAGAGTAAATAGAAACAGCGCAATTAACTTCAAAAACATACATTTGATTTCATATGGCCAAATAACCCTCTGTACTTGTGGTCAACACAAAAACTATTAATGTGATATTTTTGTGGGTCCCCCCCCTTACAAATTCTGCAAAATCTGTTGCATGTTTTACATTCACAGCATGTCTCAGCTCAGCCAAGTCTCCTGTATCATCCGGGCTTCTTCAGAGAAACAAACCATAGAAATAAGTGTATATTAAAAGATGATTTAATGGGGCTGGAAAGACGGCTCAGCAATTAAGAACACTGGCTGCTCTTCCAGGGAACCAGGGTTCAATTCCCAGCACCCATATGGCAGCTCACAACAGTTCCAGAATATCTGGCACCCTCACACAGACATATATGCAGGAAAAACACCAAGGTACATAAAAATAAACAAATCTTTGAGTAAATAAATAAATGGTGATTTATTGGGCTAGCTAATGAAATATGACCTAGGTACTCAAAAGTGGCTCTGTGTCTCACGTGGGAGTAGCTAAGAGCCTAGTGGTCACTGAGTCCGTGAAGCTGAGTGTCTCAGCAGTCTCGAATCTGTCATGCTAAAGGCCTGGAGGATCCCTTGAGAGCTGCTGGTCTTCAGTTCACCTTGGAAGCCTGAAGCTGAGTCCTAATATCAGAGTAGTAAGGAAGCAGCAGCAAGATCAAAGTAGGAAAGGCTGCCAACAAGAGTGAAGACAGGCAGGCGAAGGCATTAAATCTTTCTTCTTCCGTTTCCGTTTTCTGGGCTGCCCCCTGAGCCCACATTCAGGCTGAATTTCCCATTTCAAATTATCTGAAAATTTATCAAGAAATTATCAAGAAAATTTCTCACAGGGATGCCCAGAAGTTTGACTTTTAATTGATTCCAGATGCAGACAAGTTGACAACCAAAATTACCGCCACATTGTCTTTTGAGTGTCCTGTGGCTCCCTGCCTGGTGGGCCCCGCCTCAGGCAGCACATTCTAGATAATGAGCAAGGCGGCCGCTAGTATTCCCACGGATGGCAAAGACACCGAGGTACCGCCTAACCCAGTGTGTGAGCCTGGCACCGACTTGGAAGACATCCTTAGAAGAAAATCTTAAATTGAATTTAGCAGATTTCGATTGTGGGAAAAAAAAAAAAAAAAAAAAAAAAAAAAACCAAGCAAGCAAACAAACAAAACTGAATATGGAAGCCCTTGGAATCAGAAACCATTCAGAGAATGTCACACAGCAACCAGAACAGGTGGTATTCATAGTTAGAAAAGGCTCGGTTGGTTATAGAGTTTGACCTTTGCCTGTATGGAGAGAGTCCATTCAGATGGCAGCTTGTGATTGGCTAGAGCCCAGCTACTGGGATTGGCTGCTGCTCTACTTGTTGTAGTAACAGATTCCCTTGTTAGGATACAGTTTGCTACTTTCAGGGGCAGCTTTAGGTTAAACTTAATTTAGCAGAACAAACTAGGTACTTCTTTAAAAAGAAGATTCTTGCTCATCTGTTAGGTCCTAACTTCCCATTCTGGACGGCCTCCTCTGCTCTCCAGCCGGGAGAGCTCCTTCTGAAATAGAAGATTGTCTTACTTCTGTACTGCAGGTGGACCTTTTCCCTCCTCCCCCTTCAGTGGCTGTATTTTTGAGTCGTTCATATGGCGCCATAGTTTTATTGGTGCTAGTGGCTTTGTTTGTTCAGTACCGCCTGCCCCCAGCAAATTCGGAGCCTCTTGAAGAAAGGGTTGAAAACCTATTCATCTTGATTCCTGACATACAAGGAGAGTTCCATAAATTCTGTTGATATTAAGAACAGGAAGCGATCTCAGAGTCAGAGGTAGAAATGCATGGAAAGGTAGACAAGAAGATCTTATCTCAAGACAGAATGAGGGAGAAGATACTGGGATGTTAAGGACGGGTAAGCGAAGGGGACAGAGAAATAAAGACAGTTGTGAAGCAATCTCTCCCCTGGGTGATGCTGTGTTTGAGTACAATGTCTATCTTTGTAATGTAGAGAATACAGTTTGGAAGTGAGGGTGAAGGCGGAAATATTTGCATGAATGCCCTCTTGTGAAGTTTATGAAAGGAACATTTGACCTTTGTTTTGGTATAATTGTTTCCTTTATTAGAAAATAAGTCAATAAGGCACAATGTGTACATTCTCCAGAATGTTCTCCCTAGACCAACTTACCAATCATACAGATTTAACCTAAACATTTTCAACAGTGCTCATATAATTGAATTAGAAATCTATTTTTGATAAATTCAATAATGATTTAATGAAGGAAAAGCATATGAAGATCAACCAATAATTTGGAGTTAAATATGGCATTTTAAAAGTAGTATATCTTTTAAGAATTACTAATTCATAAAGGAATACATTTAAACTTAAGGCTTAATGTATAGTAAGAACTATACAAACCCACACTAAAGCTGTACTCTGTGTTATTAGAATGCTGTCTGAGGTTGATTTTCCCAGTGAAATAATCTACTTGACAAAACAAATCTCTAAAATACAATCTGGTTTTAAATATTACCCTGCAGGACCTCCAAATAATAGAAGTGGAGGAGAGAGAGATGCAAAAGCGAGAAGAGTTAGGAATTAAGTTGCGTTCTTGTTCAGTTTGCCAGCAGAGGGAAACTTGCAGTATGGTAGCTGCTGTTCCTTGGACACCAGCAGCAGGCTATAACTTACTATTGTTATCTAGAACCCCGAACAATTCACCTTGTTCCTTCTCTTTGCCCTGGTAGAGAGACAGCAAGGCAACTGTGCTAAGAATGGGCATATCTGGGGGCTGGGGAGATAGATCAGGTATTACAGTGCTGAGCGTGCAAATATGAGGAGCCCAGTTTCAAACTCTAGAACCCATATTAAAAAGAAAATAATCTGTCAGAGTGGCTCCCATTTGTGATCCTGGCACTGGGAAGGGGGGTTTGGTGGATCCTGGGGCTCACTGAGCATCCAGCCTTGCCCACTTGCTGAGTTCTGGGTCAGTGAGAAACTTTGTCTCAAAAAGCAAGGTGGAAGGCTCCTGAGGAATGATACCTGAGGTTGCCCTCTGACCTCACTACACGCAGGCACAACTGCAAATATTCAAACACACATCCACATGCACACACATGTGCACATATTACATATTCATACTTGATCATATCATTCAAAACACTGTCAGTTTGTTTCAAATGTTTGTAGTTTTTTTGTCTTCTATTGAAAGTCCTTTCTAGTTCTAAAACTCACTTTCATGGTGCCAACCAGCTGTTTACAATACAGTGAGTTTTAACCATAACTGTTTCTCCTAACTAACAAAGAGACATATAAGTATAAGAAGAAAGCTTAAGTACATATAAGGGAAGTTATTTTAACCCAAAAATTAAAATTAAGAAAAGAAGAGAGAGTGGCCCTATGTTCTGAGAAGAATCATGTTTGTTTGTATGCCTGATTCTCGACATGCAATGGTAAATTGAAATTCTGGTGAATTGTCATAGTCACCATGGGTGGGTGCTTTTCCTGAATTAATTAGCTGGACCTTTACAGCATCTGTGCTAGGATTCCTCCTGTCACCCTCACAAAACACCTGGGAAAGTCAACCTGAAGGAAACACATACTTGGCTCAGCATTTCAGAGCTATCTCTGCATGGGTACTTGGCTCCATTTTTTTTCTGGTAAGGCAGAACATCATGGCAAAGCTGTTCATGATGCAGAGCAGCTGCTCACTTCATGGCAACCCAGAAGAGGGCAGGTAAGGAGAGACCCAGAATACAAAGGATTGGACAAAAGATAACCCTTTATGGGCATGACCCCAGGATGTAGTAGACCCCGTCTCCTACAGTTTCTACTACCTTTCTGCAGCACCCTAGCTGAGAGCCAAGGCTTCAACACATCAGCCTTTGGGACTGTTCCAGATTCAACCCATTACACCACATTAATCAGAGAATGCTATAGTCCTCCTTTTACAAATGAAACAACGTATCAGAGAGATGGATTAGTTCTTCTGAGTTCTATGGGAAGTCAAGTTTGATTCCAGCCATGGACCACTCTGCTGTGCTGCATTCCCCCAATAGAGTATGGAAACAGGATCCTCTAGGGAGGACTTCATGGTCCTTGGAATAGACAATGAAGAAAGCCTCTTTCTGACCCCTTACCTTCAATCTGGTGATAGTTCGGGACACTGTCATGAGGGGCCCAACAGTGACAATGAGTGGGCATGTCAGTGTGACTTTATATTGACAAAAACAAAGTGATTTTGGAGTAGAAATTGTTTCCCCTACAAACTTCCTAACTAGGCAAATAGGACAGGAGCTATGCCCATTTTTTTCAAACTTCTATTTAATATGCTTTTTAAAATCATACAAAGACAGACTTGGTCCCTCCCTCAAGTAGTCAATCAACAAATGTTTGATGGGATGATATCAGACTTAGTAGCTCTTTCTTTAATAGCTGCATTCCCAAGTACTTTTCAAGCTACCTATATTGAAAAAAAAAAAAAAAAACCACGTGAAAAGATGAAATCTTTGTGTGCTACCTCTTCTCACTACATTGCTAGTTGACTTTTTAATGTGTTGTTAGAATTTGTGGTGTGAGCTTTGTACCGAGGGAAATGAATAACCCAACCATATGCACATACATTTCTTTTAAAAACACATTATACTAGTGCTAATGATACTTAGTTATTTTAATTGACTGTTCATTAAAAGTCTAAATTTTCTGTGAAATGGCTCTAATTTTATAACTGGAAAAATTTTAGAGTACCTGGGGTAGAATAATGAGTTACTATTTAATTTCCTTTCTTCTCTCTGTGATTGAAAATTCAATCCTTTCTTTTATCAGATTTGTCTTTATTTCCTTATTAATTGAACTAGCTGCACAGATTATTTTAATGCCCCGTGGACCTTTTGGAAGGTTAGGGTGTGTTTTATGATGCATTGCCGATGTGATTTCAAAATCCTCATCTTAGCAGTGGGCTTAGTACTGAAGACCCAGACCCAGTCAGCGAATGGCTTGATATGGCAGATGTCTAGAGAGCAAGCCATGGAAAGTGCCTTTTAAAAATAAAGTATGTCACATACATGAGAGGAAACCCTCAGTTGCTGTCTCCTACCAGTGAAGAAAGGCATCGCATTAACTTCGCTGCTGAACTGAATAGTAAGTAAATAAAAGAAAGCAGGGCAAGAATCGACTCCTTTTTCCTAGGGTGAGCAAACGTCCTGATTGCTTTCCTTACCTTCACCTCTCTTAGGTTAAGATCTTCACTCATTCTGCATTTAATCTTAGATTTCCTCATCCCACCCTTGATCTAAAATGTCTCCGGCTCCCTAGGGTAAAGGAGGAACATGCTGATGTGTTGTGTCCCGTAATTCCTATTATTGTAAAGCTGTGTTCAATCTCAAATGACCTTTTCTTGTATTTATTGTCAGGCTAGCTTTACAGCCCACATTAAATGGAAGCTTCTGTGAGCCGGCTGAAAAGCACGTGGCTAAGCCGGTGAGGAGGCTCTGAGACTGTTTGCTTGGGACAGCCGGCCCCACTCAGCAGACAGCTGGCTGGGAAGCTGGGGCACTGGGCTGACTATTCATTGACCCTTGCTGTGAAGTCCCCAGCAAAGGCGAGGCTTTGCGTCTTCATTTGAACCCTAAAGAAAGAGCGGAAATGCTGCCGCAAGGAGAAAGTTTGTCTCTGAAGAAGCTACTCAGTGATTCCTCAGTCAGCGCTCAGAGCGTTAGAGCTTTGGAAAATGTTTGCCAAGAATTGTCTGGGTGTGAGAAGGGTCAGTGTAGACACTTGGACATTTAACACAAATACATCTGGTGATACTCCACGCTTAAGTGGTCTTTATAACTATATGTGTTTGCCGTGACAGATTCAGTCAGAGAAACTGGGGCAAGACTTTGAAAATGGCCTCGTTATTATCCTGAGGAGCCATGATATTAAACAAGTTCTTCTGCCGATTTTCTCCATTCACATACCATTCCAAGTTCGTGTTCACACTCACAAGCTGACTACTTTTAAACCCTCTTTATTTAAAATAAGAAAAATAATTTTCAAATTCTCCCATGGCTAAGAAGTGAATTTCTCAAACTTCTACTTCTTTCTACACAGGGACTCTTACCATTTCAGGTAGGTTGGCTGGCTAGTGAGCTCTAGGGATCTGCTTGTCTCTACCCCAAGTGCTGGGATGACGGGCACCATTATATCTAGGTTTGCTCATGGGTCTGGGAGATCTGAACGCTGGCCCTCATGTTTGCCTGGCAAGCACCTCATTATTTAAGCTATCTCCTCGGGCCCTACAGTGAGTAGCCGCCCCCTCCCCAATCCTCACTTGAGAATTATGGATTATGTGATTTAAAAACCAGGTTCTCCTTCGCCTGCCAAGATTCTAAATAGTGAAAATACTGCTATAGCCTGAAGCAGTCAGTCATAGCCAGGCAACAACCTCAGTGGGTTATTACTCTGTGTAGGAGTTAACTTCCCACAGCCCAGCAGTGTATGTTCAAGCTCACCTTCCCCGAGACACAAAGTCACGTTCTAGTTTACTCCTGTCAGTTTCCACAAACCCTCCTTCCATTCTCTGGTTGTCATTCACCTTACCCAAGTGCATTAGGAGCAGAACAGAGTCATCCCCCAGTCCCTCCACCCTCAGAAGGCCCCCACATTTGGTCCAATGCTCTGCTGTTGCCATCTTGAAATTCTTTGTAACTTCACATACAGGACCTGTATTTTCATCCTTCACCTTGGTCCTTTCTTGTCCTGAGAAGGAACAAGCCACAAGGACCTGAAAAGGGCCTGAATTCCTCAGCTACATCATCACAGACTTGAATTTGGCATTACCTATTCCCCCAAACATGCCTGTGAATATTTATGCCAAAAAGCATTTAATGAAAACTTAGATTCCTTAGTCACTCAGATGAATCACAGACTTGAGGGACTGGTGCCAGGAATCTGCATGTCATAGATGTCTCATGACTGTTTATTGAAGGTTAAGAACCTCTAACTGGTGAATTGTACTTCTGCAATCTAAGTGTGTCTCTATCATGCCTCCTTGACTGATTTAAAACTGAGAAAAGAGAATCAAAAGAAAATAAACTCTATTACCATCATATCATAACAATTTTTCATTTGCTGTGACAAAACACTATGATCATAGCAACTTATAAAAGAAAGAGTTTATTGAGGGCTCACAGTTTCAGAGGGTGAGTCCATGATCATCATGGCATGGACCATGATAACAGGCAGGCAGGCAGGCAGACATGGAGTTGGAGCAGTAGCTGAGAGCTTACATACTGATCCACAGGCATGAGGCAGAGAGACATAACTGGAACAGCCTGGGCTTTTGAAATCTCAAAGCTCACTCCGTGTGACATATCTCCTTGATCAAAGTCAAACCCCCTAATCCTTCCCAAAACAATTCCACCAACTGGAGATCAAGCATTCAACTAGGAGCCTATGGGAGTTATTCTAGTTCAAACCAACACACGTTGGTATTCTTTGTGACACAAATCTTTTACTAAAGAAAGAGTTCTCTTTATTTTGGAAGAGGGTAGTGGTGTCTTCTTTTGTGGCCAGGCTACTTAAAGCCACCCTTTGAGGAGTTTTTACTCTATTTTTTTCCATATTCTTGAAAATGGAATGTTTGGGTTAAACAGTTCTGGGTGTTCTAGAAGCTGTTGGAACCAACCACGCCAGTGATTTTGCAAAGATCAATTACAGTTCTAAGGATCATTGTATTCAGCTGACCTTACTACAAATCATTGTTTAAAACAGAGTTCTGCAGACACTGGAGGTTAAAGGTTAGGAGTCTATATTTTGGAGATAGACAGACTCCAGCTGAATCCAGACCTACCATTTACTGAGATCTAAGGGAATTCTTTCACCCTTCCAACTTATTTTGCCCCCAAACCATTGATAAGGCTATTAATGGACCCTAGCGTGTGAGTTTGAGAGATCAAGAAGATGGTCCAAGGAACATCTTAGTGTACCATAACATTAGAAATGCTTCTCTTTGTTGGACTATATTTGGTGTCACAATTTCCCCATCTCCCCTTCCCTCTATCCTTTCTGTAGTCACAAATATTAATTACACACCTCATAATAACTATATAATTATATATATATATCAATATATATAAATATTATATATATTAAAATAACTGTTGTATTTATATATTTATATATATATATATATATATATATATATATATATATTTAATCTGTGTATATAATAATTGTAGAATCCCATAAATATATATGTGACATAGTCACTTGAAGTCCTAGTGCATGCTGTCTGGCATAAAGCATGTGGTCAATTCAAAAATTAATTTTGGACTACCAAGAAAAAACTTACATTTAAGAACTACGAAAATTTAACTGAAGTCAAACTGGAATAGGCGAGATATATGTATTTAAACATGAGTGTGTGTGGCAACAACATATGTATTGGATATACAAATGCTATGTATATACATTACAGCTGTAGAAATAGAGATGACTGACAGATACATGCAAATATAGATTTTGTTAATTTCTCTGTAGAAGCCTGCCCGTCTAACTTAAGTAAAGAACCATTATGATTTCATTGTCACATGGTATTGGTGAGACACGGATATCTCCTGGAGTATTTGTCTCACCAAACTGACTATTTTGGAATGAAGTTACTCTTAGGAAGTAAATGGGCTGTGCATTGAGTCTTCACTGTCGTATCAAATGAAGCAACTTAATTCTAATGGAAATTGGAGAATGTGCAGATTAACGAGGGCTTCCACTGGCGTGGAGACCCCTCATGGCCTGGTGTTTTCCTTGTCTGTACCACTCTGCTCTCCAAGCTGTACTGAAGAAGCTGCAGATTTCACCACTGCTTCTGGGCAAGCAATATTGATAAAGAGTTTTGCCTTTCCGTGAAATGGCTCAGCTCAGGTAATTATTTGTCTGCACAGGCTGATGCCTCTGGCTTAGTGCCTGTGGACTCCTGTGAGACCAGCGATGGGCGTGATTGACAGGCAGCTGAGACTCCATCACCTGGGTAAAGCCGTGCTGGTAATGAAGCATTCATACTCAGGCATGGCCTTTCCGGACCTGCCATGCTGCATTTGCTGGCGGCAGCTCTGAAAGCTTTCCATGGGAAAATGATGTTTCAAAGGTGCCAATTACAGCACATATGTATTTCACCTTGAGAATTTCAATTGGCAAAGATAGTATCATGGGCTGCCCTTAGAGTTTTGATGGTAGGTTCATTTGAGCTCAGAGATCTGATCGAAATGTGGTTATTAACAGAGGCTTTTGAAAACAGTGCGTAAAAGACAATGGAGGATTGTTTTCCTAAAAGCCCATCCCATAGGACCGTTTACTGGCTGCTCTCAGCACGTGTTTAAAGAATAATGGCGTGCCAATAAGCAAGCTCTCCTAGACACCAACTGGATTCGTGTTTCCCGATGGAACGTGGTATGTAAATATAAATTAGCTTGTTCTACGCCATGGTGTTGGACACCGAGAGGCACTTGCTTGCTTTCTGTGCAACGCAGGACCCGGTGAGAAGAAAATGGAATGTCCTCTTAGTACAGCTCCACCTAGCTACCCCTCGGCCTTACTTTCCTTCTGTTACTCTTCTGGTGACTCAGACACAGTCATGAAGCCACAGGAAAGCAATCTAGCTAGCAAACTGTTTATAGACTGTCTCCTGTGGACCCAGTGTTTGACTTGACTTGATCTGCTTGTTAATTTAGTCTTCACAATACTCAAAACTCTTGTGAATGTGGAGGAAGAATATTTTTTATGTTCATCGTCTCAGAAAAAAAATTGAGATTTCAAGATATCAATTAATCCATCAAAGATGATCCAGTAGATAAAGTCCAACTCAACAAACCTCTCTCCAACCGCCCCCTCTCACACACACACACACACACACACACACACATACATACCTCTTTCCCATTTACCTTCTTCTAGATATCTGTCATTTGGGGGAAAACATCCTTGATACTCAATTGATAGACAGCCTTTCCTGGGCCTTGTAACAGGAAAAGGCACAGACAGGGTAAAGCTTAGTAAAAAGGATCACTTTTTAAATTGATTTTCGGACAGTTGGCATTGTGGTTTGTGGATATTGTTTACTTGCACCCCTGAGAGAACCCCTCCCTAGAACCCTGCTGTTTGCAGCTCAGCCTCTGGTTTCACACCTCAGCTTCTGTCCCAGCTATAGCCCACTCTCTCCCTTGAGGCTCTTCAATGCTACTCAGCTCTAGTACTCTACATGCTTTTTATCACCCACTAGCTAAAGAGGAACTTTCTAGAAGGCAGTTCCAGAACAGAGTCAATGTGTGGGTCAAATTCGTTAAGAGAAGTACACCAGATTACTTGTACATAAAACATGATTGTATATAATATGTCAGACACCGTATATGCATATTTTATAAGGATCGTGGATTCAGATCCTTCTCCTTTCCAAGGGCCTGATTTCCTACAGTCTTGAATACCCTAGGTATTGGCTAGATCTAGCCCCCTTTTAAACTTTTTACTGAAGTAGTTTGACATAGGTTGCAGAGGAAGCAAGCTGCATATCTACCTGCCACAGCACGGATGTGATGAGCCCCTCTTCCATATGGATGAGCTGATTCCTAACCGGGAGGAAACCATGGGCTACTTACTTTCAGAAATGACAGCACTGTAGCAATTACAGAAAAATCAAGTTCTTTGTTTTGTTGTTGTTGTTGTTGTTTGTCAGGAACTCTTAATATTCTGAGCAAGTGTGATACACAGCAATGCAACAGGGCGAGGCAGTTCATTATCCAGGAGGAGTTTGAGCAAAGGAGCCATCTACTCAGATGCTGCTGTGCTCAAAATGAGGCTTCCTCCAACCCCCTGTCAGGGTTCCTCATGGCAGAGGTAGATAAGTGGTATATCAGACCTCCGCCTTCTTCAGCGGCCTTGTCACATGCTCCCCGAGGACTAGACACAGCAGCCAAGAACATCTCTGCTTACCTGTCATCTTATGCTGGGCCTCCACGCAGGGGAGGTGTCCCTCTAGCACCTGATTTTCATAACAAAGTGCCAGCCTGAGTCCTGCTTGTCAGAGAGTAAACCACTTGAGCTCTTCCTCTGCCGCAGCACACAATAGCTGCTGGCTGTGCTCTGCATCTCAATCCCTAAGTGTCTGCTCCCATCACGCTGGAGCACAGAGCGAATAGCCCAAGAGACCTGCCAAAACAGCAGCCCTGCTAAAATTGCCTACAGCTCTCAGATCTGACCACCAGAAGTTACTTACGAACCAGGATGTGCAACGTCAGCTTCTCACAGCAAAACCCTTGGGGAACTTGGACCCAACATGATGTCCTTGGCTGAATAAAAAGTGCTATTGCTTTCAGGGAGTTCAGAAGCACTGGGGGTGGTTCCAGTCAGGGATGTCCCAGGCACTACTTTGGATGTCTCATCTAAATAGAAGAGCGAATCCTCTTAGAGGGTTATGCACAGTGGGCATTTTCCCCTGTTGAAAGCGGGCACTTCTGTGTATAGGACAATAAGAACTCTTCCTGCGTTGTGATTCTCATTTGGCTAGAGCTGCAAAAGTCCCAAGTCTCAGCTGCAGCAGCATCCTTAATCTTAGGCTTTAATTAGTCCCCATCTTTATCCCCTCATTCCTGGACGTTTCCCTAAATGCACAACCAGAAGTACCTTGTGTATTGTCAGAACCTCAGTATCTATTCCTATTTTCATTTCATAGATAGGGAAAATGGGGAACAGGGGGCATGACTAGCTGCTACTAACCAAAGTTACAAGCAATGAACAAGTGCATGGAAATGTTGTACATGCTCTAAGCAAATACTCTTCTGTGTTTTAGTGTTGGCTAGCCAAGTCACTCACTGTGCTGATGGGCCTCTGGTTCAGCAAACCAGCTTTCTTAATGACAGATAAGTCATTATTATGGGCATGCCAGTATGAGGGCCAAGAAAAATATGCAAAACAAAACCTCACCATGGAATTCAGACATCCACATTACAAAATACAGATCTAGACTGCTTATGTGTGTGTATATACATATATAAACACACATACACACACACACACACACACACACACACACACACACACACACGTATGCCACCCTATCATTAGGGAACAAAATTTACAAGATGAATAATTATAATTTAAGTAATTTGCTTAATACAGTACCTAAAATTACTATCAGATAAACATTTCTTGAGAAGATCAAAATATATGGTTATTTCCTATTTTCCCATTTGGGTCTCTTTCAATTTGTAGAGTTTATTAGCTTGGTTCAGTGTCTTCGAGCATTAGTCAACATTTAAAGTGTAGGTTTTTATGATTCTGGGGGAAGCAATTGCTTCCAAGGGAGAAAACATTCTGTAAATTACATGTAAATGTTTTTACTTGGATGAGTTCTTTTGCATCTGTGCCGAGGATCATTTTACTTTACACGGGAATGAAGGTTTTCTATGATTGAATGTAGTAGGCATGCTTGTGTATCTAATTTCTACTTCATTTGTACCCAAGTCTAGCAGACACAAGGGGCATTTTGCTATAATGTAAGTGCTGCTTAAAAATAAAATAAAATTATAATAAAAAGCTAAGGATTACTGTGCCATTTCTAATTTTATTTCAGAGCAGCCCTCAGAATGGGTTGGAGCAGATCTGAGTCGTGCAATTCTGTCCTTATGATGTTTTAAAGATTCAGGCCATAAAGACTTCATCCTAGGGATGAAACACACGAAATGCTCAGAATTCTGTTGACTTCAGAACCTCAAAGGGCTCCTCCTGTCCTTCGCAAGTACTGTTCAGAGTGGAGTATGTCCTTCCTGTGTAGAAGAGTGTTCTATACAACATTTTCATTTCTGTATTCCTGCATCTCTGGGATTAGCTAGACATTTAAAAACATTGGATATTTAAATATCCAAAGGATTATAAAGGTACCAATTAATTGTGTTGCTTCTGTTTGCAGCATTAAAATCTTCCAGAGAAATAACCAGCTCTGGTCCCCATTTGTTAACGGTGAAGGAGAGGTGCCATTCAGCATTAATCAGTTGCTGAAGTGAAAACACTGGTTTAGGTTTTAATTTTATTGTCCCATCACTGATAATGGAGTGATGAAGGTCATTAAAATGTGAAAAGGCATATGGATACTTGATACTTCCCAACCCAGAACCAAAGACGTCTTCGGTATTAATCATATTATATCTACATTATTAAATGCTGTAAATTAATGGAAGTTTGTAACGTACAAGTGCAGAAGCCAACCTCTTCTAAGCTTCTAGTCTTTAGCAGTCAATTCCTCTTTATGGTGTCTTCTTGGGTGCAGTTATCTTCTCTGAGCACATTTTGTTTTCCATAGCCCCTATTCTTCCTTCGTTTTCAGTTTTTTTCTTCCTTTGGTTACCTTGGGGAATAATGCTGGAATTTACCCTGACAACCGGAAGAACACAGGCATCTTGCCCAAGACAAGATTAGTTGGCAAACAGAGCCGCGAGTCTACATTTCTCCAGGTTGGCACATTGAAATTGGTGCTGGTCCAAGGTGAGGAGGACACCTGAGAGAGTGGAATATGCCCCTTGGGATCCACCAAAGTACCACTTTCTAACAAGCTCCCCCATGAGGCAGGTAGGGAGCAAAGGCAGCCCCCACCCCCACCACAAATAAAATAAAGAGGATTTCCCAGAACACCACATGTGCCCTATTTTGGAAAGGGCTACATTTTCACCTTTGAGGCTCTGCATGCTTCAGTCTCTGATAGTTCAGTTAGTTACCTGCTGCAGACTCTTCATACCCATCATAAATAATATCATCTTTTTTATCACAAATTAGTTTGAAACTCATCTCAAGTTCTCCAAAGTGCAAGTAACTGTTGGATGTGTTAATGAATCATTGAAACAGACCATCCACTTTGAAATAGAAAGAAAGGGTATCAGATAATTTTTTAAAAAAAGCTTCTAAGCTTATGTTTACTTTCTTCAGCTTTTGTTTGTCTCATCTTATTTCAATTTAATTGCTTTGTATTGTCCATGGTAATTATACAAACACTAATTACCTGAATCCATTTAATTCTGTGGCATTCAGTGTTATCCATCAAATGTTCTTTTGAATGACAATATCTAAATATGAATGCATGGCTTAACTGTCTGTAACAGGATTTGCATTATTGAGGAGTTATCATCTTGGAAAGTACAGAAACTTGAAACATGTATTCACCATAGCTTTATTTATTAATAAGATAGACGCTATTTCCACCTTAGACGATGCTGCTTCAAATCCTGCTTTAAAACCAGGATCTTACACCCTTAGGATTGGGGAATGGTGAATCTTAATTTTTAAAGTTTTAAAATCATGTTCTGCTCCAATTAATTTTATAAATCTGATTATCAGCACACTCCTCTCTGCTGCACTGACAGTATTAGTTTTACTTCTCAGCTGGCCTCCCAAGAGAGTCTTTAAAGTGTTGTACCATTCCAGTACATTTCACTCAAGTTCAGGTGCATGCTCAAAGACTGTGGTATTTTACTTAACAAGTTTCAACATGTAGATTTAACTCAACTCTCCCTTCTCTAAAAATAAAATAGATCTGGGTCAAGATGGCAAACATAACAAATACTTAGTTTATAGTCTCACCTAATTCCTTCAGAAAGAAATTTGTACTAATCATCTTTTTAAACTTATTGTTTGAGAATTTTGTCCATGCATAAAATCTGCTTTAATCGAATTCACCCCATGCCACCGCGTCGACTCCTCAAACACCCTTACCACCACTCTTCCCTTCCAGCTTTACTTCTGCTTAACACTGCCAGTATGTGCCTGGCTGTTGGGCCACCCACTGGATCATGTGCAGCCTAGTAGAACCTCATCTCTGAAGAAAACTGACTCTCCTTGCCCAGTTGCCTTCTGCTGTCAATAGGTTCCCATCTAGGGGTAGGACTTTGGGAATCAATTGTGGAATTTTGTAGGCTTGATCTTGTTTGGATCTTGTGGGTATGGTGACAGACACCACGAGTTCCTGTGTGCAATGGCTCTGTCAGGTCTGGAAACCACTTTCATGGACCTTTAAGATAGACAACAAATATATGAGAGAGCTAGAAATTTAGATGAACCTCAACTTTTTTCTAAAGCAACCAAGATCAGATCCATTGGAAAGGAGATGCTCAAAACAAAATACAAAGCAACAAGTAATGAAACATGTCCACAACTACTTTCAATACTACCCTGATAAAGTACAGGGAAGGATTAGCACTGGGGTGGGAATTCCAAGGGGCTTTCCAAGCTCCAGAACAATAAATACAAGACGTGGGAAAAGCCTTCCATTCATGGCCATTGTGACTACGTAGCAGCTATCCTGGAGCCACAGAAAAGTTTTGTTTTTTTTTTTTTTTATCCTTAATTTCTGTTGTTCCGTGGGCAGCAGCAGACTCTCTGATCTTATGGAGAAATTCTTCTATATTTTTAAAGAGCATATAATCCCCAATTGCATAAATAATTCCAAAGAAAATAAAATGCTAGAGAGCTCCCTGTCTTGTTCTTTAAGGCTAGCATAGCTATAGGCTAATCTTACTTCTGTATTTAGATGCAACAAAACTGATTATGTAAAATACAAATCCAGAAACATATTTAAAACCACCTTTCACAGGAATACAACCGTGACTCATTAATTATTCACTAGATTATATTACATCAGAAATTAATAGCACATTAAATGAACTGGAAAAGAACTGTAATTACAAATTTAAAAAAAAAAAGTCACATGCCCATTTCTATGGATGTACAATACTGCTTTTGATGTAATTCAGTCCCGGATTCCACAAAGCAAGGAAACAGAAAGGCACCCCAAAAGAAGAAAATGAATTCTCAGAGCATATTCAGACTTGAAAAGGACTTGATAGATACAGGGCATGTATCACAACCAAGAACCAAGCTATTGACAGTTTACCACTACTGTTACTAGGGAAAGAAAAGTCTACATGGCACACGACACTAAGATGACTGTCTTGGTGGACCTGTCCCAGTGGAATCCCTTCATGAATGTGGAACCTGTGGCTTCCAGCCAACAGAATCCGACAGAAGTAATGGGACAGCACTCGTGGACTCTGAAGACTATCTGAGATTCCATCTTGCCAGCATGGTTATTTTCTCATTCTCCTACTGACCCAAGGTCAGTTGCTGGATTATGAATTTGCACAGAAAAGGGCTAGATGTCAAGGAACTCGATGTCAAGATCCAGCCACAGAAAGAAGACTGTATTTAACAATCAGGCAAAAATTCTAAAGATTTTATCCTGCTAGTGATGAACTAAAGCCTACCAACATCTTCAGTAAGCATGGATGTGGGTTCTCTTCCAGTCAAAGTAGGAGCTGGCATGCAGCCGAGGGCCACCTTGATTACAGCTCCCTGCAATCTTAATACAAAGAACCAGATGTGCCCACAGAACGAGTGACTGTGTTTAGTAGTCTTAAAATAATATTTTAACAATTACAGTAATAAATGAACAATGGATAACAGAGCCTATTACCATTACATTTTTTAACACTTTAAGTTTTTTTTTAAATGATGTAATTTAAAAGATTCATTAGCATGCAATAAACCGTGTTTCAGTTAGCAATCTGATAAATTCTGACATATGTATGCAAACACAAGAACAGTGTAGTGACTAATCACATTCAAGTTCTTCAGGGCTCCTTGTGACCCCACTCCTCTCCCTCATTTCCAGATAACCGCTATTTGCCTTCTATCAATACAGGTCAGTCTGCATCTTCAAGAATTCTAGAATGGTCTGGTATTGTGGATTCCACCTATAATACTGGTATTCAGGAAGCTGAGGCAGAAGGATTATGTGAAGCTAAGGCAGGCTACATAATGAGTTCTGGGCTAGCCTGGGCTACAGAATGAGACTTGATTTCAAAACAATGGCAATAAAAATGACACTTGTATATAACATTATGTGGATTTAAAAGGTAATATTTAGGGATATTTGTGTATATTCACATACATGCATTCAATAACAATGAAAAAAGAGGCTGTGAATTTGAAGGCGAGTGTGGTATATGGGAGCATTTGGAGGGAGGAAAGAGAAGGGAGAAATGTAATTGAAACACAGTCTCAAAAATAAACAAAAAATTGTGCTAATACTTCCAGAATATTCTAGAATTATTTTGTGGTCTGTTTTTTTTTTCACCCATTATAATTCAGCCCTGTAAATGTGTATATTAATGGTTCATTCATTTTTGCTGAGTGGCAGTGCGTTTTATAGAAAAAAATACAAGTTTTTTGGTCTGCTGAATTTTTATATGTAATATAACGAACACTTCTGAGCATAAGCATGCAAGCCTTTATTTGAATATGTGCATTCCTTTGTCTGGGAAGAATAAGTAGGCATAGAGCAAGTAGGATCCATGTTTTAAATATTCAAATGTTAAGAAAATGGCAATTTTTTTAAACGCACAAAATTATTGTACCATTTTACACTTTCACAGGCAGTATGGGAGAATTTCTTTTCTTCCACATCCTGGTCATCATTGTCTGGCCAGTTAGATATAGATATTCTGGTATGTACACAGCACATACCTACGTGTAACATCTCCTGTGATTTTAATTAGCATATGCCTTGTTACTAACGATGGGGAGCATTTTCTCGTGATCTTATTCTCCACCCATGTATCTTCTTTTGTAAAATGTCTCTTTTAATTTCTTTTGGTCTGCTTTATATTGAGTTGTAATGTTGTTCAAGTTTTTGGATAATTTGGAAAACACAGGCTCCTATCTGTGGACTTGGTTTTTCATTTTCTTGTCAGTCTTTCAAGGAACAGAAAAGTTCTTTTTCTTTTCTTTTTTTTTTTTTTTGAGACAGGGTTTCTCTGCTGTAACTCTGGCTGTCCTGGAACTCACTCTGTTTACCAGGCTGGCCTCGAACTCACAGAGATCTGCATGCCTCTGCCTCAAGGTGTGTGCCACATCTGTCCAACTAAGGAGCAGACGTTCTTAATTTGGTTGAATTCAACTTATCATTTTTAATAGTGAATCATCTTCTGGAAGATTTTTTCTATCTAGAATATCTTTGCCTTACTCAAGTTCACAAATTTCGCTCTAGTACTCTTTATCAGTTTGTACTAATCACATTTTCCATCCATTGCTAGTGAATTCGGATTTGAAAGACTACCGTCTTTGTAATCCATTCGGTAGGTCTGCGGTGAGTTCCCTCGGCTTGAGCCCAGAGGGATATCTGCTGTCATACACATCTTTGTTCCTGGGATATCGTGTCCCTTTTCACCATAGTCAATTGTAAGATTTCTTTTTACCTCTGCTTAAGCAATTTGACTATGATGTGCTTCAGTGCAGTCTTCTTCACAGATTTCTTGTATTTATGATTTATTGATCTTCTTGGATCTATAGTCAATGAAACAAAATATTTGTTTTGGAAACGGTTTGTCATTGTTTCTTCACAGCTTTTGGGTTCTTCCTTACTTCTTCCCCTGTGTGTACTCCAATTGCTTTTATAATTTGCCACTTGTTTCTCAGTCACTGATGATATTAGTTCATTTTCCATCGCTATAACAAAATATCCAAGAATGGGTACTTATACAAACTCCATATTTAGCTCCTAGCTTTAGAAAATGAAAGTCCAAAGTCAGTGGCCCCATTGACTTACTCTCTGGTGAGGACTCTCTTGGCTGGACATATTGTGGCAGATGGTCTTAAGGCAGAAATACATACAAGAGGAAGAGAAAGAAAATCAGAACACAGAAAAGGGCCTGCTGGGTCTTCTGCAACAAGCTACCCTCATGGGAATGAACTTGGCACCATAAGGATCACCTAGTTAATCCCTTCTAGGAGTGATCCCCTGATGATCTAATATTATTCTCCCTCTAGGTCTGCTTCTTAAATGTTCCACACCTTTTACCATCAGCAAGGCAGGAAAAGACTAGAATCTGCTGTGCTCAGAGCCTGTATAGAACCCAGAGTATAAGCATTCTCAGTAGCCAGATTATCTTTAGACCCAAATCATACCACTTATATTGCATTCAATTTGCCTTTGTTCTGGTCTAAACTCTTTATGCTGCAATTTTTTCATGTTTACTTGTTTTTGTGTGTCTACAATGTCGAATTTGCCATTAATTCCACCAATAATGTTTTAACTATACCTTTATTTTTGACCTTTAAATACTTACTTGGCTCTTTTTAGTATTTCCTATGTCTCTGCGTAATATGTCCCATACTCCCTTTGGCTTCCAAAATACATGCAATTCAGTTGTAATAACTGCTTCCATGTCTCTCTCTGCTAATTCCATCATCTGTGTTATTTCTGGGTCAGGTATTATTAGATACCAGGTATTTTTAATTTTACCTTATTGGTGGCTGGATTTTTGAATTCCAATATATTGCTTTGTTCTATCAAGAAATGTGGGTCAAAGGATTTTTCTCCTTTACTGAAGGGAGCTTCTTCTTAATGTCTTAAACATGCTCCCAGATCATGAGCTGACTACAGCTCAGATGTAATATGACTATGCAAAATGCTCACTGCTCTAGATAGGGAGGGATTGCTTCTGTTCCTTTCTCTGGCCTTGGTTGTTTTGTTCACACTCTTTTGTTTATTGGGACTCTGCTACATTGTCAAATGAAGATCTTTGGAGCTCTCTCTGTGCTTCTCTTTCCTCTTTGAAGTGCTGTCCTCAAGTACATCTGCCCTGGCATCCCCAGATTCAAATTCTGTCAGTGAACCTTGGGAGGATTGCCAGTTTCTATCTGACGCAGGCTTTAGAAGCTTTCTCCAGGTAGGAAAATGGGATAATTGTAGTGCACCTTTATGAATACAACAGTTAAATGTACGTTGTTTTTCTTGTTGTTGTTGTTTGTTGTTTTGTTGTTGTTGTTTTCCCAAATCAGGGCTAAGGAGATTGTTCAGTGAATAAGAGTACTGGCTACACAGGCCTAAGCACCCACATTCACAGTCTCGGCACCAACATAAAAAAGTTGGTCTTAGCATCACAAACAGCTGTAATCCCGGGGCTGTGGAGGTCAGAGATAGAATGATTCCAGGAGCTTCCTGGCTGTCAGTCTAGCCCAAGATTCAGGGAGAGACATTGTTTCATGGGAACAAGATGAAAAATGATATTGTAGGGTAGCCAACATCTGCTTATGGCTTCTGTATGCTAGAGCACAGATGTATACATTGGAACACACACTCACATCACACATACACGCAGACACACACACACACACACAGCACCATAAAGCAGGTATAAGGCCAAATGTAACAACAAGGAACAAAGCCACTCCATTTATAGAAAAAAAATGATATTATTTAAAATGTAAATTATCAAGAGAAAGACAGAACCTCCCATAAGAATAGTCTAACTCACAGAAGAAGAAACAGACATGGTTAAAAAGCATATACACTTACACTTGAGCTGAGGAGTCACCAAGGGAATAGAGACACAGAGGCATATAGAAACAGAGGCTCTTGGGGATTGTGAATTCTTGTGTGTATTTGGAAAGCCTTCTGGTAGAAAACAGAGAATTTCCACTATGATCTTAGATGTGTTTCCCCTTAGATGTGTTTTCGGACAGCAATTCCAGTTCGGGTGGCTGTCCAAATGTATACCTTTTTTCATATTGTGTATAAAAATTTTCAAACATGCTTTCCCTGAAAATAAAGTTGGAACCAAAAAAAAAAGGGGGGCATTAGTGGCAATAGAAAATGGCACATAGATGTTTCCAAAGCATATTATTAACTGCTAAATTATAGCCACACATACAGTAAGACTCTACTTGTGGTTTTAAAAATAACTTTGCATATGAGTACAGATTTTTTTTGGAGCTGTAAGAAGATAAAAAGGGAAGATAGAAAGGCTATGGATTTTATGCTGAACCGAAATTACCACTGGGGGAAGTAAGGAAATGTGGAGTGGGTTCCAGAGAGGCTTTTAAACTTCTACAACTCCTGTATTGGTTTAAGTTCAAGAACAAACGATCCACATGGGTTCTGGGGATGTAGCTTGGTTAGCAGAGTACTTGCCCAGCATGCACAGAGCCCTGAGTTCAATGCCAAGGATCACATAAACTGGGTATGGTATTACTGTACACTCATAGTCCTAGAACAGTGGAATCTAATGTCATTACACTCCCTCCCCATTCATATGGAGACCATCCTTTTGTCTTTGGTATCCATAGTGAATCCATTACCTGCCTGTTGATCCTCTAGTAGCTGTCTGTGCTGTTAGACTGACAGCAGCAGGTCATGGTACTTACACTGCATTAAGTCACAAGAGTAATGAATGATGACAATTCATAATGGCCAAGAGAAGCCAACACAGCTTCCTTTAAGAATCATCTCATAGCCGGGCAGTGATGGCGCATGCTTTTAATCCCAGCACTGTGAGGCAGAGGCAGGCAGATCTCTGAGTCTGAGGCCAGTCTGGTATACAGAGTGGATTCTAGGACAGCCTGAGTTATAACAGAGAAACCCTGTCTTGAAGAATAAGGAGGAGGAGGAGGAGGAGGAGAAGGAGAATCTCACCACAAGTAGAGCACACTGAGGTATTTTGAGAGATTACACTAACATAACTTTTATGACAGTATATTTTAATAATTGCTTCACTATTAGTACTCTTAGCCTTTCCCTGTGTCTGATTCCTAAGTTAAACTTTATCATAGACATGTATGAAGAGGATGAGGTATAGTGTATACAGGATCTAACACTATCCAAGGCATCCACTTGAAGTCTTAGAATGTATTTCATGTGGGTACGGGAGGACCACTGTACTTTGTGGGTAATTCTAAAATTAAAATGTGGAGAAATTGAATGCCACAGTGAAGACGGAGATCAAAATAAAGTCAAAGAGATGATACAGGTTTGAGATTTGTCGTGTGGAATATTGAGAGTTGGTTTACATACTCCTGGCCTGTTTTGGAGAGGACCTTGGGATGTATGGGAGCATAATAGAATTTTAAGGGTGGTGTCAGTCATTATTCATTTGTGCAATGTGTACTGGACTGAATGAGGAGATTAGAGGTGTAGCAGAAACAATTCCATTCGAGGAGGGAGGGAGGAAGAGGCTCTCAAGCCTGCAGCTTATTGTTAAAGACAGACAGGCAATACTGTGAGATCTAATGCAAGGAAATGGAGGTTTTAAAGATGAGAAATCCATTTCTGAACTCATTTAAGCTTTCTCCTCGGATATGAGTCTAAAAGCTCATCTGTTGTAAATATGCAGGGCTCTCCACGGTGACAGAGTTTAAATTGGAGCAAAACACTGATGGGTTTTGTGGGGAAGTAGAATTCCAGTGTGTGAGCCTGGCAAAAGGGAGTGAAGACCAGCCTTCTACCATGTCCAAACGTTTCTCCTGGCCTGCTTTCAAAAATCCAAATATTTCAAAAATTCTGCATTTTGTGCCAGCAAAATGACTTAATACGTCAAAGCACTTGCCACCAAGCCCGAGGACTTGAGTATATCTCTAGGGCATACAGGGTAGAAGGAGAGAACGTGTTCCTGTATGTTTGCTTCTTCACACATGCGATCCAAGTGTACAAATGCGCACACACACACACACACACACACACACACACACACACACATCTATATCTATATATTCACAATATATACACATATATGAATTTTTCTGGGATATTTGTTGTTTAAGTAAATATTTGTTGCTAGGACAGCAGCCCTGCTTGAGTTTGAGTACACCAAGCAAGCACTTGACAGCAAGTCCAGGTTCCCCCGGTTTGGAGATAGTCAGCAACCATCTTTTCTCTCCCTCCTGTTTTTCTTCATTTCTCCCTCTGCCCTTCCTTCTTTTCATTGTTTTTTTTTATTATTTTCCTCAACTCAACAACAGTTTATTGAGAAGTTATTATGTTTGACATTTTACAGTAGGATGCTGAAAAATACCCAGGGAACCAGGGGCGAACCATCACGGCTCCCACCCCCTCACGCTTCAGCTGTTCTCCCAGAATGGAATACCTCGATGTCAGATTTGGCTTTCCTGTTGTGGGGAATATATTCTGATTAACTGACTTATAAGTATGCAAGGCAAATGAATTTACATTTTTGCTTATAAATCAAGCCCTCGGAAATACACTTAGTGTGAATTACACACGTTGGATAGAATGTTGTTTGCATTGACACAGGTCATCTTGAGGAGACCCTTTCCGAGTTCCCGTCTTGAGTGTGAGCTTTTCCCCATCTCTCAGATGCTAAGGCAGGGCTCCAACTAGGATTCGGTTGGTAGAGTGCTTGCCTAGCATCCTTAAAGCCCTGGTTTTGATCCCCAGCACCACACACACTAGTACATGGTGGCACATCCCTGTAATCCCTACTCAGATCAGATCAGGATCAGAAGTCCCTTGGCTATCAGAGTTTAAGGCCGGTCTGGTGTACATGAGACCTCATCTTTAAAAAAATAATGCTTAGAAAATATGACCTTAGGTGATGGCTACAATGGTCTGGTTGCCAATTTGTTAAAAATAATGACCAGGGACTTGGAATAAGATGGGATAGGAAAGATGCCATTGTAATATGATAGGAACAGATCTGGGGTAGCCACCTCGGCGGGCATGTACCATACTTAAAGCTTCTTTCTGATGGATGTGGTGCATCCCTAGACTTTGGCTTTAGTCTTTTCGCATAATACTCCTCTCTGGGCTTCTGAAGTCATCAATTCTAGGTAACTTCAGCCACTACCACTTTGTAACAATCATTCACATCTTTGAAGCATCAAATATGTGTTAGAATTGTGATTAGTATTCCATACCCTCACACCCCCACTGTGAGATAGATGGTATTGTCTCCATGTAGCCAAGGAGGAACATGAGGATTAGAACATTTGAGTAACTTGTCTGAAGTCAAGAAATTACTGAATCGTGAAGTGAGAACATGAAGCCAGAGTCTTTCTACAGAGCTTCTTCTCTTAACCATCCAGCTGCCTCACCATTATTTTTTAAATCTTTTAAGATTTATTTTATGTGTATAAGTGATTTGCCTGCAGGTATGTTTGTGCACGGAGTGTATGTCGTCTGGTGCCATTGGCAGTCAGAGGAGAATATCAGATCCCTTAGGATTGGAGGTACAGATAGTTGTGAGCCACCATGTGGGTGCTGGGAACTCAACCTAGGTCCTCTGCAAGAAGTGTAAATATTCTTAACCATGGAGCCTACTCTCCAGCTCCACTATTTCAGTTGTACAAATGAATATGAAGAACAATGAAAAATATAAGATTATATAACCCAAAATAGTTGTCCTGGGCTCAAATGTACACTAGTTGTGGGGCTGGGGTGGTGGCACAATGGGAAAAGTGTTTGCCAAGCAACCATGACAATCGAGTACAGGTCCCTACTGTCCATATAAAAGCCAAGCAAGGCAGCAGGTATATAACCCAACACTATGGAGGCGGGCTGGTCAAGTGGACATGGTCAAGGTGATACGATATTTCTTTCATCTCACTTTTCATTGTTAAAAATTATTCTGTGGCAATGCATTGGTGCCAGACTTGACTCACTGCAGACCAGCTTCCCCGTTCCAGCATCAAAATAGTAATTGGATTTGTTTGGCTCACAGGGAAGCTACCAAGAGGAGCCCAGGCCAGCCCTACACATGGGCCCTGCCTTCCCTTACAGCCGCTGAGATACTATCCATAATATATTGTCATTTGGAGGTGGCAAAGTCCTTAACAGCTGTGAACGTTACAAGTGCAACAATAAAATATGATTTTTCTCTCCTGGAAAATGCCCTTGTTACAGTGCTCCAAAAATGAGTTAGAGATGATTTCTTTGTTGCCCCCGTGGACCTCTCCCTGGAATGTATTCAAGGCTCTCTGTAGCCTGCATCCTTATAAATGTATTCTTGTCAGGTCTAGCCATGTATCAGGTTCCCAGAGTGAAATATGAGAATGGAAATGGAAGCGATATCAGGTGCTGACACACTCGCCAGAGGAATTCAGAATGAAGCAGGCGGTCCAAGCAGCCGGCCCAGGACAGAGGATCGCAGGTGGCAGCGGCTGCTTCCCTCTCGCCCCTGCTCCTCAGATGCCACAAAGCTGAGCAAATAAGAGTAATGGGAAGCTGGACCCCATCACCCTGCCTCGTCCTGGCCACTACTCATACATCAGGCACATGGTGCCTGAGCACGGGAGATGGAAAACTAGGAGTTGCCAGCTGGATCCGACCTTGGCTAGGAGAGAAAATCAGATCACCTGAAAGGCTCCCGCAGTGATCAGATGCAAGCTTTTGTGAGTGGGCAGAGAAAGCCACACCATATCCTGGGAAAATTGAGCTTAGAGTTTGCTTTCTGGGGGTGTTCTGGCAAACAGCATCCTATGATCAGGGAGATTTGTAAGGTCAGTGGGCCATTGGCACTCAGATTTCATTAGCAATAGCCAGAAGGAGTATGCTGTATACAGCATTGGCAAATCAATTCTATTTTATAGGGCTTCCCTCAATCTTATGTAATGTCTCTGGAAGTAACATGTTCTCCACAGAATCTGACTTCCTATGGACTCAGGAAACTTGCATTTTCCTGTTACTTTGTGAAATCCCCAATAAGTTCCCCAAATTGTGAGAGTTAATATTGATTGACAGCTTGATAGGATGTAGTACCATATAGAAGACAACCGTCTAAGCGTATCTTTTGGTAGATCTGATCTTCAGATAAATAAGGGAACCTCAGAAAGGAGCCTCATGCAGTGTGGACACAGCAACATGCTGTAGTTTGATGAACCATTTTGTATGCCTCAACAACCTCAACAACAAGGCGGCGGTTGGGAACGGTTGAGGGATAAGATGACTAAGGCCTGGTTCCGACCCCCTGTAGCTCCTCATCGCAGGGACACTCCAGTAATAAGATGAATGTCCAAAGACAAGGGCTGGACTCTGTTCTGAGCTGAGGGAGCTCAGAGATGGGACCATTCATATTGCCTGTTGGCTTGAAGGAAGATTCCATGGTGCAAACGAGGTCGATCTCAGCCTCTGACAGGAGTGCACACTTAGCCTACAGAGCAGGAGTCTCAGCAAGATGGTGGAAACAACCTAGCTAGGGACAAGTAAGAAAGAATGTGGAGAAGGATTACATAAAAAAATAAACTGATAAAAGGAAGAACAAGAGGTTGTGGTTTCCAAATCAGTAGTGTTGTTTATATCAAAGTAAGAATAATAAATATTCTCCTGGATAAAGTGTTATAACATTTCTTTCAGAGAAATCGCCAGAAGAACATAAAGACTTTTATATTATTAATATAATTTATAAATTATATATTTATAAATTATAAATTATATATTTATATTTATAAAAATATAAATTCACCAGCAGTTTATACATTGAGATTTGTAGCCACAACCAAATATCCTCCAAATGCCCTCCAAATATTCACAGCACCAGTAAAGAAACACTGATAGTTGCTACAACATGGCTTGGGCTAGCCTCAAAAATATACTGATTAGATTAGGCAGCTGCTCAAAAAAGACCATATGTCATATGACATATATGAAATACTCAGCTGAGATTACCTACACAGGACATCCACAGCCTATCAAGGAAGAGGGAGGGGCTCATGAGGCCCCACCCCTTCCTGAAGATCTATAGGCAGTTAACAGTTTCTGGGAAAGAAAAACATATTCTCCAGTGGGGTAACTATTGCTAAGTTGCTGTCCATGCGTCTATAAATAACCATCGCTCACTCATGTTCTTGTCCCTGCTAGTAACCCTAGCTAAACTCATTGGTTGATCAAAGGAAACAAGATGAACCCACAGTCACTGGAATCTTGTGATTCAATGCTAGACAACCAACTTTCTGGCTATAATGTGAGCCTAGATTTAGATTTTGGTAAAGGGAATGGATCCACTGGGTAGGAAAAAAATTCTACCAAGTACCATGGAGTTGTATCTCAGCTTCCACCAAGAGGTTAGCTCTCAGAGTGTCTGAAATTAAGATAAACAATCCACAGGGCTCTCAGTTGGACCCGTTTCCCTGTTATGTCATCAGAAGGGTCCTGACACACTTCCATCATAGCCACTTCCTCATAATACAAATCCCCATTTACTAGAGAAAAAACCAAGGCCCCGGAGCACGGGGTGAGTGACCGCAAGCCACACCATGACTAGGCATCTGAGTCAGGCTGTGATCTCTGCTCTATGCCAGTGCTCTTTGCAAAGCACCCTGTGTTAAGGGCTTACCTTGAAGTCAAGGTTGAAAATAAATCATACTTGACCATTTTCTACATATGTTTAAATAGGGAAAATATCCTTTGGGCAGCTTAGGGGGAGAGAACCAGCAGCTATTTGGAGGAATTAAGGCTGGTGGAGATGTCCAAGAAGTATGCCTGCCTCCTCTTGAAGTTGAGTTTGGGAACAATCCAGGAAGGTTATCCTATCTAATATCTAATGTGAGTGTAATTAGGCTTACTTACAGGTGTACGGGTGAAGGGTTACTTATAGGATAATAGACAACTTAGCAGTGGCTACAACACTGAAGAAAATGTTTGTCTCTCCTTCAGCTCCCTAACTGCCTTTAGACTCTTAGGAAGGGATGGGGCCTTATGAGCTCCTCTGTCTCCACAATATAATGTAGATAAGTCCAATCTCCTGCAAGAAGTCATATGAAGGTTAAGTACTCACAGTTGTGTGACTTCATGACTGAAATGGTCATGTCGAGCCTAGACAGGGTTCCACAACACTCCATCCCTTCTTCCAGCTAGTACATTCTTTCCACCCCTCTTTTATGATGTTCTTTGGGCCTTAGTTGGGGTAATACGTTTTGCCTTCAGCAACGTTCAAATACATTGAACCTTCAGCAGTCATTTAGTCTCAGTATTCGGGCTAGTTCTAAGTCTCTACAATAATTGCAACTCACTTCAAAAAGAAGCTTCTTTGATTGGCATAAACAAGAATATTTAGAAGGTAACTTAACTGTCTCATTATGTATATTTAGCTCAACCACAAGAGTAGCTTCCTGTGAGTTCCGTTTCTAGAGTGATTATCTGTGCGTCTCTAGGAACGCCAAGTCTGGATTGTTTCATCAGGTTGGTCTTTGTCTCCTAGAAGTACCTGGAAAGGACACGAATTTCAAGATAGAAATATTTTTATCAAATTCACCAGTAACTCAGCCATTAAATATTAGCATCTGTTTATGTGAAGCTCTTCATACTTCCTATAATATTGCCTTTCTTCTTCTCCTTTAATTTCTGACTCAGAAAATATTTTAGTTTCAAGTTCTCTTTTTAAATCATCTGATTTTACTCCTTGAAAAGGCTACAGTTGATCTTTAGGAACATGTTCATAAATACATTCCTATATACATATACCCTGATAATTAAGAAAGTAATGTCACTCTTCATCCAATCATAAAAGCATACTGATTAATGAGTATGAAAATCAAATAAGATAATGAGCATTAACTGTGCATTGAAAGTTGTAAATCAATTTCCTCATGCAAGATGTTAATGGCCAGATCTGGACTAGATCCAATTGGGGGCTATTCAAAGAGCCTGAATATGTAAGAGTTGTAGGACTCTAGGTAAGCTAAGCTAGAATAGGAGCTATTCAAGATAGATGACAGAAACCTTATGTCTTCGGGACGCTGAAGCCTACAGCATCTTGTAAGGCTTATAGAGTGTGTGTAGATGTTTAATTCATTGCTAACATTTAAGAGAAGTCACCAAAGTACACTTCTAAATGCTTGTATTTAAAATTAGCATACTTGACAAGGGTAGTTTTGCATACATGGTCCTTTCACACAGTTTGTAAATTTTGTCTTTAAATAAATGATAGCTATATAAATTTGGGGATTTTTCTTATATTCTTGCTCTGCAGCAACCAAAAGTTCCTTAGAGACATGTAAGTTCTCCAGTATACCCCGGGCTTTGACACTTTCCTGCCTCTCCATACCATACTTGAAGTCATTTTCATAGTATCCTCTGGATGTGGAATGATTTCAGGGGTTTTAGAAAAGTCTTCCCTTTCAGAAACCTTTTCTATTTGCTCTCTGGAAGTTAGGATTAGCCAATATGCCACAGTTAAATAGACAAAACTCATACTCCAGGTAGAAGTAAATTAGTCACACCAAATGCAAATTGCTGTGTAGCAGTAGCTACTATGTGAGCTCAGCAAGAAAGATAAGGAGACATTTTCATAGATGCAAACCCTGCCAGACCTCAGCAGAGGAAATCATCTGTCATGGCAAGCTCCATACTTGACCATGGAACCCAGATCATCTGATCTCAGGTGTTTTTATTGATACAGAAGTTCCTTCAGTGTTCCAAATGCTCCATCCTCTCATCCAAAGGCCTATTTGCAGAATGAAGGAAACATGTGGCTTAGTTTCATCTCATAATTCTAGTAGCTGAGCTGTGTCACCATGATGGTAGGGAACTCAAGACCCAAGAGGACCCCACAACCCTTTAATGGCCAAGCTATGTCACCTTTATAGTGGGGGAACTCAAGGCATGAGGGGAAGTGTTTTCTCCTTGTTGCATGAGACTGTGGGAGGGAGGGACTACAAGAATTCCTCGAGGACAACTTTGTTCTTCCACAATAGCTCTGCCAGGGAGCAGTGAGCAGGTGCACGTCATGAGAAAGCAACTATCTTAATCACAGATTCACATAAAGCCAACACCTGCAAATAATACAAACTGCCAAGGCCTAGGCAGCCCTTCCCTGAACAATGTACAAAACAGTTATTATAAACATAACTAGAAATAAACTTCTCCAGCATTGGTGCATTGCTGAGTTGGTTCTGTTTCCTGTAGACATTTTTGAGGAGCCCAAGGGAGACTGACATCCTTCTGCTGGGACAGTGAAGGGTTTTGGAGAAAGAAAGAATAATGGAATCGAGAGTCCATTGTGAAAATCAAACAATATCTGCTTAATAACAGTGTTGGATTTCATGTCCTGTAAAACTGTATCAGCCCCCATGAAGTCCCGATAACTGAATCCTAATCTGCATTTCTCCAAAGCTCCACCAACAGCCTGCACCTTGGAAACATTGTAACTGACTGCAGCGGAAGGATTGTTACCATATCTGCCAGGCTTCCAAAGAGGATCGTAAGAGTCGGAAGGATGTAACACATTGCTAAAATAAGCTAAAATGGCTCCCACAAACCAGAGATTACGATTATTTCCCTGATGTTGAGTTGATAAGGGTTTATAAGCCACAGTACATTCTCCAAGACACACGAGGAACTTGCAAAAGCTCACTGGGAAATGAGCCAATTCTGCTATTTTGTCTTTTGTCATTTCACTGCTGATGTAAATGCACACACACAGGTCATTCATAATGAGCAGCACACAGCAGTAAAACCATCTCTTGTAATGAACAGCACGGCCCTGGAATGTGATGCCGGAGCAGGCGACATATCAGAAAGGTGTCTAATGGGGGCTTGGTCAGCAGGTCATCTGCCAAAGGGAAATGAGGAACTGGAGTAGTTTCCTAGACGATTCTGGAAACGCAGAGGCGCTCTATTTTCTCACTAATCATTCCACATATTTATGCCACTCTAAATGTAGGCAGCTCACCTACTCAAACACAGCATGCCAACCTCTTCCCGGAAGACCCGAGGCAGGATGGGGGCCCGGTGACTCCCTGGGTTAGCTAGAAATGTCATGCCATTCACTATTAATATTTTTTAAAGGATAAAATTAGAGGCTGGCCCCTAGAAGAATTATTATTCCCTATAAATATTTTTGCCTAATCTAGTTTTCTTTATGATGAAAGCAAACAAAGAAATTCTCGTGTACATATTTTAATTTGCTATTCAGACCTAGGTAGGGTATCTGCAGCTCAAAACCTGACTCATGCAAAGGAGGTATACCGCTGTACTCACAGAGTAGATGGTGTCAATCCCTCCTACTATGACGGCAGGATTCAAAGCATAGCTTCACCGACTACTAACCGCTTCATTCTGATCCAGTCAATTAATTGATCTGTTCCTAAATTCCTCTGCCTGGGAATTGGGATACTAACACTCAGTCTCAAAAAGATAGGAAAATAAAAATATTATATATATATATATATATGTGTGTGTGTGTGTGTGTGTGTGTGTGTGTGTGTGTGTGTGTGTTTAGTGTATATATATTAATATATATAAATTCTTCTATAAATTTTATTAGTCCTTTGAGAATGTCATACATTACATTTTGCTCACATTCACCCTTCAACTCCTTCCTAACATCCTTTCCATACTCACCCAATTTTGTGTCCTTTTCCTTAAAAATTATGAGGGAATTAGAGTGATGAAGTGCCTGCCTAGCGTGCTAGGGCCCCGGGTTCAATCCCCAGCACTACATAAAACAAGTACAGTGGCACTCACTTATAATCTCTATAATCTCAGCACTTAGTAGAGAGAGGCAGAAGGACCAGACATTCAAGACCATCACTGGCTACATAGTTATTCAAGGTCAGGCTGTACTATAGGAGACCCTGTCAAGAAAGAAAGAGAGGGGGAGGGGGAGGAAAGAAGGAAGGAAGGAAGGAAGGAAGGAAGGAAGGAAGGAAGGAAGGCAGGCAGGAAGGAAGGGAGGAAGGGAAGGAAATTAGTTTAAAAAATAGTGACTGGCCCAGAGTATGCACTCAATATTTGCCAGTTAATATTTGTTTATTCCTTTTTTCATCTACACATCATATAGACCCGTGTATTCACAGGGAAGTGTTCCAGTTAGTTGAAATAGTACATTGTCTAAAGCACACTTATCTCAGTTTTTAATGAGTAGGCAGCATTTCTATACCGATAAGGCAGCTTGTCAGTTTTCATTGCTTCTGAGTCTAGAAATGGCAATTCTGAGATAACAGAAGAACTTCCGTTGTATGCATCAGCCTGCTCTGATCGCTGGTTGTAATGTGTTAAGAGACAACGCTCATTCTATCATGGTTTCCCTCCATTATGGATTAAATAGATGGTTTTTACGTTGTGATGGAACCTTTTCTACTCACCCGTGGGTACTGAGAATCTTCAGTCAGGGCCGGGAGCTAAGAGAGAAGGATGGACACCTGTGTTCAAAGAGTGAGCATGAGTCTAAAACGGACTCCAAGGATGGAAGCTAGCATAGGATCATGCACGTATTCAGCTTTCGTTTTCCAGGCAGAGGAGGAGGCATGTAGAGCCCACATCATTCCCGCTGCAGCTGGACTCCTATCCATTTATTCATGCCAACTTCCTTATGTTTCATTTAGAACTGCTCACCAAGGTGATGGCTCCTGAGAGTGCCCTTTGATCTCCACACACATGCACACACACATACGTGCGCACAAATACCTACGCATCAAAGATACTTTACAAAAACTAGATGAACGCTAACCCATCCCTAAGGTCTAATGTGTGTGAACGTTCTCTGGGAACGTGTACACTTGATGTAGCCTTGCAGAGTTCTCTGTAGTTCCTCCTCGTGGAGGATCACAGAAGCTCATTTGCAGAGTCTTGTGCTCTGGGCATCATTCAACAATGATTTAACCTCATATTTCCTGACTTATTTTTGACTGTGGGAACCCTTTTCTTCTCAGAGCACACATTAACCTGTTGGCAAACAAAGGATCTGCGAACACTCCGGGAACACTGATCCAAAGGCTTGGCTCCTTTTCCTTGTAGCTGTCATAAGTGATTCATGCAAATGAAAGAATTCCTTCTTCTCTTAATATGATTCTAATTGTGAGAAATAGTCTGTGATCTTGTATTTCATAGTCATTGCCCTAATCTTAGATGATGAGTTTCTTTTTAAAATATATTTATTACTTCAGCAGTATCTTACTCTTATGCAATGTATTTCAATCATATTCAACCCCAGACCCACCTCCTGCTCTCCCACCCCACCTGCCTCATGCATGGTCCTTTTGTTCTTTATAACAGCTGATCCCAATCTGTGCTGATATATATGCATAGATATAGGGGCAGCCACTGGAGCATAAGTAACCTACTGGAGCCAACAACAGACATCAGTTGTCAACGGGTGAGACCTCGTGAGCCCCACCCCCCCACCCATTCTAGAGTGTTGACTGGCTTGGTCTTGTGCAAGCCTTCTGCAGACTGAAAACTTGTGAGGTCATGACTGCAGAGTTCTTGGCACAGTCAGAAGACACTGTTTTACGCCAGTCTTCATTGACCCCTGGCTACTACAATCTTACTGCACCCTCTTTCGTGATATTGCCTGGGCTTTGGAGGGGTGAGGAAGCCTATATAGATGTCCCATTTGTGGCCAAGAACTCCAAAGACACGTATTCTCTATATTTTGACCAATTGTGGATTTCTGCACTAACCACTGTCCACTTCACGAAGAAACGTCTTTGATGGGGGCTGAGGACTGTACTAGTTTGTGTGTGTAGAGTTACGTATTTAGAGGAAAGCTTGATGCTGCTTATTGAAATAATAGTAGTAGGTTCATGCCTAGGTCCTGTGAGCTCCCCAGTCATGGGTTCTTGGCCATATTTTCACTACCAGGCATATGATTTCTCCTGCGGAGGGAGCCTTAAATCCAATCAGACGGTCACTAGTCACCCCATAACCTTTGTGCCACTATGGCACCCATGGGGTATCTTGCCAGGCTGCTCTATTTTATTAAGCCTGCTGAGTTTATTGCAACTTGAAAGTTTCCCATCTAGGTGAGATTGTTGATGAATTTTCTCCCCAGACAGCTGGTACGGTAAAGTACCCTGTGGTGTTGCGAAAGCTAGCCAGTAGGGAAGAAGCTTTCATATCAATACTAGCTTGAGTTCTCCATGTTCTGTAATCAAACTGTGTGGTATCTTGAATGATGAAATTTTAATCATTCTCAAAGAAAATAATTCTTAAATTCTATCCAGAATTTTCAGGTCTTCTCCTTACATACCTTAAAAAAGAAATTTCTAGAAACTGTCCTATCAAATCCTGATTCTTATCATAATTATGTGTGTATCTATATGTTGCTGGAAATCAGAAATGATGCAAAATTCCTCACAAGATTCCACATTAAGCTAGTTTAAAAGAGGTACTTAATAAATATTTGGTGAGACAGACGGAGCAGTGGTTAAAGGTACTTCTCTCCAAACCTGATGACTGAGTCCAAACCCCACATGGTGGAAAGAGAGAATTAACTCCCACAAGTTATCATGTAATCATCTAATCTCCATATGAATGACATGCCCTATAGGTTGAATGCACGCGTGTGTGCGAGCAAGCGCGCGTGCACACACACTTATAAAATAGATAAATAAATATGCAAAACTTTATTTATCTATTTATTTATTTATTTATTTCTGCTAAATTGCAAAGCTCTATAAGACGTCTAAGGATTCACTTTCCAGAAATGATCTTTAAGGCCATAACCTTCTTTGCCATCTATAACATCAAAGGGTAAGTTGTAGTGTTAATTATTTTCTCTATAAGGTCAGACCTTCAAGAGGAACCGCAAATCTTGAGCATAAAATTATAATGGAGCCACTGTTCCATGGCTAATTACTTATTAGTCATTTGATAGCTAATTTGATTAATACCATTGCTATAAACCTTTATGTTGATTTTGTAAAATGCATTACAAGATAGGTCAATATTCTGGCCCTCATTATATGGATGGGGAAAGAAGATGTAAAACTTTGATCTGATTGATTACTTCAAGGTCATTCTCAATGGTAATGATAAAACAAAATAAAATTCACCTACCCAATGTCTAACACAGTGAAGAGCTCTTCTGATTGGTGACACTGGAAACTAAAGAAGGGCACATTTTGGTTAAATATGTACTTTATTATAAATTGAGAAATTACACATAGCTGGCGGCATATTTTAGCAAGTCTTTCAATGTGGTAGATAAACCCACAAACGGAATCTTATTTAATGGCAGGTCTATGTAGGAAATGATGGAGAACTTGTGTAATATTCCTATGGATATTAGATGTATTAAAGAGTTTCTCAGATTAGGACTGGAGATGTGATTCAGTGGTTAAGAGCACTTGCTGCTCTCGCAGACGACTGGAGTTCAGTTCCCATCATCCTCATTGGACAACTCCAACTTCAGGGAATCCTACGCCCTCTTCTGGTCTTTGTGAGCGCTTGCACACATATGCACATAGACACATAAATAAAATAAATCCTTTTGAAAAGAATTCTAAGATCACTTACTATATTGACAGGCATTATGAATTTCCAAGGTAATTCATAGCGCCACAATATGGAAACATTCACATGTGTTGTCTCACCCAGTACCGACTGGCTGGACTGATTCTTCATTTCTAATTACTTCTGCATAATCCTCTGGGAACGAAGCTAAGGAGGCCAGGATGGACTGGCAGGTTTCTTCTACTTTTGGTCACAACTCTGCCATAGACAGCCTTTCTCTCCATCAAATACAAAGAACTTGCAAGAAATTTTCCATTTTGGACATCACCCTAATGGAGAGAGGGTGTATACTCTCCATTAGCAGTTAACTGAAAAGCAACACCATGATTTCAAAGCACAATTTATGAATGTTCTTATTCCAAAAATCAATTTTGGAAGAAATTTTAGAAAATACAGATGAGCAAAACTGACCAAAAAAAATCATCCCTAATGTTACCACCTGGGAGTAACTACTGTCAAAGTTTTTGTCTATGGGTTGATAAACCAATATAAAGTAGCCAAGCTGAAAAATAAAAATTCATGTCTCCTTAAAGACACAATCTTTCTCACTTAAATGAAATGTGAAAGGAGCTCCGGACCCCAGTTCTTAAACTATTTTAAATAAATGATAAAATAAATAAACTTCAGGTAAATTCCCCACATTTTGTGGGCTGATGGGATGCTTGTCTTATGGATTTTCACTAGGCCTGAGCACACTGTGGGTTTATGATCATCTGAGCCTTATTATTGGGCCAAAGCAATACGTAATTATCTCAAGTGCTATTCAAAAGTACCTTCCTTGAAACCCATTCGATTCTGAACAATTCAAGCTCAGTGTGGCTTTTATTCATTTTACCTCCTCATGCCTTGTATACAGTGAGAGCTCAGAAAATGCTCTGTGAATGTGTGAAGATGTGTTTAAACTACTTCAGCCATGAACCATCTGAAACCTGACCCTCGGGTGTCTCTGAGGGTGATGGTGACACAGTAACCTGTGTGCAACTGTCCAAGACTTGGGGATGTGTTTTAATGAGAATGAAAGAATTGTTTCTGGGGAATTTCCACTGTAATTATTCTCACTTCTCTACAAACACATTTCCCCCTGCTTGGATTCCTTTTGATTTCTTTTCTGCCTTCTGGCAGCCTTGCTAGAGCCTGGAGGCCATCCACGGGCTGAAAGTTCAGGTTCACATTGATTTCCACTTGTACTTGTGATGTTATAGTCATTTTCTCATCCATGTCCAAGTCTTCCATCCCTCACTGGTGAAATGAGGGGGTTGGAGTCAATGGCCTCTGCCTAGCTCTCCTTCCAGCTTTGCACTCCAGATTCCACAGATCGTCTTTCTGGCCAAGCTGACATCCCTTAAACGTTTCGAATGAAAAGAGTGCCAGAGCTGAAAAGCCATTCATCTAGTGAGTGCCACTGACAGGTGCCTAGAGCAACAAATCACTCTTGGGAGAATGGGTTCCCTGCTGAAGCTTGGCTGCAGCACTGTGGCTGGGAAGAGCAGTGGGTGGCGTGTTCTGTAAGGTCCTTTCTACCAGTCATCAGTGAGATAAGTATGCATACTTAAATAAAATCCTTACTTCACCTTAAGAAACCATCAAATAACATGCAACGCAGACATCCAGGGAAAAATTGCTCCAGGTTAACGTTTAAGTCTTTCTTCTAACATTGATGCAACCTATTTCCTGTGACATGCCGCAGGGGTCCAGCCTAAACTTCAGCAGAGATGATTGTAAAAAGCATAGTACTCTAGGCTGTCAGCTGTAGTCTTGGGATTGAGGTGTCTTTGTCCCTGCTAATAGTTTCTTCAAAGTTATCTGTGTGTAATAAGCCAGCGCAGTAGCTGCCTCTCCTCACCTAGACAGAACATTCTGATGTGCTAGGTTTGTCTGTGTGATTCATCCTCCTTCCACATCGTAATTGGATGCTGAATTCACAGAAATGGAGAGGAAAATGAAAGGGCCTCCCCTGAAGTTCCGTCCGTCCCCAAATTGCTTTTCACTTAAAGAAATAGTCTCCAAAGACAGCCTCCACTCCTGCATCTGGGCTGGTTTCCCACTGAACATATTGGGTGCAACCAAAGGTCTTAGTCTACCTTGAGGTAAGTGATCCCAGGGGCCACGTGAAGTCAATCAGTGTGGTTCTCACTCATGGCACGTGGCTCAGCCCCTCAGTTCACCCACTCCTTTTGGAATTTTCTACTAATGACTACCTTTATTGTTGCTGACATTGGTAGGACTAGGTAGAAATGGGAGATGATGCCCCATGGGCTAAGTGAGGTTCGAAAGATTCTGCTTGTACCTTTCCATGCATCTCTCCAAACCTCATGGTTAGCCAGCCCTCTCATAAGGACTGGACAGTCAGGCCTGACAAGAGCATAGGGAGCCCTGGCTGGATGGCTCAGGCATGCCAAGAAAATAGAGGGCCCTAGACTAGGAGAGATGACCTTTCCTCTCAGGTCTCCTTAGGGTCAGCTAGAACAAGGAGCAGTGAGGATAGCTGGTCCACTAACATGAGCTGGCTGGAAAATGAGATACAGAAGTTGGAAAACACCTCACCCATCACACCCTACCTCGGCCCTGGACTCATTGGACCCACAAACCATGTACACTGCTGTTTGTAGGAGAAGTCGCTGAGTCACCAGTCAGTGTATATATGGAAAGTTCACCCCATCTCCTACCTCTACCATTCCCTACCGACTTCTCCCAGCTCCTTTGCCTTTTCTTTATCTCTTTTCTCCTCTTTCTTCTCCTCCTTCTTCCTTCTTTGCTATTCTTTCTCTCTTCCTCCTCTTCCTTTCTTCATCTTCCTCCTTGATTCTTCTTTCTCCTTCCTCATCAGTTTCCTTTTCCTTCAGTTCCAAGGAGTCATCTTCTTCCATCGTGTGACAACACAGAGGAAATCATTATCACCATTATGGATTAGCTATTTAGTCAGTTCTTCAATTAAACTCTGCTTGTAGTATTTACTGATCTACACACTAGCATGCCGATTATATATTATATATTATTATATGTCATATTATCTCTTTCTCTTGGCTGAGCAATTGCTATTGAGCATCAATAAGTAACCTACACCTAGGTTGTAGGAACTCTTATGTCCACACGGGCACTGTGATCTGTGGGTGATCTTAAAGTTTAGCTCGATGCGGGGCACATAACGTGGAGAAGATGATGCTACAAGCATCGGATGGCCAATTCCTAGTTTGAGACTTGGTGGGGACATTACCGAGACCCAGCAGGGATGGCGCATATGGGAAAAAGCCTTCCACTGTTAATCCTGTTAATGACACCTTGGATTTTATGATACTATTTAAGTGATTCCTTTGACTGGAAGCCTTTGTTCCCATAAAAAGGCAATATTCCAATGAGAACAACATGTGAAATCTCGTTCTTGTGCACAGTTTGTTTTCTAGTTGTGTTCTTATTCCCTGCGATGCTATCTTTCTTTTGGCCTGTATGAATTGTCACATGCTCAGATGCATCCATTTTATAGAGCTTTAAAGCTGATAACCTGAACCAAAATGCACATTTTTTGGTGTTTTATTTTTCTTTTTTTGCAGTAATTTCAAAGGTGTAACTGAGCTTAGCCATAAATTGCTGGTTTTAGCTCTGCATGGCAGGCAGCATTTGATCACTGACAACTCTGTTTTCTTCATTGTTTCCTGACTAAAATCTCCACAGTTTCTATAAATATGTAAATTACCAAAATCACTAGTTTTCCATTATTTCTGCCCCTAAGCTGCTTAAAATGTTTCTATACTTCTGCATATGCAATGCACAACAGAGCAGCGGGTGACAGCTGACTTTGGCTCCATTATCAAACCTCTATTTAGCAACTACTTGTTTCAAAATTTCTGATAATAACTTTCCCCCAGGGGTGGGATCCACCACATCCTGTGCTCATGTGGGCAGAAGCCAGACTAGACCCATAGTACAGCAGGAACGCAAAGATGGGTGTGTGTTTGTGTAGACTGTAGAGATCTCATGCTACGAGCAATGCTGACTGTGAAGTCTGACTTTATGATAGGATGCAATTGGTTTTATTTTTATTACTATTTCTTCAACTGATAGGACTCAAGTAATGAACTTAATGTGGTGTCTGTTAGGATTTACTTTCCTCTCCTGATTTGTTGGCCATTAAGTTAATCTGTCATGAGATGGGTCATTGAGTTCTCCGTGTGGGCTTGTACCACTTTCTGGCAAGGAAGAAGAAAAGAGTACATGCTGCATATATTCATATAGACTTGTCTAAATACATATATCTATCTTAGGTAAGCCAATGGAGGCGGATTGAAAGAGGACAGAGTAGTAGGAAAGAGTCATTGATATGGAATGCCTATAGAAAGCATCCTGGGATATTTGTGCAATTCAAACCCTTGTGCTGAGAATGAGAAATGTATTCCGATTATGACTGTACAGCCGGTCTGAGGCAATCTTGAGAATGAAAAGTGCATACTGTCAATACCAGATGCAGACAAGACCTGGGCTAAACATCCATCAGCACTAGGCCTTGATGTGGATGGCCCAGGACCCCATCAATTTGAGTTTATTTGAACTTTAAATGCCACTGCACACACCCAAAGAGTCCACACTAAACCCAAGTCAATAACTACACGATCTTGCTGAAATGGAAGCCCATTGCATCCATGTGTGTCTTCACCCCTAGAAGACACTGCATGGGATCTAAGGAAAAGACTGGGACATAGAAATTGGTGGTGGGGATCCTTACTTGACATATTAGAAGAGAGACTCAAAGAAATTAAATATGACATCATTTGTGGGAAATAAGTCAACGAGTAGTGGTGAACTGTCTCGTTCTCCAGCTGTCCTTGTAGATACAGTCTTACTTACAGCCGTGCTTACTTACAGCCACTTTATTTGTTCCCATATGATCTGTAACTGTTTTCACATTGCCAACAGTAATGCTGACTAGTTGTGACAGGGACCTTATGGTCCTAAAAGCCTGCAACACTTACTTTCTGGTTGATTATAGGAAGGTTGCCAGCCAGTGACTGAAGGACTCCAGGAGATGCCCCCTAAGCTGTCCCTGTGATCATTGACTGAGGGACCTTCGAGAGGACAAGACAGGATGTGTGTGTGAGAAGGAACTTTCGTATTTGCTAGGGTAGTTGACCCTGCCTCCTGCTGCCTGCTTCAACGTCATCACTCTCTCCTTGCTCCTGACCATTCTTTTCCTGACTCTGGTCATTGCTAGGTACATAGAAAATACCACCAAAGCAGGACTTGGGACTCCCGTAAAGAGAAGTTGAAGGTTTCTCACAGTAAGTTCCCTGAAAAGTTAATATTGCTTGGTCCATATAAAATCTCATGCAAATAAGCTAAAAGTTTTCTAGGTCTGCTCATGCACAGGGTGCTAAGCCAATGAGGTCATTTATTTTAAATTCTCCAGATAGTAATAGAGCTAAATGAAGCTAGTTGATCTGTACTGGCCTGTCTATTTGTTTTTAAATAGAAAAAGAAGACATTTTCTTCCACCAATACAACAAATCACACATAATTAATACACCATTAAATTTCCTTTGTAGAAATAACAGTTTTACAAATAGATTTTGTAATTATATCTCCATTTATTAGTATGCTCAACATACTAGTGCATTAAACCTGAATCTTTTCTGTGCTTCTTCGGCAGATGGTACTAATTGTCAATGCTAGTCATATTTTCTGAGACAGAATTCATCTCTTGGTGATGTTTTTTCAAAAAGAAAACAAAAAAGGAATGTTCTATCAAGTGTTACATGAACTCCTTTGCCATAGGCGAAGATTATACATCACTGATGAAACTCGTTACCTAGGGTGAAAACTGAACAGAAATCCTTATGAAAGGTAAAACTGTGGGATTTATTCTTGATCTTCTCTTTAAAGAATCCTAAGGAGTGGGCAGGGAGTTTCCTTTGGACATTTCTTTGCACGGCTGCATGAGCAGTGCAGCATCACAGGGGTTTACCCAACTTTATCATCGCCTACAGAACTCTCCTGGCCAGATTTCTCACCTGGCTGCCTCAATTGCCTTTAAAAACAAGGATTTGTGAGTCAAGTTAGCCAAACTTCAGGCCTCTTGCATGAGATGAGCTCATTAGCTGACAAGGTGTGGGAGTGAGTCTTTGAACTCCTTCCTGTACAAGCCAGAGCCCAGCGGCCTAGGGAACAGCCAGTAGGATGTAGCTCATCAGAGCTCACACTGCCACCCAAAGGAGACACCACTACTACTGTGACCTAGGCAGCAAAAACGCTCTGTGACCTCTGGTCAGCCCTTTCCCTTGGAGAATCCAATAGCAGCTTTCTCAGAAATGCCTTTCTATTGATGACAATCCTTCTTTTATGACACTTAGTTGAGGATTTAGGGAATCACCTTCTCTTAGCCACTTTGGTTGTACCGTGTCTGTCCTGTGTGTAACAAACCATCACTGAAATATGGTGACCTGGAATAAGACATTGTTGATGAGTCTGTGTGTCAGGTGAGTGGCTGAGGTCAAGCCATGAACCCTCCATCAGCTGCTCCGATGACCCAAAAGGATCTCATTGGTCTATTTGGTGACTGATGGTTGAGGATGATGGATGGGGCTAGGCCAGTTCTCTTTTGTTTACTTACTATGTCTGGCCAGGTTTTTCCCATCAATACACATCGAAGACATTCAAGGCCTCTTGATGCCTTGATTTGAAAGTGGAGCTTCTTCATTCTTTTGGTGAAAGTGACTTAAAAAGCCACTCCAAAGTCAGGTGGTGATGGCACATGCCTTTAATCCCAGCACTGGGGAGGCAGAGGCAGGCAGATCTCTGTGAGTTTGAGGCCAGCCTGCTCTACAGAATGAGTCCCAGGACTGCCAGAGTTATAACAGAGAAACCCTGTCTTGAAAAAGACAAACAAAAAAGAAAAGAGAAATAAAGAAAAGAAAAAAGGAAAAGCCACTCCAAAAACAAGTGAGAGTTTATTTATGGATGGAGAATGTGTGTGTAAACAAGGTATGCATGCACATGAGATTTCTTACTTACTATCCAAGCCTACCTAGCTCTATCTTTAAATAAGGAGGCTGAGGCTGTATCCCACAACCTACATCCGGTAACACGAGGGAAAGAAATTTCATACATGGTATAATTGAGCAATTAAGAAAATTGGAATATCAGCAATAGATACGAATTTTGTGCCAATGTTAAATATCTTGAAGTTGAAAGCTCTTCTTTAGTGAGAAAGCATCCTAGGCTCATCATCACATACTGTTGTAGGACTGCTCTTTTCTCCAAGAATAACATGATAACATCTCATTGTCATCACTGAGCAAAGATAACCTTGGTCCAGTAGTCATGGCAACAAAATAAGCAGAACAATATAGCGGTAGCTAGGCCTATGGTGGTTGAAATGGGCTCTTAGCAATCTCTAGAAAAGGGTGGAGTTTCTAAGAACTCTTACCTTGGACCCCAGCCATAACTCCCTCCTGCCCCCAACTGCAAGTGACCTTGGGTGGTACTAGCATATACAGGAGGCAGAAAGTTGACAGAAGATGGAATTCTATGGTGTGCTATCAGTGCGGGATTAAACAAAATAGGTGGGGCTGATGCTGGCTACGTTTAGTCTACTTGACATAAAGTAGAGTCACCTGGGAAAGAGCAAACCTCAGTTGCGGAATTGCCTCCATCAGACCAGCCCGTGGGAATGTGTGGATGGCATTTCTTAGCTACAACGATGGACGTAGGAGGACCCAACCCACTGTGGGTAGCGCTACTCCTCCGCAGATGGTTGGGGATTGTATAAGAATGCCAGCTGAGCAAACCTTGAAGCAAGCCAGTGAGTACAAGTCCTCCCTGGTCTCTGCTGCCGTTCCTGCCTCCAGGTGCCTGCCCGGCCTTCCTGCCTTAGTGTCCTCCGGTGATGGACTGTGACTTGCAAGACAAATGAACCTCTGCCCACCAAAGTTGCCTTTGTTCATGCTAGGTATCGTGGCGGCAGTGAAGCAAACCAGAGCAGAGCTTTTCAGCGATGCTGTTACTTCTGGGTCACTTATGCTCCTGTAAGTAGCCAAATAAACTCATTGGTTCCCCAAGCTGGAACAGGCGAGGAGATCCATGAGTCTTTTGTGCCCTATCCGAGGTGGAGCGCCATTTGTACCTGTCACCCCAGGGAAAGAGTTACAATGTGTGATAGACCCTCAACTGGCCCTAAAACCACAATGGTTATTAAGCTTTGCATTTATAACAAGACAAGGGATGGCATGCTAATGAGAGCAGATAGGACACATAGTAAGTGAATCTTATTTTACTGGTTTTTTTTTTTTTTTGTAAAGTTAAAATTATTTCTAATTGAAATGAAGTGTAATTTTTACATTAAAATATTTGTTTATTTATGTATTTATTTGTTTATTTACTTACTTATTATGTGCATTGGTATTTTGCTTGCATGTGTATTCATGTGAGAGTATGAGATCCCCTGGAACTGGAGACACATACAGTTGTGAGCTGCCATGTGAGTGCTAGGAATTGAACCCAAGTCCTCTGGAAGAGCTGCCAGTGCTCTTAGCTGCAGAGCCATCTCTTCAGCCTGAAAATGATTTTTAAAAGACAAATAAGCTTGACTCTGATCTACCATCTACTGATTGTATAACCTAGTTCTCTTAACTTCTGTCTCTGCACTAGCCCAAAATCTAAGGCCTTAGACAGAGAGTGAGGCTGTGAGCTATGTTACTACAGAGATCTTTCTTGCCGTAGCAAGGTCCCTGTGTTCTTTTAGAATATGAGTTATAACTTCTGAGCCATAATGTTTTTTAAGATTCGAAGTGAGTAATCATGTCCCTGAAGTTAAATTCTCTGAGACCTAACAGAAGCAAACACCAGCAGGCAGTAAGTGTCACCATATCCCACTGATTTATGGCAGGGAAGGAGAATGAGATTTATAACCCTGGCTCACAGCAAATATTCATTGGCATTAACATTCTGAATATTCATGTGTTGCTGCTCTTTCATCTTAAATATCTGCTTTTAGCTCTATGGAGAGAAAAAAGTAACTCTTCTCCTTTGGAAAATCCTGACTATATTTTCTGATTCTATGTGAAGTATAAATTTCCATTTTTAAAGTTGGCTTTTATTTTGTTTATTTACTTGTGGTGCTTCGATTGTGGTGTGTGGATTGAACAAGGGACTTTATGTATCTTGACTTCCAAAATGGGTTCCTATATTTTTTCCCTCTTTTTTATCTTCCTTGTAAATGTTTTTGAAGGTATATGAAATCATACAATTTCACAGCTAAAGAAAACTTAAGAGACTGTGTTAAACCTTTATCTTTCGAGACTGTGGGGGCGGCATGACCTCTTAAGGACCGATGGTTGGTAAGTGTCAGAATCACACCAAGGACCCAGTGCCGGTAGAATAGAATATCTAGAGCTCTTATTTTTAGCATCATGTCTGATTTCCCACTAAATCCTTTTGTAGCAGTTATTTAGTCGTTTGTAATTTGATTTAATTTTCAACATCTCTAAATTTAAAAATCACTTGTGGCAAATGATTAGCACTGTGCAGTTGAGAAGGCTATCGGCTCCGGAATATTCCCCTCAAATTTCCCTCAACAGGACCTGTGTCTTGGTACTGGCCACAGGGAGAATGGGAGCAGATATGGTTTGAATCCAAAAATGTATTTTCCTTTGTGACATCCAGGAGGGCAGCAATGGGCAGTGGTAGACAGCAAGGGTCTCTGGGTAGCGTGTCCACTCAGAACAGCAGGAAAACATCATAGGTAGTCAGTGATGAGTTAAATAAGCCCAGAGCTGAAGTCCTTCTTACCGTAAGTAAATGACTAGAAGAGCCACGATGTGGCTCTACTATACATTTTTACAGATAGAATAAACCAGCAAATATTTTTTTTTAAATCTAAGACCTGAGCTGGTTCAACTCCAGAGTTTAGACAATTCAAATCTAATAATCCTTAATGGCTTACTTATTGCAACTCTTCTGAGGCAGGCATTGGTCTAGAGCAAGATAATGGATTAGCTGGTGCCCACGTGGACAAGCTAATAAGAAATTGCAATCAAAGGGCAAAGCACCTCCAGGATACCTTATTACCTTATAGCTCTGATTCTATCACTGTACTAGAAAACACTTTCTTGGAACAAAAAGGACAATGCTAACACACACACACACACACACAATTATAACAACAAATGATTGAAAGGTATTATAAAAGTAGAATAGTAACATGGACTGGGGTGTAGCTCGGTACTAGAGCATTTGTCTCATGTGTGCAGGGCCCTGGGTTCCATCCTCATAACAAACAATTCTATTTCCCCTTATATGCCTTTTCCTCTTAGAAGAACCACCTGCTCCTAGATCAGTGGCTCTCAGCCTTCCTCATGCTGTGACCCTTTAATACAGTTCCTCATGTGGTGGCCCCCCAACCCTAAAATTCTTTTCATGGCTACTTCACAACTGTAATTTTGCTATTATCATCAGAATTTAAGTATCTGATATGTAGATGGTCTTCGGTGTCCCCTGTAAAAGGATCGTTTGACCCTCCAAAGGTATCTCAACCCGCAGATTGAGCATCACTGTTTTAGAATGTTCCAGTTACACCTATTTGCTTCCTTCAGAATCCTTTGGTGTCCTGCCTTTACCATTGTCACAGCACTCAGGGTGGTGTGCTAGCATTGTTTCTTGACCATCCTGCCCCCCTCTTTCCCTCTCTGCAGTGTCTAAGGAAACTAAAATAATTTAAATAGTTGTATTGAGTCCCTCGAAATAGCTCAAGTAAACACTGAGAGTAACATGTGGTCAATTTAAAGTTAAAGCAGGTTATTTCCCATGGGATACATACTGACATGCCAGGGCTGACCAATTAAAAAAAAATGTGGCAGACCCAAATGTGGGTGTGTGGGGTTCTTAAGCGAAACAGTAGTCACTATGGGGAATCTCTCGGATTGGTCAGGACCTGAGCATGTGTACTTATTGGATTGGCTGGTTACATCTGTCAGGGAAGTGAGGGGTTCTTGGGAAAGTGTGGCACCTGAGAGACTTACAGAAAGCTCTAATTGGCCAACAGCTGGCTTCAGGGCTTTCTGAGAATTACCAGGGATTCCTAAAGAGCCAAAGTCAGGGCCCGCCCATCATGAGGGATGCCCTGGTGATTCTCTCAGTTGCAATCATTTGCATGCTGTTTTTTGTATGATGCTGCTCTTACATTTTTGTAAAATGGCAGGGTAGCAAGAGTTTCGCATATGTGTGGATTGTTAGGAGAAAGGTCTCCAGTTTTGTTTTAAGGCTAAAGATTAATCTGACCCTCTCAAGTTCTCAAAAATATATAATCTGTATCTCAAGTTAGAATTCTTATTAAAATCTTATGGCTATGAGTGTGGGTAGGGTGAGCTGTGTGAGTAAGGATATTTCTCAGATAGTAAAATGGAATTTTCCAATCAGTTCTGCTGTAATTAAATTAGAATTTAAAGCTAAAAACCCAGACGTTCAATGATGTGTTCAATAACTCGTGCTGGGATCTACTCTTTCAGTAATGCTTATCTTTCCAAGGGGCATAGTTAATTTCTTCAGTGCTCTGTAAATTATTACAGAAATTACAAATCTACTAGAAAATCCATACAACTAATTGTAAATTAATAGATTCCTAAGTGTGAAGGAGCTGGTAATAATGTAGATGAGTTCTCCTGAGCTCATGGCTGTCCTAGCATCAAGGACTGGGGGCTCCAGCTGCTTCATGTGACATCTTCCAGTGGAAACACATTTCTTCCTTTCCCCTGCCTCTCCCCACCCACCCCCTCACTTCCCACTGATTTAGTCTGCCACCACCGAGAATAACATTTCCATTAGCCACCTACTGTTAAATCGCAAAGTAACAATGATGGGGAAAAAAAAAAAATCCAACATGCAAACAAACCAATAAAGGAGCAAGTGGGGTTACTGGCTGTCTCCTGCATTGTGTATGGATGTTCAAGCAAAAGAAGAACAACAGACGAGGTTAAATAAATTGTATCTTACAAGGAGCTCCGGATTATGGATTTATATGAGATATGAATCTGAACACAGTGGATGTCTAATCATTTTGTTGATATGCTATACAAATAGTCTTCATTGTTTTGTCTGTGGGGCCTTGAATTTTAGCATGGGATTAGATAGTTATTTTTGTGTATATGCCACATCCTTGCCAATCAATTTGGGGCAATTATGGGCTTGTCAATAGAAAATCAGCAATTATCATAATTATGTTGAGGTAATCAATGAGGATGCCAAGACCTTGTTATGTCCTGTGCATTTGGATGAATACAGAAGAAAACCATGTAAAGCTGTATTAATTCAGCACTGCAGTTAACAGAAGGCTTTGGTATTACATATTTTGGGTTTTTATAGGATTATCTTAGGGCAAGTATTAATCACTTTCTACAGATGAGAGAAACTAATACAAAGAGGTTAAGCAACCTGTGTCTACACCTGGCTGTTGTTAGAATGCTGGCCCCGGGCTGATTGTCTCATTCCAGAGATGCTGACACAAAGTGCTCTGTTTCAGTTTCTGATGTGGTTCCAGAATCGTCTTGGGAGTCATAGCTTAGAGTCAAGCCCTCAACATGCTGACACTTGGGCCCTATCATGTAGGGTAGAGAACTTGCAGAGATACCTACTCTATCAAGAACAGTCATCATCAATGAAAAGGTTAGGTAATTTCAGTGTTGATGGGTGTGGTGGGGGTGAGGGAGACAAAGTTCCCTGATCACTCAGCTTCAGGCTAAAAGGTAGGTCATAGACTATTTCTACTAGGAACTGAATCCAGGCAATACTGGTTGAGTCCAGCCATCACTGGTTTGAAAATGGAGCACTCTCTAGCCTCTTGGGCTGTAGTTTAGGCCTAACTTACCAAATAACCAGAATGTGGCTATTACATTTCCAGTTGATCAGGAAGAATGGGGTTACAGGATGTAATGGTTTTAATTTAAGGTAATTTAACCAGGTTATAAAGAGCCTTCTTATTACTGTGATTTGGTATTTTTTCTCTGTAATCTTGTATGCACCTTGTGCTTTGAAGGACATAAGCAAAAATAAAAAGGTTAAATCTTAAATTTTGGCCTAGTTAAGTACTCACTATTTAATCAAAATATAAATTCAATACATATAAATAAACCCAACTAAACTAAGATAGAGACAAATCTATAATAGGCAGGATGATTGAAGATTGTTGATTTGATGTTTTAAGGAACTGAGCTTCTAAATATAGAACTGGAGTAAATACAAATTTAATTCCATCTCAAATTCCTTGCAAATCGGTAATTATGGATGACACAATATTTACAAGTGTGGGGTGGAGGGCTAGAGAGATAGCTTAGCAGGAAAGAGTGGTGCTGATTTTCCAGAGGACCCACATTTGGTTCCCAGCACCCACGTTGGGTAGACAGGGCCTCTATGGGCACCCGCATACATGTGACATACACTCCCGTAGACGTACATACTCATAAATGCAAATAAAAGAAATCTTTACTTTAAAAAAGTGTCTCCTGGAGGAACTGTTATTGATTAACCATTCAGGAGGCTGTATTAAAAATTTATGTACTCAGGCAAAAAAAAAAAAAAAAAATTAAGCAAACTTTTTATAAGAAAAATATATTGAAGTAAAATTTTATGATTAAATATCACTTGGCAAGAAACATTAGTGAATGTCTGTGGTCTAGAGGAACTGCTGTGTTGATCCCTCTCCTGAGTGTGATGCTGTGAGGAGACAGGGCCTTCAGGAAATGACAGATAGTGAAGAACGTTCACGCCCTTACAGTAAAAGATATTACATGTGTGCTTCTCCTATCTTTCTTCCTTCACAGGGACAGATGCAGCGAGGGGTACACTTACAACTCCATAAGAGGACTGAGCCACATCAGCTGTCACCTGATGGTGGACTTTCAGATCCCAATACTGTGGAAAAAAAAAATAGATTCCTGCTATTTAAGCCAGACACTCGTGGTATTATCTTATATCAGGTTAATTACCTGAAACGCATAACTTCTCCCAAATAATCAAGGTTTATTATAGAAACTATGAAAAACCGAGATTTTTTTTTTAAATCAGGAGTCTTTGAGTCCTGTGGTATTGGCTTCTGGGTTTTGCTTTTTTTTTTCCCTAGACAATTCAAAGTTTAGTTTTTGTTTTGTATCTTTCTATTTCACATGTTTTTAGCATTATCTTCAAGTCCCTGCAGTGGTGGCACACACCCTTCATCCCAGCACCTGGGAGGCAGAGGCAGAAGGATCGCTGTGATTTTTGGGGTCAGGCTGGTCTACATAGCCATTTCAGGCCAGCCAGGGCTAAAGAGAGAACCTGTCTCAAAAAAAAAAAAAAAAAAAGTTTTAGGGTTGCACAATTTGAATGGGCATATAATATAGTGCTTTAGAGAATTGCTTCAATCAACTTCATAAAGTCCTGACTAGGAATTCCCATGTTTACCACTTGTCCTTTTCTAGACCAGCTACTTGAATGCATCATAATTACCTACAGGGGGGAAAAAGTAAAATGCACTGGCTCTGAAGTGTTAGCCTGACCCAGTGTGTTTAGACTTTCCCTGCTTTTGAAAAGGCTTTAACTACTCCCAAACCTAGCTAATACCCAAGTCAAGGGCCTGACATTTCATCACATGGTCCTATGGAGATCTAGGTAAACCCATCAATTCCTATCAAGTGAGCTCAAGGGGATTGTGTGCCTTCTCTAAAACTATGTAATGGCTGGCATAGATGGGAGGGACCAGCCCTCCTGGTGTACTTTCTCATCTGTGCCAACAAGTCTCAACCCTGATAGACACAGAAGTCCTTTACAATATAAATAGTTCTAATTTTCTTTTTATCATCCTGAAATGTGATTCAGAAATAATATAACTTATGTAGATGTTTTTCAATCTACCTACATTTCTTTAAGATTTAAAAATGTGTATGTTTTGTGTGTACAAGTGTTTTACCTGCATGCAAATATGTGTGCCCTGTGCCTTCAGTGACAGCTACATGCACAGGTTCACACACGCCTGTGAAATGGACAATTAGTGCATGGATACTGGAATTACTACCACTCTTAATACAATTTTCTGAATATTTAAACAAATCTTGCCAAAACACTGAAGAAAATAATCTCAACCCTCCTTTGATATACATTTTTCTTAAACCTCTAGAGCATTCCAAGCATCCTAAAAATGTATTGCCCCAAATAATTTAGATCTGTGTTTGAAGCCAAGCTGAGTTGTGGGGTCAGGAAATTATAAGCTCGTTTCACTTTCACAGACGTCCAGAAGGACGTACACCAGCTACGTGAGAGACACTCTGTTACTCTGTGGAGCTCTAATATACACCATGGAATGTATAAGCATCTCTGGAAGCTACTTATGATAATCCCATCATTTTGACAAAGCAAGGCAGTGCCCCTACACATTTAAAAAAATCCCCCTGGGAGGTATCCACTCTCCTAGAGAATATCTGATCCAAGGTCATGATGCTTCCCATTGCAATAAGTAGAACAGAAGAGCTTTCTACATATTTGAGGAGAAAACATTTGTACTTCCCGGACCAAAAGGGCGTTCTGTGTGGAATAGAGTGTGATCATAAATTATCTGTCCTTTCTTATCCTTTAAGAATAACCGTGTGATGTCTCAGGTGATGTAGATGGTTTGGGTTCTAGGTTGAGGGCTAGAGAGATAGCTCTTTGCTTAAGAGCACGTGCTGGTCTTACAGAGGACCCTGAGTTCAGTTTCCAACATGCACACCAGGTAGTTCACAACTGCCTATAACTGTAGCTCCAGGGATTCAAGTCCCTCTTCTGCATGCCTCCCACGTCTGTCCTCACATACTCATGAAAACTTACAGACACACATACACATATACATAGCTTTAAAAGAAAAAGAAATAAATACTTGAATAAAAAACAAAATATTGGGTCTATTATAAGAATAATGGGACCTGGTGATTCTCTTACCTCAGATGAAATCAGAGCCCCTCCTTTTGAAGCCCTCCTTTGCATCAAACACACATAGACTTTGCATTTATACTTTTTATTTCTCACTTTTTCAAACATATTTACCACAGATAGAATGTTTCTGTTTCCTCGTTTGCAGAGCAGAAGCTCAGTGGAACACAGATCCGAAAGCCAAGGCTTTGTTTGACAGCGGAGGCCCCTCAGAATTTCACTCTACTTATTCTGTATCATCGTGTTGAACCTCAGAAGGAACATTGTGGAAATTAATATTTGAGTTGTTTGAATCACGTTGACAAAGTCACTTCTCTTATTGATGCCATGTGTTTCTGAACAAGGAATGGGAAAAATATCAATAAATTTATATTTAACTTAGAGAATGTCACAAAAGTTCTTGTTGTGCTTCAGAGCAAGGAAGCATGCTGTCAGTCTATGTCTTCTGATAAGAACATTCTTTGAATTTCAATTTTACTGTGTATTTCTCTTTATTGTACAAAAGCCTATGGCAGTCAATGATAGAGACTTTCATATTTGGTTTCATCAAAATTTGCATATCAAAAATATTCAATGATGCAGTGATATATCACGTAAAAATATACAGCTCAATAACCGTAGCGTTTTTCTTGGCATTTTAAAATGAAAAGACACCTTAAAGCAACACTTTGTGTTCTAAATGTTTTCCAAAGCAGTCCTCCACATCTATCTTTCATTTCTATTTTACATAAAGAGATAGAGAAATGCAATAATGTGGGGATTTTTTGGTATAATAGTCTCTTTCTTCTGGAATGCTAAAATCACTTCTCTGTTGTCTTGTTTTAGCATTATATATGACACATTTGTAGATTAGGAGAAGACGAGCAAAATGAAGCACAGGGCTGTTGATAGACAAGAAAGAACAAAGACCTGCACCGAATACTTCAGAGGAAACAGACACTTGTTAGGAAGCTGAAATCTAAGGTAGCCAGAAGGGAACGATCCAAGAGACGGTGCTAACTACCTTGAATCTGGCTCACGTGCAAGTGGTCTCATCCACAGCTTGGAGCACCCAGAAATATCAATTTTACTCACATGAACTCAAATACTCACATAATGTCAGGCAGGTATGTCATTAGAAGTCTATTGGGGATTTTTAATTTTCATAGCTAACAACAGAAACATCTTTTGTTACATCTTTAAAAAAAAAAAAAAGGTCTTAATGTATAGGCCAGACTGGCCTTAAACTTGAGACTTTCATGCTTCAACCTTATGCTGGAAGTTCAGGAATGTTCTACCATACCCAGGGACCTCTCTTCCTTCTTGAACTAAAAGCAGAGTTGTAGGGTTGTGTGTGTGTGTGTGTGTTGAAATAAACAGGATAACGTTAAATCTTAGAGGAAGAGATGCATGCCATGCCCACACAGCTGCACTCAGCCCAGAGAATGTTGGTGTGTGTTCACAGCACGCACCCAGACAGAGGCTGCTGATTCCTTAGGTTTTTTGTTGAACGTGATATATATGACCATTCAGTGATTACTGTGTTTTAACTGGGTTCTGTGACAAAAATCAACGTGATGTTGCCAAATCAGCATTTTATATTTCACATTATTAAAAAAGTGGACACATTTCCAGCGAGGCAAAAGATGAACAAGACCCAAGCTAGGACAACAGGACTCAGCCCTCCAGTGGAAGCTTGTGTCTTTAACTAGGCATAGAGCCATGTGATGGCTTAACATTTGCTTCAGACTTCTTTCTCCTGAGACAATGTAGACCAAACCCCATCCCACACAGAAGAATGAGAAGGACCTTGGATGAGAGATCTGGCAAGCCATGGTCATGAAGATAGAGTGGAGAACTTGAAAACAGAGTCTGTCTAGATTGGGAGGCAAGAGTGGCTGGTTGCCTTCCAACACAGATGTGGCTATGATGCAGGGAGAAGAGTGGGAAACATAGCAAGAGAAAAGCTTGGAATTTATTGGGAGAGGAGTTGCAAAAGAGTATAAAATTACTGTATTATTGAGAAAGACTCCTAATTAAGTAATTTCACACCCAATGCTGCTAAATATTTAGGGTGGAGATGCAGCAGGTGAGGCGACCTGGAACTGAGATAACCTTCCTCGCTGTGTCATGTCAGGCAAATGACTACTCTCTCTAAGATTAGTTCTCTCTAGGGTTTTCAGAGGTCCTTTGTAATTCAAAACAATGTACACATCCATGACACCTTAGGATAACATAAAGTAATGCAAATGTCACTTTCTTATACCTAGCATTGAAAGCAACAGAAATTATGGAAACTACTTAAGGGTATCAGTTCTACCAAATTGAGAATATTCATAACAGAGAAGAGAAAATGTGCCTGGTCCATGTTTCAGAAATCACATCACCCTAAAGGAAGAGAAATGTGTCAAAAGGTACCAGATTATGTGCCAAAATAGGAAATATTGTCTGGTTGCAAATGACCTTTCATAGATCATTCACTTGCTGGTTTTGCTGTCACGGTACTTAATACTGCCCTTTAAAGGTCATTGCTATGGGTGTGCCCCTGGGCACTTCTTAATATATGCCTCTGATTTACTTCTTCCCCATAAAATATACCCTGTGATGAGGCAGGGTGCACAGTGCCCTTGCCTGCTCTGAGTGTAGTGGGAAACATATCCACTCTTAGATTACGGGCAAAGAACCTTAAAGGTGATGGAGAGAGGAGAGAGAAGGAACATTATGATGTAAAGTTTTGTTTTCTGCACTGATAAGGAATGAGTTTGCTGTGGTTTGAATGTGAAATGTCCCCCATGAGCTTGTGTTTGAATACTTGCTGCCCCATTGGTGGTGCTGTTTTAGAAGATTGTAGAATCTTCAAGAGGTGGAGCCTTGAGGGAGGGAGTGGATCACTGGTGGGTGGGTCCTGGGGCTTTATGGGTTGGCCCCACTTCTTGTGTATGTTCTACTTCCTGAGTGTGAGTGCAACGTGAGCAGCCAGCCTCCTGACCTGACACCGTGCCTTCCCTGCCTGCTGCTGTATTTCCCCTACCGTAATGGACTGTATTCCTCTGGAACTGTAAACCAAAATTAACCCTTCCTCCTTTATGTTGCCTTTGTAGAGATATAGTGTCATGGCAAGAGGAAAAGAAACTAATACGGAGGTCATTCTCATAATGGAATTTTCCAGAAAGCTAGAAATATTAACTATATATTTAAAACATCATGGCTTGAAAACACTGAACTCTGAAGAATGTACCAATTGTGTTCTGTCTCTGTGATGGCTAGTTCTTAATCTCATCTTGCCAAAACCTAGAATAATCTAAGAAGAGACCTCCTAATTGAAGAATTGTCTTCATCAGGTTGGCCTGGGGGGTATTTTAAGTAGGGTTTGTGTGTGGGGCATTTTAATTAGTGATTGGCATGAGAAGATCTAGCACACTGTTGGTGGTGTCATTCCCTAGGCAGGGAACCCTGAACTATGTGCAAATAAAACAATATCTGCAAGTAGACAACATTGATGCATTCATTTCTCTCTGCTCTTGACTGTGAATGTGTATGACATCTTCAAACTTCAATCTCCAAGCTCCTGCCACTGTGACTTTCCTGCAGTGATGGACTATGGTCTGGAATTATGAGACAAATAAATCTTTCTTCCCAAGTTGCTTTTAGTTAATGATATTCAAAAAAATAAAAGAAACTAAGACAAGCTCCCTGGTTTCAGCAAGAGAGAATGTTGAGCAGCCTTTGAGTGAATGTTGTGATTTTTTTTACTAACTTTATTGATCATGGGGTCTTTTTTGTGAATGTCTTTAAGTCAGGCTAGCCGATGTCGAAGAGGTCTCTAGGATACAAGTGAGACACAATGAAGGAGTTAAACCAAAGAGATATGTCACTCACTGGTTCTAGACACGTTAAAGGTGCGATGAGGTGTCACCAGTGAGTTGGTTTAGAGTTCTTTTAGCCTTCCTGGTAGAAATCAGGTCTCCAAGTGCTTTTATCTTTCTGTATTTGGTAGCCCCCAATCGGCAAGGTAGAAACAGTAGTTAGTGGTGCCCTCTAGTGTTACAAGTCTTCAAGAATGAAGGCTTTGGTATAAGGGCCCTGGGCCCTTGGCAAAGCCAGTATTCTGGTTGTCAGCCTGGAATATCTAGGCCCTGGGCTCTGAAGACTTGGCAGCTCTCCAGCTCTCTTCTGATGACTGGCCTGAAGGTTCTCTTCTCTAGTTCTTCAGGATCCTTTATCAACTCTCTATTTGGCTTCCCTCCTGCCCTGTTTCCTGCCTTGGCTACTCTCAAAGTAAATGTTTAGGTACTTCTTCATTGTCTCCAACCAGTGGCTACTACTTGGATAACTTGGGGTACCTGCCTCTGCTGGGATCACATTCAGGAGCCACAGAGGAACATAGGGCATCTGACACTTCTTGGGAGCCTGGGTATATGATAAGTAACTAAAAAACTAGTTGCCAGTGCAGTCCAGGATCATTCAGGCATAGGTGTCTCCAGTGGGTAGAATCCAAGTAGGTGAATGTGATTCCTGGCAGTCAAGAAATCCACTGTATCTTCATCTGTCAAGCAGCAGTTGCCCATAGACTGTGTTTGGAAGCCAGGGCTTAAGGTTTATAAACTGGCTGATGGAGGGTGAGTGCTTGACTGTTCAAGAGTCTAGTGCCAGGAATCAGAATCCAAGACTGAGCCTGTGAGACCACCTTTGAGGTCAATGGGCCAAGCCACCACCAAGGGCCTTGCTTACTGGTGCTGCTAGCACACTACCCTCTGAATGTTACCAACTCGGGCCACACTACTAAAGGTAGCAAGAAAAGACTACTTGAGAGAAGCCTTTATTGGCCCTGGTGTTACACCACCAGAGGAGGCTGTACAATAGAACGTTTCCCAGCTCGCTCATTGAAGGAGCTCAAGCAGCTTGGCCAGGAAATGGGTGTTTGGACCAATTACAGCTATTGTTTCTGGACCAATAACAACTTGGCCTCAACACCAATGACCTCTTAGCCTTCTCTCCTAGTATCAGTCAACAGGAATCCTCCCGTCAGGAGAAGGGTGCCCCCTCTGGCCAACCTAAGAAACAGTTCATTGAGGCTCCTTATAGCAAAAAAAAAAAAAAAAAAAAAAAAAGATCTGCATGAACTGTTCCAAACAGGGCTGGCTAGAGCGGTGTGTTCGGAAGTCCAGGCAAACAGCTGCAACTTCTGTGTAGTTGTCTCAAGGCACCCATGGAGTGTTTGAGATAGCTGCTGCTGGCAGCATAAGCATAAGCATAATCCATCTGGAAGTTTAACTGATAGTCCTTTTCCTCAAGGCAGCCCAGGCTGCAAGAGAGTCCAGTAGCTGCTTCAGTAGGGAGTCAAATTGCCATCTTCAACATCGATGCTTATCTATGGGGAAGGGAGCATAAGAATGGGGTGTTTACAATATAAACTGAAAGAACTTACCATTAACTATAACAACTATTTAAGAGATAGTTTACGAAGCCTAACAACACTGGTCCAGTGGCCAGGGAGAAGTGAGTCTACCTCATCTGTCTCAGAAGTGCTCAGCAAGGTCTAGAGCTGACAAGAGGCTCAACCAATGGGTGAGAAAAGAGGAGGTGGGAGAAGAGACAGCAGAGATATTCATAGGGCATACCTTTTTACAGTATGGGTATTGCCCGTTGGGCTCTCACATAAGAATTTGCCAGTTGGCTAGTTTTAAGGAACAAATACCTGAAGGTTGAGCTTTTCCACATGAAGCTGGGGTTGAGCATTAGGTTTTGCTGTAAGCAGCAGCCATGGGATGTTTGGGGGTTTGTGTGTGAAAGGTGAGGAACAAATGTGCCGAGTTCAGCCACACGGGGATGGGGAATTCTACCGAGGCCAAAGGAGAAAGTGTATGACTAAATTTCATATAGCCTGTGCTTGCTTTAAAACAGTTGTAAAGGCAGTAACTGTATCATGAATATTTAAGACACTGCTTCTTAGAGGTTCTAGCTCGTAATGTAATATGTGTTTTCTCAAACACATCCCAAGTACTTCTCTTGTAACCGACCTGCCCCAAGATTGGAATAGACATATGCAAACCTTGCGTTGTGGGGGTTTGTAATGAGTCCAGGTGTGCCATGGAGACATGGCAGAGCGTGCCTTGGTGCTGCTACATATGCTTGCCTCTCAAGCTTACTCATACATGACAGAACTAATCAGTCTTCACAGTGCCATCATAATGGCCTTGGAGGGGGCTGAAGCCCAAAGTGGCTAAAACCTAAGATGCAGATGGAGTAAACCCGAGCCCATAGCAGACAATTTCTCTGCCTTTTGCTTGATATCACAAGACACGCTATGCTGTCCCCCTCATCACACTCTTTCTAACTGCTGAGCTATCTTTCTCTTCCTACTTTGCCTTCGACCCCTCTGTGGTCTTTAGTGTAACATGGTGCATCCCCCAGGCTTTTCACACCTACAGAACAAGCCTGCCCTGTAAGAAACAGCATGATCCTCTCAACCGGGTCATCCTAATGGATATTTGTTAGTTGCTTTGTTCCACTGATCGTTCTGGGTATTGGTGCTAAGAGAAATTAACAAAACCTTTGCCTTCAAGAGTTGCTGTTTGACCCAGAAGAAATAGGCAATAAACAAACAGCCTCACTCCATATAGTCCGTTCTCTGAAGACGATGTGGTAGGAAATGAAGCAGGGAGACAGACTGGAGGGAGGGTATAAATAGTCATTTAAAGCAGTCTCTTCCTTGCTAAACCAACCATGGTAAACCTCAATTTGAGCATGTTATATTTTTCTCTGTAAATGTTCAGGGGTTGTATATTATTTCCAAAGAAAGTTTTGTGCAGGGATTTATTGAATCAAATATTGGATCTCAGGGGCTAGAGAGGTGGCTCAGAGGTTAAGAGAAATTAACACTCTTGCTGAGGACCCAAGTTCAGTTTCCCACACCCTTATCAGGTAGATCACAAATGTCTGTAACTCTAACTCCAGGGATCCAACACCCGCTTCTAGCCTCCATGAGCAGCTGCACTCGTGTGCATACAGATACACATGCATGTAGTATTTAGCTGCTGTGGTGGCCCTGCAAGGATAGGGCATGGAAGACATATATGCACACTGTGCCAGACTTCAGCAGAGGGAACCACCATCATGGTCAGTGCCATACTGAACAGTAGAACCTGGAGTGTCTGAGCTCAGGTGTTTTCATTGATTCAGAACTCCGCAGGTTCTACTGATAGCATGTGCAGACCATTAGCAATCAAACAGCACCCACATGAATCCAACACCTGCAGACAATACAAAATGCCAAGACCTGGGCAGTCTCTTACCCAACAGTACACAAAATAGCTATTTTATACATAATTAAAAATAAACTTCTACAAAACATGCATATACATATCTTAAAGAAAATTAAATTTCAAAATTTGTATCTCCACAACACCAGAACTATTTGTGAAATAGGACAGACAGCCCATTCCCCTCAGGAGAGTGGATTTTGTCAAAGCCTGTCTGATGATGCTCTTGAGTATTAATTAGCCTGATCAACTTGGCATGGGAGGCAGGGAGACATATATTGTTGTATTACAGGTGAGTCTTCGAGAAAGAATCTAAGGACCCAGAAACTCCCTAAGACCTCAGCAGGCATAGGGAAATCTTGGATCTTTTTAGTGCTGGGCAGTACTGAATGGTTACGGGAACAAAAGGCCGACATGAAGATCAGGGCCCCAGGCTTCCGTTCTGGTGGTTCTGAAAGGAAACATTCCTACTCTCCTTCAAGAAAACATACAGTATTTGTTTATTAGGGCCAAGCAGCACTGGTTTCTCACCTGTCCTTAGGTTTCCCTCAACTCAAGTTGTTAAATTTTGGGTCTAATTTGTGATGGGCTTTGGTTCCCTGATTAAAAAAAAAAAAAAAGATCAGCACTACCATGACTGGAAGGATTTATTAAGCAGAGAGCTGTTCACAGAAGACACAACACAGGCTGATAGAAAGAAGGATAGTAGATTAGGCACATAGAAGACCTGCCTAAGGCCACACTGGAATAGGGCTCCCATGTAGGCATGAAAGACGTGTGACTTTAGATTGGTTTGGCCTCAACGATAGGAAGAAGGGATATGGGATGTTCAGGTCATGAGTAAACTGACTTCAGCAAGCATTTGTTGATAGCTGAAATAAAGAGCATCCCTCAAGAGCAGAAGCAGGCAAACTGAACCTGAAGTCACAGGAACAGAGGCATCAAACAGCATTGGAGTATCTTAGTTTCCTAACGCTGATTACCACAGGCAGCTTGGTTCAAAGCCGTGAAAGTCTGTCTTTTCTTTCACAGTCCAAAATCAAGGTGTCAGGAATGTAGATTCCTATAAGGCAGTAGTTTTCAACCTGTGGGCCACTGATCCTTTGGGGGTTGAATGACCCTTTCACAGGGATCCCCTAAGACCATCTGCACATCAGATTTTTACATTATGATCCATAACAGTAGCAAAATTGCAACTATGAAGTATCAATGAAAATAATTTTATGGTTGGGGTCACCACAGCATGAGGAACTGCATTAAAGGGTCGCAGCATTAGAAGGTTGAGAGGCACTGCTACAAGGAGTCTCAGAGAGAATCCACACTAGGCTTTCTCCCAGATTCTGGGGCTCCATGTATCCTTTGCAGGCTTAGATTGTGATCATACCTCTCCAAACTCAACTTCCATCTTCAACAGGCTTTATTCCTCATCTCTGACTGTGTGTTTCAGATCTCACTGCCTTTCATCTTCTAAAGACCAACCACTGGACCTAGGGTCCATTCTAAATCCTAAATCTAGGATGGTCTTAACCTAAGATCATTAATTGTTCTTGTGTGATCCATTATCTTTAGTTCAGGTTTAGTTGAGTTCAGGTTTCTATTTCTGTGATAAAACCAACCATGACCAAAAGCAACATGAGGGAGAAAGATTTTATTTCAGCTTAGAGTTTGAGGTCCATGACTTGGGGAAGTCAGAAGAGGAATTTAAGGCAGAAACTTGGAGACAGCAACTGAGGCAGAGACTGTGGAGGAGTGTTGCTTACTGGCTTGCCCAAAATGTGCCAGGCCTTCCCACATCATCCACTAATTAAGAAAATGTTCTACAGCCTTACTTATAAGGCAATATTATGGAGTCATTTTCTCAACCGAGGTACCGTCTTCTCAGATAACTCTACCTGGTGTCAAGTTGATGGTGCAAAATAGCCAGCACATCTGTACGGATTTGGCTGTATTGTTAGTCATCATAGGTTCAGATTCATACCCATCTTTTGCAGAACTACAACTCAAACCACTACTTTAGGTTTTCATCTACCAAGATAACTGCCAATTACATCTAATCAAGGAGGGGTCACAATGTGAGATCCGGGTGATGATAAGGAGTGTTGTAAAATGTTCTCTTGGATACAACATGGCCATTGCACTCACGAAATCACAGTGGCTGTGGCTGCTTGCTTAATTGGGCTCTTCAGCATTCCATCACAGATCCGGCATGAGAACATGCGTTCTTACTCCACGCTATGGACCCATTGGCAGCTAATGACTCCTGAGGGAGGGAAAGATTCAAAAATGAGTATGATTCACAATAGGTTCTTCTCAATTTTATTCTCCATCCGCACGAGGAGACCGCATTTATCTCATATTTATAGATTTGAGCATTATACATCTGCGTTCTGAGAAAACGGGTCTAATATCAATTCTTTTATAAAATAAGCATGCTGTACATGCAAACTACTCTTTGGGTGGGGAGTTGTCCTACGGCATGATTAACCAAGACATGGGCCAATCTTCATGGATTACTGTTGTGTGTCTATGTTCTTATGTGGATGAATATGTTATGTGTGGGAATGGATGTGCATGTGTCCATTTCTTGTCAATTTTCCTCCGCCTCATTTTTTGAGACAATGTCCCCCATGGAAGCTTACATATTCAGGTAGACTGACTAACCACAAGCCGTAAGGATCCTCTTGTCTCTTCTTCCCAGTGATGGGATTGCAGGCACATGCTGTACCACCTGGCTTTTATGTGTGTGGTAAGGATATACATGGGTGACAGGCACTTTATTAACTGAGCCCTCTCCCCAGCCTCTGGTTACTGTTTTACCAGTAATGAATCAGAACTTGATGTCTAGCACTATGGCTTTCCCTACTACTGGGAAACAGAAGCAGAGCAGGAAGAGTTACACTGGCATACTACATAAGTAAGGTTGTGGTACGAGAGGATGACTCATGCCCAACAACCGGTGTCTATTGAAGCAGAATTTTAAAATATTTTCAGCCCCTTGAAAAGCTTTCTCAAGAAAATATTAATGGGTGTAAAAACCATCTTACTATATATTTTAAGAGAAAGAAATACCAGATTAGGAACTCAAACACATGATTCTAGAATAGACCACCTTGACAACTGGACAATCTTGGCAAATATTTCTTAGATCTTGTAGAACTTGCCATCCTTTCTAAGGCAAGGTAGAACAGACTGACAAGACATATTCCAGGTTCTGTGCCGGGGACAAGCTAGGTTTCTACATCCTAGAGTCTGACCACGTTAGCAATCTCAAAGCCCACGCACGTTTTTCCCTCCAATTTGGGAAACATAGAAAGGATACAGAGTAAAATCCAGTTAGTTTACAAGATTCTAATTTGAAAGTGTTTCTGGAGCCTCACCTACTGGGAAGATTCTGTAGCACCGGATATCTTACTAGCCAGCATTCTTTGTCAGTTCAGGCGCTTAAGAGCAGACCTACTGACACTGAGAGAAGGTACAAGACAGAGGAAAGTCAGACACTGGACATTTCTCTATGCAGAAGAAAAACGGCCGTAATTAGAGGAACGCAAAGCAGAGTTTGAAAGGCTTTTGGACCATCTTACTCTTCTTAGTCCATTAGCCTCCCCAGTCTGATTACGGCCTCTGTGATAAAGGTTAAAATAAGGTAAATTTTTTTTAAAGCAGCTTTATCCCAAGCAGAAAGAATAAACCTCCAGGGTCAAAAAGCAATTCATTGCCCTCTGGTTTCTCTCTCGCCTTCCATTCATCACTAACAGATTCTCTGCCAGAATAAGCTCGAAAGACATTTTTCACTTAGGTAAATATATTTCTGAGACCTTAGCTCTTTTTTCCCTTTATTATGCTTACCATGATCCCAGAATTCATGTCTTCTAGCAGATGTCATGAGCATTGACAGGGACTGTGAATGTGTGTCAGAGGAGGAAGGTAGAGAGACGGAAAAAAACTGACAAAAATCAGTTCCAGCTTCCCAGAGACACACACACAAAGACAGAAAGATAGAACTACTGCTGATATGTCCCCGGGAACCAAGCAACTGACTCTCTGTGGGCCAACAGCCGTAATGCCACCAGCTCAGCTTTGTCTCTGCCGCCTAAACCCTATCGGATAAAGAATAAGGGATTTTTGCTGACAATAATAATATCTTCAACTAAACTTCCAGTTTCCCTTTGTTTTGAAATTCAATCTGTCATATTTAAGGAAATGAATCTTATTGGTGAGGAGGATAAGATCTAGGAGTTATCAAGATGCAGAGAAACTCAAGTCCCTTAACAAGCAAGGATGCAAGATCTGTAACAGCTGACTCTAACCAGCCTCAAAGTAGTCTGTCTGCAGGTTTCCTGAATTTGCCTTATTCAAGAAGAAGGTCCAGAAAGTCACTATCAGGCCCTGTCACTTCCCTTAGACTTGGGAGCAGGCAGCATGAACTATTACTTCACAATAATGAGACAGGACTCAGGATAATGAACTATGCACCTCAGTGGGATATTTCTAAGTGAAGTTATAGTAATCCTAGGATTATTTTCAGGAAAGCATCAATGATATTATTAATAACCATAGGGTGAAACCATTCTGAGTCCATGATTTTTTGGGCCAGAAGTCTATAAAAGGATTTAAGGGTTAATAATGTGGGGTGTGTGTGTGTGTGTGTGTGTGTGTGTGTGTGTGTGTGTGTGTATTAGAAATTACCTGGGAATTTTCTCAGGTCCTTGGTTTAGAAAATGAAAATTTAGCATGAGTATATATATGCTCACACACACACACACACACATACACACACACACACACACAGTACTCCCAGGGAATAGTACTTCCAGCTCTCCTAAGCACTTTGTAACACTTGGGATCTTTTCCATGGGAAAATTCATGGCTGGTTAAGTTGAGTCATCTATGAATAATAGAAGAGCTCCAAACGGAGTGAAAATTCTTTGTAATTCAAGAGGCGATTGAGTCGTCAATGAACCTATGCCTTGTGTTCCATTCTAGGAAATACTGGCTTAACGTGGGAGATTAATCTACATTAGTGAGCATGCCATGGGAGGGGCAGATCAGTCCTACTCCTCACTGATCTGTGCTCAGCAAGGCTTTGGTTTCTTAGTTATCCACCGAGAGCTCTTTTGAAGATCATGAAAGAAACATTTGTTATTAATACTTTCGTTAAAGAACTTGGATTACTGGTGTTAATAAAGCAAACATCAAAGGACAAGATAATTTTTTCATTCACCCAGTGAATATTTATTGAGCATCTACTTCGTGCTGGTGAACCTATTAAATAATAGACAGTCGGTGGTGCAGAATCTCCTCCTTGTCTTTTAGGATTGAGGTGGGGAAATGAAATGCTAGTATGTCAGAGTGGGCTACTTCAATCAAATAAATGGGACCTGGGGTCAGTGGAGAAGTATTTAACCTGACACAAACTGTTTTTTCTCTCGGTATTCTTGCGCCAATGTATGTGTGATTTTTCTTCCTACAAACAATTTGCCCGACTCTTTGGATACCAACTAGTTAGTTGTACAATAATTCAATTAAATTCTGAAACAAGTTTCCCAGATTAAAATATCAATGTCACAAGCCCACGCCTCTCGGCAGATGCCAATCCTGGGAATTGGGTGCCCAGGGTGTCCACACATCTCTCTGACTCTCCTGCAGAACTCAGGAAAACTATCAATGGTTTATTGTAAATAATCGAACCCAAGGACAGACAAATGGAACTGATGCAGAGGCCAACATATGGGGCAAAGATTAGGGAGTTCCCACACCTTCTCTGAGCATGCCTACTCCCGACACCTTCATGTATGAACCAATTCCAAAGACTTATCCTTCTATTTAGGGGCTCATGGAATTTTCCTCATCTAGGAAGGGCTGGTTTAGTCATTGGTCACTGGTGTTTGACTTGGTTCCTCTTCCCTTCATGCAAATTAATATTGGAAGGGAGACAGGAAGGTAGAGTTAACGTTATAATCTTTTACCCAGGACATGGTCTTTCTGGCAATCTGTTTCCAGTCTGGTCCTATCTAGGGACCTTGCTTTGCAGTTCTATGATTAATGGCAGGTTATATCTTCAAAACCAGCAGCACACATGTGCACACACCAACACATGCATTAGCACACACGCGCACACACACAGAACACTAGTAAGACGGGGCCTTATATTATTTAACTGAGGGTATGGTATGCCTTTTATATTCTGTGGGTTTGAAGAAAGTCACACTCAAGGGTATGAATACCAGAACAGAAACTCTCCATAAAGTGTGTCTGCCACAGTCCACCTGCCAAATATCTCCCTGCTGGTTCACATTGAGAATGTAAATGGGACTACATAGAATCTCACCAGAACAGTGTTTTGATCAAGCAACTTCGATCTTAGGAAAATCCAAGGAACCAAAATTCTTCTAGGACACAGTCCTGGGAAATCACCAAATACTACATATTGTATATGGTACCTCATCTTGTGATCAAAAGGTGAATGCGTACTAACATTTTACCAAAACCTGTTTGGAGGCCTTGCTCAGTTAATTACTGTAACCTTTTTTTTTTTTTTTTCAATTTTGGTGAGTGGAACATCATACAGGCTTTCCCTCCCACTTACAATTATATATGTTATTTTCCTCTTCATAAATAAAAACAAAAATATTAGAGGAGATAGCTACCTGTGTTCGATGTGTTCTGCAGGGTATGTTGCACTCCATCAGGGAGTTGGGTCCCCAATGCAATGCCATCTGCTGATCCCGTGATGTGTGTGTGAATAAACACTGCCTCTGCTGCTTGCCTGGTACGTGCATTTAATTAAGTGCACAAATTCCTACAGGCATGTGGTTAAAAGGGCTCTGGCAGATTTCCCCTCTGAAGGGCTTGGCTCTGGGTAGCTGGAGCCCTGGCTGGCACTGGAATTCCAAACATGCCTGCATGTGTAACAATAAGCCCTGATTTAATAGCATGGCAGCCTTTGTCAGCTTCGATTTCAACACACCGCACAAGCACTGTAATAACTCAGACTGAAAGAGAGTCATTTGAGGTGCGCTCCATCCTTCCCTTTCATACAAAATTAGCATTTGTGAACAAAAACGTAGGGACATTAACCATATGAGCATTTCAAAACAGTCTGCATGGTTTTGCCCCAGTGGTTGTTGTGATTCAGTTCATTCGGTTTGTAATACGAAACACCTTAGTGAGGATGTTATTTCAGTGTAAAAGCCTACAAAATCAAAATAAAATGTTTTGGAAATGTATTAATTGACATAAACATGGTACCTTGAAATGTAACATAACATATCACAAGCTCAAATCAACTGATCGTGTGTGTGTGTGTGTGTGTGTGTGTGTGTGTGTGCATGCACTCACATACACATGTATGTAGTTTTCTTAGTGGGGATGTTTACCAATAATGTGATATTTACTTCTAAGGTGAGGTAAATAAAACCAGGACCAAACTACCTCAAGCTCTGGATTTGAGGGCCTCCAATTTGAGAGAATCATTCTTTCTCCCAGCCTCATCTGAGCACCATAGATTCCTGGGAAAATGTACAATAAAAGCAAATATAAACAGAACATAGTCACATGACCTTTTTGACTTGCTCTTCAGCCATCCAGATGTCCGCGTGACTAAATGCTTAGAATAACTTCTTAGTATCCTTTTCATGATCAGCAAAGGGTAGGCAGAGGGCTGGGGATGTCGAGAAGTCCCTCTAGCTGTGAGCTATGAAGAGGTCGGTGTGGTGGCTATGGGAACACCTTGTCTCCTACAAAGCACAAGCATTGATCTGTTAGTTGTTGGCTAAAAGCTCCCCGTGGAAAATCTGCAGCTACAGCCGTAGGCTGGTAACCATGGCATGCTAACGGCGCTTGCTATGAGAATTCTCAATTAGACTGACCAATGAAGGAACACTGGATTGCTCTCTCCTCCTGATTACAATCAGTTGGAGATCGATTCTCTTGTTTGGTGAAAGGGAGAGGCGTGGGACATGGAAACAACATAACTTCAAAGTATACAGATGCTTATACCCCCACAGATACGTGTTTCTATTGCCTCATCCTGTTGAGCATACAAATCCCAGAACAGAGACCTTAACATTTTATAGATAGGTTAGGAGAGGAGAAACAGGAGTAGCTATAATGCTATTTTATCTGTTATTAAATTTCAGTTTTCATCTCTGATGCCTGATGCTGTTCCTAGGATTATTTTGAGCTTTTGCCCCTTTATATCCTATATCTGTTCCCATCATCGTGAGAAAAGCAGGAAAAAGCCTGCACCTGCTGACCTGAATCTTACGTGACTCATGGTTTTTCCCCTAAGACTAGCTTTCCAATCTACTACCTTGATAAAGTGCTCCCCACGAAAGAGCTCACTGTGCATCTCCCTTGGTCACCCTGCAGTCCTTCGCCAGCCCGTACAGCTCTTCACTGGGCTCCCGGGACCCTGTGCCGCCACCTCAGCTGGGCTCCACCATGCTCTCCTGCAAACTCCAGTGCTTTGGGCTTTCTTTCTACTCCCCTCTTGACCCTCTCAATTCTATCATGTCCTTTGGCTTTCTTGAGGGTTTTTCCTCCTCTCTAGCTGCCAGGATCTCTGACTTGCCAGCATCTTCTAGAACTAAGACTTTTGTTCAAAGGATTCAGAGATCTCGATGTTCAGCCTCTTACCCTCACGGACTCCCGACTCTTTATTCCAACACTCTAAATGTGCACTAGAGGCTAAAACTCCTTATGTCAAAATCAGTCTCATGCCATTGTGCATTATCTGCTTGGCTCTACTAGTCCAACCCCAATCTTTTGTCTCTTTGCCCTGTATTTCTGATGGCTCAGAGGCCATTGGGGTGTGCCTGGCTAACGTGATAGAGCAGCAGGGCTCCTTTAGAGGTCATGGTCCAAGCATGGCTCTGGCTGCTCATTGATTGACTGTGGAGATACTTCTCCTTCTAGGGGAGAGGCTAAGAACTCTCCAGTGACTTTTCTACTTCTTAGAAGTATCATCCACTTCTACCCAGCTTTCTATCTCTGTCTATCTCTGTTTCCTCACTATAGCCTTTTGGCAGACATCTCTCATAAGAAAGCCCTTGGGTATTTCTTCCTGTCTTAGCATCACTCTCAGAATATCAGAACTAGTACAAATTCACATCTGCAGAACCTACTGACAATTCTCAGAGTGATTCTCAGGAATGTTGCCTTCTGTTTTCAAAAACGTATGCTCATTTCCTAGAGTAGCTTCAGGAAAGTACCACAGACAAAGTTGCAGAAACAGCAGAAGTTGATTGTCTTATAATTCTTGGGCTAGAAGTACAAAAAGGAGGTCTTGGCAGGGTTAGTTCCTTCTGGACACCCTTTGACTTCCAAAGGGTACTGAATAGTTTTACGTCAACTTGACACAAACCTGAGTTATTCAAAAGGAGGGAACCTCGACTGAGAAAATGCCTCCATAAGATATATTTGTAGACAAGTCTGTAAGGCATTCTCTTAATTAGTGACTGAGGGCCCAGCACATTGTGGGTGGTGCCAGCCTGGGCTGATGGTCCTGGATTCTATAAGAAAGCAGGCTGTGCAAGTCATGACGAGCAAGCCGTAAGCAGCAGCCCTCCATGGCCTCTGCATCCGCTCCTACCTCCAGGTTCCAACCCTGTTTGAGTTCCTGTTCTGACTTCCTTTGATGATGATATGGAAGTTTAAGCCAAATAAATCCTTTCCTCCCAAAGATACTTTAGTCATGGTGTTTCATCATAACAATAGAAACCCAAACTAAGACAAGTCTGTGTGTGTATATATATATATATGGTTGTTCTTGGCTTCTTGTGACAGTAACAGTAACAGTAACAGTAACAGTAGCATATAGGTCCCTGGTTCCCATCTCTGCCTCTGTGTTCCCATTGAGTTTTCCCTGTAGGACTCTTAGACACAGGAACTAAATTGAACAACCATGCCTATTGTTTCAGACTTTTAACCTCCAAAGATTATTAACCTGTTCATAAATACATACCATATTCTTATCTGGAATTATTTGAAAGGATTAAATATGACCAAGTAATAGACAAAATATCGCTTATCCAAGATGGGGAGTTCATTGGAACTGATGTCAGAGATGTGGTAGCAGGCCATTCATCAAATAATGATAGAGAGCAACGATAAGAGGCTGTGTGAAAGATTTGGTGGGCGTTAGATGTAGATATGAAGAAGCAACACCCGAGTAGTACTGGCCAAGTGAGATGAGCAGGTGAGTAGGTCCCGTTATCCAAGTCCTGTAGGTTGGAGTGTGGGGCGGGGGCAGTGAGACAAAGCATAGCAACATTTCAAGTCCCTGAAAATAGACAAGGTGTGTATTCTGGAGAATCCGTCCCATGCCAGACACAACGGGTAGTAAGAAGAGTAAGCAGCAGCAGCTGTTGTCCTCCCTCCTTTGCATGCCGATGAAGACTTTTGTCCATAGATGGTCTTCTTACTTCCAAGGGATCGGGAAGAAGTCGAGAGAACATTACACCACAGCCCTCGGTTGCCTCTTCATTCTTTTTCTACTACATTTTATGAGAATTACTCCAGAGCTCAAGTTAGCTTCCCATGATCAGATGCAGAGTATCTGGTGAATCTCCCCTTCCCATACTTGTAGTTTCTATGACCCACACAGTGATTTCACAGCACCCTCCCCCAAAACCCTCTCTCATCTTTGTGCATATTTTCACTTTTTCCCTGTAAAATCTCTCTGGTCATCCTGACCCATGTCAGCATGCCCCCTATAGCATATTACTTGCGCTTTGCTTGTGACTGGGTTCCCTTCCACCATCTTGATATGTATAAAAAACAACCCCTTTCCCTTGAGCTCTGAGGCGGTTGGTGGCATCGATGCTGTTTCTGTATTAGATATCTCTGCAATGTCCATGATCAACTTTGATATACACAAAGCATTCAATACACGTCTCCTGGATAAATAAGCGCATGAAGCAGCTATGAATATGTTTATGGAGACGCAATAGTAACTTTGGCTTATAAACCATCTTTTTATAAACCTTATTTTCTTGGTCACTCCCAGCTGTGTTTCTTATTCCATTATTTCTTTATAAATTCATTTTTTTTTTCAAATTCACAAGACTTACGGCTTTAGAAGAAAAACTATCCTGTATTCTAAAAATAAGAACAGGACGATTGAAGTTGTTATTTATGTACCGTAGGCTGTCATCACAAACAGTTTTAAATATGGGTTAATTTCTAGTGCATGGTGTCTGCTGTTACCGGGTAGATAGCTGATAGATTTTTTTTTTCTTAATTATAAAAATTTAGCAACTGAAATTAGAAGGTTCGTGTAAATTATTCTTATTTACGCTTTGAATAACCTGTCAATTAAAATCTTTTGAATCAGTTCACTGAAAGTCAGAGTAGTCATTTGAAAACTTGGAAAGCAATAATCTATTGCTATTGCTTCTTCCTCAAAAGCTTTGAGTTCGACTCTGTGAACTACTTGGCCAATCTAAATACATGTAGTTAATGGGAAACACTGGATCAGAAAAGCATAATCTTTGATAAGCGGGGAGAGATTCATTATGATGATCTGTCTGGGGCTTGACTCTCTTGCTTGGAAACAATGAAAGTGTGTTTCCATCCCTTTCTGATCCCTGCTAACGTCTTCCCACTTTAGCCCACCTCTGATTATACGTCACCATGAGTTAGAGTAAAATTAACTCACAATAATGTAACGGGAAGACTCTCTCTCTCCCCACCAACTTCCCCTCCTGCTTAATGTTGCTCACTCTGAACTTACCAGCAGCCCAGGGACTCAGATAACCTGAGAACGGCTGTAGTTGCCTTTAAGCGACAGCATTTTAATCTCTGCATTTCTTTTTTCTTTTCCTAGGTAAGTGATATTTCTTCTTCAGTTCTTCGGGGAGGTATTGATCAGTCTGGTAAGTGTTCGCTTTGCTGTGGGACCTGCTGTTACTTGAAGGCAACCTGAGAAATACTTGTGAGAGCCAAAAGACAAAGTAGAGAACACAAGTTGCCTTTCAGTGGGAATGCTGGTGTGCGTTAAATCTGCTTTAGAGGGGTTTCGTCAGGGGAAACTTTCTTCGGAGTTGTCACTCACTTTGTTTTTTGTTTCTGGAAGAAGGCCCAGTGGCTGATTAAGTGTTGATGAAATTTGCCTTTCAGACATTCTTTTTATGCGGATTTTCTTTTCTTTCTTATTTTTTTAAGCTTCTTTCTGTGGTCGTTAGACTTTTCTAAATGCCTCCCATTCAGACTATTATAAAACCGTAAAACTCCAGAGGGAAGTGTTTTGTTTAAGATTTTGCTACTTATATGAGCTACGTTGTTCTGCTGTAGTGGCTGTGTGCCCCTCACGCGCTCTCTGTCCTCCTCTGGTCTCCTACTCCCTGACTGTATCTGTACAGTATTGGGGGTTCTCGAGAGACTACCCACGGTCATTAAGTTCTCCTGTATTACAACATTTCTATTAAGTTACAAAATGATGCTTCTGTCTCTCTAGTTATAATCACGTGTGCATTTGTTACAGATGTATTTTTGCAAGTTAGTGACATAAATTGGCATCTTTCTAGATAATGCTGTTAATGCTAAAATTTCTCCATGGAAAGAATGACAGATGCAAATATAGAAAGGAAACAACAAGAAAAAGACCGAGTCATTTGAGTCACTCATATCGTAGCAGAATGCAAATGGTAAATGGTGCTTTGGTTTCTGATAGCTGACTCTTATGACATAGAAAGTGTTGTCCAGTGTTGTCTTCTCATTGAAGTAGAAGAAGAATCACATGCATGTGGCTTTCTTACATTATTCGTTCAGGTTATTGGTTATTGGTAGACACAGTTATTCCTTAAAGGCACTGGGCTTGGTTTGACGACATTCTAGAATGTGTTCCTTCAAGTTCCTCATCCAAAACAAAACAATCTTGGTCTTACATTAATTAATTAATCTGAGATATATGTAGGATTTGGGCCTGTTTGCTTTTCTTGAACAGACTTTGATTGAAACACTTTGTGCTAAACTTGGCTGTTGTGGAGGAATTTTATATAATCAGACCTTAAAATCTGTTTTACTTGTGTTTATGTGTGTTTAATGGGACGTGTTTGAAGAAGAGTCCCCAGAGGTCACCCAAGTTTCTCTTGATATGTTCAAACAACTACAGATGTTGCTTTAAATAACCCGTAATGGGATTCTGAGCCCCTGCTGTTTCCAGTCTTGCAGTAGAAATTTTCTATTAAAGATTCTGGATTAAAGAGATCAGAAAACAGGAGAGAAAACGATGGAAAGGTGAAAGGTGTTAGATTTCAAACTTGCATAGGCTTTCCCAGAGACTTTGAAGCCTATCAGAGCCCCACAGACATGTGAACCAAGACGTTATTTGAACAGCTTGCTTAACAATGGACTGGATGGTGAGCCACATTTTAAATTGACAAAGTTAGCCCTTGTGGGTAGTTTTTATTCTTTGCCTTTGACCTTATTGGATGCCATAAATGAAATATGGTGGTGTGGATTTGAAAAGGCCAGGGGCTACGTATTTGTACCACTCCACTGGCAGAGGGGGAAAAAAAAACCAAGGAGTGAACAAACAGAGTGTGTTTAACTCCATCTGGTTAGCTCAGGCGGCAGCAATACAAAGGTGCCGTGGTTCTAATCTGTAACCCTGTTTGGGTATGAGATCTTCCTTTGTTGTTTTGAAATTCTTTCCATTTTATTCAGGTAAGCCATGCAGAAAGGTCAGATCTGCCGAGGTGGCTGGGCTTTATGTTCCATATAAAAGGAACTTGAAAATACTTAATGTGAGAGAGTCTATTTTTAATGTAGATTTTCTGATTTAGTCCATGCTATTTCTATTATGAATGCCTTCCACTTTGCAATCAGATTCAGTAGAGTCTCTGCCTGTGAGCTCATTTCAAATATCCTTATTTGTCATACTAGAAAATGCCAATGGAACCATCTATCTAATGGCCGTGCCAGATTTCTACATGATTATATGAGTGATAGTTGTACAACATTCCTTTCTATGTTGCATGAAAATTCATGTGCGATACTATTAACTAAGAGATATTATAATTCTTCAACATTAAAATTTTAATTATATTACATTCATTTTGCTACATAGCATTTATCATATAAT